>OY804578.1:57777232-58977232 GCA_963680875.1 Bathymodiolus brooksi
TGGTTACTGAAAGTATCATGAAATGGGTGTTTTGATATTTATCCTACATTATGTCCTCGTACAAACATTGAAATGTGGATGTGTCGGAGACAACCACCCCTTAATAGTATTGAATAAAATAGGTTGTATTTTCACATTGGTGTATGGTTACTGAAAGTATCATGAAATGGGTGTTTTGATATTTATCCTACATTATGTCCTCGTACAAACATTGAAATGTGGAATGTGTCGGAGACAACCACCCCTTAATAGTATTGAATAAAATTGGTTGTATTTTCACATTGGTGTATGGTTACTGAAAGTATCATGAAATGGGTGTTTTGATATTTATCCTACATTATGTCCTCGTACAAACATTGAAATGTGGAATGTGTCGGAGACAACCACCCCTTAATAGTATTGAATAAAATTGGTTGTATTTTCACATTGGTGTATGGTTACTGAAAGTATCATGAAATGGGTGTTTTGATATTTATCCTACATTATGTCCTCGTACAAACATTGAAATGTGGAATGTGTCGGAGACAACCACCCCTTAATAGTATTGAATAAAATTGGTTGTATTTTCACATTGGTGTATGGTTACTGAAAGTATCATGAAATGGGTGTTTTGATATTTATCCTACATTATGTCCTCGTACAAACATTGAAATGTGCAATGTGTCGGAGACAACCACCCCTTAATAGTATTGAATAAAATTGGTTGTATTTTCACATTGGTGTATGGTTACTGAAAGTATCATGAAATGGGTGTTTTGATATTTATCCTACATTATGTCCTCGTACAAACATTGAAATGTGGAATGTGTCGGAGACAACCACCCCTTAATAGTATTGAATAAAATTGGTTGTCTTTTCACATTGGTGTATGGTTACTGAAAGTTTCATGAAATGGGTGTTTTGATATTTATCCTACATTATGTCCTCGTACAAACATTGAAATGTGGAATGTGTCGGAGACAACCACCCTTAATAGTATTGAATAAAATTGGTTGTATTTTCACATTGGTGTATGGTTACTGAAAGTATCATGAAATGGGTGTTTTGATATTTATCCTACATTATGTCCTCGTACAAACATTGAAATGTGGAATGTGTCGGAGACAACCACCCCTTAATAGTATTGAATAAAATGTGTTGTATTTTCACATTGGTGTATGGTTACTGAAAGTATCATGAAATGGGTGTTTTGATATTTATCCTACATTATTTCCTCGTACAAACATTGAAATGTGGAATGTGTCGGAGACAACCACCCCTTAATAGTATTGAATAAAATTGGTTGTATTTTCACATTGGTGTATGGTTACTGAAAGTATCATGAAATGGGTGTTTTGATATTTATCCTACATTATGTCCTCGTACAAACATTGAAATGTGGAATGTGTCGGAGACAACCACCCCTTAATAGTATTGAATAAAATTGGTTGTATTTTCACATTGGTGTATGGTTACTGAAAGTATCATGAAATGGGTGTTTTGATATTTATCCTACATTATGTCCTCGTACAAACATTGAAATGTGAATGTGTCGGAGACAACCACCCCTTAATAGTATTGAATAAAATTGGTTGTATTTTCACATTGGTGTATGGTTACTGAAAGTATCATGAAATGGGTGTTTTGATATTTATCCTACATTATGTCCTCGTACAAACATTGAAATGTGGAATGTGTCGGAGACAACCACCCCTTAATAGTATTGAATAAAATTGGTTGTATTTTCACATTGGTGTATGGTTACTGAAAGTTTCATGAAATGGGTGTTTTGATATTTATCCTACATTATGTCCTCGTACAAACATTGAAATGTGGAATGTGTCGGAGACAACCACCCCTTAATAGTATTGAATAAAATTGGTTGTATTTTCACATTGGTGTATGGTTACTGAAAGTATCATGAAATGGGTGTTTTGATATTTATCCTACATTATGTCCTCGTACAAACATTGAAATGTGGAATGTGTCGGAGACAACCACCCCTTAATAGTATTGAATAAAATTGGTTGTATTTTCACATTGGTGTATGGTTACTGAAAGTATCATGAAATGGGTGTTTTGATATTTATCCTACATTATGTCCTCGTACAAACATTGAAATGTGGAATGTGTCGGAGACAACCACCCCTTAATAGCATTGAATAAAATTGGTTGTATTTTCACATTGGTGTATGGTTACTGAAAGTATCATGAAATGGGTGTTTTGATATTTATTCTAGATTATGTCCTCGTACAAACATTGAAATGTGCAATGTGTCGGAGACAACCACCCCTTAATAGTATTGAATAAAATTGGTTGTATTTTCACATTGGTGTATGGTTACTGAAAGTATCATGAAATGGGTGTTTTGATATTTATCCTACATTATGTCCTCGTACAAACATTGAAATGTGGAATGTGTCGGAGACAACCACCCCTTAATAGTATTGAATAAAATTGGTTGTATTTTCACATTGGTGTATGGTTACTGAAAGTATCATGAAATGGGTGTTTTGATATTTATCCTACATTATGTCCTCGTACAAACATTGAAATGTGCAATGTGTCGGAGACAACCACCCCTTAATAGTATTGAATAAAATTGGTTGTCTTTTCACATTGGTGTATGGTTACTGAAAGTTTCATGAAATGGGTGTTTTGATATTTATCCTACATTATGTCCTCGTACAAACATTGAAATGTGGAATGTGTCGGAGACAACCACCCCTTAATAGTATTGAATAAAATTGGTTGTATTTTCACATTGGTGTATGGTTACTGAAAGTATCATGAAATGGGTGTTTTGATATTTATCCTACATTATGTCCTCGTACAAACATTGAAATGTGGAATGTGTCGGAGACAACCACCCCTTAATAGTATTGAATAAAATTGGTTGTATTTTCACATTGGTGTATGGTTACTGAAAGTATCATGAAATGGGTGTTTTGATATTTATCCTACATTATGTCCTCGTACAAACATTGAAATGTGGAATGTGTCGGTGACATCCACCCCTTAATAGTATTGAATAAAATTGGTTGTATTTTCACATTGGTGTATGGTTACTGAAAGTATCATGAAATGGGTGTTTTGATATGTATCCTACATTATTTCCTCGTACAAACATTGAAATGTGGAATATGTCGGAGACAACCACCCCTTAATAGTATTGAATAAAATTGGTTGTATTTTCACATTGGTGTATGGTTACTGAAAGTATCATGAAATGGGTGTTTTGATATTTATCCTACATTATGTCCTCGTACAAACATTGAAATATGGAATGTGTCGGAGACAACCACCCCTTAATAGTATTGAATAAAATTGGTTGTATTTTCACATTGGTGTATGGTTACTGAAAGTATCATGAAATGGGTGTTTTGATATTTATCCTACATTATGTCCTCGTACAAACATTGAAATGTGGAATGTGTCGGAGACAACCACCCCTTAATAGTATTGAATAAAATTGGTTGTATTTTCACATTGGTGTATGGTTACTGAAAGTATCATGAAATGGGTGTTTTGATATTTATCCTACATTATGTCCTCGTACAAACATTGAAATGTGCAATGTGTCGGAGACAACCACCCCTTAATAGTATTGAATAAAATTGGTTGTATTTTCACATTGGTGTATGGTTACTGAAAGTATCATGAAATGGGTGTTTTGATATTTATTCTACATTATGTCCTCGTACAAACATTGAAATGTGGAATGTGTCGGAGACAACCACCCCTTAATAGTATTGAATAAAATTGGTTGTATTTTCACATTGGTGTATGGTTACTGAAAGTATCATGAAATGGGTGTTTTGATATTTATCCTACATTATGTCCTCGTACAAACATTGAAATGTGGAATGTGTCGGAGACAACCACCCCTTAATAGTATTGAATAAAATTGGTTGTATTTTCACATTGGTGTATGGTTACTGAAAGTATCATGAAATGGGTGTTTTGATATTTATCCTACATTATGTCCTCGTACAAACATTGAAATGTGGAATGTGTCGGAGACAACCACCCCTTAATAGTATTGAATAAAATTTGTTGTATTTTCACATTGGTGTATGGTTACTGAAAGTATCATGAAATGGGTGTTTTGATATTTATCCTACATTATGTCCTCGTACAAACATTGAAATGTGGAATGTGTCGGAGACAACCACCCCTTAATAGTATTGAATAAAATTGGTTGTATTTTCACATTGGTGTATGATTACTGAAAGTATCATGAAATGGGTGTTTTGATATTTATCCTACATTATGTCCTCGTACAAACATTGAAATGTGGAATGTGTCGGAGACAACCACCCCTTAATAGTATTGAATAAAATTGGTTGTATTTTCACATTGGTGTATGGTTACTGAAAGTATCATGAAATGGGTGTTTTGATATTTATCCTACATTATGTCCTCGTACAAACATTGAAATGTGGAATGTGTCGGAGACAACCACCCCTTAATAGTATTGAATAAAATTGGTTGTATTTTCACATTGGTGTATGGTTACTGAAAGTATCATGAAATGGGTGTTTTGATATTTATCCTACATTATGTCCTCGTACAAACATTGAAATGTGGAATGTGTCGGAGACAACCACCCCTTAATAGTATTGAATAAAATTGGTTGTATTTTCACATTGGTGTATGGTTACTGAAAGTATCATGAAATGGGTGTTTTGATATTTATCCTACATTATGTCCTCGTACAAACATTGAAATGTGCAATGTGTCGGAGACAACCACCCCTTAATAGTATTGAATAAAATTGGTTGTATTTTCACATTGGTGTATGGTTACTGAAAGTATCATGAAATGGGTGTTTTGATATTTATCCTACATTATGTCCTCGTACAAACATTGAAATGTGCAATGTGTCGGAGACAACCACCCCTTAATAGTATTGAATAAAATTGGTTGTATTTTCACATTGGTGTATGGTTACTGAAAGTATCATGAAATGGGTGTTTTGATATTTATCCTACATTATGTCCTCGTCCTCGTACAAACATTGAAATGTGGAATGTGTCGGAGACAACCACCCCTTGATAGTATTGAATAAAATTGGTTGTATTTTCACATTGGTGTATGGTTACTGAAAGTATCATGAAATGGGTGTTTTGATATTTATCCTACATTATGTCCTCGTACAAACATTGAAATGTGGAATGTGTCGGAGACAACCACCCCTTAATAGTATTGAATAAAATAGGTTGTATTTTCACATTGGTGTATGGTTACTGAAAGTATCATGAAATGGGTGTTTTGATATTTATCCTACATTATGTCCTCGTACAAACATTGAAATGTGGAATGTGTCGGAGACAACCACCCCTTAATAGTATTGAATAAAATTGGTTGTATTTTCACATTGGTGTATGGTTACTGAAAGTATCATGAAATGGGTGTTTTGATATTTATCCTACATTATGTCCTCGTACAAACATTGAAATGTGGAATGTGTCGGAGACAACCACCCCTTAATAGTATTGAATAAAATTGGTTGTATTTTCACATTGGTGTATGGTTACTGAAAGTATCATGAAATGGGTGTTTTGATATTTATCCTACATTATGTCCTCGTACAAACATTGAAATGTGCAATGTGTCGGAGACAACCACCCCTTAATAGTATTGAATAAAATTGGTTGTATTTTCACATTGGTGTATGGTTACTGAAAGTATCATGAAATGGGTGTTTTGATATTTATCCTACATTATGTCCTCGTACAAACATTGAAATGTGCAATGTGTCGGAGACAACCACCCCTTAATAGTATTGAATAAAATTGGTTGTATTTTCACATTGGTGTATGGTTACTGAAAGTATCATGAAATGGGTGTTTTGATATTTATCCTACATTATGTCCTCGTACAAACATTGAAATGTGGAATGTGTCGGAGACAACCACCCCTTAATAGTATTGAATAAAATTGGTTGTCTTTTCACATTGGTGTATGGTTACTGAAAGTTTCATGAAATGGGTGTTTTGATATTTATCCTACATTATGTCCTCGTACAAACATTGAAATGTGGAATGTGTCGGAGACAACCACCCCTTAATAGTATTGAATAAAATTGGTTGTATTTTCACATTGGTGTATGGTTACTGAAAGTATCATGAAATGGGTGTTTTGATATTTATCCTACATTATGTCCTCGTACAAACATTGAAATGTGGAATGTGTCGGAGACAACCACCCCTTAATAGTATTGAATAAAATGTGTTGTATTTTCACATTGGTGTATGGTTACTGAAAGTATCATGAAATGGGTGTTTTGATATTTATCCTACATTATTTCCTCGTACAAACATTGAAATGTGGAATGTGTCGGAGACAACCACCCCTTAATAGTATTGAATAAAATTGGTTGTATTTTCACATTGGTGTATGGTTACTGAAAGTATCATGAAATGGGTGTTTTGATATTTATCCTACATTATGTCCTCGTACAAACATTGAAATGTGGAATGTGTCGGAGACAACCACCCCTTAATAGTATTGAATAAAATTGGTTGTATTTTCACATTGGTGTATGGTTACTGAAAGTATCATGAAATGGGTGTTTTGATATTTATCCTACATTATGTCTCGTACAAACATTGAAATGTGGAATGTGTCGGAGACAACCACCCCTTAATAGTATTGAATAAAATTGGTTGTATTTTCACATTGGTGTATGGTTACTGAAAGTATCATGAAATGGGTGTTTTGATATTTATCCTACATTATGTCCTCGTACAAACATTGAAATGTGGAATGTGTCGGAGACAACCACCCCTTAATAGTATTGAATAAAATTGGTTGTATTTTCACATTGGTGTATGGTTACTGAAAGTTTCATGAAATGGGTGTTTTGATATTTATCCTACATTATGTCCTCGTACAAACATTGAAATGTGGAATGTGTCGGAGACAACCACCCCTTAATAGTATTGAATAAAATTGGTTGTATTTTCACATTGGTGTATGGTTACTGAAAGTATCATGAAATGGGTGTTTTGATATTTATCCTACATTATGTCCTCGTACAAACATTGAAATGTGCAATGTGTCGGAGACAACCACCCCTTAATAGTATTGAATAAAATTGGTTGTATTTTCACATTGGTGTATGGTTACTGAAAGTATCATGAAATGGGTGTTTTGATATTTATCCTACATTATGTCCTCGTACAAACATTGAAATGTGCAATGTGTCGGAGACAACCACCCCTTAATAGCATTGAATAAAATTGGTTGTATTTTCACATTGGTGTATGGTTACTGAAAGTATCATGAAATGGGTGTTTTGATATTTATTCTACATTATGTCCTCGTACAAACATTGAAATGTGGAATGTGTCGGAGACAACCACCCCTTAATAGTATTGAATAAAATTGGTTGTATTTTCACATTGGTGTATGGTTACTGAAAGTATCATGAAATGGGTGTTTTGATATTTATCCTACATTATGTCCTCGTACAAACATTGAAATGTGGAATGTGTCGGAGACAACCACCCCTTAATAGTATTGAATAAAATTGGTTGTATTTTCACATTGGTGTATGGTTACTGAAAGTATCATGAAATGGGTGTTTTGATATTTATCCTACATTATGTCCTCGTACAAACATTGAAATGTGCAATGTGTCGGAGACAACCACCCCTTAATAGTATTGAATAAAATTGGTTGTCTTTTCACATTGGTGTATGGTTACTGAAAGTTTCATGAAATGGGTGTTTTGATATTTATCCTACATTATGTCCTCGTACAAACATTGAAATGTGGAATGTGTCGGAGACAACCACCCCTTAATAGTATTGAATAAAATTGGTTGTATTTTCACATTGGTGTATGGTTACTGAAAGTATCATGAAATGGGTGTTTTGATATTTATCCTACATTATGTCCTCGTACAAACATTGAAATGTGGAATGTGTCGGAGACAACCACCCCTTAATAGTATTGAATAAAATTGGTTGTATTTTCACATTGGTGTATGGTTACTGAAAGTATCATGAAATGGGTGTTTTGATATTTATCCTACATTATGTCCTCGTACAGACATTGAAATGTGGAATGTGTCGGTGACATCCACCCCTTAATAGTATTGAATAAAATTGGTTGTATTTTCACATTGGTGTATGGTTACTGAAAGTATCATGAAATGGGTGTTTTGATATGTATCCTACATTATTTCCTCGTACAAACATTGAAATGTGGAATGTGTCGGAGACAACCACCCCTTAATAGTATTGAATAAAATTGGTTGTATTTTCACATTGGTGTATGGTTACTGAAAGTATCATGAAATGGGTGTTTTGATATTTATCCTACATTATGTCCTCGTACAAACATTGAAATATGGAATGTGTCGGAGACAACCACCCCTTAATAGTATTGAATAAAATTGGTTGTATTTTCACATTGGTGTATGGTTACTGAAAGTATCATGAAATGGGTGTTTTGATATTTATCCTACATTATGTCCTCGTACAAACATTGAAATGTGGAATGTGTCGGAGACAACCACCCCTTAATAGTATTGAATAAAATTGGTTGTATTTTCACATTGGTGTATGGTTACTGAAAGTATCATGAAATGGGTGTTTTGATATTTATCCTACATTATGTCCTCGTACAAACATTGAAATGTGCAATGTGTCGGAGACAACCACCCCTTAATAGTATTGAATAAAATTGGTTGTATTTTCACATTGGTGTATGGTTACTGAAAGTATCATGAAATGGGTGTTTTGATATTTATCCTACATTATGTCCTCGTACAAACATTGAAATATGGAATGTGTCTGAGACAACCACCCCTTAATAGTATTGAATAAAATTGGTTGTATTTTCACATTGGTGTATGGTTACTGAAAGTATCATGAAATGGGTGTTTTGATATTTATCCTACATTATGTCCTCGTACAAACATTGAAATATGGAATGTGTCTGAGACAACCACCCCTTAATAGTATTGAATAAAATTGGTTGTATTTTCACATTGGTGTATGGTTACTGAAAGTATCATGAAATGGGTGTTTTGATATTTATCCTACATTATTTCCTCGTACAAACATTGAAATGTGGAATGTGTCTGAGACAACCACCCCTTCATATTGCATTTATTGGTTGTATTTTACATATTAGTGTATTGGTTAATATTGGATGTGTTGATGTTGGTTGTATTTTACACATTGGTGTATTGGTTAATAAAGGTATCATGAAATGGGTGTTTTGATATTAATCCTGTATTATGTCCTCGTACAGTCGTATTGAGTCTCGTACAGCTGTATTGATCCTCGGCGTTGCCTTGGGTCAATACAGCTGTCCTCGACTCAATACGACTATACTTGGACATAATGCAGGGTTAATATTAAAACACCCATTTAATAATACTATAGTAGAGATCAAATTGATCAAATTTGTTTTATTTCCCGAAGGAAAAAAATTTTTTTTTTCAACGATGTGTGATTTTTTTAAGAGTATATATGGTGTTTCAGTGATGTATAGTCTTTCGTGTTATTGTAACATGAATTCATTCTTTTCCTTTGGTCTATTTATGGTTTATATACCAGAATGTAAGAAACAGTTAAGAACTATCAAATAATACACGCAGATACGAAATATTGCACACTTTAAATATGGGCTGTTGTTTTATTAATCTCAGACAGTCGTGCAATAGCCAACGACCCAGATGTGGTAATGCATGGCTTCATCTTACAAATCATTTATACAACGGTTTCCAGAGTTAAACAATCTCACTCTTCATTGTTTAATTATAAACATAACACAGATCGCCGAAATATTTCAGAACACCATTTTAGGTTATTTAAATAGAAGTAATAAAAATGAAGGATATCAATTTAGATTTATCAATTGATTGATTGACAATTTAGATTGATCAATTGATTGATAGATGATTAACGCCAACTTTAGTAGTATTTCAGCTATATCGTGGTATATTTATTATGGATGCACTGTTTTGTTTCCATTTTGGATACAGATACAACATATTTAGTCTTTGATGAACTTGTATAAATAACGACGTTAGAGTATTTCGAACTGCCAGTCACAATCATATGATTATATTCCCCCTCTCCACATGACCGTCTTAACAGCATTATAGGCCCTGCCCCCGGGAACAGACCACTTTTTATCATAAAAATCAACATGAATATTGTTCCTTATCTTTAGTAAAACATATGCTAAAATAAAAAATATTTATAGTTTAGTATAGTGTAGTATTTATTTATTTATTGACAGCAAGTAACAACATACACATGTTAGCATGGCGCCTCTTTACTCGTGGGACTCCAGGGCAACTACCCAGCATGTCCATGTGGTAAGACGACACTGTCTCTCCCTATTTGTACACATATGTATATACATGTATATATATAATAGAAATTCTGTCAGTGTGAAAAATGTGGGAATTGCAATAAAAAAAAAATTGGTGAGTGTGTCAAATGAAAATTATAAATTACTGAAAAAAACGCTCGGGTTAAAAAAATTATTGGGGTGTAAATAACCTTATATTTATTTTGATATAAACTGGCCAGGCGTAGCCAGTAAATAATTAATGTAGGTTTCATATCAGCTCTAAGTGAATTGCATAGATAAACTGATGTGTAAAGTAAATCGATTTATTTAAGGATTCATTATCTACAGGTAAAGCTGACATTTTCTAAGCTAGCGGATTGATTCCATAAAGGTAACTACAGCATTTTCTTTTTTAAACAAAATCTGATGCGATGTTCTGAACAAGATTGAAGAATTAATTCCCTGCACATATTGACATATCAAATGTAATGAGTAGTGTTTACAATATATTAGAAAGGAAAGACTTCCTCGATTCTGCTGATTCGCTAAGGAAAATAATTTGAGATACGAAATACAAAACAAATATAATAACAAGGTACACATTGGAATTTATTGACGTAAAAATCAAAAGGAATTTATTTTTGAAGAAGGAGGTAGGTTTTCTCTTAGCATAGATAATTAAAAAAAAATGAAATAAAACAGATATACAAAAAAAATGTAACAGATAGGGGAGAAGTACCAATTTAAGCGAAAAGGTAGACATCTCTTGCTCAATTAATTATATCTAGCTGTGAAGGGCATTCATCAGCGTGTGACAGCAGTCATATGGATATTTTTAAAGATATTTATTTGATTATGAAACGAACGCTCAATCAGCGACGGCAAACACAACAATTCCGCCAACATCACGAACACGACCAGTCACTGCTTCCTTAAACAACCGGTTGAGCACACACACACACACACACACTAAAAAGGGAAAAAAACACGACATGTGACGTTGAAAATCCAGGTATTGATTAGACTGTCGATCCATACTGTGACATTTCCCTTCGATTTCCTACCGCCACGATATAACAGAAATATTGTTGAAAAGTGACGTTATACACCCTAAACCAACCTTTGATTTCCTTTTCCTATAGTGTAGTGTAAACAGTAAAAGTAACTGTCACAGTAATATATTACGTACCTTCAATTAGAAACAAAAATCCCTTATTCATTTTATCAGCATGTTTTCTTATAGTCTATTTTGTTTGCATTAACTGACATTGGGGATTTTTAGCCACATGCACCACTGTAAACTTGTTCATATGGTATAACCGTGTCTCTACTGATTGTAGACTGGTATAACCGTGTCTCTACTGATTGTAGACACACACATTTCAGTCTACATACAGGAATTTGGGATTGGAATTATCTCATAATTACTCTATACTTTTGTCTTTTGTCATATATTATCTTAGTCTTATTATTGTTCTAACTTGAGTTTATTTGTGAGTCCGGTGTTTAATTATACATTATTACAAGGAAGGCGCTAAATTAGAGGCACACTATCTCGACTACAGGGAGGGGTACATTAAATATAAAATAACAAAACAATGAGTCACTGAAGGAATATTTATTTCTTTCTAGCTTACATTAAATAACTACCACAAAACAGGTTTTTAAACTAAAAACAAAATGAAATTTCTGATGCAGAACTTTTATACTAGTATAATAAATAGGTCAAACCTACTGAGCTTGTTGTTAGGAAAAATACTATTGTACTGAATAAAAATGAAATAAATTTGACAGGAAAATCCCGACTATTTGAAGGACGTTTTCATGTCCAGCATCTGTTTGTGGATACAAGATATATTTGAAGTCACTAATTATATGGCAAGTTGCTACAATATTAGTCATAATGATGAATAAGAATAAATACATGTAGCTATCCCAATTTAATATAATATTTGTCAGACTCATTTTCTATATTAATAAAAATAAAATATCATTTATTAATGATGGAATGTGTAAGAAATTTAATAATACTGATCAAATTACCTATCATTGGAGCAATATCCAAATATTAAATGTTGTCTTAATTTGATTTGAACGACATTTTTCATCATTATTGGATATTCCGTGATAATTATCAACTATGCTCTAAATTGAGTGCAAAACAATCCCTAGATTGTAGTGGACTAGTAGTATATATTTTTAAATGGTTGATGGTATATTCAACCTTTTCTGTCTCCTGGATGAAAAGTTCTTAGCTAGATTATCCAACATCGAGTAAAGTAATAAAATTCCGTAAATATCTAATTTGGTGCACACAACACATTTCTGCAATAACCGCCATCAGGTGACGCTCATAGTCAAAAGATTGCAAAACCAAATAATTTAAAAGTCTTTGGGAGAAAGTTAATCATGGAGATAAAGAGTATAACTAAAATCGACTACGGTTACATATGACTGAGGGGGCCTCTTCAGTTGAATGAAATATAACACAAGATGACGGAGATTTACAACAAATAATAATTTATTATAATTATCTCCTTATATCTAGAAAAAATCTCTTATACTTTAGAAGTGATTCAAACGTAACAATAAATAACCTTGTATTTTGGGCATTTATAACCTTATATATATTTATATATACCTTATATAAAATCGAAATATAATAACCAGGTGACATGAACTAATTTTGATGAGTTTACTTCTGGGCAAGTTCTATGAACTAGGCTTCTTGTGGGACATCTCAAGAGAAAACGTAAAGAAGATACCCCCGTGTCATTTAACCTCACATTCCTCTTTATTGATATGTCCTTTCACCGAATAATTCACAGTTTAGTGACTATTGTTGGTAGCATCTATCCCATTGAAATTGAAATAAAGGATACCACAGATATAGCTAAGACTGCTATGAATACACTTGATCTACACTTATAAATTCACAGACATAGTCAGATGTGAACGAAACTGACCGACTTAACCGATGATTTCATTTTCCCCATTGTAAACTTTCCACTTACATGTAGCAATATTCCAGCAGAACCAGCATATGGAGTATATATCTATCGTTTAATATAATATTACAGAGCTTGCGGTTCCCATCAGGATTACATTGAAATAGAGGGTTGCTGCTAACGAAAAAACTACTGAGCCCCTTTGAAAATGTTACGGTCGCCATAACTTGGTTGTCTGTTATAAAAGTCTGTGTCACGACATGCTCCATTTGTCTAAATCAAATCCTACACTTATTGTCTCTTTCACAAATTCTTAATCATGAGTAGCACGATGGCTGTCACTAGTAGAGAAGAAACTACTTACTCTGTCGGAGCACAGGAGCTTCCCCGCTTTTTTGTGCGTTTTGTTCTGTTCATTGTGACCAATTGCATGTCTTAACCTTTTAGTTTCGTGTTGTGATGCGCACTGCGATTTCAGCGTCTTAAGCGATTTAAGGGGATTCATATTTTTTTTGTTATTTGTATTATTTACGTACACTACTGTCCATCACAATTTTCATATCAAATGATGTTCAAGATGTTTAACAGTAAGAGGACAGTTGCGGCAAAGGAATTGTGCACCCTACCGAAGCACCCGAGTATCGGAGTCCACGCCTGGTTTTTAGGAGGATTCTCCTTGCTAAATATTTAGATTTTTGCATATTGACCGTTGTTTGTCTTTTGGCCATTGCATTATCTATCTGTCCTTCAGTTAACGGCTGCTTAAGATTACCTCTTGGCATCTTCAAATCATCTAAAGGTGAATAACCCCGAAATGAATTAGATCCAGCGAATAATTCTATTATCCATCGTTAAATAATTCTTGTCGTGCCTCAGTGATCATGAGTAACCTACCATGAACATTCTAATTTTACGGTTGTCTGCTATAACCAAAAACATGGACACTACCGTTGCGACCTTAATAGGAGATTGATTCAAATGAAGTTGCTTTTGTATGGAGTGATCTAACTAATGGCTGACTTAAAATTAATCTTTCAAATATTATTACATGTCTATAAACATACAACTTTAAGTTGGTATATTTGTTCCCGCAGACAACTATCATCAACTATGAAAGAGTATGCACGATCACCATATCAAATGATGTGCATGTCGTTTAAGAGTAACACGACAGATAACACTAGTGAATCATAAACAGCCGATCCTTCCGGGACACCTCAGTTCAATTACGTATCTTTAAATAAGAAATGTGTCTTACAAGACTTGCAATAACATGAATAAGGGTAATAACAAAATTATCGAACTCCGAACAATTTTCCAAAGGGAAAGTCAAAACTCATAAGTATATAAACAGACAAAATCAGTCAACAACCGGAAAACTGTGAAAACCGTAATGACCCTGACTTGGTACAGGCATTTCTAAAGAAATGATGGGTTGAATAAGATTTTAAGGCGTCAAACCTCCCGCTTTCATTACGGCTCAAAGGTTCCGGCTGTCACTATGACAGTATTTATAACAATACTGGAACAAAATAGGTAAAATAGTTGTCAAAGCAGTACCAAATTCAGTGAGGAGGGTGGAACATCTATCGTGAACCATCTCCATCAACAACCCCGAGTCACATGAAGTATTTTAACTACGAAAGTAAATGTCAAAAACACTTTTACGTCACACATAGATAAAAAATATTTTTGACATTTTTGTTGACTCCTGATCTTTATACATTTTCACTATATGAAAATCCATCGTTTATTGGAATATATTTCGACAAGATCTTGGTATCGGAATATAAACTTTTTAAGAGATCGAATAAGGCGAATCTTTTTACAGCCCTGGTCCAGTAGCCTGTTTCTCAGATAAAGATGACATTTCAGGAAATCAGAATAATTGCTACTGGCCCTTGCATAGCGAATCAATTGCGAGATGTAAACACCATATGCAGGAGAAGCTGGTATATTGCTGCACATATTTGGAAAATTTATGATTTTAAAATTGAAGTCGTCCCGTTGAAGACAGTTTGGCTTGGTTTAGTTTATGGTGTCTAACGCCACACAATATTTCAGTTACATCGTGGCGGTCAGTTTTATAGGTGGAGGAAACCAGAGTACCCGGGGAAAACTACAGACCTGTCACAAGTCACTGACAAACTTTATCACATAATGTTGGCATTGTATTTCTAAAATTTACTTCTTATTTCAGATTGTCAACAACCATAAAATGAAGTCCAAAAAAAATTTCACACCATAAATAATCTTATAAATTTACAGTAGTCGTATCCGTTGGCCAAGCTATCATATGAATATTGATTATATTTTCCACCATATTATTGTCGTTATAAAGTTTTATTACCTTTCCTTCAACTATTTATAGTTTTCACGTAACGTAGGTGTTAATGTTTTAGGATCAATATCATTGAAATACAATGTATATTAATCGATTTTATTGTTGATTACAGTTTATACCACCTCTGCTTTATTTGTCATTTATTTTTCTCAAATTGAAAATTTCACAAGTGCGCGTATCACCACATATTTATTTTGTATATAAAAATATGAATTGTATTGAATTGTACCTATTTTTTTTAAGCATTATTGCAAAATAGGCATGACCCACTTTTTTTCATCTAAAAAGAAATAGGCTGAACAGGAAGCAAACCAAGCTATCAATACATTGATGGGCTGTCTTTTCTTTTCATTTAAACGTCTACCGTGGTAAATTTGGTTGATATCAATTTCTCCGATGCGACATACAACCCTCTGAAAGTAGTGAGTGATTATTGGTTAACACCAACTCAGCATTTTTTCAACTATATCATGGCGAGAACAATTTACATTTTCATGGAATGATGATGATGCCTGCTTTGTACTAGACCAACATACTTAGTTGGATATTTATAGTGTTAGTTTACTGAAACAACAGTCCGCGGGTGGACATGTCGCTCCACTCGGACACATTATCCTGATTCCGAGCCAGCCAATCTTTGCTCTTGCTCCGTAATGTTGCGTGCTCAGAGGAGAAGCAACAAATACCAATTGCATAGTCTTTGGTTTGACCCGACCGGGGCTCGAACCCACGAGACGAACACCCTAACCATTACACCATCGATGTCTCTCTGAAAGGAGGGTTAATTGGTTGTGCTAGATTGATGCAATACACAGATTGTGAGTAGGGTCGGACGTTAATGGGTACTGAATGTTTTTGTAATGCTCCGTGTTATAAAACCTGGAGCAACTCCAAATGCTTACTGGGAGTGATATTTAAGTACCATTGACAGGTAAAACTGTCACACTCTAGATAGTATCATTCTTCGTAGCATTTAAAAATATATCACACATTTAAAAAGTAGTCTAATTTATTGCTTAAAACTTGTTTTCATTTTGAATTTAGCTGAAATACATCCCAATTAACGTTAAGCAGCATATTAGCAAAATTTCTCCTTGTGGGTGTATCAACAATGGTAGAAAAATTAAACAATATGCTTCAACACAAAATGCCGCCATGATATAACTGGAATATTGTTGAAATAGGCGTTAAGCACCATCAAACAAACAAATATTAACACAAAATTGATAGTTTATTTATGACTATTATTATCTAGTATAGATTTCAATATAAAGGGTCCAATTAATCAATAAATCAATCTAATTGGAAGTGTCTTCAATATCAAACCTGGAACATTTTCCAAAAATCATCGACGTTTTGTCATAAAAATTCAGTTGCGATTGGTATGATCTTTTCTCGCACCCCTCCCTCATGCACACGCACTAATCATATGGTTCAGCTACTATTCTAGTATTATTTACCTGAAGCAGTGCTTGTTCCCTATTGGGGTTCCAAATTAGTTGCAATATGACTATTTGGAGACACAAATTAAAACGTGTCGCCTGTTTGAGTGAACGAATACCTTGATTATTTTATAAAAAAAAAATATAAATATTATAACAGTAATTATTTGTGGCAGCTTTATATGAGTTGATTGGACAAAATATTCACTAATATCATTGTATGAACCATTAATAGTTATTTACTTCAAATTAGTCTCAAATATACCCGAGTTCGAATCTTTGCTGACTAACGGATGGATGAATGCCTGGTTCAGTTCAGCTGATCTTTAATTTTACATAAAGATAAAACGAGATTAATGTCTATTGGAGATGTGATTGAATAAGTTTTTTTTAACTTTGGTAGATTTTATTATGAAAAAGTCTTCAAAACACCAAAAAGAGGGAGCATGATAACAAATCATTTTAAAATAAAACAATAAACACAAATTACGCCACAAAAGAACAGACGACTCCGCGCCAACAACAACAACAACAACAACAACAACAACAATACAAATAGAACCGATTTCAGGTGTTGTTAACGCATAACCTTCTTCATCTCTATTCATGGGACATATCATGAAATCCTCATTCATTAAGTCAGTATATAGTACTAAAATGGACAAAGAAATAACACCAATACTACAGGGATGTCAAGATATAGTCTGTATGCGTTATGTTCTTTATTGAAAACTTTGACTGTGACTGAAATGTAACAATAAAAGCGCTATTGTTTTACTTTAATTTTTGTCGAACTGGAGAGTTGGATAGTCTCTCATGTTCATTTACATCCATATCGTTACTTACTAAAGGAGCCTGTTTTACTTGACAGATATAACCCCTTTATAGAAAGTTCTGATAGTTAGAACAGACTATGAAATAGTTGGAAATGCTTGAGAGCCTGCAATATTACAACTTTAAAATGGGAAGTCATCACGCTTCGCCTGAAATAAGCAACACGCCAGAAAGTAATGGTGCAAATTTCGAACACTTTAGAATGTCGGGAAACTTGACGCCAGAACTCAACAAATACGCTATCAAACGCCGGTGGTATCAGTGTTCTTTGTGTGTTTGTTGAATGAGGTTTATCTGTCCGTAAATCTTATTATTCGTATGTACTACATACTTTCTAAAACATTGTGCAACTGCGACCTTTTCATTCGATTAAGAATGTGTGATGGTGTAAAGAGTGATACACATCGACAATGTTGACATATAAGCAGAATCTAAATGATTGAAATTTAACTTTTCAATGTCATTTTTCTTTCAGTATATAAAGAGACACCATGTGTAGTCCAAAGGTAGCATCCATTATTCTGGTAGCAATCAACGTTATATTTTTTGTAAGTACTACTTATATATATTGTTATGTATGACAAAAGTATTACACAAATTAGATTTGCCAGTGTAAAAACACAATCTGAATAAACACTAGAAAAATAAAGTAAAAAATAAGTCTAATAACAAATTCTGTGATTTGCATTACGAAAACGACAATCGTTGTAAAATATATTTCATAAGGCATTGACACTATAAAGCATGCACGAACTACTGCCATGTTGAATTGGTTGAACCCCAAGATCACGTCGGTGGTGTAATGGTTAGCGTGCACGCCTCGAGTACGATAGACCGCGAGTTCGAGCCCCGACAGGTTAAAACAAAAAACTATAAAATTTAGTATTTGCTGCTTCTGTGATAATCATTAAGGAGGAAGATCAAAGACTGGTTGGCTCGGAATGTGGAAAACATGTTATATCTATCACTATGAACATCCGATTGAGCATGTTTGTCTACCAGAAAGTGGACATCATCTTCATCTCATCTCAATGTAATTTATTCTCGCCATGAATTAAGCTGACAAACTGCTCACTTGGCGTTAAGAAACAATCACGCACTCACTTGTTTAGATGTAGTCTTAAGAAACAGTATATATAAAATTATCATAATACATTAAATACCCATGCATTATATATTGTGGATGGGGCAACACATTCAGCTGAAGATAAAACGTAACTTTTTTTTTCCAATTATTTGTATTGACAGACGTATGAAATACTACCTGACAACATATTAACAATTCCGTTTTACTAGCCCAACTATTTATCATTTCACATACACAACAATATTAACAATGCAATTTAATAAATTTAACAATAATATGTATTGTTTATAAATAAAAGTTAGAGAAAACCGGAGGGGCAATCACGAATGAACAATCCAACGATACTGTTAACATTAGACACAAAGACACAGGACGAAGACACAACAACAAAACATAACACAGAAAGTTAAATAGATGAGAAACACGGACACAATAAAAACATCCGAATGTGAACCGAGGTGTTCGCGAAGGGTAAGCAGTTCCTGCTTCCTATAAAACACCTGCCGTGTTACTCATATAGCCAAATCCGATAAAAGTCTTGTCGGTGATAGGAGAAAGAAACAATATACGTAACCAGGAAAAGATACATTGTCATTAGAGATATGTCAACACGTATACAATACACATGTTATTCTAATATACATACGTTTTCTTATTAGTCATTATTATTTATTGACAGCTGCTTGGATTTGGTCTGATAATACCAGGAATCCTACTGCTCATCGATAATGACATCATCAATGATAAAATCTTGCCTTTATTCCAACAACTTTCGTTGGGGTCATCCAATTTTGGTGACCTTGCCAAAAGTCTTCCTATAGCACTGATATGCCTTGGATCGTTTGTGCTTATTATATCTGTCGTAGGATTGCTAGGAGCATGCTGTTGTAAAATCAGATGTTTGCTTATGGTGGTAAGTTGTTATGTATGTAATAAAACACTTAGATTTATTAACAAAAAAAGAAAAGAAAGAGAAAAATCTTTTTTGTTTTGTTTGTATGATTCTGCTATTAATATACATGTGTCTATGCTTGGTAATTAAGATGAATTGCATGTATACATGATGGGTAGATTGCTCTATGTCTTATGTAAATTGTTTTCTAATTGTTCCATCTTGTTGTTGGAGAGGATTTGTATAGGCATAGCCTGTTATCCAATCCTATTGATTTATCAATAAAATATTTGAAATGAAAACTTAGATGCCCAACTTAGCGCGCACGACGCGATGCCGGAATAAAACACAAAATCAAAAGATTTGAAAGCCAAATAATTTAACGTTTTGGGAGTAAGAAAACTAAAGGGCCTAAACAGGATAGCTAAGGTCACCTAAGGTCACCTATGTCTGAGGGAGGAGAACCTTAGTTTAAGACTACGTATTATAGTAAGATGCGTGTACTCACACGAAAATGCGTGTCCTAGTACTTCTAATGTGTTCTATTTATCCATAATCACCAGCTAATTATATACTTTTTGAAATTGTCCTTTCATCTTTTTGCTACAGAAAAGTGTTGATTTTTTTCAGAATCGCATCTCAGTATGAGACATCTATCCATAACACTAGGATTTCAAAATAAGAACGTTCATTATACTAATTTCCCCAGATTACTATCTCAAATTGAATGTTTCTTTCACTACGTTTTACTTTATTATGCCTTGATAACCAACCAACTACAGTCAATTTAACATTCATTATGATTTTTTTCTGGTTTTTATTTCAATCGCAGTTCAATCAGTAATATTACTATTGAACTTTTTTTAAAAATAGATACACGATATCTCCCAAAATACGTCATTTTTCGGAATAAATAGGATTTCTATATACTACCTTCAGAAGTGGCTTCATGAAATGTGACTATTTAAAAACTAAAAGACATGATGGAGGCTTTAGTTTATACTTTTATTTTATAGATCTCATTAATTTGTAATACATGTATGTAGTATTAAAACATTTGATTTTTCTACTTTCTATATCAACATTCCAAATACGACCTACAACTGCATACGTGGTGTAATGGTTAGCGTGGCTCGCCTCGAATGTGTAGATCGTCTTTTCGCGCCACGGTCGGGTCAAACCAAAGACTATAAAATTGGTATTTGTTGCTTCTCCGCCAAGCACGCAGCATTAAGGAGTAAGAGCAATGACATGTCTACCCGCCGACTGTTGTTTCAGTGAGCTAACACTATAAAAATCCAACTCAGCGTTTTCGTCTAGAACAAAGCGAACATCACCATTATCTCATTGAGTGTAACTTGTTCTCGCCATGATATAGCTGAAACAAATGGCTCATTTGGCGTGAAACAATAATCACTCACTCATTTCAAATGCGACAAATTCTGTGCTAGAGATATATATCACTATATTGTTAATGGTAAAGATCAATCGTACGTTGTCAAAAGCTATTCAGAATCTAGTAATGAAAATGAACAAGTCGAGATCATTCAAATGACCATTGTGTGACCGACAATATATTTGTCCAGAGTTTCAACAGAAGATCAGTATTTCAATGAGTACTAATTGTGCTCCACTACGATTTGTTTCGAGTCATACTTCAATCAAAGGCTTCTCAAGATTAAAGATAGAACAGAAATTTCCCAATTCTTTATTTCCACCTCCCGCTTTATACATTGTGTTCTGTTATTGAACAATTCACGATTCGATGAGCATCTCTATCTCATCCATCCAAATAAGCTTGAAGTATAGGATACTACTGAAGCTAACAAGTCTGCTTCTTACCTCGTCCTTCTCACCTTACAGGGACATCGTGGTCGTGATCGTATATGGTAGTCGGATTTACAACTAACTATATGAAATCATTGCCCATCACCACTAAAATTGGGACTTCAAATCCAGTTTGTCCTTTTTTTTGCCATTGTATTGTCTGCCCGACCTCGATTATCGGATCTTTTTTAAATAGATGTTGCTTGAGTGCTCATTGGCCAATTCAGATTTTTTAATCTTAATTTGGATTAACGGCCTCACAACCATCCACCGATTCCAAAATAGTATGTATGTCTTCTCTTTCTAGCTTTGTACATTTTCTGGCATAATCGAGGACAATTTTAAGCTATGTTTCCAATTGATGGATTTAGGCTCACGATATTTCGTCCCTTTGGTTAACACATGTAAACAGTTATTTTTGATAATATTAAGTTCACCAGTTATAATGCGGCCAGTCAGATTATATATGAATAGGGAGCTTACACAAGTGCAAACCGGAGTTTTAAACTTGAAGTCGGCAATGTTGAGATTCTGAAACATGCGTTTACAGGTGAAGAAATTGGTTGTAATATGTGTAGTATATGTATACGAGATTATAAGAACAGTTTGATATCATAAAGAGGAATTTTATATTTGAGAGATTGTCTATGAAGGTCATTGCTTAGGTTAATGCCATCAAGACATTTGTTGGCAAACGAAAGCTTAATTAAAAAAGGAACGTTTATTTGTGTCATCTTTCGTAGTGCCAACTGGTTTTAAAAGTATGTGATGGGCAATATCCAAGACAATTGCTGATTTGAATTCGGATTTGTAATGGGGGTTTCCAAGCATGAGTTACACAAGTAATACAACCTCGAAAGGGTACTGGAAATAGTTTCTTGCGAATATGACACATTCCCAGCTGGTTCTGTATAAATGGTAGAAGATAACATTTTTTTTTTATTTCAGTACGCTATTATTGTGATACTATTGCTTATAGGAAAGATAGTCGTTCTGGCTCTGTGGTACTTCATGAATGACAAGGTAAGACAATTCTCATACACACGATGTTCTGGCTCTGTGGTACTTCATGAATGACAAGGTAAGACAATTCTCATACACACGATGTTCTGGCTCTGTGGTACTTCATGAATGACAAGGTAAGACAATTCTCATACACACGATGTTCTGGCTCTGTGGTACTTCATGAATGACAAGGTAAGACAATTCTCATACACACGATGTTCTGGCTCTGTGGTACTTCATGAATGACAAGGTAAGACAATTCTTATACACACGATACACATATTTTTGTTTAAGACATTTTACCATATTAAAACAACAACAATATTTTGATATTGTTTACCTTGTTATAAACGTTTTATTCTTATTTGTATGCACATTACATTATACAATGGAAATTGTACTTCCATATTAGTACGTATTTATACTTGAAATTTGTCATTGTTAGAATGATTGATTGGTTGGTTTTATTGTGTTTAACGCCACTTTCAACAATATTTCAGCTATATCGTGGCGGTCAGTTTTATTGGTGGAGAAAACCACCAACCTGTCGCAAGTCACTGACAAACTTTATCACATAATGCTGTACACCTTGACCTGATCGGGATTCGAACTCACAACATCAGTGGTAATATACATTGATTGCATAGGTAGTTGTAAATCCAACTACCATACCATCACGGCCACGACGGCCCTTCATTGTTAGAATTTAATATCTAATTACAGTAAATGTAATTCTAAAAATATTCTCTGTATTTCAATTACATTTCCTGATATATATACATGTATATATATATATATATTAATTAAGAAAATTTATCACCTTAGACTTTGACATGTGATATTTTCATCGATTCTCCGGCTATGATTTAAAATCACTAAATAATATTTTACAGTTTGGTATTATTTTAACCTCTTATATATCAAATTCAGATGGTAATATTTACTAAAGACCGATAAATTCATCAATCACTCCCAGATTTCGACGTTTTAGTATTATATTGGCTTTTTTTCAAGTAAATGTGTATTTTAAAGTTATTTCGTTACAAATATTGTGTGATAATACAATACCAGAAAGTCAATATACGAACGCATAATTAATAAACAAAAATATTTTAATTTCTATCAAAGTACTGCAGCTTAAGTGTCGGCCATCTGAATTATCAGTTATGCCCCCTTTGTTGCCATGGATATATGTTGACATTCCTAGATGTTTATCTAATCAAACGTTTATATCTACAAACCATGATATGCTATGTGGATTCTTGTCGTCATCCAACACGTCGCATTTGAATTATTGTGTGTAAGCCTTCTTACGAATGGTATTGGTTAACGTAAGTAGAGCAATAGTTCAGCTGTATTCATGATTAGGTCTGGAAAAGGGAAACTTACATTATATCATGTAGGTGATGTCACAGTGGGATTTTTGGCGGATGTTGTGATTGACACAAGGAAAAGGGGAGATAATTGACAGGATTGGAAAAGTGTAGCTGTTTTTCCTGAGGAGCTGGCATTTCAATAACCAATGAAAAAAAACCAACTAGTTTTATTGATTATTAAAAATGTAAATACAACTTCAGATGAATAAACCCCAAAATGATTACGACATTCTAACTATGATATTACATATTTGTCTAACCTTAATTTTGTTTAGTTTACATCAACGATGAAAGGCGAGTTAAAATCTATCATGGAAAAAAAATACACGAATGATGACCTGACTAGCGATCAAACTTCTACATCTTGGAATTATCTGTTTTTAACAGTAAGTAAATAAGAATATTGGAATTATCTATTTTTAGCAGTAAGTAAATTAGACTTTGCTTGGCATTATGTTAGACAATTACTGCCTAACATTTGTTTTTAGATTTCGTTTTATTAAGATAGGTTAGGGTAAGGGTGTTTAATGCCACCTTTAACAGTATTTCAGTGATATCGTGATGTCAGTTTTATCGTTGGAGGAAACTGCAGAACCCAGAAAAATCCACTGACCTGCTGCAATTCACTGGCAAACGTTATCACTTAATGTTATATCGAGTACACCTCGCCAATACGCGGTATTCGAACTTACAAATTTAGTGGTGATAGGCACTGATTTCACAACTAGTTGTTTATTCAACTGTCATACGATCACGATGGCCCCTGCATGACAGTGATACCCAGTGATTATACAAGAGTGGTAACCAAACAAAATCGTCTGATAGTTAGTGGTTTTTCAAAAAAAGTATTAGCAGCATATTCTTTGTAGAGCAGTTTTATGCAAATGCTTCAATTACTTATTAGAAGAATAAAATTATGCCCCCCCCCCCCCCCCCCCCAAAAAAAGATAATCGACTAACGATAACATTCTTTCAAATTTAATTTATTATAATAGTCTTAAGCAATTAAATATCATATTACTACAAATATCGGTTACCGTTGTAAACTATTTAACATCTTTTCTTTATTCTATGTGAACTCGCTATCGTTTTAATCCAGTAGTGAATTGAAAATGGATTGGTTGTTAATTGTCTGTTTTAGTAAACAAGATACTATGTTTTAGTAATGTCTACAAAATAAACGGGAAATAGGGTTTAATAATACAGTCAAACTTGGCCATGAGGTCACCTCTATTAAGCAGTCATCTGTATTAAAGGGTCACCCTTTTCTTGTCCTGATAAATTGAACCTGTTTTAAGAGGACATCTGTTTTAAAAAACCACATTTGCTTTATCCCAAGGTGACCTCTTAATACAGGTTTGACTGTATTTATAAGGTAACCTGTAGATAGTTTGTTACTAGTTTTCCCATGGTAAAATAAACAAATTTCCGAGGAAAACAGGAGATCTTTTTACAATAATGTTCTCGATTTTAAGTTTTATTTACAATTTACAGTTTGAGTGTTGTGGAGTAAATGCTGTTAACAGTGCAGCGAATGACTTTGACAGTACACCATGGCAAGCAGGTACACCAGGCTATGAAATTCCCTATGGTTGTTGTCCAGGTGTTACATCATCAAATTATACACTAGCAGCGGCAACTAATCCACTTTGTCCAGTTACACCTATAGAACAATATTCAAAGGTAATTTGGTAACGATATTTATAAAACATTCTATTTCTCTAAATAAAAACCATTACAGAATTGTCATAGTATAAAATAAAGACACATGCTGCGTACCATGATGGTTCTGAACCAATGATTCCTAGTTACTAAGTTAAAGTCATGACTTCATGAGTTCTACGGTGGAGATAATGACTTGGTTAACCTTCAGAGTTTTGTGTGTTACGGGATGAACTGTTTGTCGTTGTCACAATCTCGCCATCCTTTCCCCTTTCATACCTTAGCACATGAGTAAGACAACGGGTCCCACTAGTGGAGTAGCAACTGTTTGTCATTCCCGGAGCATCTGAGTTCCTATTTAGTTTGTAAGGGTGATCAATCTTTAGTTGTCTGTGTAGTGCTTTGTCGACCAATGTTTTGGGGGTTTTTTTGTTCTTCTTCTTTTCGTTATGTCAATGCATTGTCTGTACTTCTTCCGATTACGGTTTGATATTCTCAAACTTTGCATATTGGATATACATGTGTTATATATATATATATGGCAACAGGGAACGTATTATACAATACAAGGCAACAAGTAGCATACACGATAACACAGAGCAACATACAGATACATGAAACAGCAAGTCGTTATGGAGCAATATAAAATAAAACAAAGCAGCCTGGAAAATATACAAGACACTACAAGAAAGAATGTGTCATACAAAGACATACTATTTAAGGAATAATAGTACTGTATTTGAAGAATTGGAGGTGTCAATTGTGGATTTGATGGTCGCAAATGCCGTTTTACTGGCAGATGTACTATAACTAACATACGATCATGGAAATGAAGACCAAAATACTGTCTATGTAAATACTAATTGTAGTCATTATGTCTAGAAATAAGCCATTTCAGCTCACTTTCTTTTGCAATGACTGTACCAACCAGGATAGTTAACGGTCGTGTGTAAGGATTTAGATATTCCCTCTTTCTACGATCATTCGATTGGCTTGTCGTATTTTTCCGACAGTGTGGTATATTTGTGTTTTCATCTTATAGTCAATGTACATTATAATCTAAATGTAATTTTCATTTCGGTAACAGGGATGTTATGATGCTGTGTACGATTTCATCAAGGGGTACTCATTGTGGTTTTTTATTGGAGGACCAATGCTATTCTTGATAGAGGTAGGTTTTTAAAACATTAT
Organism: Bathymodiolus brooksi; assembly: GCA_963680875.1. Lineage (NCBI taxonomy): Eukaryota > Metazoa > Mollusca > Bivalvia > Mytilida > Modiolidae > Bathymodiolus > Bathymodiolus brooksi. The sequence continues at coordinate 57,804,144 of OY804578.1, forward strand.
TTACATATTGGTTTACCAAAACCAGGTATTAATATACAACCAAACAAATGGATGCATTGAGATTTATTATTCATGCCAAAGATTTGTAATTACATCTATAATAACACTGTTTCATTTCGTACGATTTTCATACAAATTTTCAAACCAAATCAAAATATAGTAATAGGGTTATGGTGCTTAACGCCATTTACAACACTATTTCAGCTATATCTTAATGGTATGTTTCATTGGTGGAGGAAACCGGAGTACCGGGGATAAACCACCGACCTGCCGTAAATCACTGACAAACTTTATCGCATAATGTATCGAGTACACCTCGCTATGAGGAGAATCGAACTCACAACGTTATCGATGATAGGCACTGGTTGTACAAGTAGTTATAAATCCAACTACTATAATATAGTAAGACAGTGGTACACGTGTCAACTACCAGTATGAAATACACATATCGCTGTGGTAGGAAATACACATATCGCTGTGGTAGGAAATACACATATCGCTGTGGTAGGAAATACACATATTCCTGTGGTAGGAAATTACAGCTGGTGAAAATCATATTCATTTAAATTTACTTAAAAATATTCAAGACCAGCCTCACATCATATATGACAGAATGAAAAACTGATTTTAAGCTGTACAAGTAAATATGTTTTTACCGAGCATCATATTGCATAACCAAACATAAAATACTTGCGTGATGGGTCTTAGACAAACATAAAATACTGGCGTGATGGGTCTTAGACAAGCATAAAATACTGGCGTGATGGGTCTTAGACAAACATAAAATACTTGCGTGATGGGTCTTAGACAAACATAAAATACTGGCGTGATGGGTCTTAGACAAACATAAAATACTTGCGTGATGGGTCTTAGACAAACATAAAATACTGGCGTGATGGGTCTTAGACAAACATAAAATACTGGCGTGATGGGTCCTAGACAAACATAAAATACTGGCGTGATGGGTCTTAGACCCATTGTAATTCAACAATGTAGATGTAAATGAGAAGATCATCGATACAAAATACAACATGTAATCATTTCAATTTCTAATTTCTAGATCATTGGTATTATTTGTGCAATTTACCTGTTTTGTAAACACGAGAAGGACGACTGATGCTGATACAGAATGTGGCTCTAAAGTGTTTCTAAGGTTGTTAATCTCGTTACATATCGTATATATTCACTGTTTTATGCATCGTGTATTTATATCTTTAGTTAATAATTGTTATAATGTTTACGTTTTATAACTGTGAGTGTTTTAAATCAAGCAAGTTATGTTTCGTTTGTCCTTATTCAATGAAGTATTGGCGTATGGCCTGTATTGAGAATAAGCAATTGTAATATTTGTTGAACTGTAAAAAATCATATTGTGTTCATTAAAAGTTTTTTTTTTCTCTAAATACTGAAGTATAAAGTTAAAATAAATATTTATAGAAAATTTCCATTGACGTATCGTGTATCGACTGTATATATTTTAATGAATCTTATAAAATCATGCCAGTGGTGTGGTGGCCATTACTTATTTCAAGAAAGGTTTGAATGTACCAGATAAGTAATCAGAAACCGTAGATCGAAGGCTAGACAATGCAATGCAATGCAATGCAATGCAAAACAAATATACATCTATTAATTCGACGACAACTCGGTTTCAGTTATAAATATTTTGTTCAAACATATTTCTTCAAGATTTCGGTATGACTTACCAGAGATTCCATTCTATAAGATCTACAGGTATATCCTGTAATATCTAGAAATGTTCATGCAATCATTTTTCTAGTTGAAGTTTGGAAATATTACATCAAGACTTTATCAAATATATATCAAATGTGTGTTATCGTTTAAATATTAGGATTTTCGTTTTTCCTGCAAATAAGGACGCTCTCTGCACGTTTTTGTGTTTATTGTGAACATGGCTATATAAAGATGAGATAGAAACTATTTACGGTATGGTAGTCCACGTTGGTGCGCTACTTAAGCCAAAAGCTAGAAATGTGTCTGTGATTTTCGTTATCAGAGGCAGATCGCTATTAATTTCATCAGGAGCGTTGGAGTGAACCGGAAAGTGTGTATGGTTGGGGGGAGGGTTTAGCTTAAACATATTTTATTTGCCTAATAAATAGACAAAATGGATTAGACACAAGTTAAGCAAACTTGGGGGAGGTTGGGCGTTGGGTGCCCAGGGTTGGACCGGAAAGTCGGGGGCAAGTTTTAGCAGTGGACAGGAAGTGTGGGGGGGCAAGTTTTTAAAACTCACCCTTCTCCACCATTGCTTTCCTGGTCAACAGTAAAACAAATGGCCCCCTCCCCTGCTCCTAACCCCGTGTTCACGCTCCTAAACGAATGTCATCTCTAATATTGTATTGATAGAATGTCATGTCGTCCTTGCCTCTCTTTGTAATTGAATCCCTTTGTCAAATTGTTGATAAATATTGTTATCAAATGTATATATATTTATATCACGATATTGTTACAAATAATATGTTGTTACATGTATATATCTAATTAATAAAATTGTAAAAAAATCAATACATTACTAGTCTTATTGAGCCTACATATATGTTGATACATTATTTTTATTTCGTACTAGTCTTAATGAGCCTACATATATGTTGATACATTATTTGTATTTCGTATTACAAGCATGGACAAAAAGATAAATCACAATAAAGCATAAACCATACAATATGACAAAATAAATTGGCTAAGCACAGGAAAAATAAAAGGAAATTGTCAATGTTTTCCGATCATTCCTCTACTCTTGAAGTTACCAAAAGGGTGGGAAATCAGAACTCGTTAGTTGAAGGAGGGACACTACAATGGAAAACAAAAACTAAAAGTACAAAAGTTTTCTACAAAACTTTACAAAACAACCTCCAAAAGATTGATCAACAAGACCATAAAAATCCGGGTGAACTCATATGTTGTGGAAGGGTAAGCAATTCCTGCTCCATTAGTGGCACATGTTGTGTTCACGAATATCATCTGATATGGAAATCGTGGTGGACACCGGTATGCGCAAATAACTAGAATTACGCCAAGTATGTTTGGAGTTATGTACTCTGCGTTGGTCTTATTCCCCATCTACACTGGAGGAAATTGGGTCGAATGGGTTGTACTGTTGTTTTTCTTCGCTTTGAAAATTCTGGGGCAAGAAATATTAAGCGAAAATGAAAATAATTTGCGTGGCAATTTGAAGTAATATGAAAAGAAAAACAAGAAGCATATGTATATAACATATACCATGGGGTGACCGTTATGTATGTTATATATGACTGCCAAATTGACCTCTAGGTATCTTGGTAGAAAGAAGTTGCTTACAGACTGAAAAAAACCTACTCTAGCTCAAATTTAAAAAAACATAATAATTACAAGAACTTCCCTATTTCTCATATAAAACATTAAACAAGTTGTATTTCCCAATATTTAACTACTCGAACCCAACATTGTATGAAATCTATCAAATCTAAAAATATCAATATCACATTTTGACAACACAAGAATTCACAATTTTCCAATCGATTTATTTAGAATAATTACCTGACATTGAAAATAAAACTACGTTCATTGGTCAGTTTCAATTTACTTGTTTTTGGCTAACATACAAGATATTTATGTCACATTACAAAAATTCCTTGTATAATAAACTAATAATAGAAATCTTCTACACGTATTTCAGTCAATATTTACTTTTAGTCAAAGCTACCATCGACCTAAAGGAGTTCTAGTGACGTGGGATTTAAATATATTTATACACGTGTAACACTGAAATTTAAACATACAGTGTCAATTTTTATATTTATTGCATTGAACGTGATTATGTTTCACCTTAAGATAATAGTTAACCCCATCCTTCACATTCAATATAGAAATGCAGTCTTTATAGTTAGGATTATGGTGCTTAACGCCACTTTCAACAATATTTCAGTAATATCGCAAAAAAATACTCTTTAAAACCCAGTTCACAAGACACAACAAATTCAGATGAAATCCGAATTGACAAAAACAAGTACGATTTACTTTCACACGTATTCTGGATTAAATGTATGTCAATCCGAAGTCAAACCATTTGGTCACACAACACAGCAAAATCCGATTTGACAACAATTATAGTTTGCGTCCACTTTCACATGAATTCCCAATGAAATGCGACAAGTGGCTTGAGTCGGTGTGTCCTGTGCGATTGCTTAAGAAATATTTACAAATACGGACCTCTTCTACGTCTTGCTTATTCGCACATTTAGATGGCACTGGCCTTACCCGTTATCAGAATTTTCGTTGGTTTTACAGAAAACGTTGTCCTTTTGTGAAATCAGAGACCATTATAGATCTCATTCGTTCAGGATAGGGGAGCGACAGAAGCTAAGCGATTAGGAGTAGACGACGAAACAATTAAGAAATGGGGTCGCTAGACATCTGATGCATACTTAGAATATCTTGGATTTTCAGCAGCAATACAAATTTTAAATTTGTTACCTTTAGGTTCCCGCAGAATTTGGCTCATATGATCGTCTATCGTTTATTGGGCAAGCAAAGGCATTTCATCGAGATCTGGGGGACCTCACCTGGGTTTGCAAAAAGTAGGTGGTTATATTTCATGGTTTGGAAAAAGGGGTATGAGGTGGGTGAATTTAATAAATTTATAGATCTTACTTTGAGAAAATCCCCTCCTCCGAGTTTTATCATTATCCAATTGGGTTCTAATGATCTAGCCTTAACGAAAAGTTGGCAGTTGTTTACCGATATAGAATGTGACTTATTTCGCCTTCGTACATTGCTGCCAGATGTTAGAATAATATGGTCTGATATTTTACAGAGGAGGTATTGGCACAATGATACTGATGGTAAAGCTATGGAAAGGGTACGTAAACGAGTTAACCTTCTGGTCAGAAACCTTGTGTTGAGTTTTGTTGGTTGTGTTATTCGCCACTGTAACATTCGTGCTCGGGAGATAAATTTATTCAGATGCAATGGAACGCATTTGTCTAACCTTGGCATTGATATCTACTTGAACAATATACAAGGTGCGCTTGAAAGGTTTCTGTCATTTGAGGGTTCGCTCGTTTTCCCCCCTATGCAGCCCAGTGAAAATGGTGTGTAGATAAGACTCGGAGGTGGGGGAGGGGGGTCAATACACGTGAGTGTATATATATATATAGCATTCATATTAGTAAATAATTAAATAAGGTGCACAATCAGGACAAAGTTAGGTGTGTGTGTGGGGGGGGGGGGGGGAGGGGAGCGGGTGGTGGTGAGTGGGTATGCCCCACTTATGTGGTGGGATATGGCAAGATGAACATGGGACATGTCGGATCCCCACATTGTACGTTAGCTCATACTTTGGTGTTTTTCTTCTGTGTTACCACAGGGATTTGGTAGATGGGGGCCTTCTTTGTTTACCAGAGAGGCCGGTTCTTGAATTGGTACCAATTCGGAACTTACTTTTGACTCTTTGAAAAAACCGGAGTTTGTGGTGTTAAATATTTGCAAGCGTATTGGGGTTCGTGTTCCTGTTGATCTCTCTATGTTGGTTACATGGAGAATTGTAGCTTTCGGCGTTGCCGGTGAAGCACGGGCTTACCAAAACTTTGAAATCGGCGGTCTGCCTTTTCATCTTGCCTTATCCAGTTTACGCAATTTCCACGCTGTGGTCGTATTTTTCCATCTATTATAGTTGTGTTTATAATGCCAAAATGAATCTTTCGTTAAGCTAATAATAGAAATCCTCTACACGTTTTTCAGTCAATATTTACTTTTAGTCAAAGCTACCATCGACCTAAAGGAGTGCTAGTGACGTGGGATTTAAATATATTTATACACGTATAACAAGGATATTTAAACATACAGTGTCAATTTTTATATTTATTGCATTGAACGTGATTATGTTTCACCTTAAGATAATAGTTAACCCCATCCTTCACATTCAATATAGAAATGCAGTCTTTATAGTTAGGATTATGGTGCTTAACGCCACTTTCAACAATATTTCAGTAATATCGCAAAAAAATACTCTTTAAAACCCAGTTCACAAGACACAACAAATTCAGATGAAATCCGAATTGACAAAAACAAATACGATTTACGTTCACACGAATTCTGGATTAAATGTATGTCAATCCGAAGTCAAACCATTTGATCACACGACACAGCAATATCCGATTTGACAACAATTATAGTTTGCGTCCACTTTCACATGTATTCCCAATGAAATGCGACAAGTGGCTCCACATCCGATTTAGACATACATTAGATATGAATCGAAAATAAGAATACGTGTGAGTGCAAATGTATACTCTGATCTGAAATAAATCGGTATCACGCATTCTTCTCTGGAAAAAAGACGCATACTTTACAGCTTAGTGTTCGGTCCCCAATTGCTATAAGTTATGATTTACAGGAAAAAGCAATGAGTTCTACAAATACAACACACTTAAGTATGTCCCCGTTTATGGTGAATTGTGCATATAATTAGCACAACCAGAGTTTTGAAGTGATTGTATCCTCCCCGGGATACATATACATGTACTCTTTTTGTTCCTTGGGGTTTTTGCAGCATTTGTTATATTAAATTGGATCTATTTACTTACTATCAATACCATGGTAATGTAACACAAACATTGTTTATATTTTATACTGTAAGTACATGGAGATTATTATAGAGTAGCCATTGAATAAACGTTATTGGGGAAGGGCTATGGTATTTAACGCCACTTTCAACAATATCTCAGTTGTATCGTGGCGGTCTTTTTTATTGGTGGAGGAAACCACCGACCTGTCGAAAGTCACTGACAAATTTATCACATAATGTTGTATCGAGTACACCCCACCTGAGCGGGATTTTAACTCACAAAGTTAGTAGTGATAATCACTGATTGCATAGGTAGTTATAAATCCAACTACATGTACCATACAATCAACACACGACGGCCCAGCACAATGGTTATATACATGCTTTCTTTTGATCGATTGCTGCCTACCGTCAAGGGATCCTATCGACTAATGTTTGGGTTGCCTTAAAGAAAATGGGAGTTTATAGATAATAGGTCGGAAATTTTTGTCTTGTAATTGGTCTTCAACGACCACTCCTTACAAATTGTGTCTCGTCTGGACCGGCAATTTGACTTTTAGGAGGGACATTCTCAATACACGAGGTCAAGTGTCTCTTGCTAAGGGAGGGGTTTTCTATTTAATTCTTCCCTTTGATGTAACACCTTTGGAGGTGTTTAATCAGGCATCGGAGAAACTACATCCTGCTTGTATACTCAGTGGTTCCCGCGGCTTGTATACTCAGTGGTTCCCGCGGCTTGTATACTCAGTGGTTCCCGCGGCTTGTATACTCAGTGGTTCCCGCGGCTTGTATACTCAGTGGTTCCCGCGGCTTGTATACTCAGTGGTTCCCGCGGCTTGTATACTCAGTGGTTCCCGCGGCTTGTATACTCAGTGGTTCCCGCGATCTGAGGGGGTATAAACAGGATTGCTGGATTCTTAAGCAGTTAACAAATAACTAAATAACAATAGTAATTCAGTGGTTTTAAAAAATATATTTAGAAAATATGCCTGCATGTGGTGTGTAAGTAAAACAAAGTAAAATTCTCTAACGTTTATTTAGCACACAATTTCCAGAATTCATATATTATTAAATCCTTTTGAGACCTAAAATAATCTAGCTTTGGCAAATAACCAAATAAAATATGCATTAACAAATATTTCATTGTTGCTACGAAACCATACAAAAACTATTAATAAATGGTAACATTTTTGTCAGTATCAAATCTATTAAATAATGGTTTTCACTACTAGGTGACAACAACGTTTTATAAATATATATTTAGAACAAAGTTGTGCAAGGGTTTTATTTATTTGGAAGGTATATGTATGTAAATTATATAAATTTTAGAATATATCGGTACAGATATTTTATATTTTCTATAATTCGTAGACCTCGTCCCAAAATTAGATATGTTTCTATGGTTTATCAATCACCAATAAAGATGAACATTTACAACAACAACAAAAAATAGGAACAAAAACAAACAAACAAACAAACAAACAAAACAAAAAAGATAATTTGTTGGTTCTTTCTACATCAAAAGACATTTTCCTTGCAAATTAAGAAATAAAACCTCATCACAGCAGACGAACAATAAATAATTTCTACCCATATTTATGAAAACATCCTATTTTAGGATTTATCGTCCCTTTTAACCTTTGTTTTTCTGTAGGAGACACAATACATTGAGAATCCTAATCTTTATTTTTCTAAACCTGTAGGAGGCAGAATCCATTAATAGTTCCAATCTGTATTTTGTGCCCATGATCATTGTGCTAAAATGCCAATAGATTCCATTAACTAGAATTAAAGATATCATCACGAAACGACCTGTCTACAAACAAAACGATACCGACACCAACACCGACAGCATCATACCATGATACGACCTTTCTACAGATATTACGACACCGACACCAACACCGATAGCATCATACCATGATACGACCTTTCTACAGATATTACGACACCGACACCGACAGCATCATACCATGATACGACCTTTCTACAGATATTACGACACCGACACCGACATCATCATACCATGATACGACCTTTCTACAGATATTACGACACCGACACCGACATCATCATACCATGATACGACCTTTCTACAGATATTACGACACCGACACCGACATCATCATACCATGATACGACCTTTCTACAGATATTACGACACCGACACCGACATCATCATACCATGATACGACCTTTCTACAGATATTACGACACCGACACCGACATCATCATACCATGATACGACCTTTCTACAGATATTACGACACCGACACCGACATCATCATACCATGATACGACCTTTCTACAGATATTACGACACCGACACCGACATCATCATACCATGATACGACCTTTCTACAGATATTACGACACCGACACCGACATCATCATACCATGATACGACCTTTCTACAGATATTACGACACCGACACCGACATCATCATACCATGATACGACCTTTCTACAGATATTACGACACCGACACCGACATCATCATACCATGATACGACCTTTCTACAGATATTACGACACCGACACCGACATCATCATACCATGATACGACCTTTCTACAGATATTACGACACCGACACCGACATCATCATACCATGATACGACCTTTCTACAGATATTACGACACCGACACCGACATCATCATACCATGATACGACCTTTCTACAGATATTACGACACCGACACCGACATCATCATACCATGATACGACCTTTCTACAGATATTACGACACCGACACCGACATCATCATACCATGATACGACCTTTCTACAGATATTACGACACCGACACCGACATCATCATACCATGATACGACCTTTCTACAGATATTACGACACCGACACCGACATCATCATACCATGATACGACCTTTCTACAGATATTACGACACCGACACCGACATCATCATACCATGATACGACCTTTCTACAGATATTACGACACCGACACCGACATCATCATACCATGATACGACCTTTCTACAGATATTACGACACCGACACCGACATCATCATACCATGATACGACCTTTCTACAGATATTACGACACCGACATCATCATACCATGATACGACCTTTCTACAGATATTACGACACCGACATCATCATACCATGATACGACCTTTCTACAGATATTACGACACCGACACCGACATCATCATACCATGATACGACCTTTCTACAGATATTACGACACCGACATCATCATACCATGATACGACCTTTCTACAGATATTACGACACCGACATCATCATACCATGATACGACCTTTCTACAGATATTACGACACCGACACCGACATCATCATACCATGATACGACCTTTCTACAGATATTACGACACCGACACCGACATCATCATACCATGATACGACCTTTCTACAGATATTACGACACCGACATCATCATACCATGATACGACCTTTCTACAGATATTACGACACCGACACCGACATCATCATACCATACCATAATGCGACCTAACAAAAATTGTTATGGTTATAGTCTTCAACGCCACTTTCAACAATATTTCAGTTATATCGTGGCGGTCAGTTTCATTGGTGTAGGAAACCAAAATACCCGGAGAAAGCCACCGACATGTCGAAATTCACTGACAAACTATATCACATAATGTCTCGTAAAAATGACAGCTAAGCATTTATTTTTGTTACATTAAACTGTTTACGTGACAATACAGTTTAAAGCAATGCATTATTCATAATTTGTGGCCATGTGATCGTGAGGTATTCAATATCATACAAATAGGTAAAGTCAGCTATATTGAGTTGATTAAAGAACCGTGTTTACTTAACTGTGTATTTTGATATACTCTACAGAGGATTAATTAAATAGGAAAGACTGAAATCTGAAAACGGTAAAAATACAGAATTTTACTTATTCTTATGATGTTAAATTATTATAAATACAATATAATCATTAATTTATTTCGTTGACCTTTCACTGTTTATATTACTATTATTTTCAGTGATATTTCGTAAAGCAAAATGGCGATAATTACAACTGATAAATGATAATAAGATCAAAATAAAAAACAACACATCATGAAACTAAAATTACATATTTGGTTACTGTTATACTGTAAATCAATGGTGGATGATGAATTACAATACATGTAGTTCCATATTTTTACCTGAGATACAGGGATCGATATTACCAACACGAAAATATTCATAAACAAATATAGAGTAGAATGTATGATACAAAGTGTATATAAATGTGTAATATATCGATATTGATGCCACGAAAATGTCCATAAAAAGATAAATATAGAGTACAATGTTTTGATACAAAAAATGAGAGGGTAAAATAAAAAAAATTAAAAATAATATCCAAATACATGTATTAAATGTGTATGATATCGATATTGCCACCACGGAAATGTCCATAAAAGAATAAATATAAAAGATTCATACGAAGGAGAACAACATTCAAAAAAATAATATGACCTCAATATGCGTACTACAATTTTGCAGTATATTCTAAATGTTTAATGACAGATTTAATTTGTTTTCAACGAAAATTATTTTATTTTTTAAAAATTACCTGTGATGTATGACAATTGTTCATTGTTCGTGTTTAGTCTATATTGGGTATAATCTAACCAATTCTCAGAAGTATTATTTTCTTAAATTAAAGACGAGCGATACATTTCTGATATTACACTACGACCTATATAATTCTATAGCTTTTGTAACTGTTTTTGAATATATCTGTATATATATATTTGTTTAATTTGCTAACTGACACAGGTGAATGTTTTACAGGGCACCTATAAAGTGCGAAACGAAATAGAAACGAAACGAAACGAAACGAAATCAACGAAAACGAAACGAAACGAAACGAAACGAAACGAAACGAAATCAACGAAATGAAAACGAAATAAAACGAAACCAACGAAAGCAAAACAAAATCAACGAAAACAAAACGAAATAGACTGATATGAAGAAAATGGAAGGAAAAAAATAAGAGACAAAACGAAATAAAGAAATAAAAAAAAAAGATAATTCGATTTTTTAAATACAATGATTTTGATTAATTATAACCGGGAAACCCATCTTGCATGTCTATCCGTTACAGTACTTCTCACGTACATTACCCGCAACTCAATTCAAGCCGGGTTTGCTTGCCGACAAACTTTCAGAAGTTCAAATGTCATATTTTTATTTGTGTTTGAGTGTGTGTCAGTATTTATGAATTATAAAGTTTCTGGAGTTGGCATAAAAAAAAGGGGGGATATGAGGGGGTATTTTCATAGATTGGGATATTGAGGGTTCATTTTTCGTCTGATTTTATTCTTCATAAATTTTCCTATTCGCAAAACATACAGGATTTGTATGTTGTATCTTGAGTTTCAGATTCTGGGCACTATTTGACTACTGGATTTTCCCGACTTGTCACGTTTAATCCCCATGCACCCCCCCCCCCCCCCCCCCCCCCACCCCCAATTTGTCAATATGACGGAACTATTAACGACTGTCATACGAGTGGGAGGTTTGACCCACCATTTTCTTGGGTAATGCTCGTACCAAGTCGAGAATATGATAGTTGTTTTCTAGTTTCACATTTGGTCATGTCTTAGGATTAGGGAATTTACATGTACCGATTGTTTTTATACTTGGTAACGTCTTAGGGTTAGACGAGTGGCATCTGCCTATTTGCTATCAGAACCCACCATTTTCCTGAGAAAATGCCTGTACCAAGTCAGGAATGTGTTGTTTTTCAGTTGTTCCGTTGATTGAAAACTCAGATGGTTGAGCTTCTTATCGGTTTTGTCTGTTTTTGTTGACTTTCCCTTTTGAATGCGCCTTGGATTACGGTACCATTATTATTACCTTTATTCGGTAGTGTGCCAACAGATCTGGCGTAATGTCTTATCGTTGTTCCTTCCGAGATGTACAGGGGTCAAAAGGACCCAACACTATAAACTTTTTATTTCAAATCCTATCGTTCCATTTTGAAGAACTAAAAAAAAACCAACAGCAACATAACAGGACGTACAGTGAGCGCCCTCCTTACAGAAGAACTTCTGGAAAAAATAATGCTTGCAAAAACTAAGCATAAGAAACTCTGGAAGTTTTATTGAAATCCATTCTGTTGTTTAGGAAGAGTTATGGATAGCGCAACAGTATCCTCTCTCTATTGGATAGCCTTGTATGAAAATTACATAGCCTTAAATGACAAAGTCCAAAAGTGAAGAAATTTTAGCAAGAACTGTTAAAATGGGAAAACAAAAATAGAAGGTGCACAATGCCATTTGGTACTAAAGAATTCATAAAATTAATGAACCTTGCCATATGGTATTAAAGACTTCCTGAAAGATTCATTCAATTCCATCAAGTTGTTAAGGAGGAATTGCATAGGCAGTGAGAGAAGCACTCACGGACAAATGGACATATACTATATACCTCCCTCCCGCTGGATAGCGGGGGGTATAAAAATATGTGCCGTATCAAATTTTATTAATACCGGAAAAAAATTTGGAGAGGGGGTGATTTGGGGGGGGGGGGGTATATGAAAAGGGATCAAATGGAAAAAAGGTACTTTTACAAGATATGTAGATTTTTTTTAAATTTCTAAAGTAAATTTTTGATAGGATTTGTATACCTCCGGCAAAAAAAGATTGGGGTATAGGACTTCTGCTGTCCGTTCGTTCGTTTGTCCGTCAGGTCGTCACACTTGTTCGTCTCTCCGACACACTTTTAAATTTTGCTCGGACGGGGGTATTTATTAGTGGACTTTAACTACTGCACTTCTGTTATTTTAATTCCTCTCCTTTCAATAGACTTGACGTTGCTCTTATAGTTCCCAAATTTAAAAGAAGCCACTAAGTGAAAAGGACAGACTCCTGCTGAATAAATGCACAGTATTCTTGTTCATTGGTGATCAAATCCTGTCCTCTCCTGATGAAAGACACTGAGACATGTGTGGGAAGTAGTCTAGCATCGTAATTGTGAAAATAGGTTTGATTTCTTTTAGGGCCCTATTATTTTTTCTTCCATTTTCTATTTCGTTTTGTTTTCGTTGATTTCGTTTTGCTTTCGTTGGTTTCGTTTTATTTCGTTTTCATTTCGTTGATTTCGTTTCGTTTCGTTTCGTTTTTGATGATTTCGTTTCGTTTTCGTTGATTTCGTTTCGTTTCGTTTCGTTTCGTTTCTATTTCGTTTCGCACTTTATAGGTGCCCTGTTTTACACACGAACAGCACATATTGTGAGAAGATCTTGTATAAAAAATCATATTATGCGACTCTTTAAAATACTCATTGCTACTAAAAGTACATTTACCGAGAATAGTCTCACATTTCTTGATAATTAATAAACATGTAGCAAATTTATGGTCCCATACCAATTCACAAACAATACACATCAAACGTTCAAATAACAAATCTAGCTGCATATAGTGGTAGAATTTAAATCAATATTTTATAAAATCATAGAAGCACAATTCCACTACATAGAAAAAGTAAACAAAACCTGTAAACATCAACGTTCATCTTCTTACTTGTTCAATCTGGAAAGTTAAAAAAACAAAGCTAATAAAATTATTAGCTTAGATATGATAAAGTTTGTCAGTGACTTACGACAGGTCGGTGGCTTTCTCCGGGTACTCTGGTTTCCTCCACCAACAAAACGGGACGCCACAATATAGCTGAAATATTGTTGAAAGTGGCGTTGAACACTATAAACCTTAAAGCCAAACCCTTAATGGTCACTTTTGAAAGTTTTGCTGTCTTCAAGTTCACTAGTTTATTACTTAGGAAAAGCGAGTATTCACACATAATACCGTAGTTAAACATAGAAATAAGAAAACAAATTTGACACCCCTCCGTCCCACCCTTAATAACATTAGCTCCAAAAAATATTTTATCATTATAAGACCATAGCCATCTTGAAAAATTATAGATACTTTACTTCAACATCCACTACCATCAAAAGTAATTACACTCCCCCAGACATACCACCTAGAATCAATGTCTTTTGCTTTTGCCATACTTGTTAGTGGACAAAGTATCAAAGGTGTTATCTAAGCCATGATGATAGTGTTGGGTCAATTCTAGAAACCACAACTATTAATGGAGACTGCAGATAAAGTTTCCATTCGTTTCCCAATTTTACTCAATTCTTTTCTTTGCAATTGTTTGGATTAGGATTATGGTGTTTAATGCCACTTTCAGTAATATTTCAGTTATATCATGGCGGTCAGTTCTATTAGTAAAGGAAACCAGAGAATACTACCGACCTGTCGAAAGTAACTGACAGACGTTACCATATAATGTTGTATCGAGTACACCTCGCCATGAACGGAATTCGAACTCACATTTTCAGTGATGATATGCACTGATTGCAAAGGTAGTTGTAATTCAAACTACCATACGACTACGACCAGGATAACCTCTCTTCACAGAGGTAAAATTCCCACGACCAGGATAACCTCTCTTCACAGAGGTAAAATTCCCACGACCAGGATAACCTCTCTTCACAGAGGTAAAATTCCATCAAGCTGGTTAACTGTAAGAACTAACGCAACATATAGTAATGTTGGTAAAAACAATCCAGTTGTAAGAGGAGGTTTGGGCCCATAAAGCTCGTTTTCCCGCCACTTTTTTTTTTATTGAAACAGCTGTACCAAGCCGCCACCCCAGGAAAGTAAGCAGATAGGGTATTGATTTGGCATCTGTTTCTACGATTCCTCGATTCGATTTTGGAAATGTTCCGAAAGTGTGGTATTCTTTGTTTTCCTTCATATTTATATAATTATCCTAATTCTCAAAGCACGTTAAAAAAACAAATATCTTCAAGTTTGTATTGAAAGATTATCTGCAGTCAGTGGAGATACTAGAATTATGTATGGGTAACAATTAATGACGAACACTACTGAATTTCTGAAGCGTTACTTAAAAGATTTAAGCTTCGTGTAATTTATCTCTATTTTTGATACTTTTCAATTTATATCTTTAAAATTAGGAAAGTGATCGAAATATCAGTTGCAAAAACTGATAGAATAATCATTTATGAATATACAAGACAGTGGTAAATACGTATTCATATAGAATAATAAAATAAATCTAAAAGCAAGCAGTTGGCAAGCTTTTCGTTGTTGCCCTTTAAAAAGGCCATAAAGCATATTTTTTTAGATTAGACAAGCGCTTGTGATCTACACATGAATATACAACTATTTACCTTTAAAGATATCAAAGATATATACATTACAAAATACTTGTTAAACATAATGAAATATCTCAATGAAAAATAATACTATTGTTAGAATATTTCAAATGAAATATCAATCGTTCTTACCTAATATTATCTTTCATTAAGATTGATAGTTCACGTGGTGCTGTGAACAAGGCAAGTACATTTATTTCCTTATATATTTAATATTTCTAAGTTCGTCTTATTCAAATGCTTACAACTGTTTAAAGTGACTATTTCTGATATTTCATCCTATTGTTTTTCATGATATGATTCCCGCAACTCACAGTTAAAATATAAGTACATGTATCAAGGTTTATTGTAACACTTATCAAGGGTGCCCTCGATGTGCCAAAGTTGATTTGTTTTTATCTAAATTTCCTAGAGTCTTTCTATATTTTACTTGAGAGCAAAAAAGAATCAATAACAATGAATATTAATAGATGTTTACGTTAGATGTTGTGTTCACAAAGACATAGTCCAATACTAATAGTTTTCAGGTTTTCATAATGCAAAATAATTTGTATAGAATCTGAATATTTTGTTTTAAGTAAAAAAGAAAAAAGAAAATAAAAGACCACAACATGATATGTATGGTGTTCCCATAATATATATATATATTGAGCTAGCATAATAAAAATACAACTTCTGTGCATGTTGGTCTAGTACGTAACGGATGTCATCATCACTTTCTCATCAACCTGCAACATGTTCTTGCCATGATATAGCAGATAACATTGCTGAGTTTGCGTTAAACAATAATCACTCACTCACTCATATAAAAAGGGTGTGTTCAACTTACAATTAGGGGGGATTCGATATAAGAAAATGAGGGTGAGGATCACTTCCTGAGCTTCTCTAGGACGATAGGACAAGAACAAGAAAAATATACAGAAAAATGAAGGAGGCATAGAACAACCGGGGAAACCAATTTTGGCTGCAACTGGGAAAGTAGTTTATTAGAGAAAATTGGTTTGTAAATTTTACACTTCAATATATTAAAGGATGGGAGGTTTTGAGAAATGAAATTTCAATAGATTGTATTTCTACAAGCCCCCAGCTTCTTTGATTCACTGCTAGGTGAAATTCGTTTACATGTAAAAGCAGAAGTGATAGTTTCTGTTATAGATCAACTCAAGTAGATTATGTTAATTATATCATATATAATTAAAACGCAATACAAAGTATATGAATGTGTATGGGTTCCGTATTGCGAATAATAGTTTTTGTACTATATTCCACTTTTTCCTACATACATGTACCATATATGCATTCTTTTTATATTTAGCTTGTGTTCAATAGATTATATAACACAGATTTAACTTATTTTTTCAGTGATCACATTAAAAAACAAGAACGATGTGTAGTCCTAGAAACGCCAAGATAGGTCTAGTTATTATTAACGTTATATTTATTGTAAGTACATTTATCACTAACGACACTTAGAAGTTTATCGTAGCTGTCAGCAATTTAACTACATGTCGTAAAAGCATAGATATCAAATTTAAATTTAGTACGTACGACGCGTTTCTGTAATAACCTTCATCAGGTACGCTCAAAATCGAATGATTGGAAAGTCAAATAATTTAATGTTTGGGTGCAATGAAACCAAAGGGCCTAAATAGGATAGCCAAACTCGGCTATGGTCATATATGCCTGATGGAGGCATAGTAAATGGCAATGAAATATTTTGGCATCACAGTAGTTGAAATCTACATGGTAATTCCCTTAAGGGCCTTTCGACGATGATTAACGACGGGAATTTTAAACAACATAAAAAATATGTTTGACGTTTTGATCATTGGAGAAACATATTTTCCTTCTTCTGTAAGTGGCTTTATTGTAGGAACAATCGCACAATATACAAAGGGAACAACAATGTCTCTGGATACAGCCTGAATATTGAACTGTTATTTCTAATCACATCATCGAAGATGTATTCGTTAAATATCACGGCATTATATGACCGATGAGTTGAATTGTTTTGTTGTCGCCTCGTGTGCGATAGATTCGTTGGTTAGATCCATTTATGTAATGTATGATTATATTCATCATTTTGTACATCCCGTTATTAAGTTTGGGTTGTGTTGCCCAGTCTTTTTTTTACTTTGTAGTATTTTGTTGATCAGTATTTGCCTTTTTGTTCCCTTTCTCGTTTCCCGTTTCGATGGTGTAATCGTAAGTGTGCTCGTGTCGAGTGCACTTTATCTTGGGTTTAGGTCCCCGGTCCATCCAAACGCTATGAAGTTGGTTTTTGTTGCTACTCCGATGAGCACGCATTATTTAGGACCAAGAGTAAAGATTGGTTTGCACGGAATCCAGATAATGTATCCGAGTGGCGCGACATGCTTAATTCGTATCATTGAGCTAGCATTATAAGAAAACCAAGATGTTGAACTAGTACGAAGTAGACACCATCATCATAATCATCTAACCAACATACAACTTGTTTTCACTTGTCGTTAAACAACAATCTTGCATTCACTTTTTTCTTTGTATAATTGTTTTGTATGTCCTTTGATTTATGATCTCTTTGATATCTTAAATCTTTTCTTTGTACATCTTTGAGAAGGAAGAATCGCAAAAATAAACGTTTTATAATTAATTGATAAATAACAAACTAAAGCACTATTTATATCTCAACACATTGTTGATGTGTTACTACAGACGGTTTAGTTACTCTTTATTTCAGTTATTGACAGTTGACTGACGATTTTATCATTTTTTTCAGTTATTTGGACTACTGGCGATTTTATCAATTTTTTCAGTCATTGGACTACTGACGACTTTATCAATTTTTTCAGTTATTTGGACTACTGGTGATTTTATCAATTTTTTCAGTCATTTGGACTACTGACGATTTTATAATTTTTTTCAGTTATTTGAACTATTGACGATTTTATTAATATTTTGTTTTTCAGTTATTTGGACTACTGGCGATTTTATCAATTTGTTCAGTTATTTGGACTACTGACGATTTTTTTAATATTTGTTTTTCAGTTATGTGGATTGGCACTTTTGATCCCAGGACTGTTGGTCGTGGTTAACGAAGATGTTATTAACGACGAGGTTTTGCCAGCATTAAAGAGTATCAGCATAGCATCATCAAATCTGGGAGACTTGGCAAAGTCACTTTCTATTTCCCTAATTGTCATTGGTTCTTTTGTTCTTATCGTGTCTGTCGTTGGCGCTTGTGGAGCTTGCTATGAAATACGATGTTGTCTTATCATAGTAAGTATACACTCACGTAGCATTGTTAAAATTATCATAATTATTTTATTAATAACCATGTCTGTCTATCATACGTATTGGGGTGATATATGAAAAGCACACTCTGTCATTAAAGTAAGCTTTGCTAATAAATTCCTCTTCCAGGCCACGATATAGCTGAAATACTTCTAAAGTTGACGCTAAACACCAATCAATCTTTGAACTTCTCTTTCAATGATATATTTTATGACCAAGGTGTTAAAGATTGGTAAAATATTTTCAATAATAAATCCTGGATTTCAAGAATGGTGTCTAAATCATGAACACCTTTATATTACTCTATTTTTTCTTAACCTGTTTATAAAAGCATGTTTTTTGGGTGAAAACATAGCCAATGCAAGGTTAGAATAATATTGATCATTTTAGGTAATACAACATACATTTATTTACATCCATGTGACTAAATATAACCCCTTGACCTTGATCATTAAATTTTCATAAAGGATGAACATGAAGCAATATGACAAAGGACAGCTTTGAATTGGGATAGCATAAACAGGGGAGTGACATATCGGTCTATGGGCTGTTGTGTCATGGAATTAGCACTAAAAATATCTAACAGCTTTCTATGACACATTTATGTCCAATACTTACCTTCATTTACTTTAAAAACCATCGGTTATGTAATAGTTAACGTGGTTGTCTGGAGTGCGGTAGATATTGGGTTCAAATCACGATCGATTCAAACCAAAGACTATGGAATAGGTATTTGTTGCTTCTCCGATAAGCATATATAATAGTGGAATAAGAACAAAGACTGGTTGCCTTGGAATCAAGAACATGTGTCCTCATGGAACTGTTGTTTCAGTGAGCTAGCACTATTAAAATCAATTTAAACATGCTGGTCTAATACAAAGCCATTTTCATTGTCATCTCACTAATGTGTAACATGTTCCTGCCATGATATGGCTAAAAATGTCTCACTTGGCGTTAAACTACATTCACTATCTCCTTTATTTTCATTATAAGTCCTTGTTATGTTGTTCTGAGGACATCAGTGAGTTTGTAAAATGTTTTGCCAGTGTTTGTGGCAATAATGCAGAATACTTTGTAAATATCACAATTCCTATATTCGTCTCATTTTCTAAACATATCATTATCATACTTAGATACGACTAGCTTTATTTTGATATTATTAATCTTCAATAAATAAAATAGAGAGTATGTGATGATGTGTATGTGCAGGGACGGATCCAGGGGAGGGGCGCTCGCTCGCTCGGCGCCTCCCCCCCCCCCCCCCACTAAAATTGGTAAAAATATGATTTTTCGGCGTAAAATCGTGATTTTTCACACAAAATACCCCAAAAATGTTGGCGCCTCCCTCCGCTCGGCGCAATTTTTTTAAATGCGCCTCCCCTAACTTGAAATCCTGGATCCGCCCCTGATGTGCGTTAGGGGTATCGATTTACCTCTGTTTCGACGATGTTCAGGTTAGATTTTGGAACTGTGCTGAGATTGTGGGTTTTTAATCATGTTATTCTTTAATTTAGAAGTAAATAGAAATTAATGTTGTTGTTCTCTGGATAAACAGCACTTTGGCGATACGATTTGATTAACCTTAAGCTGACACATTGGTCAACAGTAATAATTTTAACACAATAACGAATCTGCATTTCTTTGGTGATAGTAATTATAGTAACTATGATAAAAAAAATCTGATTCAGTAATTATATATACCAAGTATGATGACTGGTTGCAACAAATAAGATTAAAAATCTGAAATTCGTAAATGACCATCCTTACTCTGTATTAGTCTATTGATTTTTCAAAATGATATGATATCAGGTTGACTTATTATCCTGCCACTTTTTAATTGAAGTGCCTTGTAGTGTATACATGTATATATGTGTTAGAGGTATCTATTATCCTGCCACTTTTTAATTGAAGTGCCTTGTAGTGTATACATGTATATATGTGTTAGAGGTATCTATTATCCTGCCACTTTTTAATTGAAGTGCCTTGTAGTGTATACATGTATATATGTGTTAGAGGTATCTATTATCCTGCCACTTTTTAATTGAAGTGCCTTGTAGTGTATACATGTATATATGTGTTAGAGGTATCTATTATCCTGCCACTTTTTAATTGAAGTGCCTTGTAGTATATACATGTATATATGTGTTAGAGGTATCTATTTCTCCTTAGTCTCTATTATTTACTGATAATATTTTAGAACTGTTCTGACTATGTGGTATGTTTTGTTTGCCATTTTATTCCAATTGCAATACCACGTCATCAATTGCAATACCACGTCATCAAATAGTCAGTCGAAACCTAGTGTTACGAGGTGATTTTAACCTCTAAATTTAATTGTTTTAAATAAACGTTAAGAGAAAACCGAAAGGACAATCAACAAAGGACAATCTAGAGACACTGGCAACATTGGACATACAAGACAATCTAGAGACACTGGCAACATTGGACATACAAGACAATCTAGAGACACTGGCAACATTGGACATACAAGATAATCTAGAGACACTGGCAACATTGGACATACAAGACAATCTAGAGACACTGGCAACATTGGACATACAAGACAATCTAGAGACACTGGCAACATTGGACATACAAGACAATCTAGAGACACTGGCAACATTGGACATACAAGACAATCTAGAGACACTGGCAACATTGGACATACAAGACAATCTAGAGACACTGGCAACATTGGACATACAAGACAATCTAGAGACACTGGCAACATTGGACATACAAGACAATCTAGAGACACTGGCAACATTGGGCATACAAGACAATCTAGAGACACTGGCAACATTGGACATACAAGACAATCTAGAGACACTGGCAACATTGGGCACACAAGATACAGGGCGAAGACAAACAAAAGATACAAACACAACACAACACAGAAAACTAAAATTATGAGTAACACCAAAAACCAGGTATTAGCGAAAGGTAACCAGTTCCTGTCTCTATCAGGACACCCGCCATGTTACTCATATATTCAAGTCTGTTAGACATTATGCAGCTGTGACGCTGTTCAAAGTTTTTTATATCTAATATTTATGTGGATTCACATCATCGTTATTTATCTTACCACAAACTTCCAAAAGGGGAGGGTTGTGATTCCATTAACCGGTTTAACTTCGCCACATCTTTGTATCCATCCCAAGCAAGGATCTGGATTTCCATCGTCATATGTCGTTGTTTGTTCAGTGAGTTCAGTTCAGATGAGAGGTAATTGTTTCTTTTGTTGATATTGGTGGATTTGATGACCATCACTGTTTAAACTTTCATTTCATAAAACCATATATTGAATAAACATGATTTTATATTATCCTGAAAATGGAAGGATGGGAGTATGATAACAATCTAAGTAAGGTAGTTCTACAACTATTAAGAAAATAATTGTTTAAGAAATAAAACAAATTAGTTACAATGACTCAGTACTACACTGACATAACATACATGTCTATATTTTTCTATCCACAGTATATGGTCGTTGTCGCTATCCTGTTCATTGCCAAGGCTGTTGTTGTGATCTTGTGGATCATGATGAATGCTGAGGTAAGTAGAATTACATTAGAGACAAGGGTTGGGATCACATAAACCGGTTTAACCCTGCCACATGTGTGTTCCTGTCACAAGCCAGGACCTGGATTCCTAACATTATATGTCCTGGTCTGTTTTGTCTTCAATAATTTGAGGTGAGAGATGATTGTTCGTTTTGTTGATATTGGTGGAATGGTTGACCAACCTTGTTTACACTTTAATTCATAAATTATTAATAAATCATTAGAACTGGAGACCGCCTCTGTGCTGTAACATTTAACACGCTCGACTGCAGTGCAAAAGATCATAAGGTTGAGACAATTTCAAATCAAACATGATATAATTTTGGCATTTGCTCCTTTCTCTTAACGTATGCAGCATTAAGAAATAAGTACATATAGAAAGACCTGTTGGCTCAGAGTCTTCATTGTGTGTTCGAGTGTGTGACATGTCTGAATTCTGATATTTGTATCTTTGAGCTAGCACAATATAACTTCCAGCTCAGTCTTGTTAATCTCATACAAAGTAGGCATAATCATATCTACGTTTATTATCATTGTCTTATCTTACAATAGATTATTGTTGCCATAATATAGCTACAAAATACGCATTCAACAGCAATCACATACTCACTCATATAGAAGTTGACCATATGAACTGTTACCCAATGATCATGCTAACATTGTCTCCCACGAACAATAGATGATATTTACTGGCACATGTTTGCAGACAACTAATTAAGAAATGTTGTTGCTGTCAAGCGACATCGTTTGACGTCATTGCTGTAGAATCTCCTATCCACCTGGATACTGATGAAGGTTCGGAACCAGGGTTCAAACCCACAGAACTGCTCAGTGCGTCCCATGGTGGCAGATAGGGGGATCCCTCACTATGGATATTTGTCAGGGTATAATACGGAAAACCTGACCATGAACCATAGTGTGTAAAGCTAAATACCTCTTTTGTAGATTTCGAAAAAGAGTAGGCGCATTGTAGTCGCTACAAAAAACTAAATGTTTCGTTTCTACACAACTCTCCATGCTTTTTTCAGTGGCAGACAAAAGTCATGGACTCGGTTTACACATCTCCTCCAACATTTTTACATTGTATTAATATATTATTGTACTCGTCCTGGATATAGCTGAAATACTGCTCGCTGGAATTTAACAATAATCAATCAATCATATCCAATAAAGTCTGAAAATGATTGTTACTATAGCTATAGATGTTGTTACTTAAACAGGATGTGATGACATTATCGGAACACATGGCCTCACACTCGTTGATTCATCAATTTATCTTTTCATCTATGATATTTTTTTGAGTAGACACCGACTGTGTTCTGTGCTATGTTGTGGATCTATCTTCTTCATTGACCAAACCTTCTGAAACCCTCATTTCTCAGATAATTTATTAATCAATTAAGAAAATGAGTTATCGTGACTACATATTCAGATAGAAGTTAAGCATATTTTCTATGTTAATGATTGTTTTATGAGGTAAACTTCCACTTAAAACTGACTGCGTTGATGTTGCTGATATTCGTCAGACATTCTACAACGTGAACTCTTTTTTCTGATTTATTTACAAATGTCACAGGAAACAAAATTTAAAATGCTCAAAAGAAATTTATTTATATACTAAAATATGATTAGATAATAACGGTCTTAATAAAAAAAAACGTAGATATCATATCAAATTTAGTGCGCACGACGCATGTCTGGAATAATCTTCATCAGGTGACGCTCAAAATCTAAAGATTGGAAACCAAAATAATTCAAAATTATTTGGGAACAGGAAAACCAAAGTACCTAATATATGGATTTACCGTTTTAGTTTTCTTTTATTTGTATGTATTACCAGATTGTTTTACAGACAAAGATGTTTTACTTCTGAGTGTCTTCTAGTTGAGAAAATAAATTTACTAAAATTTGTTTACGCCCAGATATAACTGAAACACTGCTGGAGGAAAGTATTGTCGACTTTTCTTTAGCCTGGGCGTAGCCCTTTGTTAATATTTCATTTAATACAAATGCTTTTTTGTTTATTTAGATAGAGGCCAAGCTGAAGTCGGAAATGAAGAAAGGACTAGGCACATTTTCTGAAGATTCGCTAACTGGAGATGAAACCTCTGCAGGATGGAATTATTTACAAATGAATGTAAGTCAACAAACTCCCTAATATCTAGTACTGCCAATGAACATTTTGATTTTTATTTCTTATATATTTCTTATAATATTATTTGCCTTTGTTAACTTAATAAAATTTTCAAACCAAAAGCAATAACGTTTGTATTTGTTGTATGCAACATTACCGAGTTAAGACCGAGGGGTGACTGACTTGAGTCAGGATAACTGTCCATACTATGTACATAATAACTACAAAACATTCAAACCATGACCCCTACAATAGGCCTTCTTATAAGGGAGATCCAAGTTAATAATCATTTTTCTCGCAACGATATAGCTGAAATACTTCTAGAGTTGCCGTTAAACACCAATCAATCATATAAGGGGGTATTTTAGTAGTACTTACTATCTCAATGCATCTGAAATCTGGCCTGATAAGTGGCATTTGGTGAGAGTGGACTTATAAGACTGGGAAAATTGTATCACCAACATGTATTTATTATTATTATTAACTGTTAGTGAAAAACATGTCATTATGTCAGTTGGAATTTCCTTTAAATACAAATGTAATAAACTATCGTTACATGTAAAAAAAAATTAATTGCTTAACCAATTTTTGAATTAACTTTAAATGATATTTAGGTTCATTCACTACTATGGGTTCGAATTAGTTCTTATATTAAAGACATGATCCTAACACATTATTTCATCATCTAGTTACATTATTGTTTTATAATAAACATACATGTCTATTTCCGAAATTTTGAATAATTATCCAGATCATGGAAAGCAAAATAGTTATTATTTTTATTTCTATTTGGCCTGATTAGGTATTAATACCTGGAAGCGAAAAATGTGTTGACTATTGTTCACAATACATGTCCGCATATTCTCTATACTACAAGAAAATTATACCTCCATAAAGTCTACATTTTGTTTGATAATGATGTGATGACGACCGTTTCCTATGATACCGATGCTAAAATATACGAAATTATCAAGTGTTACCGTTTCCTATGAATATATGAAATTATTTAAGGATTGATGGCAATTTTTGTTCGGTTCATTCGAAATAACCTCCATCAGGTTGTACACACCGTGTAACACATTGTTTACAAATACAGTTTCTTCCCACGTACCATCAGGGATTGGAACCAACTATCAGATGAACTGCTAGACATAGAGAGCAGTGAGGAATTTAAGAGCAGACTCACTAAGTTCTGCTACGGTGGCTGAACAACATGAACAAAAGATGATGATTTTATCCTGATTTTAATCACTTGTAAATACACACACTTTTAGGACTTTACTGTATATACTAATAATTTTGTCATGTTGGGGGACGTCACAAATACTTGAGTGATGGGTCAACGACCTTTTTCAAGTCAACACCATAGATAGATAACCCGCGTAGCGGGTTACGCAAGGGTGTGTACAACTTGATTGAGGTTATTTCGAATGAACCGACAACGGCACGCGACGCTTTGAGAACGACGTCTATTTTTAGATTCCGTTCATTGACAAATAACCTCAATTTTTTAAATCAATCAAAACACGTATAAAATGACATGTGACTCTAAAATTAATTGATCAACCATTAACTTCTTATTGTAGTTAGAGTGTTGTGCTGTAGACGCTGTCACTAGTGCTACAAATGATTATGACGTCTCAACCTGGCAAGCAAGTATCTCCTCACCTGCATCAAATGACGTTCCTTTGTCATGTTGTCCAGGAGTAACGTCTTCATCATACATGAGCATTTCTGCTGCTAACCCTCTTTGCCCGTCAATTAAAGGTGTTGCACCTTCCGGACACTATTCAAAGGTAATTATTGTATTAATATATCAGAAATATATGCATTCTGTGTATTTTTTTTTAGAATAAAACAAACTACTGATCAATTAGACACACTGTCAAGAGATCCACTATCATTTTGTCACATTTTCTGTCATATATCAAACATATTTTGTTTTGCTTTAGTGTATTTGTTTGATGTAGGCATTGTGTTTTTAACATTTACTTGTTATTTCGGATTTTGAACAACTGAACAGATGTTGTATATCAAAAATATTTTGTTATGTGAGTAAATCGGTGTTCTTTCTTCAAATGCATTGGAAAATATATTTGTGACACCATACAATTCCCCTTCGAACAAAAACATTGATTTGTTTTTCGAACAAACGTACACATTTTCGAAGAACAAAAACAGCGATTTTCTTATAACAAAAGCAGAGATTTCTCAGGTCAAACAGATTAGACATTAAGTCTTGTTCTAGAAATGTGGTCTTACAACAGGAACGTAGAATTTTCTTTTCTCTTGTCAATAAGTCAGAAAGCAGAGATACACCGATGATGGGTGTGAGGAGTAATCGGGGTGTAATCAGCCGAGGGCTTCCGACGATGATCGGTACTGTACATGTATCTGCCGGAACAAATGAAACACTTGGATGTACTCTAAATAGTAATTTTGTAACACAAATTGAGGTCAGGTCAAACAAACATAAACTTTCAATTTTTTATATTGATAAGCCCTTTGGATATACTGTTCCCACAGACTTTTATATTATTTGGTGTTGCAATCGTTTGACTTTTATTGTTCCTGATGTAGTGTCTCAGAAACGCGTCATAAACTCTAAATTACATCGTAGATAACCCACGTCTGATCACACTGTGCGTCAACTTATGGAGGCATTTTTCATTAATCATTTAAAAATATTGTGAATAATATTTACCCACTGTTTCATAGCCAATCAGATACAAGTTTTTAATAAGAAAGGAACTAAAATATTAAAAGGGGATTGATGGGAAGCAATTACCCATGGGTTATCGATGATGAATGCTTCATCGATTAGTATGATCTGTTCAGTCCATCTAATAGGAGATTTAAGTGATATTGTGTTGTTATGGAAACTGCTAAAGGCATATTAGGTACGGATATTTACATTTTTATTACTCTCTCCTCTGCTGTTGGACTATTAGTTCCCGAAGGAGTCAGTGTTTTTGCTCTTATGTGATTTATAAAATACATGTATATTCATAGTTGAAGTTTACAATTCTTATGTAATGTAATGTTTAATTTACTGTTGATATTGCTTTTAAATCTTTTGACTGAGATTACATTATGAACTTAATTAGATTTTTTTTATCTAAGCCTTCGAGAGATATATTGTTAGCTACGTGTACTACTCAAGAGTAAATATAATTTCATAATAATCAATAAAATATGCAAAACATACATAAAATAATGAAAGGTTAAGGGTTACAGTGTGATCAAGGTTGTTGACCTCTGACTTCAGATAGAACGTCAATGACATGAGTTCACGACTTGATACCCGTCACATATGTTAATATCTGCAGACACCCACCCATGGGCGAGGATTTCAGCAGTCAGTTTGTAATCAATGTTCGGGCTTAGTTAATTTATTATTCTCTAGTGTAGCATTAGTTTATACGGAAGAGGTACTTATTTTTAGTGGTTGCCGTGCCCATGATCGCATAGTAGCTGTCTGCTTATCGATTACAATACAAAATAGCCGGATTGGCCGGATTTGTTTGTATTTATGTTCGGTTCGTCTTTACCTCCAGTAGCCGGATTGGCCAGATTTGTTTGTATTATCTATATGTTCGGTTCGTCTTTACCTCCAGTAGCCGGATTGGCCGGATTTGTTTGTATTATCTATATGTTCGGTTCGTCTTTACCTCCAGTTGTTGTAGGAGGGCTCATGACTTATTTACGTTGTTTGTGTTTGCTTGCGTATAGTGGGTGTTCAACACATAAATGTGTTGTGTTTTTGCTTTGTTTTTCTTCGTCTTTCATTTTAAACATATTTTATTCATAAATAAATGAAATAGATTGGATAGCAGGCAATAGCCTATATAAATCCTCTCCATACACAAGGCAACAGCAACAATCAACAATGCATGCAGTCAGTAATATGTACAATACACAATATAGAATTTCATACTCAAAGGGAAATAACTCGAGTATACAATAGCAGTCAGAAATCTTATATATTCAGTTATTGATAAGTAATTAACATTGATTAGATTTTATCGACAATTTGGCTGATATGAGATCTACTAATTTTGTTTAAATACATTTAGTTGCTATCTAAAAGTGTTACCAGTTTACCTCCGTTGTTTGTAGGAGGGCTCATGACTTATTTACGTTGTTTGTGTTTGTTTGCGTATAGTGGGTGTTCAACATATATTGTGTTTTATTAAATGACTATGAATTTTCTTAATTCTGATTGGTTTAGAAGGTTCATTGCTTCCTCTAACAGAACTACATGTCCACCGCGCAATTTTGCGCGTGAGGTTAATAAATCTCATGTCGCAGTTAGTACGTACCCAAATATAGTAACAGGGGAAAACCAGTAGACTGATTAATATCGATAAATTTGATTGGCCGACATTTTGAACCTCAACCAATCAGAGGTGGTCTTGCTAACGAACTTCGGTAATCAGCAGACGACTGTTAGTAAACAAAAATGAACGAAGCAGCTTCGTCAGTAGAACCAGAAGTTAAGACACGTTTTGCTACAGTTGATGATGCAGCATTTGAAAGACCGCAAATGCAATTTCCTGTGTTCAATAATTGCTCTAACATTACCATAAACTACAACATAAATTAATTATACTTACCTATGTTCTTTAAAAATTGTTGAAAAATGTTACTGAAACTGTGATATTTTATTTGCTAAAATTTTGAAATTGTATTCGTTTTTTCTGAATCAATTTTATTGTTTTGAAACATTAGAAATGTCAAGCTTTAAAAACTGGTGTTTGTTGGTTTGAAGCAGCTACATATAAAAAAGAATAAATGGAAATGTCTAAGAAACAGCAACAATTCACAATTTTCACCCCAAAATACCACTTAGAATGTGTCATTTAATAAAACAATTGATGACTTTTCATTTCGGTGGACACTGATGTATCAACCCCTTGGAAGTGATGTTCACCTCAGCCGTTGGCTTCGGTCAACATCACTTCCTCGGGGTTGATAAATCACAGTGTCCACCTTACGAAAAGTCATTAATTGTATAGTGTTTTTGTTTTGTTTTTCTTCGCCTTGTGTACCCTATGTTTCCAGTTTCTCTGTATTGTCCATTTTTGATTGCCCCTTCGGTGTTTTCTTAGGTTTATATAATATACGTTTAAACATTCAGTCAACTATCATTGATATATTTTAATGCAAAAACAGTTCGCGTTTTATTTATCTTCGCTACTTTCGCGGGGACTTGAAAAACGAGAAAATGTATATCCTCGAATAATTCAGTTATAAATATTGGCAAACTATCTAAGGTAGAATGGAACGTACTCATTCCGCCAATATAGTTTTGTTATATTAACCAGTCGTTGTTTTGTATACTTGATTGTGTGTTTTAGCAGTAGAATAGTTTTGGTTTTAAATGATAAAATATATATGCGACACGCCAACAAGTGTGAGCTATGTTTAACAAGCTAGGAGACACGTTGTTGAATAATTGTTAATATATTTCGAATTTCAATCCATATAGTTTCATCTAGATCATTGTCTAGTGATATTTTACGCATAATTATGTAATATATGTTTCTTTTAAACTGTCATAGAAACGTGCCAAGACCATTAAGGTAGAGAAGGACATTATGGGCAAAAAAAAACTAGTCGATGAATTTTTTTGAATTTCATATATATTGTTCTTTGGGATGTACCTAACAAGATATCAAAATTTGAGAATAGGTTTCCAGGCTTATTTTAAAAATATTCCCTGAAAGAGTTACCCCCCTCTGAAGTCCAAAAAAATGTCATTTTTTTTTTCACTTCTCCGTGTCATTAAGGTACAAAAAAAAAAAGCATATAATTTTTTTTAATTATCTGAGTATAATATGATAAATGAATAATTTGGAATATCTAAGACATAATTTTTTATAATTTTTTCATTTTTTTTTCAAAATGGCTACCCTTTTTTTGGCAATATAGCCTGTAACTGGCTTTGGTGAAATCCAACAAAATTTGATTTTAAAGTGGAATAGAAAAAAAATGGGGCAATGAATTTTTTTTAAAAAGATATATCACATTACTTATATCCATGCTACATATCATTAAAAAATAAAGATATGTTTCCAGGCAAAAAAAAAAGTTAGGGGTTTAGAAAGACACCCTGACATATCCTTTTTTGTCAATTTCATGAAAAATGTCCAGATTTTTCACTTTTTTTAATAAGACATTGAATAAATGAAAATAAAACAGGCAAAGATAATGTTTGTAAGGGAAAACTTTCCTTTCTAGATGATATAGTTAGCAAATTAAGCTGTCTACAATTCTTCCAGGGCAGGAAAAGTACATTTTTAGAGCTAATTTTGCACTCTTTAAGGTAGAGACCCACATTTCATACTAAAAGAATTTGTCATTGAATTTCCTTAAAACTGGCCAGATTTTGTGGCAGACTTTAAAGAATTTAATTAAAAAATATAGGTCACCAGACTAATTTTCAAGATATAAAGCATTTAAATCTTCAACTTTTATAATGCATTGTATGTGAAATGTATAGATTCTCCTCAAAATTCTTGAATAGCGAAAAATCCTGTTATTTAAAATTTCTAAATTTTTGATATAATATGGTGCATTTTGTTTCATTTTCAGAAGTGTAAGGAAAGTCTGGGTCATAATATTAAAAACTTCAATATTTAACAAAAACATGCAAAACTCATCATATTCTAATATCATTTGAGACATGATTACCTCCCTTGACGAAATGCTTCATATAGCATTTTACACATATAATGTAGTATTGCCAAGAAATTACTGTATTAAATTTGTATTTCAGTTTAATTTGAGAACTTGCACAAATCATATGTAGAAAATTCAAAAAGTAAAATACCTCGCAAGAAATACTGCAAACATAATTAATAATTATTACCACATTTTATTCAATATTCTTAAAAGTCATGTGACTAGTGTCAGTCTCTACCTTAAACTGTTGTATATCGTGAGTATAATTGTTACTGCTACTCTAACTAAAATACTTGTTTCTAACATTGTTTGTTGTTTTGACAGGGTTGTTATGATGGTGTGAAAGATTTTATCGAGAAGTATTCAATAGGCTTTATTGTGCTTGGCATATCTGTCTTGTTGTTAGAGGTAAGTGTTATTTCTGTTGGACAGGAAGGCGGTACGGTATAGCTTAAATACTACTAAAGTTGGCATTAAACACCAATCAATCAATCAATAAACCATTAGACAGGCAAAGCACTGACATATTTATCATTATATCATAAACAATATCTCCATAGCAGTATGTTTTTGGTTTATAAATGTCTGAACCGCCACTTTTCTGCGTCCACAAAATAACCCTCGGGTGTAAGAAACCCTATTGCCTGTAATTAAATAATATCATGCAAATAAAACAAAAAACAGCGTTGCCCTTTTTGCGTATATGATTTTATATTTCAGATTTACAGATATGTACAACAATATATTTGACATAGATAACCTTAAACCAATTTTATTCTGCTGTTAAGGCCCTTTGGTTATTTTGCCCACAAAGACATTAAATTATTTTGATGTTCAATCTTTTGACTATAATCATATCTGACGACAGTGGGTTATTTTGGTGTATATCATCACATACAGAAATAAATTGAATAATTCAAAATATTTCTTCCAACAATAAAAACAAAAACAACAACATTTTTGATAATGTTACACTCTGCCAAGTTCTATGCGTTTACACTTGCAAAACTGTGCGCATGTACATTTAGCAAACACATGCTGCAATGTTCACATTATATTCTGTGAACGTAGATAAGTTTTGTCTTTATAGTATTTCTTACAACACATCACATCAATTCTTTAACTGCATCACTATCTAAACTCTGTAGATTGATAACTTGTAGCACTTGTAAAAAGTTTAAACTGTCTGATAACTTGTAGCACTTGTAAAAAAAGTTAAACTGTCTGATAATTTGTAGCACTTGTAAAAAAGTTAAACTGTCTGATAACTTGTAGCACTTGTAAAAAAGTTAAACTGTCTAATAACTTGTAGCACTTGTTAAAAAAGTTAAACTTTCTGATAACTTGTAGCACTTGTTAAAAAATTAAACTGTCTGATAGCTTGTAGTACTTGTAAAATAAAGTTAAACTGTATAATAACTTGTAGCACTTGTAAAAAGGTTAAACTGTCTGATAACTTGCAGCACTTGTAAAAACGTTAAGCTGTCTGATAACTTGTAGCACTTGTAAAAGAGTTAAACTGTCTGATAACTTGTAGCACTTGTAAAAAAGTTAAACTGTCTAATAACTTGTAGCACTTGTTAAAAAGTTAAACTTTCTGATAACTTGTAGCACTTGTTAAAAAATTAAGCTGTCTGATAACTTGTAGCACTTGTAAAAAAGTTAAACTGTCTGATAACTTGTAGCACTTGTAAAAAAGTTAAACTGTCTGATAACTTGTAGCACTTGTTAAAAAAAGTTAAACTGTCTGATAACTTGTAGCACTTGTAAAAAAGTTAAACTGTCTGATAACTTGTAGCACTTGTTAAAAAAAGTTAAACTGTCTGATAACTTGTAGCACTTGTTAAAAAAGTTAAACTGTCTGATAAACTTGTAGCACTTATTAGAAGAGCTAAACTTTCTGATAACTTGTAGCACTTGTTAAAAAATTAAACTGTCTGATAGCTTGTAGTACTTGTAAAATAAAGTTAAACTGTATAATAACTTGTAGCACTTGTAAAAAGGTTAAACTGTCTGATAACTTGCAGCACTTGTAAAAACGTTAAGCTGTCTGATAACTTGTAGCACTTGTAAAAGAGTTAAACTGTCTGATAATTTGTAGCACTTGTAAAAAAGTTAAACTGTCTGATAACTTGTAGCACTTGTAAAAAAGTTAAACTGTCTGATAACTTGTAGCACTTGTAAAAAAGTTAGACTGTCTGATAACTTGTAGCACTTGTAAAAAAGTTAAACTGTCTGATAACTTGTAGCACTTGTAAAAAAATTAAACTGTCTAATAACTTGTAGCACTTGTAAAAAAGTTAAACTGTATAATAACGTGTAGCACTTGTAAAAAGGTTAAACTGTCTGATAACTTGTAGCACTTGTAAAAAAGTTAAGCTGTCTGATAACTTGTAGCACTTGTAAAACAGTTAAACTGTGATAACTTGTAGCACTTGTAAAAAAGTTTAACTGTCTGATAACTTGTAGCACTTGTAAAAAAGTTAAACTGTCTGATAACTTGTAGCACTTGTAAAAAAGGTAAACTGTCTGATAATTTGTAGCACTTGTAAAAAAGTTAAACTGTCTGATAACTTGTAGCACTTGTAAAAAAGTTAAACTGTCTAATAACTTGTAGCACTTGTAAAAAAGTTAAACTGTATAATAACGTGTAGCACTTGTAAAAAGGTTAAACTGTCTGATAACTTGTAGCACTTGTAAAAAAGTTAAGCTGTCTGATAACTTGTAGCACTTGTAAAAAAGTTAAACTGTCTGATAACTTGTAGCACTTGTAAAAAAGTTAAACTGTCTAATAACTTGTAGCACTTGTAAAAAGGTTAAACTGTCTGATAACTTGTAGCACTTGTTAGAAAAGTTAAACTGTCTGATAACTTGTAGTACTTGTAAAATAAAGTTAAACTGTCTGATAACTTGTAGCACTTGTAAAAAAGTTAAACTGTCTGAAAATTTGTAGCACTTGTTAAAAAAAGTTAAACTGTCTGATAACTTGTAGCACTTGTAAAAAAGTTAAACTGTCTGATAACTTGTAGCACTTGTTAGAAAAGTTAAACTGTCTGATAAACTTGTAGCACTTATTAGAAGAGCTAAACTGTCTGATAACTTGTAGCACTTGTTAAAAAAGTTAAACTGTCTGATAACTTGTAGCACTTGTAAAAAAGTTAAACTGTGATAACTTGTAGCACTTGTAAAAAAGTTTAACTGTCTGATAACTTGTAGCACTTGTGAAAAAGTTAAACTGTCTGATAACTTGTAGCACTTGTAAAAAAGTTAAACTGTCTAATAACTTGTAGCACTTGTAAACAAGTTAAACTGTATAATAAATTGTAGCACTTGTAAAAAGGTTAAACTGTCTGATAACTTGCAGCACTTGTAAAAGAGTTAAACTGTCTGATAACTTGTAGCACTTGTAAAAAAGTTAAACTGTCTAATAACTTGTAGCACTTGTTAAAAAAGTTAAACTTTCTGATAACTTGTAGCACTTGTTAAAAAATTAAACTGTCTGATAGCTTGTAGTACTTGTAAAATAAAGTTAAACTGTATAATAACTTGTAGCACTTGTAAAAAGGTTAAACTGTCTGATAACTTGCAGCACTTGTAAAAACGTTAAGCTGTCTGATAACTTGTAGCACTTGTAAAAGAGTTAAACTGTCTGATAACTTGTAGCACTTGTAAAAAAGTTAAACTGTCTAATAACTTGTAGCACTTGTTAAAAAGTTAAACTTTCTGATAACTTGTAGCACTTGTTAAAAAATTAAGCTGTCTGATAACTTGTAGCACTTGTAAAAAAGTTAAACTGTCTGATAACTTGTAGCACTTGTAAAAAAGTTAAACTGTCTGATAACTTGTAGCACTTGTTAAAAAAAGTTAAACTGTCTGATAACTTGTAGCACTTGTAAAAAAGTTAAACTGTCTGATAACTTGTAGCACTTGTTAAAAAAAGTTAAACTGTCTGATAACTTGTAGCACTTGTTAAAAAAGTTAAACTGTCTGATAAACTTGTAGCACTTATTAGAAGAGCTAAACTTTCTGATAACTTGTAGCACTTGTTAAAAAATTAAACTGTCTGATAGCTTGTAGTACTTGTAAAATAAAGTTAAACTGTATAATAACTTGTAGCACTTGTAAAAAGGTTAAACTGTCTGATAACTTGCAGCACTTGTAAAAACGTTAAGCTGTCTGATAACTTGTAGCACTTGTAAAAGAGTTAAACTGTCTGATAATTTGTAGCACTTGTAAAAAAGTTAAACTGTCTGATAACTTGTAGCACTTGTAAAAAAG
This sequence comes from Bathymodiolus brooksi, assembly GCA_963680875.1. NCBI lineage: Eukaryota > Metazoa > Mollusca > Bivalvia > Mytilida > Modiolidae > Bathymodiolus > Bathymodiolus brooksi. Next base: position 57,839,846 of record OY804578.1, read on the forward strand.
TTAAACTGTCTGATAACTTGTAGCACTTGTAAAAAAGTTAGACTGTCTGATAACTTGTAGCACTTGTAAAAAAGTTAAACTGTCTGATAACTTGTAGCACTTGTAAAAAAATTAAACTGTCTAATAACTTGTAGCACTTGTAAAAAAGTTAAACTGTATAATAACGTGTAGCACTTGTAAAAAGGTTAAACTGTCTGATAACTTGTAGCACTTGTAAAAAAGTTAAGCTGTCTGATAACTTGTAGCACTTGTAAAACAGTTAAACTGTGATAACTTGTAGCACTTGTAAAAAAGTTTAACTGTCTGATAACTTGTAGCACTTGTAAAAAAGTTAAACTGTCTGATAACTTGTAGCACTTGTAAAAAAGGTAAACTGTCTGATAATTTGTAGCACTTGTAAAAAAGTTAAACTGTCTGATAACTTGTAGCACTTGTAAAAAAGTTAAACTGTCTAATAACTTGTAGCACTTGTAAAAAAGTTAAACTGTATAATAACGTGTAGCACTTGTAAAAAGGTTAAACTGTCTGATAACTTGTAGCACTTGTAAAAAAGTTAAGCTGTCTGATAACTTGTAGCACTTGTAAAAAAGTTAAACTGTCTGATAACTTGTAGCACTTGTAAAAAAGTTAAACTGTCTAATAACTTGTAGCACTTGTAAAAAGGTTAAACTGTCTGATAACTTGTAGCACTTGTTAGAAAAGTTAAACTGTCTGATAACTTGTAGTACTTGTAAAATAAAGTTAAACTGTCTGATAACTTGTAGCACTTGTAAAAAAGTTAAACTGTCTGAAAATTTGTAGCACTTGTTAAAAAAAGTTAAACTGTCTGATAACTTGTAGCACTTGTAAAAAAGTTAAACTGTCTGATAACTTGTAGCACTTGTTAGAAAAGTTAAACTGTCTGATAAACTTGTAGCACTTATTAGAAGAGCTAAACTGTCTGATAACTTGTAGCACTTGTTAAAAAAGTTAAACTGTCTGATAACTTGTAGCACTTGTAAAAAAGTTAAACTGTGATAACTTGTAGCACTTGTAAAAAAGTTTAACTGTCTGATAACTTGTAGCACTTGTGAAAAAGTTAAACTGTCTGATAACTTGTAGCACTTGTAAAAAAGTTAAACTGTCTAATAACTTGTAGCACTTGTAAACAAGTTAAACTGTATAATAAATTGTAGCACTTGTAAAAAGGTTAAACTGTCTGATAACTTGCAGCACTTGTAAAAGAGTTAAACTGTCTGATAACTTGTAGCACTTGTAAAAAAGTTAAACTGTCTAATAACTTGTAGCACTTGTTAAAAAAGTTAAACTTTCTGATAACTTGTAGCACTTGTTAAAACATTAAACTGTCTGATAGCTTGTAGTACTTGTAAAATAAAGTTAAACTGTATAATAACTTGTAGCACTTGTAAAAAGGTTAAACTGTCTGATAACTTGCAGCACTTGTAAAAACGTTAAGCTGTCTGATAACTTGTAGCACTTGTAAAAGAGTTAAACTGTCTGATAACTTGTAGCACTTGTAAAAAAGTTAAACTGTCTAATAACTTGTAGCACTTGTTAAAAAGTTAAACTTTCTGATAACTTGTAGCACTTGTTAAAAAATTAAGCTGTCTGATAACTTGTAGCACTTGTAAAAAAGTTAAACTGTCTGATAACTTGTAGCACTTGTAAAAAAGTTAAACTGTCTGATAACTTGTAGCACTTGTTAAAAAAAGTTAAACTGTCTGATAACTTGTAGCACTTGTTAAAAAAGTTAAACTGTCTGATAAACTTGTAGCACTTATTAGAAGAGCTAAACTGTCTGATAACTTGTAGCACGGCCACTTGTAAAAAAGTTAAACTTTCTGATAACTTCTAGCGCTTGTAAAAAAGGTAAATTTTCCTCAACTTGCTATTCAAGTTTCAGTTTGAAATAGAGGAAACTTCAAATATATTTCATGGATTGATCGTACACACGTGCATGTTTGGAGTAGTCCACGGTATTGCTGACAATATGTTTTAAGAGACATATGCAGTTTCATTTCTGAATCATATCAGTTTGGAGATTCAGAGGACAATTCTTCCTGTAATAGTTACATGTAATCTTTGAAAATTGCAGGTTGCAGCCATAATATTTGCATGCATGGTTTGTAAACGAGCTGGAAAGGATCAAGTGGTTTAGTGTTTGTACGTATGTAATATTATCTTACTTGTCCTTCCAAAATGCATGTATTATGTTTTGGCTATCCAGTTCAGGTTTTTGGTTTTCTTGCTCCCAAAAATTTTAAACTTTGGGTTTGATGCGTACCTAATGAAGACTATTCCATTACAAAGACATATATCGTGTCACGTATTTTTTCGAGACCATAATGAAATTTATCTATCTGATTCTCTGATTAAGATGCAGAGTTGAACAACTTGTTGAATTAGAAGGGACCGATGATTTTACATTGAACATATCCGTGTATTCGAGTTATCTAAGATAAATTAAACTGAAAGCTACTACGATTGGAGCAAATGTTTCCTTTTAGGTTTCCATGGAAACGAACTATTTGATTTGGAGATACCAAAGATTGATTGTATATTTACCTTCAACACACTCTTAAACACATGTCTTAAACCTCGTGGTCTGAGAGCTGGAGATAAAAGACAAAGAGATGGGTGTTATATTGTATCAACAGTGTTCGCGTTCGATTGTTAAACCGTTTAACTCGGAAAATAGTGGTATAAATAGTACTTACTTTTTCGCGTGCGTGGTTTGTAAACGAACTGGAAAGGATCAAGTGGTTTGTTGTGTCCTTTTAATTTCTGTCATTATCCAGCTATCTACTAATATCTAACGACATCCTGTGTCTTGTTTTCATCGGTACCTTTTCATTCACATTCAGTAGCTTTCTACTAGTTCAGATAACCACTATAATGGTAGTGAGATAGTGAGCCGCCAGATAGAAAACAGATCACCCATATGATGGTAGTGAGATAGTGCGCCGCCAGATAGAAAACAGATCACCCATATGATGGTAGTGAGATAGTGAGCCGCCAGATAGAAAACAGATCACCCAACAAACATCAAATTTAAATAAGACTGGAGTTACTTATTTATATATATTATTTGCCCTAGATCTTTCAATAATAGTATTCTTTATCTTTAAATGTAGATCTGTTAATATTATATCGCATTTATGGACACTATCTTTTACTTCTACAACATTAACAGACAATTATTTGCCTTCTACAGCATCTGCCATTAGTAGTGGATCAGATCTACCGACACACCCCTTTTCTTCCTATATTTTCTGATACCCATTTGTGCTGTACATGTACAACATTTACAATTGTGGTTTATTGGTCGAATTTATTATGGGGGTTAGTATTAGGGTTATGGTGCTTATCGCCATTTTCAACAATATTTCAGGTATATCGTGGCGGTCAGTTTTATTGGTGGAGGATACCGGAGTACCCAGAAAAAAACCAGCTACATGTTGCAAGTCACTGACAAGCTTTATCACATAATGTTGTATCGTGTAGAACTCGTCATCAGGTGTCAAACCACTAATTCATCAATCAGAGCTTAGAACATATACAAAAGTGGTCCCTTTTAAAGAAAAAAGTTCCTTTCGCTTTGTGGTATTGTGAAAAATACTGAATGGAATGGAATAAACACAATTGATAATTGAAGTTAAATATATAAAGATTATTTTGAGCCCAAATTTGATGGATTTAGCTGTATTTTAATACATCTATGGAGGACTTGATGCATGACCTATACATACTAGTATTGAATTTCCGGAGAGGGGTGATGGAGCTATTTTTGGAGTAGGTGTTTTCCATAGCCTGGCATTTCAATGTAAGATTTTAAACACCCCATGATATTTTGACAGGACGTAGAGGAATCATGTACGCTTCAAAAAATATATGGTCTTGGAAAGGTTAAGCTTAAGATGAAATGGCTAGGTAGGCTCGAAAAAACACAAATTTAGTAGAAAATGTTAAAGAAATTAATTAGTGGTTTACACCATCAGCGGGAGCCTTTATTATAGACTGCATGTGATAGAATATTATCATGTATCCTGCTTCATAATAGTAGGATAAACTTTATTGCACTTTATGTCACAGCCTCTCAATTATGGTAACTTGTAACTATTTAGAGTATCAAATACTATGTTTGATTGTATCTAGAATGTATGGTTATAGCGGCATTTGATTTTTACAAACGTTGTATATGAAATAAAACACAGATTCATGAAGCAAGAGATTCTACATCAGGAACTCTATATATTGTTGTTGTCAAGTCCTACACTTCAAATCCGGTGCAATATTAGTTTCGACACCCGGAACTCTATATCTTGTTGTCAAGTCCTATGCTTCGAATCCGGTGCAATATTCGGATCTGATCCTATGTTGATCAGAGATAAATATAAATATTGAAATATCACCATGGTTACTATGTAAGCAAACTGTCCTTTAATACTGTATTTGTATTTATATTACAGAAATGTTGAAATATCACCATGGTTACTATGTACATTGTAATCAAACTGTCCTTTAATAGTGTGTTTGTATTTATATTACAGATTGTGAGTATTATAACAGCATGGATTAGTTTGAAGGAATGTCGAGTTGTCACCAAAGTTTAAATTGATCCATCAGACGTCGACAGACATAATTAACGCTAAATAAGTTTGAAAGCATTTTCACCGTCGTCTTTGTATTCCATCCATCTTGTATATCCGTCCATTGTGTGACAATGCAAACAGGATGATTATATATGCATGTACATATACAAATTTTTTTAAACTTTTATAATCTATTGGCCTATTTGGTATTCAGCATTCATTTGACATTAAATAATGTATCCGTCCATTGTGCTACAATTAGTATTACATAATTATTTATACCGGTGTATATATATATATGCACAATGATCACGAAAATTGCATGTTTATAATTTTTTGTTTGTTTTTTTTAATATTCTGTATTCATTTGTCAATAAATAACATGTTATCGTTTTTATTTTCAACAATTTGTCCCAATTCTCATAAAACTACTCAGTATTTATATCCAAAAGGAACTGTAAATAAATAGAATCTCAAATGATGAAATTAAAGTTCTAGGCAAAAAACAAACACCAGGATTTTGGGTTTTAAGAAGTGTTTGGAAATTGTCGTTAAAATTGATAAAATTACCAAGTAGCTAACCCTACTGGTTGAGAACCCAAATTATCGCCAAATTGCACTTCACGCACGAGCGCACATGAATATTTGAACAACTTTTTGAAGAAGATAACTGACTAGTTTAGGGCTAGACAACAACATTATAAGAAGAGTTTGAAGATAGATACTAAAGGGGTAATCAGAATCCGTATATCGAAGAAGAACAGACAACACAATGGCCAAAAGAAGAACAGACAACACAATGGCCAAAAGAAGAAGAACAGACAACACAATGGCCAAAAGAAGAAGAACAGACAACACAATGGCCAAAAGAAGAAGAACAGACAACACAATGGCCAAAAGAAGAAGAACAGACAACACAATGGCCAAAAGAAGAAGAACAGACAACACAATGGCCAAAAGAAGAAGAACAGACAACACAATGGCCAAAAGAAGAAGAACAGACAACACAATGGCCAAAAGAAGAAGAACAGACAACACAATGGCCAAAAGAAGAAGAACAGACAACACAATGGCCAAAAGAATAAGAACAGACAACACAATGGCCAAAAGAAGAAGAACAGACAACACAATGGCCAAAAGAAGAAGAACAGACAACACAATGACCAAAAGAAGAAGAACAGACAACACAATGGCCAAAAGAAGAAGAACAGACAACACAATGGCCAAAAGAAGAAGAACAGACAACACAATGGCCAAAAGTAAAAGTATAAAAAGGACATGAAAACGATCTACAAAACATACACATCAAACTAAAGATCGAGTAACACGAACACCACTAAAATCGGGGGTGAGCTTGCATATTCCAAAGAAATCAAATAAAATCCAATAATACATTAAACTATATATTTAAAGACCATGGGGGGGGGGGGGGGGGGGGGGTCCGGGTCACATAGACAACATGGAATCTAAATATAAAAAATGGACATACAAGTAGAGACCAGTTCTGACCTTTCACCAGAGTAGCTCTAGCACGCTGCTCCAAATGATTACAGAAATGATGGTAGATTTGATTTGATTCTAATAAACATCTGCACCATGAGCGCATGATATACGCCCATCCCCAGCTGATTAAAATATTATATAGTTTGAAAACAAAAACACAGTTCAATAAACAAATTAATCACCAAAAGGTATACAGACACCACTCATTGTAAGGTGTACTCGATACATCATTATGTCATAAAGTTTGTCAGTGACTTGCGACAGGTCGGTGGTTTTCTCCGGGTCCTCCGATTTCCTCCACCAATAAAACTGACGGCTACAATATAACTGAAAAAATGTTGAAAGTGGCGTTAAACACCATGACCCTAACCCGAAAGATAGTAGTGTCCGTCGTCCTAGCTAGAAGAAATATCATCACATGAGAGAAAAAGACAGAAGATATCGAGTGACAACAAAGCAGTAGAAAGACAAGCAAAATCAAAGGAAACATTCAATATAGCTTAAGAATTTGTGGAAATAATATCCTACCTTGACTATCAACGTTGGAGTTTAGTTGAAGCATATCATACTTACAAATCATCGTGCAAATGGATAAAACACAAGTAACTCTGACTAATTAAATTGTCCCTGCGTGGGTGTTGTGTAACGCCAAACGGGCAAACATGTCGGAACACAAATAAGCTGCTATAGGGGTACACATTCTCAAAAGGGCGAGTTGAGGTAACCATCCTTTGGCTAAAAGAATGGAATTATCAAATAAAACAATTTGAATTAACAATAATTGTTATTACGGTAATCAACAATTTAAAAGCTTGTCTTATAAATGCCTACAACCAAAATATGGAACCAGATCGATGTGTAATGGTGAGCGTACTCGCCTCGAGTGCGGTAGATTATGGGTTCGAGTTCCGATCAGGTCAAACCAAAGACTATATATATATATATCCTATCCAATATATTAAAAATTGCTGAGTTAGATTGCTGTCAAATTATAATATTAAGTATATATGTACCATCTACACACGCTTATACACATGTCTTACGCCTATCCCTAGATTTGCCTTACGAGACAAGGTAACACTACGACTATTGAAGCTCCTTTTTTAGGGAGTGGATGTAGTCGAGTGGTCTAGGGCGCTGGACGTAAGGCTAAGCGAATGGTGCTGCAGTGTAACAATGGTGTGGGTTCAAATCCCGTCGAGGGAAGAACAAAAATTTGACAGCTCTAAAAATCTAATTCTAACACTGTTTGGTTTAATTTTCAGACGTATATAATATTTAGTATTAACCTAGTATCCTTTAAAGTAACTTTGAGATCCAGTGGGACAGATATATTGTATGGTTGTCACTTGCTTCTAGACGTTTGTATAATATACTTTATTTCCTGTGACTGTATAATGAATAATTCTTCATTATCCTATCCAATATATTAAAAATTGCTGAGTTAGATTGCTGTCAAATTATAATATTAAGTATATATGTACCATCTACACACGCTTATACACATGTCTTACGTCTATCCCTAGATTTGCCTTACGAGACAAGGTAACACTACGACTATTGAAGCTCCTTTTTTAGGGAGTGGATGTAGTCGAGTGGTCTAGGGCGCTGGACGTAAGGCTAAGCGAATGGTGCTGCAGTGTAACAATGGTGTGGGTTCAAATCCCGTCGAGGGAAGAACAAAGATTTTAGAGCTGTCAAATTTTTGTTCTTCCCTCGACGGGATTTGAACCCACACCATTGATACACTGCAGCACCATTCGCTTAGCCTTACGTCCAGCGCCCTAGACCACTCGACCACATCCATGGTATTTATTGTTTCTCCGCTAAGCACGCAGCATTAATACCTTTCCACTATTCTACGCTTTTTACGCATATCCCTTTCCCCCTCACTTACGCTTTTTACGCATACCCCTTTCCCCCTCACTTACGCATTCTACGCATTCTGTTACATAAGTCGCTATGTTGCAAAAGTTGTACCAGTTAACGAATTTACAGATTCCAAACTTTCTATTTTCAAAATAGGAAAATTCGAGTGTAATATGCGAGCTTAAGCGAGCTCTTTATGGTATAGAATGTGTACTTAGGATTTTTTAACAAACATGGTTGAACATATTGTCGAAGAAAAAAAAATTCTACGTTTTGTAAACACCGGTTTCCGGGTAACACACTAACACACTCAACTAATGAAGATCTTCTTAACATAAAGCGTAAATGTGATCCTGAAGTCTCGTACCCTCTCTCGTACGTCCGATACCACTGAAACCCGGAACCCGTGTGTAATAAAAGTCATTTTGCCAGCTTGTTTTACTTATATTGATGTTTTTTAATTTATTAAATCTCTTCTGACATACTGACAAGAATTTTTGTTTCTACGCGGAAGTTAACTTTTGAGATTTCGTAAGGAACGATAACTCGAATAAAGGAACGACAGCTCGATTGAATGAGACTAGATTCGGCCCTAAAAAAAGTCGTCCCTAATATATCTCGGCCCAAAAAATCTCGTAACTTTTTGATGAAATTGTCAGATAATTTTCAGATGAGCGAGCATTCATGGCCGTGCCGATTTCATATTATAAATAACGTATAATATCTATGAATATTCACGAGTGTGTGTCATGTGCAGACGTATTCTCTATCCAGAGTTGTCGTTCCTGTTATGCTGCACAACATCTCTGTCAACGCTCATTTTACAAGATTTTTGTAAAATTTAGAACCAGTAAAACAAATGTACTTAAAATTGTTTTAATTATTGTAAATATCAATAAAGATAAAAATAAATCACTCATTTCAAATCAATTCTCCCTTAAAAATGATTTTCCCCCCATTTCTTGGAGAACTATTTTGCGGAGGTAAAAATTAAAAAGTTAAAACGATCACAAAATCATTTTTAAGAGAGAATTGATTTGAAATGAGTGATTTATTTTCATCTTTATTGACCTTTACAATAATTAAAACAATTTTAAGTACATTTATTTTACTGTTTCTAAATTTTACAAAAATCTTGTAAAATGGGCGTTGACAGAGATGGAGTGTAGCGTAGTAGGAACGACAACTCTGGATAGAGAATGGTGCAGACGATGTAAATAAACATGTCGACGTCCAGATCAAACGTGTGGGACGTTTGACACCAACTGATAACCACACAGCTATCTCTGGACCAATATTCTTCATGTATGGCTTAGAATTTGCGGAAACACTTCAATTTTACAAATCCGGTTGAACATAATTTTAATATGAAACAGGCATTGCCTGGAAAGCTCGCAAAGCTAATCACTAATTATATATCCTTGGTCTTGGATGAGCAAACATATGCAAAACTTTATGCTTATGTACATATAATTATTTACCAACTTTGCCTGAAAATAGAAATTTGGTTTACAAGTGACCACCAGTAGACATAATAGAGTATGTAAATGTTGCACATAGCATAGGGTCTGAGACACTCTTCAAGATCACAGGTACTTGTGGACAGGACCCTATCCTCTGATTGCCCATCCCTCCTTTTTCTTAGCATCAATTTGTGTTCATGTACACAACATTTTGCAACTTTCTATGTATCTCTGTATGTCATATATACAAAAAAAAAACAATCAAACAGCAATTTCTATCCATACTGGGTTTCTGACATATGCATAAGGTTTTGAAAGTGTTTTTCTTTGAGACATTTTGGGCAATTGTGTATTTTATCAATACCTGATGCAATTAAGCGAATATAAATATAAGCTTGAGTTCGCTCTAGGAAAAATCCAGAGCCGACGATCAGGTTGCGCAATCGTGTTATTTTTAGCGACTCGTTACTTTCCGTGTAGGATTCGATAATTATCGGTTACCAATTTCACGTTACCGCCGCCATTATGGTTCAAAGGTCAATCGGAGTAAAAAAAACATAAACAAGACGTCATTGCATTTGTAAAGACGGTGACGCAGTTTATTCATCGTGGCAGTTATGCACATATCGTCACGGTTGTAAGGAAGTTTTCGTGAATTTGTTGGTTAGAAAAATAATTTATGACTACATGTATCACGTAGATCTTGAAAATAATGAGAGATTGTGTGAATATTCAGCTATACTATAGTAGAATACATGTAGTTGTTCCAACTTCCAAGGATATTGTGACACAACCTCGCAAATAGTACTGTTTACAAAACATCCTAGACCTGCAAGAATAAATAAAATATATCATCCTAGCGGGTACTTATCGATTAACTTGAAGAAAATTAATCTAAATCTTGTATATTTTGTTGTCCGACTATCCTATAAAAGGGGAGGTCCTTATAAAAAAGGGAAATCAAAAGAAGTCTTTTTCCCCCTAAGCGACTGCAGGTATTCGTACAAAAACCAGCTTTGTAATGTTAATGCTTTAAAGTTGGCATTTTGTTAGACTTCTGCATGGTTTTATAGTTTATCATGTTAGACTTCTGCATGGTTTTATAGTTTATCATATTTATATCACATTAAACATGCAATTTGTAAATTATCATATTATGGAGCATCAAATAAAACTTTTTTAAAGGCCCAACTTAAAACTGGTGTGCCCCTTTTGTTAGAGAATGTATAAAGTATGTGTGTGTAAGACACTTTAGATGTACTAACTTAAAAATGACTTAGTTCAACTATATATCATTTTGTGATTTTTTAGAAGTCTAAATCCTGTAAGAATGCACACCTTTAGTATTTGTGCATTAAACACACTACAAAATATTACAAAAACTCTAGCTCAAAATTATAGGGAGGGACAGACAGGGGTTAAATAGTATGCCCTGATACAGGGCTATACATTAACAGTCATGTTCCATTCTTACATGTATGTCAAGCACATTATTATGGTGTGGTTTCTGTTTGTGAGGCACTCCATCCTTTCTTGTTTATACCAATGTCAGGAGACCAATAATAACATATAAGGATTAGTATCGAAAAAGTGCTAAATTCAGGAACAAGTCAGTCTTGGTTGGGCAAAATATGTACATGCACATGTACTTTGTAAATGATTCAACTCGATAACTTTTGTAAATTATAGAGCACAAATATTCATTAACAAGAAAATATTTATTGCAAAAACAAAACATTATTAAAAGGTCAGCTACATGTATAATAACAATGTTGTAAAATAACAAAACTATGAACTGGAACATTGAAGAATGGGTAATAAAACACATTCCCCTCATCCTGATTAAGTCTTAAGTTAATGATTGAATGAAAATTATATTGCTTTTAACATCAAAAAGTTAATATTGGGGGACACTATGCAACTTTCTCTATCCTTTAGTTATTGAATTGAGAAGTTAAAAAATCTGACAAAAGTTCCACCCCCCCTCCCAAAAAAACCCCATACATGTAATAAGGTTCAAAACTCCTTTAATTTCAAAATATTTGTCTAAGACTTTCTCAGGTAAATGAACAAAGCCCAAAATATTCAATAATGTTACATGAAAAACAACACTCATGACATATGAGGGATAAAAACATTCTATTCATAGAATTTTTAAACAAGAAACATAAACTATAACATGTGATGTGTAAACTATTTAAGCATGAGCAACAGGAAACATTTAGATACAAAAAATGAAAAGACCAACACCCTTAGTTGGATTTTTAGAGTGCTACAAAATGTAGTTCATTGAAACAACAGTCTGTGGGTAGATACCTGTATGTCGTTCCACTCTGAAATATTATTCTGACTCGACCAGTTTTTGTTTTTACTCCTTAATGCTGCATTGTTACCAATATTATAATCTTTGGTTTGACTAGACAGGGGCTAGAACCCATGGATCTATCACATTCTAGGTGACCATGCTAACCATTACACAACATTTTTGCGGTCGCATTGAAAAAGGAGTAGTTCTTCAAAACTTTCATTAAGCTAGGGACTTGTGTCCAATTTAGTTAATGCCGTCAACATGATCAAGCATATATTAAAATAAACCCATAGATTAGCTTCCAGTCAGATTTGAACTGACATCTTTTCAACATTATTGAAACGTACTACCTTGTACTATAGAAGCTACAATGTATATACATATATTGTAATTGTTAGTAGTTGTACATGTATGCAGATCATTAGCTTCCAGAGAGATTTGAACTGACATCTCTCAAACATTATTGAAATGTACTGATTCATTGACACCATAGTAACTACAACATTTTGTCATGAATTTGTTAGGAACATTTCAGCCAAGATTAGTTGCAATCCCTTCTGTTATTATCTAATGGTCCTGAATTGGCACTGCATAGACACGATATAGAGAATAAAAAAAACATGCATAAATTTCATACCCTGTAGTGCAAGAACAATAAGCCCCCTCTCTATCAAACCATCATCTTCTTTGGTGCAATATCTATACATTGTGGTGGTTGTCATCCAGTGTCTGATGGTGAACACTTTGTTCTTAAAATACATAAGTTGTTGTTGTTCGACTTCGTCTTTAGGAAATATGCCTCCTGCAACCACCCACTTAAAAATATTCAGACCATGGGCTAAAAAGAACTGTTTTATGTCTGTAAAAAAAAATTGGTGTCCAAAATTGAATACCATCAATCATGTTCATTCAAGACTACCAGAATACATTTGAAGCCCAATGAAGGGAGTCTGAAATTCCAGTCACTCAAAATTTTGTCGTAGCACCTCTTGTTATCTTGTAAAACATAATCTTGTGATGGCACCAAAGGCAAGTTTAACTTACCTGCCGACAACACAAGCCTGAAGGCCGTTGGCGTCGTTTCGCCCCGTGAGTCGTTATTCCCCTATTCCCGTTCGCCCCGGGTCGTTTTTCCCTCATTGATTAATAGTGCTTTAAAAAATGAAATATGGAAAATACCATTGTAATAGTGCTTTAAAAAATGAAATATGGAAAATACCATTGCAAATATTCGTATTTTGGATGTTGTAAGGCTTGTTCATGGGTACTTTATTTTTGTCTTCCTCATAATTAACATGCTTTCTTGACGTGTTTAATATTATGTATAGCTTCACTTTCATTGTTTGACAATTCAGGCTGTCCAAATTCTGGTGGCTTCATTTTACAATATTGACGATAGGAAAACTAACATAATACATACTAAGCTAAGACATACAATGTAGATGTAGTGGCCTTAATGCAGAGTAAATTTGAAGAATGATCCACGTTGTGTATGTGGTCATTTATTTGAGGATTCTATTCATTTTTTTCTTGATTGTCCACTTTATCAACACGATAGAACTTCTCTGTTTAACTATTTTAATAACATTGTTCCCATCTCTATAGAATATATACTCTTTGGATGTAATGAAATTAGTGAAGAATTGAATACTTTATTGTTCAAATCAGTGCACAAATTTATTCGACAAACTTGTAGATTTAATAATTAATTATCCCCAACCCTGATATTATCTCAACACAATTTATTAGTTTTACCACCCCCCTCCATTTTTTCTGTTAAATATTAAAACAATATTTAATATGTATGCTTAACTTGACATGATTTTGCTTACTGCAGTAATTTACTAATTATTGATATAGCCTGTGGCTGTACATTTGCTGTCATTTGATTTGTTTTGTTTATGCTATTACTGTATTTGTATGGAGAGGGACTAGTAATAAATCCATTTGTATATATTATATATATTGACAATAAAATCATTATAAAGTAAATTGTTTGACACCTGCTTAAATTTGTAAAATGTCTTTGAACAATACGATACAGTAATAAATGTATATGTATCCTATGTATTGTTTGTTCTGCATGGCTTCAAATTAGTTGTTATTATTTTTTTTTGTATACAACTAATAAATAAATAATTACCAAAAAATTGTCGAAAAAGACTTCATCTATTATTATATAATAGCGATTACATACATGCCAACTCTACCGATTTACGCGGTAGTCTACCGATTTTTGAAGTCTTCTACCGCCTACCGATTTTAGATGTTTTCCTACCGATTTAAAAAAAAAATGTAAATTTTTTTTTATCGTGAATTGTTCACATGTTGATTATTCTTGTAGATTTCTAAGACGTATAAATGTGTACAAATCCAAATTATTTAGGCCCTTTCCGTAATCGTTTCCCTCTTAAATTTGTACCGGAAACTTCCATTGGTCAATTCTTTATCATTAAACCAATCAGAAACTGTATTTAAAATAAAGTTTTGAAGCACTACATTTTGAACTTATGACTCCTAAACATATATATACAATAAAACATCGCTCGCTCGAACTCGAAGGTACTGTCAAAATATGTTCGAGCTATCGGAAGTTCGAGCCACCGAGGTCCCATAATTTTAGACAGAAAAAAATCTTGTTCTGACCCGGGACAGTTTCATTACCTATATATGATAACTGATGCACAGTAAAACTGGCCTTTCTCGTAAAAAATATTTAATCATTTAAGTTCAAGTTCAAGTTCTTTATTCACTCGGACACATATATATATATATATATACAAGTGTAACAAGAGGAATATTATACAAAATATTTTACATAATGACGGATATAACTAACCTAAAATAATACAGCCTCAGAATATAATTACAAAACATTTTGCAATTTAGATATAAATAAGACAATTTTTTCAGAACCTTAACATTACACAAAGATAACAGGCCTTTCATTTTGTACATGTTTGCATATCTAGTATAATAAATTGGAATAAATTTACATCTAAGCCTTTGTACATCAGCAGAGGTACATTCAAATAAAAAATGAAATTCAGTACCTAAACCAACATTACACAGATGACAAATACGTTCTTCTCTGGGAGTATTCGGCCATCTTCCAGTTTCTATTGGAAGCTTAATGTTATTGCATCTAAGCTTTGTTATCATGTTTCTCTCATGTGGTAATAATTTTAATAAGTATTTATCTAAATTAAATTCATTTTTAAATATGCCATAAAATTCTCCCCTAGAAGAGTTCTCAATTTGGTTAAACCAGTTTTCAATATATTGATCAGTCAGATTTTGCTTAACAATAAATTTTAGTTGCACTGAATGAACTGGCTGTTGTTGGTTCCATAGATAATTAAGCCCAGTTTTCTCAAAAATTAAGGAAATATTATTATCAAGTAAAACTTGGTAGTCAGCAATATATCTAAATAGGCCATCTTCTACATTTACATCCATAACATTCAAAAAAGTTTCATCTGGTTCTGAAAAAATCTTAAAAAAAACCCCAGTTTTAGCATTAAAATCTCCAACAAGTGCACATTTCATGTCTTTTTCTATAAAATTTACTAATTCATTTTCAATATCTAAAAATGCATTTATTGACGAATATAGAGAGTTTTCAGGTAGGGTGTATACACATCCCAATAAAAGGTAATTATTAAATACTTAAATTTAAATTTAATATTAATAAATTTAATAAGATTTTTTATATACAACAACAATACCTCCAGATTTATGCTTAAATATTTTTCTATTTTTTGCAACATAGCTAAAACCATCTGGGATATTTAAAATGTCATATTTGTCGGTTTTTGTCTCTATAAAAATACATACTGTATATTATTAACTGTATAAATTTAAGTAATAAAAGTTTTGACTTGATACCACAAACATTTTATTTCTGAAAAATTAAGTTTCTGTTTTTTAGACCTTGGGGCATTTTCATCAGTCGCTTCTCTTGCTTGCCTGTCCTATTGATAGTGGTTGTCCGGGTTTCTAGGAGGGGGAAAGCGCATATGAGGTTCTCCGTTTCCAGGTTGAAGCGCATCTTTACAAATTCATATGTGAATATTAGCATGTTTTTTTTATCAACTTAGCTGTGAATGTGAAAAAATTGTGAAAAATAAGTGATTTAAGTCTCAAATATATTAGTAAATCTTCCTTGTTTTTAACAATAAACCAGGAAATGTTTTTTCCGCTTTAATAGTAAAACATACTCGACAATAGGCACTCATAATTGATGATATCTTATTGTAACACACACAAGTCACAAGAGATGACGTGGATTAAATGATTTTAAGTAACATAACCCCGCTATTTTATATTGAAGTGTATTTATCAAGCCAGTAGATTGATTAATCATATATATATGTACATTTGTATGTAAGCACATTCAACGTACATCTGTCAATTAAATTGCGATGTTCGAGTTTGATATGATAAAACTCGTGATTTTATTATGATTCTCTATTATTGATGGGACCATTTATTAAGTTCGACTGTTCGAGGTATCAGTGTTCGAGCGAAAGATTTTTTTAGCTTAAAAATATATGGAAAATTGGCGGGACTTTCAAATAAGTTCGAGCCATCCATGGTATTCGACCCATCCGAGTTCGAGGGAACGAGGTTTGACTTGTATATATGTAAAATGCTAATTTCCATTTTTTCATGGTTTTTTCATACTATATTTAAAGATTTGACTGAACAGATTTTATATCCAAAATGCAACAGAATGCACCATCTTCTTCGTTATAGTATATCAGAGTACTCAATACTTTTGTGTTTGCGCATGCGCGGAATAATATAAATATTTACAAATTACAAAATGCCAAAGTTTAGATGAATATTGTGTCCTTTTGAAAAATAATTTTCTGGGGGGGGGGGGGGGGGGTGCGTGGCAAACTCTAGACCCTCTACCGCTTTTAGTCTCTCGAGGGTTGGCATGTATGCGATTAAGTGGGGCGAATCGACTCACTTTCTGGGGCGAAACGACCCGGTATCCTTCCTTTTCGTTCTTGTTTTCGTCAGACCCCTCATCGTCAAGATTCTCGACTTTCCAACATCTAAACTCATCAATAGTGTAGATATTACCACCAGGATCCATGTGTAAATGTAGAATAAAATTATATAGTTGAATAGAACTTCGAAAAGGTTAAAAATGAAGTGGTATCGCCAATGTCAATGAGACGCCATGAAATAATCCAAACAGTAAGGCCGCTTAACACCTGGATTTTATTCTGATTGGACTTTGGACCATTTGTTGTAAATTGGGGGGTCAACGGAACTTTTGAAAGTGTTTTTCTTTGAGACATTTTGGGCAATTGTGTATTGTATCAATACCTGATGCGATTAAGCGAATATAAATATAAGCTTGCGTTTGCTTTAGCAATAAATGAATAATCCAGAGCAGACGATCGGGTTGCGCAATCGTGTTATTTTTAGCGACTCGTTACTTTCCGTGTAGGATTCGATAATTACCGGTTTCAATTTACAGACAAAATTCTTTAAATATTCATTTCAAACAAATAATTTGTATATTTTCGTCAAAAAAGAAGAACGTTGAATTAAATTTAATGTTTATTTCACAAGCAAACAATATTAGGCAACAACGAAATACCGGTATTTCGCTCTTCGATACCTTTCGTACACCGCATCTTTCATAAGTTCCCGAGGGTGTCGCGAAAAGCAGTGACCCGGAATGTCCCGGATGTGTTGAAGCTTTTTCATAGGCATAGTGGTATGGATAACCCGGATGTGTTGAAACTTTTTCATAGGCATAGTGTATGGATGATAAGGATTTCTGTTTTAGTCAAAGTAAATGGTATTCGTCATTATTCCTTTATTGATTTAATTTTACCATGTTTCAGTCATAAATAGCTCGCTTAACGAAGCGAGCTTAAAAGAGTCAAAATCTGAACGATAAATATAAAAGTTTACAAAACAGTGTGTATATAGCATCGTGTGATGGGTTTCCGTACTATTATCGATTTTCCGATATAGCGATTAACAGTGTTAACCCTTCATTCATATGACGATTGGAATATTCAAAGAATGGCTAGTTAAATATTTCAAATTTGTACATAAGATTGTTTTAAAAGCCATTCTTGTATTTTAATATACTCTCGATTATCTGGCAACTTTTGCTGTCAGTAAAATGGCGTCATATGTTTTTGTATGAAGTAAAAACAGGGCCGATATACGGGATGGAAACGAATATAAAATCCGGAAATAGCTGGTTTTAGAATTTCATGGTTCTGGCCATCTACAAATCATACTACATCTAAATAAAATAACAGAATGTTTGAAAATGACCACTTTCAAAATTGTGTTTACTTTTTATTTTTTTTTTAGTGCTGAAACCACATGCACTGCAAGGTGACATGTATTTTATATAAGAAACAGACACATTTCAGTCAGCTCTTTTGTTTACAAGTACGATCAGTGACCCCATGACAGTCAAATGACGGGAAGAGACGGTGTCTGAGAGGCAGACGACATAGTTCAATTTTATATAGCCCTTCTGAATTTTTTTCCAGCTACTTTATAAATGAAGTAAATTTTTTTAGTCTTACAAAAAGTATGGTTCAGTAGGTAGTTTCACTATTTTTGGTACTTACGTCTTTAAAAACAACCTTGAACATTTTTGACAGATGTCACTGTTTACGTTCCAGAAATAGAAACCGGAAGACACGTTAAAAATAACGCGTGGACTGTGGAAATCAAAATAAAATGGATGATACGAAAACATATGACATACGAAAACACATACCGTGACGATATACACTTGCCGATTTCCGTGAAAGGTGTTCAGCCAGATATCAATAGTCTGGACCTTCCTCTAAAATTATGTCGCCAAAGTTTTAATGGATAATCAACAATAGCTCGTAGAAATCATTGGATATTCGATCCATATTTTCTGATTTTGCAATCAGGATAGAGCGGGAAGAGTCATTGTACGTTGTGTGTGGTGCTTGGCTAGAGGTATTTCACAAAGTCGTAACCAAAAAATGCAATTTACAGACATATCTTGTTCCATCAATTGATTAAATAGTTGTCTAGCATTGATGCACTCAGGCTTTGGAGGTCAACCATGCACGGTAAGTAACATAACTTCTTCTAAAATATAGTTATAGTCTAAAAAGAAATATCGTTTTCAAGCGGGTCAAATGGGGTTAAATTTGAAACAAAAAGATGAACAAAAATCGCACAGAAAATTTACACGAACTAAATATAAAGATCTCCGTTTCTATAAATGAATAAGAGATAGAATATAATTCACGAATTAGTTTTTTTCCCCGAAAACGGCGAAAACAGCAAACATACATATTAAGTTATAAAATTCTCCCAACCTTTAATAACTTTATCCAATCAGAGACTATTATATGACGTAATTATGGTTGTTCGAAAATATCGGGATTGTTTAATACATCTATCTAAATGAGCTGTTCCGATATTCTTTGATATTTATCATGTGTAAATTTCTTTTTATTTTGTTCCTTTAATGAAATTTTCTTCATGAAAACTGAGATAATGAATATACATTTTTTTATTAAGTCCCACGTGTATTATGTACAAATAAAATGTACATACATTTGTATGTCTATTTTAACATGAATTTCCATGCATCATTTTTGAAACAATTTTTGATAAAACATATATTATCATGTTTTAGTGGAATCATGGAAGCTTTACAAAATATATGTGTAATGCACACATTACAGTATGAACATGTATTAACATTCTGGTGTAATGTAACATACCTGTACATATCTGTGATATGTTATGTTTAATTAATTACATTTTTTTTCATTACATCATTATTGTGTGCACACTTGTTTGGTATGACATTGATACATGCAGCAAACATTTCTGGAATAATGCTATTTTTTCATGTAGTTGGCACCAAAACATATATGTATAAAGATAATTTTTAAATTGCATTTTATTTAAACTTTTTGCACAAGTACATGATAAACTGTTTCTGGAAAAGATAGTTATTATTTTTAGTTCTTCATTTTCTTTCTCTATAACTTAATGGGTTTTTTTTTATTCTACAGGTGTGACCATGTCGTCTCAGTAGATCATGAAGAGTTTTAAATGCCACTTCTGAAAGTTGATGTTGTTGATTGTGATTCAGTGTAATCAAATTGCATAGGATCACAAAACACAAAAATTATTTTAAAGAAATCACAATGATTTCACATGGAACAAGTTGGTCATGGACTTCGACACAACAATATTTGTAGTCATCAAATGTAAAATTATAGCATATATAAATATAAAGAAAAGAGAGTGACATTTAGGACTGCTGAGAATTAAGATAAATAGAAAGTTTCAAATGTAATAGTAGAAGATAACACATTCCAGTTTATTGAATTATGACAAATATGAACTACCAGATATTACAGACACTTTTAGTTTTAATTTTTCTGTTGCAGACAGCTGGGTCAGATCCAGAATTGTCTCTGGCAGGGAAGGGGGAGGTGGAAGTTTAAGGGGGTCCGGACTAAATCAAACCAATTCAATGTCTTTTTTTTTTTACCCCTTTCAACATATACATTGAACATTCTAGGTTTTGGGGAGGGGGTGTGTGGGTGTCCGAACCTCCTGATCCCTGCTGGATCCACCATGGTACAATATACATTTTAAAATTATTATCCATTATAAAATAGCAATTCCATATTACACAAATTCTCTAGGCTATATAAAAAGCCAACAACTTGTAAACAATATCCAAAGCATGGTGAGGAAAAAAAAGAAAAGAAACTGTATTTGGTTGTGTAAAATGCAGTAAACATTATTTCAGTTTTATCTGTCAGAGACCATCATGCAGTTCTTGATATCAATATTGTTGAGGAGTAAACAAAGTAATTTCACTGTTTTGAAAGTAATAAAAAGATCTTGTTATACCCAAATTAGTCATGCAATATCATTTCATGGATACATGTAAGAACCAAAAATAATAATTACAATTTTTAGATCACTGTCTCCCTTAGTCCATCCACCCACCCACACCTATGTAGACTTGTACTATTAAGTTAATAACTTAAGAATCCCTTTGAATATCAGCAAGGCCCAATATGACCTGTCAGTTTTCTAATTATATGCTAACTCATGATCTATATTGTTTGTCAGTATGTCATATGACCAACCCCAAGGCGACTGGCTTTTGATCAGGTTGATGAAGCAAACAATATGTGAATTTCCCAGTAACATGATCAATTTTTTTTAGTATAGTTGGTACATAAGAGGTGTGAAAAGTAGTTTTACAATGGAAAATACTGAAATGTGGAATAAATGTTCACCAGACACCGATCCAATTCATTTACAACTACCCGTGCCATCAGTGTCTATCACCACTAAAGTTGTGAGTTGGAACACCGGGTATTCTGATTTCCTCCACAATAAAACTGACCTCCACGATATAACAGAAATATTGTTGAAAGTGGCGTTAAACACTATAAACTAAACCACCTTCAGTGTTATGTACTTGATAAAAAGCAAGTTAAATGGTCTATCCATTCATATCTGACTATTTAAATCTCTTCTGACTTTAAAAAAAAATTACTTACTTACTGATGGAATTATTATCATTCTCTGAAATTTATTTGAACTATTGAACCGAATTCGAAGCAATCAGAAGTTTTATGTGTTTTTTTTATTCTATCATACCACAGAAAATAAAAATCAGCATGTTGGTCTTTATTGCGATTAAATTTACTTATTTACTCTTGAATAAAACGTTTTCGGTGTTTCTGTTTCTGTTTCTGCCATGTAATTGCCTCCTTCATCATGTTGAAGATTATGCAATGAATTTTTGGACTGCGCATTTTAGTTGAACTAATCAAGTGTGTTGGATAATGATTTAATGGGGCTTATTTACAATTAAAACTACAAATGTATATACATGTACATGTTGGGACTGCCTGGCGGCTAAAGGGACACAATCCTGGCCTTAAAGGCTTCAGGTGTGTCCAGCTCCACAATGTCTGGTGGCAGCAGATTCCAATCCCTCACTGTTCTTGGGGAAAATGACATCTTTCTGGTGTCAATACGACAGGATTCTATTTGAAATGCCCTGTTGTGTGTATTTCGAGAGCGTCGACAAGGTGGTATTAGTCTGTTTTCTTTGGTGATGGATACTAGCTCTCTATCAATTTAGTACATCATCATCAGTCTTGCATCTTTTCTCCTGTTTGCCAAAGGTCTCCATTTGAGTCTCTGGGGCATGTTGCTGACACTAGATCGGTTTCTCTGGTTGCTGACGACATATCTAGCTGCTCTTCTTTGTACGGCTTCAATTTTGTTTATTTCTGTTTTCGTATAAGGATTCCAAACAGTACTGGCATATTCAACCAACGGGCGAACAAGCGTTTGGTAGGCTTGTTCTTTAATCCTGATTGATGGAATTTTCAGGTTCCTCCTGAGGAATCCTAGAGTTTTATTTGCTTTGGCAGTTATATTGTTTATGTGCTGATCCCACTGCAACTTATTGGTGATTGTTAATCCAAGATATTTAGCTGATGTTACTAGCTCTAGAGTGTGACCATGCGGATGGTAGTTTGCCTCAGTCTTCTTTGTTTTATTTGTTACTCTTAGGACATTGCATTTATCTGGATGGAACTTCATACACCATTCATTTTCCCATTGGCCGAGCTTATTGAGGTCTTCTTGAAGTGTTGATGCGTCATCTTCATTTGCGATAGTGAGGTATATGATGGTATCATCAGCAAAGAGTCTGACTTTGGAGGTTAGTCTTGACTGGAGGTCGTTGATGTAGAAAAGGAAGAGTCCTGGGCCTAGTACTGAGCCCTGGGGTACACCAGAGTCAACACTTACTGCTTCCGACGAAACTCCATCTAGCACTACTGTTTGTTGTCTATCTTCTAACCAGTTTTGGATCCATCTTGTTGTTTTCCCATCAATTCCATAGTATCTCAGTTTATGTATTAGTAGACTGTGGTTTACTTTGTCAAAGGCCTTGGCAAAATCCATTATAAGTATGTCGGTTTGACGGCCTTCTTGAAGATTTTTTGAAATATCGTCTACAAATTCAATGAGCTGTGTCTCACAGGAACGGCCTTTTCGAAATCCATGTTGTAGTGGATATAAAATGTTGTTTTTTTCTGCATGTTGCATGATGTTTCTTGCAATGATATGCTCCAGGATCTTACAGCAAACAGATGTTAGTGAAATTGGTCGATAGTTTTCAGCTGCAGAATTTAGTCCTTTTTTGTATACTGGGGAGACATTAGCTGTACGCCAATCTGCTGGTACTTCTCCTGTATCTAAGGATTTTGTGTAGATAAGTTGGAGGAGAGGCGAGATCTCATCAGCTAGTTCTTTGAGTATTCTTGGTGAGAGGTTGTCTGGTCCCTGTGCTTTGTATGGATTAAGGTTCTTTAGTAGTTTTGTTATTCCATTTGTTGTGATATTAAATGGTTTCATTGTTTGATGTTTAATGCTAGGGTCCATTCTTTTAGAATTTATAAATTCTTTTTTCGTGAATTTAGAATTTGCTGAGAATGCATATATGAATTGACGGTTAAGTATGTTAGATTTTGAAGCTGGATCACAAAACAGTTTGCCATCCATCATCAGAGAGGAAATTCCTATGTTGTCCTTACGTTTGTGTTTTATGTATGTCCATAATTTTTTCATTCCCGAGTGTGGTTCTTCCTCCTTTGGTGTTTCGATATTTTCAATATATTTCCAGTATGATTGTCGTGTGATCTTTTGAGTATGATGTTTAAGTTGGTTGTACTTTTCTTTTGTATTTTGGTCACCTGTCTTCTTTTTCTGCTTGTAGAGTCTTTGTAGCTTTCTCAGATTTTTTCGAATTTCTGTATTTATCCATGGTCTGCTGTCTTTGACCTTAGTTCTTTTTTGTGGAATGTGTTTTACTGCAGATTTTGTTATTGTTTCTTTGAAGACATTCCACATATTGGTTACTTGGCAGTCATTGTCCTTGAACATATTTGATAAGGTGTGTTTGATGTTTTGCAGGTCTATCTTCATTCCATACCAGTTAGCTTTGTTGTATAAAGGGATGGTCCGTGGTTTTTGTTGTAGCTTGACTGGTCTGAGGTCAAATTCTGTGTATACGATGTCATGGTCCGAGATGCCTGGTATGGTGTCTGTTCTGATAACTTTACCAGGATGGTTTGTGAGAATCAGATCCAGTGTGTTTTGTTGGCGTGTTGGTTCTTCCACAAGTTGAGTTAGAGCATTGTTGTTCAGTACATCCATGAAATCAGTATGTAGATTGGGAGCAGTAGAATTTGGCTTCAAGGTGTTTTCCTTCCAATTCCATCCAGGGAAGTTCATGTCACCTCCTATGATTAATATCGTGTTGTTTATAGCACTGGCTCTTGTTACTGATGTTTCGAAGTTCCTTATACTCTCTTCGTCTGTCACATTTCTGCGGTAGTATGCGCATATGTAAATATTTCCATTGCCTTTAAGGTTCATTTTGGCCCAGACGAGTTCACAGTCAGTGTCTAGTTCTGGCACATATTCACTGTTGTACTCATTTTTAATGGCTAGAAGTACTCCTCCTCCAGTACGATGGTTTTTACTGTTCCGGTCTTTCCGATGGAGAATATAGCCCTTCGGACATATTTCAGAGTCTTTGGTGTCTTTATCTAGCCATGTTTCTGTACCTATGATGATATCTGGCTTAATACTGTCGATAACATTTGATAATCTACATAGTTTGGATTTGATAGATTGAAAGTTGATATTTACAATTTTTAATGGTGAGGCACATTTCGGTGGTCCTGCCTTTCTAGTAGGTGTTGATGAATGAAGAGGCTTTATGTTTGTTCTGTCTGGACTCTGTGGTGGTAAATATCCAGGATGTTGTTGTTTGATAAGGATGAAGTGATTTCAATACTCTGATAGTCGTGCACTGTATAGCTATAGTTGGGGTTATTACAGATGATGCAATGCCAACTAATGTTAAGCTCCGAGTCTCCTAGCTGATCATAGGATAGAGTGTGGATGTTTTGACAGCCTGCATGGTACCACTGGTCACATGTCTCACATATAACCCTTCTTTCCTCCCAATTTACAGTTTTGTCACAGGTGCCGCATAGGTATTCTCTCTCGGTTCTTGGTCCAGGGTTCAAATGGATGTCATTTGCATTTGTGAGCAATAAGATGACTAGGTAGACAAGGAATGTTTCGTAGTGGTCATGTTGGATTTTTCCGATTTTCTGCCTCCTTTTTAATATGCATACTATTAAATGGTGGTATTCGTTGAAGCAAGGCGATTCTCTAGCAAAGATAAAGTTTGTTTCTTCAGTACCTTCAATTATGAGTAATATTTTTGGTTGTAGTGCGAGGATGGTGGCAAACAGGAGTAGAGTGTGGAAGGTTATGACAAGTCTCATGATGAATTTTGACCTGCAGGTAAGACTATTGACATGTATGGGTGTTGTTGGTAGGAGCAAACTATCAAGCTGTATTGGAGAATGGTCTTCATTGAGTTTTGGTTGATTGTAGTAAAGGCTGATAAGACAACTCACCTAAACCCTTTACTACAATATCTGTGTTCAATGATATCCTTTCCGTCGCTTGATCTATATTTGCTACGTGTATATATACGATCTTCTACAGTTTACATGTATCGCTGTTTTCAGTGATGTAGGCGGTAGCTCTTTGTTGTTGTTAATGTAAACAGATTTTCCCGCCAGGCAGTCACAGCATTGACTGATGTTTTTGTCTAATCGGAAAAGGGGCAAGCCATATAAAGGAGCATAAAAGTCGGTATAATTCAGAATTATTTTAGGTACATTTCAAAATGAAGTTGTCCCCCTTTGATCGAATCCGATCGCATGAAGCGTTCATCTGTGGTTCAAAATGTCGAGAAATTGCTGGTTTCTGCTTCATTTCTTACAAAAAAGGAATTAGAAATATGTTTTTAATAGCTATAGCACGCATGGGCGTGGCTGGGTGAGTAAGACCTTAGTTTAACAGATTCTATCGGAAATAAACCGATTACACAATGTATGACAACATTTGACCATACATGTTTTCCACAGGCACTTGTTTCTGGTAAAAAAACATACCTAGATACTACATATACCACAAGGTACGTAACCGTTCATTTGTAAACAATCTAGGTCATCGAGATTTTCGCGTTTTTTCAACTCGACGGACGCCAGCATGGAGGAATGGCCTACATCATCTGAAACTACGATAATTTATCTTCAAAATGATGTATAAAACACCTACCTTTGCTGAACCTCAACAATACAACACACCTTTTTCCACGGGTCAGTTATCAGCTTTCATCATTCAGACGGGAGCTGGGATGTTGCTACCCCACAGTGAATGAAAAGTTCAAGGTAGAACTCCGGCAAAGTATCTGATTGGTCGAAGTTTCTCATTACATAAGCAAGCTGGAATTCTGAAGTTTATTTTTTTAGAATTTTTCATCAAAATGGAGAAGATGCAAAAAGAAACATGTGATGCTGTATTAAAGGGGCATAATGTTCTGATATTAGGCCAAGGTGGCACAGGTAAAAGTTTTCTTTTGAGTATTATAAAGAAAGAGTTGACAAAATTAGGAAAATCAGTCTCAATCACTGGTTCTACAGGTGTTGCTTCCTTGAACGTTGAAGGGATTACTATCCACGCATGGTCTGGTATTGGAGATGGCCATTTCTCAAATGAACAGCTTGTGACCAAAATCTTAACTGATGAACACTATTTGAAATACAGGAATAATATCTTCAAGACTGATGTTTTAATAATAGATGAAATTTCAATGTATCATGCAAGTTGTTTGATCAGTTGGAATATATTTGCAGAAAAGTAAGAACCAATGATTTATATTTTGGTGGCTTGCAAGTAGTAGGTAGTGGTGATTTCTTTCAACTCCCTCCTGTACCAGACCCATTAAAATATGACCCAGGAGAATTTTGCTTCAAATCAAAACTGTTTTCAAGTACATTTAGGCATAAATTTATTCTTGAAAAAGTAATAAGACAAGATGAGAACCAGATTTAATACAAGCTGTCAATGATGTATCTAAGGGCAATTTACCAACTGAAACCTACAATTTATTTAGGCGGTTACAGCGATCTCTGCCCCCAGGTGATGATCCCACTAGACTCTATGCGACTAACTTTGAAAAAGAAATTTATAACGCGTCAAGATTGATTGCTTTAGAGGGTGTTATAAAAATGTATGATGCCATTGATGAAGGAGATATGAAACTTTTGGGGAAAATGCAGGTACCAAAAACATTATGTTTGAAGAAAAGTTGTCCAGTTATGCTTGTTAAAAATTTAAGCTAAAGTCTGGTAAATGGCATGCAAGGAACAGTGTTGGAATTAAAAGAAAATGCTGTAACTGTGAAATTTGAAAATATTGTTACAGATGTCAAAAAAGAATTTTCCTCAGTATATAGTTGTGTAAATGATCGTGTTGTGGCAAGCCGACTACAAATTCCACTTGTATTATCTTTTGGCATTACTATTCACAAATCTCAAGGATTAACTTTAGATAGAGTTGAGGTACACTGTTAAGTGATTTTTAAAGCAGGAATGTTAGGGGTTGCAATTGGCCGTGCAAGAAAAAAGAAAGGACTTAGACTTGTGAATTTTAAAGACAACTGTGTTAATAAACCTGTAAAAGCAGTTTCTGAATTCTATATGGAACCTACAATACCTTTCACTGAAAACTTAGACTTATTAGAGTGTTGCAAGATATCTATTTCTTTAGAATCAGATTTATTTGATAATTTTGAAGATACAGCATCTGAAGCTGAAATGTCAGATTTTGATCTAAATGATTTACAGCAAATTGATGCTATCATTACTGACACAACTGATTCCTCTGAACATGTTATTGAATCTGACGAAATATTAATTGATGTTACAGATTGTCCCATAAATGAAATTCAGACATTGGATAGGGTAAAAGATTTTTTAAGCTATGGCCTTGGTTATAAAACAATTGTTTGAAAAATAGATATTTCAAATTGGAGTCTAAAAGATAACTTCCAGAAAATACCATCAATTTAAGGGGGAACATTGTAAAAGTCCAAATTATTAACTGACAGACAAACATATAATAACTACCTTCTCTCACTGATGTGGTGATGGATCCTAAGCTATCCTAGCTTTTAAGAAACACACATCATGATATTGTATAAAAACTAGAGGCTCCCAGGAGCCTGTAATCGCTCACCTGGTTTTCAATTTGACATCTAAAGTTGATAGAAAATGGGGGTGTTACAAAAAATTATTCGGGGCGGACAGAGTAAAGAGACGAGGGGAGGAATAAAACAGCATGGAGAAAGGAAAACAGGAGTGCCAGGAGAAAGGAGAGAGTGGATGGGAGAATAATACACGGTGTCCCTCATTTATAACTGACAGACAAACCTAATAATTATAACATTTTTCACTGTTCAGTATAGTCATGATTTTAACTTTTGGTTTTGGTTGGGGGGGATTCTTTGGATATAACTACAGCTTGCCTACTGTTTTAGGTCATACAGTCAATCATGTCATCTGGAAACACACATTTTATATTTTAGCCTACTCACCATGTACAAAGTCTATTTTCAGAAGTCATTTTATTTTCTATATCTTCTCCCATGTTTTAATTTTCCCGCCTATAAGTCTTTCAGTCCTGTTGATTTACTTCAGGGAAAATTCCCGAGGTTGTATAGAAAGTTCACAAATTTTTGAATTCTAAAAATAGCCACAGATTTGCATTCAAACTACACTTTTATTCTAAGAAATCAAAACACTTTTATTTATTTTTTATTGGAATGCAATATATATAATTTTCTAACATCTCAGTATTTTTTATAGCATTTTTATTACAACTTATCTTATTTTTTCTTTCACTGCGGGGTAGCAACATCCCAGCTTCCCGTCTGAATGATGAAAGCTGATAACTGACCCGTGGAAAAAGGTCTGTTGTATTGTTGAGGTTCAGCAAAGGTAGGTGTTTTATACATCATTTTGTAGATAAATATCGTCGTTTCAGATGATGTAGGCCATTCCTCCATGCTGGCGTCCGTCGAGTTGAAAAAACGCAAAAATCGCGATGACCTAGATTGTTTACAAATGAACGGTTACCTACCTTGTGGTATATATAATATTCACGGCTGGTAATCGGCACAAGCAGAACAGTTGGTTCTGCAAAGAAATTCGCGAGGATAACTTCCGGTTTTGGTGGAGGAGAGTTCATGAAGACGCTTCGCAAGGTATGTACATGTCAAAAATTGAAATTTTCCTTTTTTACTGCTCGAATATTGCAAAATCAGAGAATGCTATGCTGTGGCGAATGCTTTCACGATTAGAAACATGTATAGTTTATTCTTGTATATGAAGTGTAACTTTCGCAAAATCAATCGTCCCACGAAAAACATGACGAAAATTGTGACACTCTTACATTTCTAAGTTGTTCTTGACAAAGATGCAAGTTAAATTTTCAATATTTTTTCATCATGGGAGTCTAAATGTAATCGGGGATAAATTCCGATTCGTCAGAAGTAAATTGAAGTCTAGATAAATCTACAAGCTGTCAATTTTCTCGTTTTCCTGCTTGAGGAGATCGGTTCTGATAGAGCACATTGCGAATGCATGAGGAGATTTGCTAGTTTTGGTAGGACACATGTAATCCACTGTATAATCACAAATTTTGCATGTCTGTCTGGTAATAAATTCACGAACTGATGCCCTTCTTCCCGTCGGGTTTTTAAAAGTATAAAAGTAATATTTCATTGTTCATGGGTTGTCCACCTAGAAAGAAACATTTCATTTAAGGAATCAATTCATAATTGTAACTGCGGTTTCCCATGATTTAACTTGTCATTATTGATCATTTGTTGTTTGTGACAACTTCCATTGTGTATTGGATACACAAGATTAACTTCCCTTACATTGAAAAAAAATGAAAATGCACTAAGATAATTTTATAATCAAGAATATTTAAACTTAATGTGAATCATATCTTTATAATTTCTAATACAAATGATACACTCTAAATTAAATATCATACAGTTGAGAATAATATTAATTTGTGGTAAAGGAGTGGGTATGATAAGGGTAGATTTTGGCCCAATCTCAGAAACTGTTTATATAGATATAATATTAAACACAATCATTGAAAGGTAAGAATTTTTTTTTTTTTGGATGATTTCACTTTGTCCTTTGTTGCTTAGCAACGTAAATGGAGGAGGGTCCAAATAATCATTGGAAATTCAAATATGGTGGTTTTATTTTACATATCTTGCATAGTCTTTTCGACAAAATGTTATGTTCTGTGTATGTACACTCTAAAAATAATATTCCAATTCTCTCTGGTAGCATATAGTATTTTTGTGTAGTTTTGTCACCCTAGCAACGGTTTTGTAAACATTAAATTAGCCTATATTATTTGCAATTAATGGTTGAATTTTGACAACTACGATCTTTTGACTTGATATTTGATTAAGCGGTACATTTTTGTCAAGCTATACACACTACAAATGTCATTTCATATTTCAAAAATACATTTTGATATTTGTATTCATAGTTATGCCCCGTCCATAGCAACAGGTTTCCCTATGCACAGTATTTTCCTGTAGATCTTCATGGACCTTTTATGTAATCAAGAAAAAAAATTCTACAACAGCACCTTAGCAGATCTAGAGACATCTTATCATTTACTAACCAGTATATATTATAAGAATTCCTTAAACCTTACAATGTCCCTAGTAACCAAATATTATCCCTAGCAACCGCAGAAACTCGTCAATGCTGAGCTCTGTAAATTGCTTTTTTTAAATCTTTTTATAACCGAATGTTGATCTTTTTATTTTTTAAATCATGAGAGGAAATTATTCTCAGTAATTAGAATGTCAAAGGAACCAAGTCAACTGCATAAAGCAGCGCTACAGCGGCAAGAGAGAATGTAATCCATGTTGAATAATTAAGAAATAAATCATGGAAGCCAGAATGTGTTGGGAGTTTTAACATGGATTGGCGGATATTATACGTTATTAGTCTCGAGATGTTATATATCCCTTTAAAACGGGATATATAACATCTAGAGACTGATAACATTTTTATCTGAATGTTCCAACATTAATAAGTATGTCCTTATTATAGGAAAAACATAAATACCTGTATCTTTGGACAAAGATCACAGAGAGCGATTATTGATTTTCTGTCATCTTGTGAAATATGTGTCGTCTGCTGTGCACAATATAAATGGACAGCACATAGGTGAGAGCGATTATTGATTTTCTGTCACCGCACGGCTTCCCTGAAGTTTTAAAAGTACCCTTTTAGCCAATCAAAATTCTACTTGCAAGGAGCACATCAGAGAATAGTATTTTATCCCGAGCCAGAAGCGAGGGATACAATTTAGTAATATCCGCCAATCAATGTTAAAACTCAAAACACATTCTGGCTTCCATGATTTATTTCGATTCTGATATGTTTAAGAGTACAACTACGGTGGTATACTTTGATTGGAAGACGGTAATTTATATTTACGGTATCTTCAAACTTTTTTTGTTGAGAAAAGTAAAACGTGATAGATTATATAAATAGAATGCTTTGTAATACTGTATTATCAGTCATGGCCCATTATAGTAAAATCATACCACTAAAATTCCAAGTAATACTACACATTTAGCACTGACTCATAAACGATAGACTATATCAATGACATTCTTAGTAAGGATAACAAAAGGACCATTGTAAACAAAACACCGAATATGTAAATCAAACCTGACATCCGTGTACTATGTTAAAACATGCACGTTATATCGTTATATGTACTGTATTAGATGAATTATGAATTATCAAATATATTGTTTGTTTTTCCATACTTTATTGAAATAAGTAAGAATAAAATATTGATCTTACGATGTTGTTATCGGCAGTCATGTGTGCTAAACAATTACGCCACCGCAACGTTAATATTAAGTTTTATTAATTAACTTTGATTTATTAGCCTTTATATGATCAAATCTGTCAATACAATATAAAAACTTTCATTGTGCCAATACGGCAAAAACCAGTCCAATACGGATATTTTCCGTATTGACCCAATTCCAGTTAGTCCAATAACAACTAGATCGGAATCCGCTAGACATTTCGACAATTGCAAGGAAAAATCCCGAGAGATATTGGACTGGTTAATTAATAAAGGTATCATTACATGATGTTTTTCATATTGGCCTAGTTAAAGGTCCTCGGTCTGCTGTATTGGCATTCGGCTGCGCCTCAGGCCAATTCAGCAGGCCTCGGACCTATAACTAGGCCAATATGAAAAACATCACGTAATAATACTATAATATATAAATCAAATTTACGTTAATACAATTATTAATCGGGAATTCACTTTGCGAATGAGCCAAATAAAATATATTTGTTAAAGAAAATAAAATAATAATAAAAAGTAAAGGGACTACTAAAAATAGAACGTTCCGATGTGTTTGCATGTCCAATGAATTAATTTCTGACGTACTAATTTTCTTTTGGTTGCTTGTTTGTTTTCTGTACTTTCTTGTGAATTGTGGGGATAATATTAAAGTATACTTTAGTATAGTAACACATGAAATTCCACTGAGGGTTAGAAAAAAAACACGTCGGACTCAATGCACAATCAGGTCGGCAGTAAATCACCTCCAAAATTTATTCAACGTCAAAACTGTTTCATGAAAACTGTTCAAGTTTTACTCCCGTAGCAAAACAACTACGATAACCAACTTTATTTTGGATGAGATTAAAAGGTCGATTTCTATTTCTGTTTATTACGGATGAAAACGGTCAATAAAAAATGGCCGCTGACGAGAAATCGACCTTAAAATTATTTTTTGATTGCAGATTTCATACTCTCCACACTCGGGTACCAACACAAAAATTAAATGAGATATGTGTTTATATATATTAAACATCATACTAAAATATGCCGTTGGTACCTCTTGTGGTTATACTGAAAATTGACATTAAATACACATTTCTTGTTAGATTTCATATATTTTCACGAAACGATAGACTTTTCATTGACTAGTGTGACGTCATCGCACGTGCAAATATGGAAAATTGTTACCAAAATAGTAGTTGGGGTAAAGGTCTTATAAAATCAAGAAACAACGAAAACTATACGTTTCATTTAAAATTTTTCTATTTTTTAGGCCAATTTCTGCCCTTATCATACCTACTCCTTTGACGACAGTGGTCAAATCAGTACTAAAATTTATGATAAACGGGACGACTTCAATTTTAAGATCATAAATTTTCCAAATATGTGCAGCAAAATAACAGCTTCTCCTGCAAATGGTGTTTACATCTCGCAATTGATTTGTTATGCAAGGGCCAGTAGCAATTATTCTGATTTCCTGAAACGTCATCTTCATCTGAGAAACAGGCTACTGGACCAGGGCTATAAAAAGATTCGCCTTATTCGATCTCTTAAAAAGTTTATATTCCGATACCAAGATCTTGTCGAAATATATTCCGTCTCTGTAGAAAAGATTATAAACGATGGATTTTCATATAGTGAAAATGTATAAAGATAAGGTTTCAACAAAAATGTCAAAAATATTTTTTTTATCAATGTGTGACGTAAAAGTGTTTTTGACATTTGGCGCTGATTTGACAACTGTTTTACCTGTTTTGTTCAAGTATTGTTGTAAATATTGTTATAGTGACAGCCGGAAACTTTGAGCCGTAATGAAAGGGGGAGGTTTGGCGCTTTAAAATCTGATTCAACCCACCATTTCTTTAGAAATGCCTGTACCAAGTCAGGGTCATTACGGTTTTCACAGTTTTCCGGTTGTTGACTGATTTTGTCTGTTTATATACTTATGAGTTTTGACTTTCCTTTTGTTAGATTGTTCGGAGTTCGGTAATTTTGTTATTACCCTTATTTTCTATAATGTAGTGTGTTATGTGTACACACTTGTAATTAAAAAAAGATCTCTGTTAGTAGTGGTTACAAGATGTAAAGCGCTTTACCGATTTTAAGGATATGTCCACAGTTTAATTGACATCTTGTGTTTAATTTATTCATGACTACTAGCACTAAGTGAATGTTTATTTACGTTAGACCTATGTATGTGCTGAAATCATGTAATATTATAACTTGTGTAGATCTGCGGTGAAGTTTCCGTCGTCTTTAGTAAAAAGGTTGCGCCGAAGAGATGTGTAAACCCGTTTGAAAGGATATGAATATTTTGAAATTGAAAGAGATTTTTTTAAATAAACTTGGTGTCCTGATTGATGGGGATTTTAAATTTGGTGTACTGCTACTTGTTTTTGTTCGTTTCCTTGGCGGTGATACAGGCAATCTATATCGAAATGGGTTTTTGTAAAGAGTCAATGTCAGTCCCCTTTTCCTCTTTCCCTTGAATCCTGGCATCTCCTGGAAGTGGACAGAGAATAGTTTATTTTGATTAGAGTATTTATCAGTTTTGTGTTTAAAAGTGTCAATTTAACAATTTTGCAGAAAACAATTAACAAAACTAACAAATCTCCTCATGCATTCGCAATGTGCTCTATCAGAACCGATGTCCTCAAGCAGGAAAACGAGAAAATTGACAGCTTGTAGATTTATCTAGACTTCAATTTACTTCTGATGAATCGGAATTTATCCCCGATTACATTTAGACTCCCATGATGAAAAAATAATGAAAATTTAACTTGCATCTTTGTCAAGAACAACTTAGAAATGTAAGAGTGTCACAATTTTCGTCATGTTTTTCGTGGGACGACTGATTTTGCGAGAGTTACACTTCATATACAAGAATAAACTATACATGTTTCTAATCGTGAAAGCATTCGCCACAGCATAGCATTCTCTGATTTTGCAATATTCGAGCAGTAAAAAAGAAAATTTCAATTTTTGATATGTACATACCTTGCGAAGCGTCTTCGTGAACTCTCCTCCACCAAAACCGGAAGTTATCCTCACGAATTTCTTTGCAGAACCAACTGTTCTGCTTGTGCCGATTACCAGCCGTGTATTTAGGTATATTTTTGTTACCAGAAACAAGTGCCTGTGATGTTTTCACCATGATATGTATATTTAAAATGTAATTAAATACTGTTCGTAGAAGAATATAATATTTGTGCTTCGTTTTTTTTTAAAGATAGTTCTTGTTTTCACATTTGTTTTTATTATAATTCATCCTAAAAAAACAATATGTTTTAAGGGAACATCCATTTAACTTGAAAGGGGGGGGGGGGGGGGGGGGGGGGAGGTGGGGTTATGGTTTTTTTCTAAAAAAAATATTCTGATTCCCAATGTTGCTGAAAAAAATATTCTGATTTCGGTGGAGGAAAAAAAAAATAATCTGATTCAGAGTTTTTGTCATATAACCTAATGTAAAATTCTGGAGAAAAAAATTTGCGCTTCGCGGGACAAAATAAATAAATATTCTAACTCTTGTGTTGTCCGAAAAAAAATTTTATGAACGAAACAAAAAACCATAACCCCCCCCCCCCCCCCCCTTCAAGTTAAATGGTCGGTCCCTAAAGATCAACATCAAAAACCATGTGTCCAAGCTCATACACAATTATTTATTATATGATTAGCTCAACTCTAATTGTCATTGTTTAACTGACATGTATTAATCACCACGTGATTATCTTTGTAGTATGCGCGTGTCGACAAAAATGCAAATATCTTCGTTAACTTTAAACTTTTTGTTATAGAAATTGACCAAATAAGATTTTGTTTAAGTGACAATTCATTTGCAACCTTCTTTGTGCACATAGGACGTCTCTATTGTGCCCTTAGTGCACTTTTATTGTTCTTAGTGCACTAAGGAGGTCCTTTGCGGTATTTCTACACACCGACCAACATTCGTGTCAATGACACAAGAAAAACTTGAAGTCGTCAAGAGACCTTAAGTCTGTCTTCATCAATGAAGATCTAACTCACACTAGAAACAAAATATTTTTCTTAGCAAGACAACTTCAAAAGAACAAATCCGTAGAACAAGTGTGGACAACAAATGGCAACATTCGCCTGAAAGATAGTCACGGCCGAATATATGAAACGAACACAATAGATCGATTTATACAGGTTGCAGTTCAACTAGATCCATCATATACCCTACCCGAATAATCTAGCTAACTGTTCATTAAATAAAATGACTTGTTGAATTGTTGACTGTTTATTTTCTAAATCTCTCTATATATATCAACAATGTAGTATGACCATACTTCAGTTGTTTTCTACTGTACTAATTATTATAATATCGTGTATATGCATGATATGGTTACTCAGTTCGTTTACACTGTGTCGCGTAAACTTCTGTTTTACTCAGTTATTTGTATAAAAAAAATAAAAAAAAACCAACATTTTTTTTTTTTTTTTTATACACATGTACTCCAATTCCTGCGTTGTACTAAATTGGTTGACCTTTTCTCAGTAACCCTATTTCTTATCATCGTAAACGATGTGTAATATCGTACATGAAAGACACAAATGAATATTCTTTTACTACAGATATTCCGATTGAGCTGTTCAATTATTCCAAATATGGTCGTAATTGCCGTAGTATTTAAATTAACGTACAATAATACTATAGTTTACAAGTATGAGTACCAACTCAACTTTAGTTCATTCATGAATATCCTCCAATAAAAGTAGCTCACTTCTGTTTTGTAATTGGCTAACATTTTTATTGTGTGACCAACCTTGACCTTTTCAGTGCTGCGCTCGATTAGTTATGTTTGTTTACAAAAATACCCCCCCCCCCCTTCCCCCAGCCGAGACGTATACCATTTCTAAATACGTTTACACGTGAGTGTATACATGTACATAAGTATGGATATCCTCAAATTGGTTTGTCGGCATATTGTAAATCGCTCAAATTATGTGGTCATTTTAATTATCCAGTTAAATCAGCTCAACCGCATCTTTGGATCTTGAATTGTTGACCTATTAACTATAATTAGACGTTCTCACAGGTACATATATTTCATGTTTATTTATAACCCCAGCCTTTTCTAAATATCAAATTAATCTAAATATGTTAAATGAGTGTACATACATGCATAAGTACATTGTACATGTACATGTATGGCTATTCCTCAAAATTGTTCAGCTCAATTCATTGATAATGTCTTACGTCCACCAACTGGGAATTTGGAGTAGTGATTATTGATTGACCAGTTATTCCCGTCGTCGTAAGCTCAATGTAACATATAGTAATCTCAGATGTTTTTTTTTTATTTTTTTATTTAATAAGTCGTAAAGACAATGCAAGATAATAGTATTTTAATTTATGTACATTATAGTTAATGAATATAGTTCTACTGCAGTTGCATCAAAGATATTAAACCTGCACGTAAATGCCGCTTTAGCGTGCAATATTTCTATTGTGTACAAGCAGGCCGATTTACAAATGTAGCCCAATGATGAGAATCTCTCAATTGAAACAGCTCACTTTACATTACTGGTTTGTAATTGGTTAACAGTGTAACCTCATTTTCTTCAGGGTCATCTACCTTAACCTTATCAATAAGTCTGCGCTCGATTAGTTCTATTTTGCTTATAAAATATATATCTTGATACATGTACATGTATTTCATATATTCTATTTCACATATTCTATGTTTTGTTTATGCTTGTTTGATTTTGTTTTTGTATATATGTTTTCGTTTCCATGCGTCGAGCGCAGACCTTACCACAAAAAAAACCCCAAAAATGTATCTTGATACATGTATTTCACATATTCTATGTTGTGTATTATTTGTTTGATTTTGTTTTTGTAAATGTGTTTTGTTATAATTATGCACATACCTGATATTGTAAATTATTTCTTGCATCATGCTATATTAATAATCCGAGCACCATAATCACACGTCCTAAAATATCTTAGGGAACATATTCGAACTTCGTAAATTCCGCATACATACTACAGTACCTCGTATCCTACTTTCCATAATCACGTTAATATCCATAATATTGATCACTTACTTTTACTTCTTTTCTACGCACACCCTTTTTAATTTGTTTTGCACTATTCTCACAAATCCGTCAATGGGTGAATCTGACATTGGTGACCTACTTATTGATTGAACTCCTAACCGATACTGCTCTCTCTCACGTTTTATTCGTGCTACATGTACCAACTGGTATAACATGATTCATGGGTACTGACGCGTTACAACACAGAGAGAGCATCGGTCGGTTCTATTGTTTAGCACGTACTGTTAAAAATAGTAAACGGCTAACATTATTAGAATTTATAGGCATATATTTGTTTGTCATTCATGGTATTGTCGCGGTGCCTATTACAGTTTTTATTTTTTCGTTTCAATATAAATATCGCGTTAACCTTTCAGGTAGTACCGTTCAAACTAGCGAACAATTAGTTAAATCAAAATCGCTGGAATATGTGAATAATTACGCCTTCTTGTGCATTGTGATGTGTATTTTGCTTATAATATCAGGAATAGAAATGAATCCTGGTCCCTCTGATTCAGACTTATCAAGTAGCTTCGGTAGTATCAGTTCAACTTCAACGACTGTAAGTAATTTTATACATAATTCCGTTTCTTTTCTTCATTTGAATATTCAAAGTATTACACCAAAATTAGACCTAATAGCCGTAGAATACTCTTGTCATGAGATACTCTCATTTACGGAAAGCTGGTTGCGCCCTCATGTAAGTGACGATACGCTTAAAATTCCTGGATACAAATTTCCCCCATTTCGACGAGACAGAGTAGGCAAAATGGGCGGCGGAGTGGTGGTTTTTGTAAAAGACCATATCAACTGTAAGCATAGACCTGATCTACAAATAGAGAATCTTGAATGTATATGGCTTGAGATAAAAATCAAGAACAAAAAATACTTATATGGAACATTTTATATTCCTCCCAATAGCAATCTGCAAACTTGGGATGAACTAGACCAATCAATTGATCTGGCATTAAACAATACCCATGACATCATCATTACTGGTGATTTTAATATAAACCAATTAAGTGACAATCATAGGAACAAAATTAGTTCATTACTGACCCAATACAGCTTTCAACAGTTAATTACGGAACCCACTTACATGACTGAGCATAGCTCATCTTTATTAGATTTGGTTATGGTAAATAATCCCACGAGTGTTTTGTATACGGAAGTCGGCCCCCCCTTGTTGAACCAAGTAAGATATCATTTACCTATTACTGGTGTCCTAAATCACCCGACTATAGTCAATGCTTCATTTAAGAGGAAAATATTCCTTTACGACAAAGGGGACTATGAATCTTACAGAAATATCCTTTCTGTTGTTGACTGGGATGGAATCTTTAGAAACGACGACATTGATATCATAACTAATACTATTACAAACACAATTTTAGATGCAGCGAAAAAAACTATTCCAAATAGATACATAACGGTAAAGAAAGATAATCCACCTTGGATCACTACAAAAATAAAAAAGTACATACGCCGTAAAAATCGAATTAACAAAAAAGCAAAGAAAACCAATACTATCGGTCAATGGGAAAAATTTCGGAAAATTCGTAACAAATGTAATAAACTTATATTAAATGCAAAACAATCATATTTTGATAAAATGTCTGAAAAAATAAACACGGAGACAAACGGAAGTAAAAATTGGTGGAAATTAGTCAAACGTCTTCTTCACAGTGATTCAGGTGGTGATCGATCTATACCGCCACTTCAAGTTGAAAATGACATGATACAAGACGATAACAAAAAAGCTGAATTGTTTAATGACTATTTTTGCAAACAAGCTGACCTTAATGATTCTGAAACCTCTGTGCCTGATATTACCGATATATTGATCAATGGTCTTGAACAAATTACTGTTACAGAAAACGAAGTGGAAGATATATTGAAGATACTTGATACATCTAAAGCTATTGGGCCTGATCTGTTAAACCCTAGGCTACTTAAAGAAGCAGCATCTATACTTAAATATCCCTTATGTACACTGTTTAATTTATCATTAACACTTTCTACCTTTCCATCAGAATGGAAATATGCTAATGTGACCCCCGTTTTTAAAAAAGATTGTCCCAGTAACTTGAAAAACTACAGACCAATTTCTCTCATTAGTATACTTGCCAAGGTAATGGAGCGATTAGTCTATAAACATATTTATAACTATTTGATTGACAATAACTTAATTACTTCCCATCAATCTGGTTTTACTCCTGGAGATTCTGCCGTTAATCAACTCCTGTACATCACAAATGAATTTGGTAGAGCGTTGGACGAAGGTAAGGAAGTGAGAGTTGTTTTTTGCGATATAAGTAAAGCATTTGACCGAGTTTGGCATAAGGGATTACTTCGTAAGCTTGAATCAATAGGGATTAGAGGGTCATTATTATCATGGGTGAAAAACTACTTGTCTGAAAGAAAACAACGTGTCGTAATTAATAACTCAACTTCTAGTTGGCGTGACATAAATGCTGGTGTACCCCAGGGATCGATTCCAGGGCCTCTTTTGTTCATTGTTTTCATAAATGACATACTGACCGATATT
The DNA here is from genome assembly GCA_963680875.1 of Bathymodiolus brooksi. NCBI lineage: Eukaryota > Metazoa > Mollusca > Bivalvia > Mytilida > Modiolidae > Bathymodiolus > Bathymodiolus brooksi. The sequence goes on from OY804578.1 coordinate 57,880,073, forward strand.
AATTCGACTATAAAATTATTTGCCGATGACACTAGTCTGTACTTAATTGTAGACGATCCACAAGAAACAGCACAAACACTCAATGATGACCTAGTGAAATTACATGCATGGTCTACAAAATGGCTGGTAAATTTTAATCCACAGAAAACTGAAACCATGACTATCTCTCGAAAATTAAATAAACCCAATCAACCTAACCTTATTATGAATAATACTATCATTAGTACTGTTACTGAACATAAGCACCTTGGACTACAACTTTCTGACGATGGTAATTGGAATAAACATATTGACATGATAACTAAAAAAGCATTCTCACGTGTTAATATTTTAAGGAAATTCAAATTTATACTGGATCGGAAAACTCTAGAAACAATTTATATTACTTTTATAAGACCATTACTAGAATATGCGGATGTTGTTTGGGATACCAAGACTCAAATACTAATTAACAAACTAGAAAATGTTCAGGTTGAGGCTGCTAGAATCGTGACTGGGGGTACCAGACTTGTATCCTTAAGTAATCTATATATTGAAACCGGGTGGGAAAAATTGAAAGATAGAAGGGAAAGGCATAGAACGATTCAATTTTATAAGATGTCAAATAATCTAACTCCTCAATATCTTAGTAACTTAATTCCGCAAAATTTCGGCATGATCCATGACCACAATACTCGTCATACCTCACGTATTCCTCCAGTACGCACTCGAACATCACTCTACGCAAGCTATTTCATACCCTCCAGTGTACAACTATGGAACAAACAGCCAGAAAATATTAAATCAAGCAGATCTGTTCAGATAATTAAATCAAATCTTCAACCCCAAAACAATACTAAACCCATTTATTATTATATTGGTACTCGACTGGGACAAATTTTACACGCTAGGTTGCGTATGCAATGCAGCTCTCTCAATCATCACTTATTTCGTAAAAACATTGTAAATTCCCCATTTTGTCAATGTGGGGCAACAGAAACCACGGCCCATTTTCTGCTACATTGTCCCCGTCACAATGCAACAAGACTGAGATATATTCACACCATTAATTTACTAATTAACTTAAATACGGATTTATTATTGTTTGGCTCTACAGACTTAACGAATACTCTAAATACAGACATATTCTTAAACGTGCAGAAGTTCATCATAAGTAGTAAACGATTCACCTCCTAACCATATTCACACAACTTAAACATGTAACAAAAAAAAAAAAACAAAAAAAAAAAAAAAAAGCACTTGCACTTTTACACTTCATTTGTTTGTTTCTTTTTATTTATTTATTTTTTTCTTACTAAAGCACACCAAATAACATTGACAACGTCTGATTAACACTTGATAATTCTCAATACACTTCTACCTTTCGATACTAATTAAACCTTGAACACCAGATAACAACAGGGATACGGATTAATATAAGTTTAACCACTTGTTTCCGAATCCTATTGATTAATTTAAATGTATATATAATTTATATGTGTATTATCATAATGTGTAATATTGAATTAATTAATAAAATATGTTTATACTAATGACACAAGAACAGCCCCCATATCTAATTCAAACTGTCATATTACGAGCACGTCCTGTTTATTGAACCACAGGTGCTCGTTTCAGATTTCACGCGCTTATTATATAACGGCGGGGAAACGGGGGTTTCTAGACGTCACTGTCAAAGGAAATGAGCACAGATTCAAAAGCTTGTACAAGTGGGAAAGTGTTTTAAGGAGAAAGAGCAAAGACTGGTTGGCTTGGAATCAGGATAAAGTGGGGCGACATGTCTATGCACGGACTGTTGTGTCGGTGAGCTAGCACTATACATCTAACTAAGCGTGTTGGTCAAGTACAAAGCGGACCTCATAATCATCTCATTGAAAATTAACTTGTTCTCGTCATGAAATAGCTGAAAAACAGCTGAGTTTGCGTTAAAAAACAATCACTCGCTCAAGTTTTACATACATGTACATGGATGTAACTGTTAAAAGGGAAGCAACTCTTACTGAAAATCCTGTGTACCTGCCTAGTTTATAAATATGAGGACATGTTTTAAGATAACAAAATGGGCAAACAGATTACCCGCTAAATCATAAAGACCTACATTATGACCCGAAATTGGATATCTATTATTAAGACCATAATTGTTAAAGGAAAGTGCATTCTACCAAGTGACAGGCCCAAATTCAGGCAAATTCAAGTTCTAGAACTGTAGCTGTAAGAAAAGTTTGAAGATACCAAAGGAGTAATCAGAGGCAAGACAGACAATACAATAAAACGTCCGTTGTGTAATATTGAAGACGAAGATAGCATGCATGTTACATGTCTAATGCTTACAAAGACAACAGAACTGTAACTAATCATTCAGAGATGAGGTTATCCTATACGGTACATATGGCTTAGAAATCATATTTCTGACCTATTCTTGAAAATTTGAAGTAAAGAAATCAACGTTATGATTATGGTGTTTAACGCCACTTTCAAAAATATTTCGTTGAAGTCAATTTTATTGGTGGAGGAAACCGGAAAAAAAACCACGGACAAACTTTATCACATAATGTTGTACAGAGTATATACCTCGCCACGAGCGGGATTCAAATTCACAACGTAAGTGGTGATAGGCTCTGGTTACAGAGGTAATTGTAAAGGCTCTGGTGACACAGGTAATTGTAAATCCAACTACCATACAATCACGACAACGGTGGCCCCTAAAGAAATCAAAAATGACAAATATTTAAACAAACTATCTAAAGAATTATGTTACAAACTGTATATAAAAGATAAAAGGTAAAATATATTTGGCTTAAACACGGCTGATAATCGGCACAAGCAGAACAGTTGGTTCTGCAAAGAAATTCGTGAGGATAACTTCCGGTTTTGGTGGAGGAGAGTTCACTAAGACGCTTCGCAAGGTATGTACATGTCAAAAATTGAAATTTTCTTTTTTACTGCTCAAATATTGCAAAATCAGAGAATGCTATGCTGTGGCGAATGCTTTCACGATTAGAAGCATGCATAGTTTATTCTTGTATATGAAGTGTAACTCTCGCAAAATCAATCGTCCCACGAAAAACATGACGAAAATTGTGACACTCTTACATTTCTAAGTTGTTCTTGACAAAGATGCAAGTTAAATTTTCAATATTTTTTCATCATGGGAGTCTAAATGTAATCGGGGATAAATTCCGATTCGTCAGAAGTAAATTGAAGTCTAGATAAATCTACAAACTGTCAATTTTCTCGTTTTCCTGCTTGAGGAGATCGGTTCTGATAGAGCACATTGCGAATGCATGAGGAGATTTGCTAGTTTTGGTACGACACATGTAATCCACTGTATAATCACAAATTGTGCATGTCTGTCTGGTAATAAATTCACGAACTGATGCCCTTCTTCCCGTCGGGTTTTTAAAAGTATAAAAGTAATATTTCATTGTTCATGGGCTGTCCACCTAGAAAGAAACATTTCATTTAAGGAATCAATTCATAATTGTAACTGCGGTTTCCCATGATTTAACTTGTCATTATTGATCATTTGTTGTTTGTGACAACTTCCATTGTGTATTGGACACACAAGATTAACTTCCCTTACATTGGATAAAAATTGAAAATGCACTGTAAGATAATTTTATAATCAAGAATAATTAAACTTAATGTGAATCATATCTTTATAATTTCTAATACAAATGATACACTCTAAATTAAATATCATACAGTTGAGAATAATATTAATTTGTGGTTTGTTTTTCTATTATGTAGTGTGTTATGTGTACACACTTGTAAATAAAAAAGATCTTTGTTAGTAGTGGTTACAAGATGTAAAGCGCTTTACCGATTTTAAGGATATGTCCACAGTTTAATTGACATCTTGTGCTTAATTTATTCATGACTACTAGCACTGAGTGAATGTTTAATTACGTTAGACCTATATATATGTGCTGAAATCATGTAATATTATAACTTTAGTAGATCTGCGGTGAAGTTTCCGTCATCTTTAGTAAAAAAGTTGCGCCGAATAGATGTGGAAACCCGTTTGAAAGGATATAAATATTTTGAAATTGAAAGAGATTGTTTTAATAAACTTGGTGTCCTGATTGATCGGGATTTTAAATTTGGTGTACTGCTGCTTGTTTTTGTTCGCTTCCTTGGCGGTGATACAGACAATCTATATCGAAATGGTTTTTTGTAAAGAGTCAATGTCAGTCCCCTTTTCCCCTTTCCCTTGAATCCTGGCATCTCGTGAAAGTGGACAGAAAATAGTTTATTTTGATTTAGAGTATTTGTCAGTTTTGTGTTTAAAAGTGTCAATTTATCAATTTTGCAGAAAACAATTAACAAAACTAGCAAATCTCCTCATGCATTCGCAATGTGCTCTATTATGACCGATCTCCTCAAGCAGGAAAACGAGAAAATTGACAGTTTTTAGATTTATCTAGACTTCAATTTACTTCTGACGAATTGGAATTTATCCCTGATTACATTTAGACACCCATGATGAAAAAATATTGAAAATTTAACTTGTATCTTTGTCAAGAACAACTTAGAAATGTACAAGTGTCACAATTTTCGTTATGTTTTTCGTGGGACGATTGATTTTGCGAGAGTTACACTTCATATACAGGAATAAACTATGCATGTTTCTAATCGTGAAAGCATTCGCCACAGCATAGCATTCTCTGATTTTGCAATATTTGAGCAGTAAAAAAGAAAATTTCAATTTTTTACATGTACATACCTTGCGAAGCGTCTTCGTGAACTCTCCTCCACCAAAACCGGAAGATATCCTCACGAATTTCTTTGCAGAACCAACTGTTCTGCTTGTGCCGATTACCAGCCGTGTTAAACATATATCCACAATCCTACTTCCTATAAGAGGTTATAGATTCTATACAGATGAAAAATGCCTGTCTGAAACCAAACGAGATTCAATTCAATCCTTTTATCGTTTAATTCTGATACGTTCTATCTTTAAACACAAAGACTTTCTATCATTTTGATAATCCGAGAATAGCATGAGTACTTTTAAACATTTTGTGTATTTATTGTGTGTAGATAACTTTTTCTTTTTAGCTTATTCATTGATTGTGTGTATAGGTACTTAATAGTCATTCAGGAAGGATTATACAGAATAGAAGATCCTGTATTATAATTTTATTAGGGAGCGACCATTTAACTTGCAGAGAAGGGTAGGCTATGTTTTATTTATTTTGACTTTTTTTTTTTTTTAATACTTTCTGTCGTCAAATTTAATAGAAAAAAACTTAAATTGACCTGAAAGAACTAAGAAATTAATAATCTTACCCTGCAGTTTTCGATGAACAAATTTGGCATCATTTGAAAAAATAATTACCAAATTTTCATGTAAGGAAAAATAATCAAAATTTTGTGTAGAATGAAAGAAAAATCTGGCGTCCCCCGCCCCCCTTTTTTGTTTTTTGTAGTTAAATAGTCGTTCCCTCTTTAATGTAAAAATGGTATTTACATGTAAGCATGATAATTGATGTTGTCACCTTTTTAAATGTCGACGACTTCATGTGACAATTTATTTACATTTGTACTTTGTACATGTAGATTAAAACATAGTAATGGAGAAATGTCTCTAGATCATTTTCAATAAGTTATTCAACGATCGATTTTGCGGACATATGTGGATATCTTCAGCAGACGTACTGGTATTGAGACAATATTACACATACGTATTGTTAGAATATTGATCTTTGTGTTGATGGATTTACACAAAAGGCAGAAGGCTGAGGTAAATGTTACACATATTATTATGTCAAGTTTTATGGCTATTTTCATTCAGGTATTTCCCCGGTAAATTTGTTACAACAGCAAGCATGGTATCTAGACTGCGAGTATTTGCTAGATTACCATATCATGCTAGAAACACATACGTACATGCATTTTTATTGTATTCTGTATTTGTTGTGGGTAGAATTATGTAATCATGATATATATGATGTAACATGGTGGGGGGGATCCTATTAACCGTTTTAACTTCACCATATGTTTGTAATTGTCCTAAATTTTGACCCGGATTTCCAATGTCATATGTCGATTGTCTTATTTGTGTTCAGTGAGTTTATTATAAGAGATGATTAATCGTTTTGTTGATATAGGTGTGAAACCTATAATTAATTTCTTTAAGGTTTTCTACTAAATTTGTGTTTTTTCGAGCCTACCTGGCCATTTTACCTTAAGTTTAACCTTTCGAAGACCATACATTTTCTGAAACGTCCATGATTCCTCTACGTTCTGTCAAAATATCAGGCCATGTTTAAAGTCTTGCAGTGAAATGCCAGGCTATGGAAAATACCTACTCTAAAAATATCTCTGTCATCCCCCAGAAATTCCCTATTTATAGGTCATGCATCAAATCCTCCATATCCATATTAAAATACAACTAAATCAATCAAATTTGGGCTCAAAATAATCCTTATACATTTAACTTCAATTATCAATTTAATTATTCCATTCCATTCAGTATTTGTCACAATACAACAAAGTGAAAGGAAATTTTTTCTTTAAAAGGACTACTTTTGTATATGTTCTTAGCTCTGATTGGTTGAATTACTGGTTTGACACCTATAGGAGGAATTGTTGACCATTACTGTTTAAACTTTCTTTTCATAATAATGATATAGGTTTAAATTTTATGTTATGATAATACATTTCTCTGACGTCACTCTATTGTTCGAACAGTGGATTATTTTTAAGAATCTACAGTTTATTCTTTTGTTTTTGAATATATGAACTTGAACCTTTGACTGTTTTAGGCTTAAAACGTGTTTTACAATAGACAATAGACAATATTTATTGGTACTACATGTAACACATTTACAATAGATGGTTATGACACATAAAGAAAGATATACATGTAAAATATATATATAATTTTATTCGTTTGACCGGAGGGTGTATTTCATTATGGAAGGTGGCACAATGGTAGCGGGTTTTTTCCCGCTCAAATGAGTAATTAGCGGGTTTTTTATTGGGATATATTTCATTCAGCACGACAGCGCCGAAATGGTCAAACGCAAACATTTTATTTTTTATTTTTAATTATTTTCCTATTTTTGGCATACTTTTGTCTTTATTTATTGATTGATAGGACCTGAACAGACTATTCCCATTCTGATAATGGATAAATGTGTATATTGTTATTGCGATTGTGTATTCGAGATAGGTCATGTTTATAATAAATCAGCAGCGGCGTTGTCGTGTGGCTTTGCACTTTACATGATTTGTAGTCTTTTTGGCCCTTATATGACATGACGTCTATAATTATGGGATAAGAAGAGTTTGAAGATACCAAAGGGGTAATCAGAATCTGGTACGTTATACATAATGAGATGGTGTTTCCCAAGGATAAATAATATCAATACATTTGGGAGCGACAGTGGCATCAGCTTGCATACGTACATATATAAATATATATAGAGAGTGAAAATGTACTCATTTTATTTGTTATATAAACGTTGACTAGGGTGAATTTCTCTTGCACATGCATTTATTCATAAAATTGACAATGCTATTGAGAAGTTTTGGTGAATTGCTGTTCAGTAGGGCTATCATTTGACGTTTATTGAAAACTTTTTGATTTTCTTCACCTAAGATACTTTTTATTTTTTCAAAAAAGTCTTGCCTTAAATGTGCATAAGATGCCTGTCAAGGAAAAGATGTAATTCATCTTCTACTTCACCAGCTTTGCATGATAAGCAAACACGATTTTCACGTGGAATATTATAGTACCTGCCCTTCTCAATTTCAAGAGAGTGGGCACTAATTCTAAATTTGCATAGAGTAGACCTATCCTCTTTAAATTTACATATATCAGTGTATGCAGGTCTTTCATTAATTTTAAACACATTTTGAAAAAATTATAGTTTCGAACATTCTCTAATCGAGCAATTAAGGTTTTGAAGGTCATGGATTCGTTGCTTTATATTTGTCAAGTAAAATGTAATATTATTAGTCTGGAAATTCAGGTGTCCAAATCCTAATTTATTTACTCAATCCTTTACAGTATTTAACCATTTACTGTTTTTTGCAGTACTACTATATACTTTGTTAACAAGTGAGTTATTTGCATTTAAGATATGTTCTAAAAATTTAATTGTTGCTAATTGTATCCTACCTCTTAAAGGGTATCTGTTTAATTCTGCTAGACAAGAGCATTAGTTGCCTTGCAATGGACACCTAATATTTCTTTAATAAACTTGATGTGCAGGTGTTCAAATGGTTCACTATCTTTAAAACGGGGCCGTAGCTATAATCCGACAGTCCGATAGTCCGACGGTCCGACAGTCCGATAGTCCGACAAATGCTTTAAACTGATGAGTTTTGAAAAATAATTTGTCCAAAAATGATATATTCGTAATTTCAGGATATGGGCCATTCATTTTTATACGCCCGTCAAAATACGGGCTTATTATGGCACACCGCTGTTCGTCCGTCCGTCCACGCCTCGTACGATAACATCTCTCACTTGTTCCCTCTTTTACTGATAGGTCACGTCGTGACATACATTGTATTGATAAAAGGGGGAGCAAGTGAGAGGTGTGATTTTAGTCAGTTTGGAAAACGCCAGTTTTCATATGGTATATACAATTAATTGGTTTAAAAAATGCCAGCATATTAATTACTGTTCTCGCGCTGAGCAACTGACCTTCAATTGTCATAAGGGGGGGGGGGGGGGGGAGGGGGAGGGCGTATCATGGCACAGTTGTTTATTTTGTCATAATCCGATGCTGTTTCTTTCCGTGATATAAGGGGTCACTTAGGGAAAATTCCTTCAATCGTAACTTTTTATATATATGCGCTTGTCGTAGAAGGCGACTATAGCAGGGTCACCCGTCGGAATCCCGGGGAATGTAAATAGGACCAACTTGTCGTCGGAAGAGACAGAAAAAACAAGTTCCCGTGTTAAATCGTTGCCCATGTTGACCCATCCCAGAGTCCCCTCTTTCTGATTTTTTGTTTACAAACTTTTCTCATCCTGAATATGACTGAAATATTGCTTGCTGGACCTTAATCAATCAATCAATCAATCAATTAATTCGCACACTTTATTGTATCCAGCTCTATTGATGTTTCGACATTGCTTTTTAACATAAATATTCCATGATAAAGGGAGGGGGACACTGGTACGCTCTTCTTTCTGTCTTTTCCTTTTTTATTTTGTATTTCTTATTTTTTTGTATTCATTTATTTCATCTTTCTTTTCAATAGTGACTTTTCTTGGCTGGACTCGGCTACACGCTACTTGAATAAAGCCTGAAGTAGTCGCTACTAAAAAATATACGGTATACTTACACTACCGGTTCATCACGACTGGATCCAGGTTTTTATGGAGTCCGTGTTGTTCATATATGTGTTTTTTGAGTTCTTGTGTGGCCCTGCCAATTGTTTGTCCGTCTATGATATCGTGTTTCCGATGTTCTGGGCCTTTCTTTGGTGAGTAAACGGTTCGGTTTCTGGCCCCATATTACACATGTTAAAGCATTTGTCGGACTATCGGACTATCGGACCGTCGGACTGTCGGACTATCGGACTGTCGGATTATAGGTCGGACCCCCTTTAAAACAGTGGTCAACCCCCCAAATTTCGCAACCATACACAAATATGGGGACTACTAAAGTATCAAAAACTTTTTCAAGAAGATTACAGGGGTTATTTAAATCAACAGTCTTTTTTATTTTAAACCAAGCTTTTATACTCTTTTTCCATTAGTAATTTACTGGAAATGTTAAGATTACCTGTATATTTGATTGTCACTCCTAGATAACAGTATGATTTCACTGTTTCCAGGTGTTTTCCTGTTAAGTTAAAACTATTCATGTATGTTTTACCATTTGAATTAAATACAATGGCCTTTGATTTCTCTTGGTTTACATCCAGTTTCCAAGAAGAGCAAAAATTACTTAATACATTTAAAGAATTTTGTAGTCCTTCCTGTGTACTTGACAACAGTATGATGTTATCTGCATAGAGAAGAGAGTTGACCTGTACATCACCAACTATAACTGGGTCAGTTTTTGCCTTTTCAAGGTCATCTACTATGTTGTTAATATATAGATTAAATAATATGGGGCTCAAAACATCCCATTGTTTTACTCCACATGTAGAAACAAAGTCTCTACTAATACCAGATTTGAACTTGATTTTACAATGGGTGTCCTGATACATAGAATGTATCATTATGAAAATTTTATGTGGGAAATTATGTTTCAATAACACATAAAAAAGCCCTTTATGCCAGACAGTGTCAAATGCTTTTCTTAGATCAATGAATGCTGCAAAAACTTTCTTTTTTTGAGATTTATAGTTTTCAATAATGGATTTTAGAGTAAAGATGTGATCAGTAGTCCTGGCTTCTTCTTTAAAGCCTATTTGGTTTTCATGAATATTTTTTTATTTAAGTTGAGAAATTTCAAAATTCTTGCATATAAAAACTTTATTAAATAACTTTCCAAGATTGGAGGTTAGTGAGATCCCTCTGTAGTTTGCAGGGTCAGCTTGTTTCCCCTTTTTATGTAGGAGGGTGATATAACTTTCATTCCATAATTTGGGGAATTCTCCTTTTTCAAAGATAAGATTAAAAAGTTTTAAAATTGGTTCAATCAAAACTGGAAAGCCATGCTTGATCATTTCATTTGATATTAAGTCTCCAGCAGCTGATTTTCCGTTTTTAAGTGCCTTAGCAGCCTTGAGGATTTCATTGGGTTGGGTCATAACTTCGAATGTCATATGTATGAAACATAATAAATATGATTGTTTGAAATTTTCTTTTTCTTTTGACCTGATCATACGTCCCTTTTCTTTCCAATTTTTCATTATTATCTAATTTAATTTTTTTCGCTGGTTGCTCTACGCCGGTAATGTGTCGCCACATTTCTTGAACCTTAGATTATGTTGTTAAGAACGCTCACTGAGTTACCCGGATTACCGAGTAATTTGATCAATTCGTATATCTAATTGCTATCGAGGGAATTCCCCCCGGTAAATTGTGTACAGCGTAAACAAACAGTAATATGAATGACTAATTATGATTCTAGCCCGACGCTGATCTTACTAGCCTCGGGCTAGCGGACCAGCGTTAATTTCGTGCCCTGCCCCCTCCCCAATCGAGAGGGCATCCACTATCCGCCACTTCGGGACACGGTAATCAGCTCTGTGCACGTGGGTTCAACAGAACCCAGCAAGTACAAAAAAATGTATATTTTATAATGTTGTTGTTTTTTTTTATAAAAAAAACCCATTTCAAAATGTAACTTGCATTTTATAAATAACATTACTATTTAATATTCAATGTTTATTTTTTTAAGTGATGACATATCTATTGTGATCTCCCATCAAGATTAATAATTTCTTAATATGTTTATGACTAATTAATATTAAATCTGTCAGAAATGTCAGTTATGATTTTTTCCCCCGTGAGTAATGGTCTTTGTCCAATAGATGATACCTACTTAGCCACTCTGCCAGTAGTCAGTTAACGATGATCTTACTGTGAACCAGCTTTTGTAGTGTCCATGTGTATGTTATTGATTGTCCATATTTGTAATAGTATGTGGTCTTATTGAGTGTAATTAAATCTGTACAAGCTTTTGTATTGTCCATGTGTATGTTATTGTCCATAATTGTAATAGTATGTGGTTTTATTGAGTGTAATTAAATATGTACAAGCTTTTTAATTGTTTGCTTATACATACAAATTATATTATTAAAATGACGTTGGGATCCCATTGGCTTAGCCTCGCCATATTTTTGTGACCTGTCCAGCACCTTGATTTCCAGCGACATATGTTATGGGCGGTTTTTTTTTAATGATCAGTACTGTGTATGCATATCTATTTGTTTGTTTTAGTCATGTGAGCATTCGTCATTTTCGATTTCGTGATAGATTTTCCTAAATATAGAATATTCAAATGAACATTTAAGATGACTCATGTTCATGTTCTAATAAAGAACCAATCCAAAAAACCGTAGACCCCGAGTTCAAATTATTATCTCTTGGTCGTGGTATCGTATTTACATAGGCTCTATATCAAAATGTTTGTCTTTTTATTCTCAGAAATTCTATATCCTGTTAATTCACATGACGTCGAGTTACCATAGAATACACTGTCAATATTTATTTTTTTTTTCTATTTCGTGAAATTCAAACAAAACTTTTCCAGTTACTCTGTTTGATGATTTAAGATGAGCACCAAAGTGAGCAATTATTGAGTCAGTGTATGTAACAAAACATCACACAGTGGCATCGGTGGCTATATTTACGTTATCAGTACTTGTGGACATTTCAACATCTAAGGTAATGTTCATATGTTTGGTGCGTCTTAATTTGAAGTTTGAGAAAAAATGTTTAAAATAATTATATCTACGAATACCTCTACATTTTCAAACCATAGGTACCCGATTTGTGGACCCCCCCCTTTTTTTAATTCATCACTTTTTTGTGGGACGTTTTCATTATAAACAGTGTTGAACAACTTCAAACATTACCAAAAACTCAATCCGAGATCGATATAAGCCCATTTCTAAAAACTCAGAAACCCTCCTCTTACTCTAGTCTATAATAGACTAGAGGAGGGTTTTAGAAATGGGCTTATATCGATCTCGGATTGAGTTTTTGGTAATGTTTGAAGTTGTTCAACACTGTTTGTAATGAAAACGTCCCACAAAAGTAATGAATTAAAATTAAAAAAAAGGTGGGGGGGGGGGGGGGGGGGGGGGGGCGGGGGGTTGTAACAGTGTTTTCTTTCCACCAGTGTATTCTTTCCTGAGGACAAGTTACACTAGTGTATAATTTCCAGAGGAATTATTGCACTAGGTTATTTTTTCCATGCATATGGTAAATTATCCTTTGTTTAATTGTGTATCCAAAACACTCTTAAAAGGGATTTTTTTTAGGGGGCTAAAAAAATGGGGCATGGGCTTTTTCGGAGGTTTAAAAATATTGAAGTGATTATTTCAAAATGAATTGTTATGTGGAAATTATACACTAGTATAATTTATCCTGGAAAAAATTTCATAGTGCAGTTATTCTTCAAGGAAATAATACACTACCTTGTAATGTAATGTAAGCGTAAATTCATTTCCTAGAGTAGATCATCCATCATGTCCATATTATGTTGATTTCTAATCACATAGAATAAATACACTAGTGTGCTTTATTCCATTGAAAATTATACCCTAGGCCATGATTTAGGTCATGCAGAAATTATACTCTAGCCCGGGTATTCTGTATTTCGGAAAGAATGTTTGTGGCGGAATCAATAACAATAGCTAAAAATCAAGAACTGAAGAATTCTGAATTAAATCAATAATTTTACTTCAGTCACCATTCAAAACTAAATTGTCATGGTTTATAATTATCTATAAATAAATTACAGACCTAAATTAAAGAGTGTTTACTATATGGAATAACAACACTAGACTCACTAGTGCAGAATCATTATTCATTCTTTTTTTTCTCCTCAGTTACTACAACTTTTGCGTCTTTTGTATACAAATATCACACCCTACAACCGGCTATCTGGACAGCAGATGCTATCGGGAACTCATATCTACGTCACACGGAATGACAGGTAGGAATTTCTTTGACGTTTTTCTTCCATTTTATCTACTTTTTGGATTTTAAATTTATGTCTGATTTGTTGCACTACAAATGAAAATTTTGCATACCAAATATGACAGTATAGGTTTTAATACTTAGTAAGTTTTCAATCAATGAAGATAGAATTTGACATTTTCAACAGAGAATTCTTCAGAACATTAACGTTTTCTCTAAAATTTCAAAAGAAAGCACAAGTTTCTATCATATACATGAACAATATAGTGTTTCTTCTACCTTCCTGTACAACGGGAACTCGAAGTGTTATGTAGTAAGAACATTATACGCAATTTCATTCCAATGGTTAACATGTTTTGGCTATCTCTTATTACAACTCTATCTGACTCAAGCGTACGTTTTCTTCCCCAGTCTAGTTAAAGGCCTTTATTAAATAGAATCATACAGTTTCCATCTACTGCAGTTAGTATGCATTTAAACCACAGAAGAATATTGCTATTGTTCACACGTTATGGTGTTGGATCGCTATTGTGCATGCGAAATGTTAATTACAAACCCCGTTGACTCACAGTATAGAAACCTGTGCGCATATAATCTCTTATTGACGTGCTCTTCTGCAAACTGCATTACGGTTTCGCTGGAAATCGACTGCCCACGCTTTCAAAGCAGGTAAGTTTTTCGGAATTTATTATCGACAGATACGATGGATCTGTGTAAAAATGTTACAGAATGTACTCCAATTTCCGCCACAAAAGTAGTAACTGAAATATTTTTGAAAGGGGTGTTAAACACCTAATCCCCAATATTTTAATTATTCTAAACACTAATGGCTCAACTTATTACAGGATAAACCAGAAATAAGAATTCATGTCGCTGTTGTTCCCGAATGCCAACATCTGCTGTCAGTGATAATCAGTTTCAAAATAATCTGCTGTCCCCGATAGCCAAAACATTTTGACCATTGAAATGAAATTGTGTATAATATTGTGAGGTCTGCCATTTGAGTCCAATTTGGGGGGAGGGGGGTAGATTTTTTATTTTGTATATTTACTTGTATGTGTCAGAAAACACAATTGTTGATATTAATTTCTGTATATTAATCAGAAATATTGTTTCATTCGAATTCAGAATGAATTAAGTGATAAAGTTTACCGCTGATATTAATTAGCACATGGTGATGATAATATTATGGTTATTTTGTATTTTGAGAAGTCCCCTTCTTGTAGCGAAACAGAGATCAACACATGTTTCATAAAATTTGTCATTTCTTAGGGCACGGCACATTAACTTACAAATATCTATTGTTTCTTTACGTCATATTTGTTCCTAGAATCATATTCTGAAGTCGATAGTATTTAGTTAAACGTGTTAATTTTTCGATCTCTGTGTTGGCTAACACTTCCACTTTCTCGTCGTCGGCCATTATTGACATTTGAACTCAGAGATTATATTACATAATTGCTATTGATGACATTTGTTTTGATGAATCTTATAGTTATGTAAAATAGACATAATTTATTGTTTTATTATAATTGATGATATATTGTTATAATTCGCTTTTGAGTATTTGATGTATCGATTTTTCTGATTGGTTCGAGATTATTAGATACGTATTTCTGATTGATTATTGATTTAGGCTTTCATGCACAAGCCTGCACCAACTTTTGGTGCACTTATTTCTGATTGGTCAAAGATTTTTCGATACACTGTTTTGATTGATTAATAAATTTATATTCAATGCGCAAGCCTGCACCAGATTTTGGTGCACTGCACAGAAATTGTAGTGCAACTATAAATAGCGACGTAACGCTGAAATTGACGTCACTTCACATTCATTTAATTTCAGGCTCATTTATTTTCGAAAGCAGACGTCACGTTAAAATTATTTTCAAAAGCAGGATTGTGTTAAATTTTCTGAATATTTAAAGTAAGATATTTTCTTGACTGATAATAGTAAATTAAGGTTTAAATACATTTTTTTTAATAATTCATTACAAACTTTTTGTGAAAATCAAAATGTTCAAGTTGAAGTTCTTTGTTATTTTAGTGAAAAGTTCAGATTTGACCAAATTAGTTTAATTTTGTTTTGCATTGAAGAACCAATTCAGTTAATAAATTGAGTGGTTTAGGTTAATGTTTTAGCCAGAATTTTGTCTATATGAGGTATTGAAATTATATTGGTTATGAGTATAATTATTTTGTCACTGATCTCCAGTTATACAAAAATATGAGTCACTATTTAGAAACTCAAGACATACATTACTAGCGAGATTGTTAGTACCTGTCTTGTCCAAATTTAAATAGACATAAACTTTTGTCTTGTAATAATTCAAGACATACATTACTAGCGAGATTGTTAGTACCTGTCTTGTTAAACTATATGTAAAATACCAATATTTTAGAAATTCAAGACATACATTACTAGCGAGGTAGTTAGTACTTGTCTTGTCCAAATTTAAATAGATATAAACTTGTAATAATTCAAGACATACATTACTAGCGAGATTGTTAGTACCTGTCTTGTTAAACTATATGTAAAATACCAATATTTTAGAAATTCAAGACATACATTACTAGCGAGGTAGTTAGTACTTGTCTTGTCCAAATTTAAATAGATATAAACTTGTAATAATTCAAGACATACATTACTAGCGAGATTGTTAGTACCTGTCTTGTTAAACTATATGTAAAATACCAATACTTTAGAAATTCAAGACATACATTACTAGCGAGGTAGTTAGTACTTGTCTTGTCCAAATTTAAATAGATAATATAAGAAACTTGAAATTCTAGTGTTTAATCCTTAAACACTTCATAAGGCTATATAATATTTGTTAGTTAGAGTATTAATTAATAGAGTATCAGTTTGCTCTGAGTAAATTTTGAGATCAACAGTATATGATTAACTATTAAACACATATTGCATACTCTCTGTATTAGTGTTTAGTCAGTAAACACTTTCAATTGTAATAGATTTTACTCATTGAAAGGCAGAACCATTATAAGAACTAAAAACCAGGTCTCAATTCTGTTTAAACAGATATATAATTACAAAACACAATACTACATAAACACCTTAAAACCTAATATTGAGACATCAATTCATGTTTGTGTACAATAAGTGTATCTGGAGACATATATTTTGTTAATTTGTATTTATCCACATATCCTGTAAGGTCTCAGGATCCGGATAATTGTTTTATTGCTGAATATTGAATTATCAAATATAGTATAAAAATAAACTATTTATAACTGAACATGTATTCCATCAATTTTGCCATGTTTTCCGTTCGCCTTAGTGAAGTTTAAATGACCCGGTACTGAAAGTTAGTACCGTACGCGAGACATATATAGCGACACATAGAATCACTTTGTCCATATTTTCATATCAGTTATATCTTGGTATATTTGAGGATTCTATCAAGGGATAGAATAGAACTTGTGTTCTATCTATTTCACCAGCTAGCCCGCTACAATATTCTTACTACATAACACTTCGAATTCCCGTTGTACAGGAAGGTAGAAGAAACACTATATTTTTCATGTATATGATAGAAACTTGTGCTTTCTTTTGAAATTTTAGAGAAAACGTTAATGTTCTGAAGAATTCTGTTGAAAATATCAAATTCTATCTTCATTGATTGAAAACTTACTAAATATTAAAACCTATACTGTTATATTTGGTATGTAAATTTCTCATTTGTAGTGCAACAAATCAGACATAAATTTAATATCCAAAAAGTAGATAAAATGGAAGAAAAACGTCAAAGAAATTCCTACCTGTCATTCCGTGTGACGTAGATATGATCTGAGTTCCCGATAGCATCTGTTGTCCAGATAGCCGGTTGTAGGGTGTGATGAAGATCACCTAATGTTTTAATGATTTTTTATGGCTCTCGAAATATAAAAATTGTTGCGTGCATTTAATATGTATTGCTCGCTGCATTTGATCAATGTTCATATTAAAAAAAATACTGATAGCAATTCTTCTCTTCAAAAATAGGTTTACGATTTACGACTTACGAGTACCTTCTACCACTCTTAACTTTGCGATCACTTTTTATCGTAGGTCGTAAATCCTAACTATTAGTGAAACGGTCGTAACTCTTAAGAGTACACTTACGTCTACGTTTACGACTTACGACCTTTAGTGAAACGGTCGCCTTGTTATTAAATCTTTGTAGGACTGTCGTTGTTTACGGGATTCTCATCATCAACGTTATTTTAACGTGAGAACAATTCTAATATGAAAGACTTTGGCGTATCACAACAGTGAGTTTGCTACGTTGGATGTCTCTCATAGGATATCAGTTTTTGATGTCGCTCAACAATTTTGTTCGACTGTAAGTTTTTCATATATAAAGTTTCCTATATTTTGATCGCAGTTTTTATTTTATTACGCTAAACCCGTAAATATTAAATTCTACAACATGCTTCTGTATTGCAGATCTAACTAAACCAGTTTCATCCAGTATAGTAATTTCAGAGTGAACCTTTGGCTTAACCAATTATTTAATGTATGCCTAAGTCTTTCTTCAGTTAGGGGGCCGTCGTGGTTGTGATCGTATCGTAGTTTGACTTACAACTACGTATACCAGTGCAACCAGTGCCTATCACCACTAAAGTTGTGAATTATATCCCCGTTCATGGCGAGATGTACTTGATACAACATTATGTGATAAAGTCTGTCAGTGACTAGCGTCAGGTCGGTGGTTTTCTCCTGATACTCCAGTTTCTTCCATCAATAAAACTGACCGCCACGGTATAGCTGAAATATTGTTGAAAGCGGCGTTAAACACCATAAACCAAACCATCTTTATCCAGTCTGCGAATAATAGGTTGATATTAAGATTGTTTATATTTTCTGCGTTGTTTTGTTAATGAAAATTACCGGAATTGCCAAATTCTAACAGGGAGTTGACTGCATTTTATAATAAATTTTGAAAACTTATTTGTTTTTAGATGGAAGTAGATTTGTGCTCTGCATAATATACTGTTACAATGGATGGACACCAACGTCATGCTAAAACGTCTACGTTTACGAAACCAAAAATACACAGCTTTCTTGATGCTTTTAATCGGGGTTCTGGTTTTCAAATTTTACGTTTGGTCTTACGTAGATGACGAATGCAATGTGAGTTACTTTAGACAGTTAGTTGATGGCGAATGTGTCTACGTCAATACAACAATTAAAACAGAGGCAAGGTATGTCAACACAAAACTATGGAAAACTGATCTGCCAAAACCAATCTTAACTCTATTTACAACATTCAACATAGAGATGCAACAACGGATAGTCTATGAAAATACACTGAAAAATTGGAAACGGTTAAAAAATGTTGAAACACTCTTATTTTATGGTGACGAGGAAACTAAAGACATGGGAGAGTTATTTAACTGGACTGTGTTGCCAGTGCCAAAATATGCATGTGGTACACCTGTATTGCGTTCAATGTTCGAAGTTGCTCAAAATCAATTCGATTCCCATTTTTACGGATACGCTAATGCCGACTTATTACTTTCCCCTGACTTCATACGCACACTGGAGCATGTTTTAAGATCTAAAGGATTTGATCAAGGACCAGTTTTTATAACTGGGAGAAGAATAGATGTAAATGTTTCAGCACTAGTGAACAAGAATGTACATTCAGAGGATGAGTTTGTGGAAATGGCAAAACACGGAAATTTGTCGCATGATATGGCAGCAGATTATTTTATTTCAAACAAACTGTTTCTATGGAAATACATTCCAGATTTAGTGGTAGGAAGGCCTATTATAGATAATTGGCTTGTATGGTACTCGCGTATGACAAACTCTAAGATAATAGATTCCACTTTTACAGCTTTAGCTCTGCATCAAAGGGCAAATGGATTTGTGAAAAAGGTTAACTTTTGCAATCATAAAATAGCAAAAAATGCAGGAATGCTCCCTCGGATACCTATATGGAGAGGGAGCGTTGAATGTTCTACACACTCTGCCCTAAAAACTTCAAACAATGAAATTGTGTTTTTACCGAAATTTCCTTTGCTGGAAAACTGTAACTGGAGACAAATAATATACAACAAGTAGATGATTGATTTTTTTACTTACCATAACAGTATTATTAAACAAACAGCATTATCTGTGTATTTGAAAAATGTGATACTTCAATATTAGAGAAGGAATTATATGTTTTGTAAAAATTGATATTGTAGTCAGTAATTAAAGATTTTAAAACAACATACATGTTCAATTTAAGTTATCAAATAAACGTTAGACAGCACCGAAGTGTCAATCTAGAATGGACAACCCAGGGACACGGGTAACATTTGACACAAGATACAGAACGAAGGCAAAAGAACAACAAAAATGTAAAAAAAAAAACTAATATAACACAGAAAACTAAAAGTAAGACCACCACGGACCATGCCAAAAATCAGAAAACTAAAAGTAAAACCACCACGGACCACGCCAAAAATCAGAAAACTAAAAGTAAGACCACCACGGACCATGCCAAAAATCAGAAAACTAAAAGTAAGACCACCACGGACCATGCCAAAAATCAGAAAACTAAAAGTAAAACCACCACGGACCACGCCAAGAATCAGAAAACTAAAGGTAAGACCACCACGGACCACGCCAAAAACAAGAAAACTAAAAGTAAAACCACCACGAACCACGCCAAAAACAAGAAAACTAAAAGTAAGACCAACACGGACCACGCCAAAAAAAAAGAAAACTAAAAGTAAGACCAACACGGACCACGCCAAAAAAAGAAAGCTAAAAGTAAGACCAACACGGACCACGCCAAAAAACAGAAAAAAAAAACCAAAACAAAGATGAATCCAAGTGCTCCCGAAGGCAAGCAGTTCCTGTTTCTAATAAGACATCTGCCGTGTTACTCATTGGACTCAAGTCAAATAAAAGTCCTGTAGGTGAGAGAGGGGAAAATACGCAAAGGGGACAATATCCATCTTCATTTAGGGGTCGTCGTGGTCGTGATCGTCTGGTAGTTGGACTTACAACTACCTATGCAATCAGTACATATCACCACTAACGTTGTTAGTTCGAATCCCGCTCAGGCGATACAACATTATGTGATAAAGTTTGTCAGTGACTTGCGACAGGTCGGTGGTTTTCTTCGGGCACTCCGAAATATAGAATTGAGAGAAAGGTTGGGTTCTATGGGTCATCGACTGCCAATAAACAAGTATGGAGAGTTCAATAGGGACGACAAATTTAGTCTTTTATAAGGGCCACAATGCACCTACTCTATTGCGAAATCTACAAACGATGTCTTTAGCGTGTAGGAAGCGTGCCACTCGCAAAACCCGTTTCCCACTAATAATTATGATGACACTATGGTCCACGGTCAGGTTTTCTGTATTATAACCTGACAATCCCCCCTCCCCCACCCTAATCGAGAGAGCTCCCCTATCTGACACACGGGGACCTACTGAGAAGCTTTGAGGGTTTGATTCGTTGGAACCTTCACCATTGAAAAGTATTGGGTTAGATTTTGTAATTGTTTCGACAGACGTATATATGTCATTACAGTTTTGTATTGTCAATTCTACATTTTATAATCTGCAAACCATCTGTTTTAAAAACATAAGCGTTTATGAAGTCTACCCTTTTCTGTTTTAGAAAGTCCAATCCTTGAGAAGAAAAAAAAACTTCAAGTAAACACGATTTGTTGGCGTCATTTCCCGCCTCTCTGTCCACACTCGTTCAAAGCGCGACAACTCTTCTTGATTTTTACAGTACAGAAATATATTAGAAAACCACTGCACGAGTATTTCCCCGAATAATTCGGAAAACACGAGGTAGATTTAAATAAATAGTCTTAAACTTTATGAAAAATATAGTATGAAATTTCCTTTTGACATCACCTGTCACTTTTTGATAGCCATTTCTGATTGGTGCACGACAAGGTACACTAACCTCGTGAATATACAAAAAATGTATATATACATGGTTTGTTCCCATCCTGCCCAACTTTAGTGTCACTGTGCCCAAGTGTCTTGTGATGCAATACAATACAAATATTTTTATTTCCAATTAAGGAGCCCTTTCGGGCAGAACAATTAACAAATAATTTAATACAATGATTATGGATTGATTACATTGATTGGAAGATGACAAAATTTTATGAAACAATATGAAAACATGTATACTGACATTGTTGTTTTAAGAATTATAATCTATTTCCTGTAATTTTACCTACACTATAATTTATTATAATCGATAATTGGAAAGAAAGATTTTTTTTTTTAATGTTTAATATTCATTCATTCATTTCTTTATTTCCTCATTACAGAGATTACAATGAAATATGTGATTAAGGTAAACAATTCTACAATAAGTAATAAAAGTAATAGTTACAGCATATAAATACAAAGTAACTAAACCATATATACATATCATAATATGGATGTGTCTTTTTACCACCGAACGCCTAAATATTACCACAGAACACCTATAGACACTTTTCAATAATCACCGAACACCTTCAGTGTAATAATATACATATTTAAGTATGGCTCCACGTAAGGATCATGCAAAATCAAGAAAAAGTTATTTACCTTATGTCATCAATTCTCTCAATATTTTGTTATTTGACGTGTTTTGAGTAAAAATAAATGTATATTCAAAGACAAGTGTTTATTCATGCTATTTTTGCTATTATACCCAAATTAAAATCAGATTGGTCACATTGTTTTTACTAACAAAGTATGTAAAAAGGTTAGATATCAGAACACATTATCTCCTGTGAACAGGCGATTTGTAATAAACCATATATATATAGCATAATGAAAAATATAGGATCTCCTCTACAAAATATCAATTTTTTTCACGTGTAGCCTAGTATCATTTTTTTGTTATTTTAGTTTTAAATTAACCGCTCCAAATCACAATTCCAAGAACGACAACTCTTGTTGAACTTCAAAATGAATAACATTTGACTTATTTCAGGTTGTAACCTCAACCATTGAAGTAAAAATCTTTAATTATCTATTTTTATTTTTAATTGGTTAAAATAGCAATAAATTTTGATGATGAAATTGATTAATTTAATATTTTTTCTGGGTTTTTTTTCATTCTGTCCGTATATTGTTATCACTTCCGGTTTTGCTCAAATATCACCTTAATGGACTACTGTACTTTAAAATGATTGAGAAATTTTGTTGTTCCACATGAAAAATATAATATTTCACTTAGAAATTATCCTGGAGGTATAGAGCAGAAACTTTCTTCGGTAGTCTAATCTCAACGAGATTAGAGTTGTGTTGTGTCAAAAATATTATGTCATTTGAGGACAGACTCCGTACAGTCCGTATAATTACCAACTTTGGAATATCGTCGTGATAAGAATGATATGAACCAAGTATACGGGGCCCTACATGGTATTGACGGCATCGATTGGATGAAACTGTTTACATTTGCACCCTCAAATACAACAAGAGGTCACTCATTGAAACTTTTCAGGAAACAGTGCAGGACATCACAAAGATTACATTCATTTTCTATAAGAGTGATAGATCAGTGGAATAACCTATCTGACTCAACAGTTACCTCAATATCTTTGAACGCTTTTAAGTCGGTTCTAAAGGAAGAGGACTGGAATCATTTCAAGTTCATAAATTCATGTTAATTTGCACACACCTATACTATAATAAGTTGCTGTGATATATTTATATGAGTGGTCGTTCATATCATTGGCGCGATAATATACGCGTATAATATTATATACGCGTATATTATCAACATATATAGCAAATAGTTCATGGCACTTCGGGTCATATGGCAGTATATGGACCGGTCCGTCACCAAAAAAATATTATATGGACCGAAGCTCTGAGGTCCATATAATATGTTTTTGGTGACGGACCGGTCCATATACTGCCATATGACCCGAAGTGACATGAACTATTTGTTATATTATACATTTTATCTAAAATGATGCAGGTACCTGGCCGGTCCATATACGAAAATAGTGACCGGCTGCGCTAACAAAGACAAATAGGGAAAATAAAAACGTGAAGTGTAATATACGCGTATATTGTTGCTATATACGCATATATTGTTGTAATATACGCGTTTATACTTTATTCGAATTTATTGGTTATATACGCGTTAATATACACAATATAAGCGTATATATATGCGTATATAGCAACAATATACGCGTATATATAATGATATTTTTTTTTACCAGTTGAAATTTGTTAGCATCAAAGCATCCAAGCTATATCATCAATAACATGAACCTTCCAAGCTGTCCTATGTGTCCTATGTGTCAAAGTGAGAACTATTCAGATTCCAAGCCTTTAAATGCTATATATACTGCATAACTGCCACACTGTTGACATATATCTGTCACTGGCGCAATATCCCTTTGGATAGCCGCCATCAAACCCCAAATAAATAAATAACTGTTGACATATCACAATGGCCTTTGCACAAGTTCAAGTTAAGCTTATACCAAACAACCAAGGTACACAGAACCTATCATTTAATGGGTATCTGTATAGAATGAAAAACAACAATGGTGAACCTATCTACTGGAGATGCACTGTGAAAGACTGTCCTGCAACAATAAACAATAAACAACATACCAACTGGATTCGGACGCAGACCACACAACCACCCAAGAAACCAGGCTAAAATTGCCGCACAACAGATCATCAACACAATACGCAAGAGAGCAAAATCCGAAGCTGAGTCACTACCCAAATTAGACGATGAAGATATATGTAAACTCAGAACCCAGGACTGGAACGATGACTCTAAAAACACAGTTGAACAAAGATATCCAGGCAGCAAATGAAGTAACCAGAAAACAGCGCAACACAGATGGTACTACATTATTAAGTCTCCCAAACAACGTTTGGAGACTTATTTTTGTTGCTCCGATTCTTATCATGCGAGCGTCAGCGAGCTCTATATGGTATAAAATGTGTACTTAGGATTTTTTGACAAACATGGCTGCACATACTGATGAATAAAAAAAAATCGACGCATTGTAAACACGTTCCGTGTAACACACTAACACACTCAACTAATGAAGATCTTCTTAACATAAAGCACAAAGGTGATCCTAAGTCTCGTACCCCCTCTCGTACGTCCGATACCACTGAAACCCGGAACTCGTGTGTAATAAAATTCATTTTGTTAGCTTGTTTTACTTATATTGATATTTTTTAATTGATTAAATCTCTTCTGACATACTGACAAGAATTTTTGTTTCTACGCGCAAGTTAACTTTTGAGATTTCGTAAGGATTGACAGTTCGATTGAATGAGACTAGAGTCGGCCCTATAAAAAAGTCGTCCACGATATATCTCGGCCCAAACAATCTCGACACTTTTTGATGCACTGGATGAGCGTGAAATTGCCAGATAATTTTCAGATTCGCAAGCATTCATGGCTGTGCCTGTTTCATACTATTATTATTATTATTATTCTCCTTTCTTTCTTTCTTTCTTTCTTTTTTTCTTTCTTTCTTTGGCACATGAACTTGTCCGCGGAAGATCTCAGGAACTACTGGACAGAATTTCATGAAATTTGGTGGAGTTATATATATATATGTTTCTAGTTGGTCCTAAAGTTTTCAGCTTTGTGGTAAAGGGAGTCAAAGTCATATTTTGAGGGGTTCAAAGGGGGTGGGGGTTACTATAGAATCCCATGGGAAAGTTGAAATTTCGTACATTAATGTTGACAACTTCTAAATGGATAATGATAGAGACATGACATTTGACATAGTGATTGGTCACCATTAGAGGAGCAATTCTGCGTTTTCAAAATTTTCAAAATGTCTGCCATTTTCAAAATGGCTGCCAAAACACGGCATAAAAAATGGGCGGTAAAAATTCAACATTGTCCGATATCATCAAAATTTGATATGTGGGTAGATAATGATGTCCCGAATTGATTCCCGACATTGAAAAATTTCTACCGATCGCCATTTTCAAAATGGCCGCCACAATACCGCAAAAATTCAACATTGTCCATTATCATATAAATTTGATATGTGGGTAGATTACGATGTCCCGAATTGATTCCTGACATCAAAAAATTTCTAACGGTCGCTATTTAAAAAATGGCCGCCACAATACCGCACAAATTCAACGTTGTTCGATTTCAAAGGTAGCTTTTGATTAATTTTTTAAACCTGTTGTCAGTGGCCGGTTTGGGAGACTTGAGACTTCATAATCGTTAGATTATAATCATATCTTGTTATGTATAAGACCAAAAGTCAAAAGATACAGAGACATTGAAAGCCGACTAATCCAACTCAAGGGACGCCTTACCAGTGGACGCATTGATGTTATACAGTCATTTTAAATTTCCATTTCACAATGTAAATCTGTTGTTATTATTTATAGTGAATAAA
This sequence comes from Bathymodiolus brooksi, assembly GCA_963680875.1. Classification (NCBI taxonomy): domain Eukaryota; kingdom Metazoa; phylum Mollusca; class Bivalvia; order Mytilida; family Modiolidae; genus Bathymodiolus; species Bathymodiolus brooksi. The sequence goes on from OY804578.1 coordinate 57,906,020, forward strand.
TTTGCTACATGTTATATGATATTGAAAAAAAAATAGTTGTCCTATATATGATATATTAATAGAATATGTAATTGTGTTTAATGTTAGTGGGGTTGTTTTTTTTATTAAACGACTATGTAGAAACAGACTATAGGTAATTTCGTTTTATCTTTAAAGGCATAAAAATGTCTCCCAAAATCGTATTTTTTTCATACCCAAAATTATTGTTGTTTTCCGTACTGACCTTCATAGAATGAAGATTAACACCGAGTTATGCTGCAAAAGATACGATTTTTTTGACAAAAAAGACCCAAGCCTATTGTTATCGGAATTATTGTCCAGGATAACAAGAATTCAAATCTATTCATATGCCCTTCTATGTGAACCCATCTTGAGCATGCGCACTGTTTAGAAACAATAAACAACATGTGGTTCTTGGGCAAAAGAGAAAGTGTCAACGCGTGGAAGAAAGTGGACTTTGACGGATTCAGAGAGAAAGATGATTAGAAGTGAAGTATCTTCCAAATGGGACAAATGCAGGATATATGTAGGGGATCAGTTGGACCGTTGGAACGAACTCAAGGAAGTGCTACGCGTCCAAACTCGCGCGAAAGTGGCAAAGAGTTTGCTTGATAGGTAAGCCGAGCATGTTTTTTCCTTCTTTTCTCAATCGTTTTTCATATTTAATGAATTTATGATGATGCCTATGATCATTTTCGGTAGATATTATATAATTAATTAGCTTCCAGTAACGATGGTCAGCTTTTTTAAGTCGAAAAAACAACGTTTCGTAGCGTATTCGCCAATAATTCGGTGTTTAATCTTCATTTTATGAAGGTCAGTACGGAAAACGACAATAATTTAGGGCACGAAAAAATTCCGATTTTGGTAGACAATATGCCTTTAATTAGTACGCATAAGAAAACAATTCCCACTGTTCCCAATGTATTTTTCACTTGGATTTTCAAAATTGGGCAGGATGGGAACACACCATATACATGTATAATATGATGAGTCATTTATCTAATTCTCTAGATCAGATTAGATATTAAACTAATCTAGCGAACATCATAAAATTTAATTTATGTCCTAATTCACCAGTTCAAACGAACATAAATTATTTACAAATAAAACTCAACACTTTTGTTTGGATATCAGCTCGCCAGACAGAACAGTACGCTTTTTTATTTTAATCAATAAAATAATCAGAGACGTCCATAAAAACATAATTGCCTGTCAAATGGCTGCCGCGTCATAAGCAATCATCAATAACAATATAGACAGTCTATAAAAGAAATAACATCATGTTAGAAAAAATGTAACAAACCCATTAAAATCCGTTATTTATTTCACAAATAAATTATGGGTGGGAGGGGGAGGAGGGCTTTACTGTCTGACTGGCAAACTTCGAATGACGAATTCAATTCTTAAAAATACCGTCCAACTTAATTGCACGATCTAAACATGTATACAAATTGTCACCCGATGTGACAATTCACTTTAGCCAATGAAAAACTACTACATAATACTATAAACATTAAACCACGTGTGGTAGTAAACAAATACACGTGCTCCAGTAACATTTGTAAATACGTTTTATCACATGGGCAATGTACTATTTTCTTACCTGAGTCATACCTGATTGATTGTATTGCTGTAATATGTATCTTATTTAGACTGATTAATCTGTTTCAATGCGAGTCATCATTTCTATATATAGTGCAGTGATGAATCGAGAAAAGACGCTTATTTTTCGAGTTTAATGTACCGGAATACGACACGGCTGAAATTTTCCCAGATGAAAGAGTATACATCAAAGTACCATTTTAGCCCTGTCATCGCGTTTTCTCATGGTGCAGTTTTTTAGGAGAGCGTGACATTTGGGGGTAATCGCATTTTCACATTTCTAAGTATGTCTACTTTGCGATACTGTTTTTTAATATTTGACAAAAATGAAAACTCTTTTCTGATTAAATTGAGACTACTATATCTTATCTTTCATTTGAAATAACAAGGTAAATAAAGAACAGAAAATTAGCAGTTAGAATTAACATTATTCTCTGAGGGTTAATTTTCGTGACCTCCCACCACCTTTCAATTCCATTTAAAATTGTCCCACCTATTCACGAAGAAAACATAATTCGCTATGAATTGAAATTGTATTTGTAATATTATGTGTGTTAAATTTGTCAATCAAAACTTGAAATTAAACGTTTATCATCTTTTCTTAAACTTTACTAGCATTCTGTAAATTTGATACGTACTGAGCATGGTGTCGCTCCCCTGTCTAACACACCCCTGAATACATTGAGTGCAATGCGTGTCGTTTAAAATGAAATTACTATAAAATTAATTTGTCTCTCAATGAAATAATTTATGTGCTTATTACAAGAATTCAGTTTAATATCTCATTTTATTGTGATGGTTTTAGTGTAGGAGTTATTTAAAGCATAATATCAGTTGTTGAAAATAAGCTCCTATAAGGCACAAATAATACACTGACCAAGTCTGAATACTTGTTTAATCCGGAAAATGTGCAGTCCCGTTAAATTTGCCCACTCTTTGCCGAAAAAATGTCGAAACACAAGCAATTGGGAATTATGTGTCATTTGTCAAATAAACACACCCGACAGTTTGTCCTGCGCTACAGAGAAGGGAAGAGATACTCTGTTTGATGCGATCAACAAGCGACAAGATGATGTTTTTCGTCGCCTGTATGACGAATTTAATTCTTTGAGCTTGATTCCTTTAAATGAAATAAAGTATCATAGGTCTTGTTGTAAAGCCTATACAAGTAAAAGCAATTTACAACGGTTTGTCAGCGATGTTCCAGAATGTAGCAACACTAGTAATGACGCTTCACTGTCTACTATGAAGATGCGTTCTGAAACCTTGCCACAAATAAACTGGGACTATGGTATTTTTTGTAGACAAAAGGCTATCAAGAAAGATATAAAACTTAAGCGCATTGAAAGTAGTGAACGCGTCAAATACATTTTAAATGCCGCACGAGGTAAGTTTGATTATGATTTGTTGAGCCGTTTGACCGTTGACGATGTCCAGGAAAAAGCGCAGTATCATTCGGCATGCATTACAAATTATTTGCTGAAGTGGAAAAAAGAACATAGTGCTGATAATTACTCTACAATTAAAAATGAGTCGGAACATGATATTACATTCAAAAAGTTCTTAGACATTTTGCACCATGACCTTTTTGAGAACAAGAAAGCGTTTACTATGTCTTCCTTGTTAGACAAATTTTGTTCCTTGCTTCCAGAGGGTTTATTGACAAAATAGTCTGCCAAATTACAGACAAGGCCTCAAAATCATTACGGCGATACTATTGTGATCGAAAGTCAAAAGGGACAAGGTCAATCAAATATAGTTTTCAGTAGTTCGATATCAGTTGCTGACGCCATTCGTGCCGCAAGTAAGTTGAAAGCAGACCTCAAGTTTTCAGAGGTAGAAGCTTCTTTCGTAGATGTCCCTGATATGCAGGAAGATCAGATTCTTCATGATGATGCGAAGGTATTACGTGGCTCTTTAAACGCAGTCGAAATTTCCAAAGATTTCTATCCTTCTCCATCTGATCTTTCTCATCATAGATCATTACAATTCTTTCCACCTTCTCTTATGACCTTCCTTTCATGGTTGGTTGATGGCAATTGTTTTCATGTTGAAAGTGACTACAACGCGTTGTCACACGATAAAGCTAGGAAATGTATTGCTGTAGCCAAAATGATAATATCGTTGCACAAAAACAACTTCACTCCATTTAATTTGGGATTGGCCCTACAACTTTACCATGGGTACGGATCTAATCATTTAATTGAAACCCTTCATGCATTTGGTATTTGTGCTTTTTACCCTGAAGTGAGACAGTTTTTGACCAGTGCCGCAAACAATGAGATAGCAAACACTGACGTGTCTTGCATTCCTTACGGGATAAGTCCTAAAACTCTCGGCGGTGTCTTTATTCAAGAAGGCGCTGACAACATAGACCTAAATACAGAAACCATAGATCGAAAAAATACTATGCACTCTATGACTCGAGCAGTTTTTCAGGTGGTGCAAGATCACACACCAACTTCAGAAATCATTTCAACCAAGATTAAACGAGGTCAAGAGCGATCACTTTCCATGACAGAGGAAACCACATCACTCATGACATGCTTACCTTACCGTAAACCTAAAGAAAGACATGGTCGGCTTGGGTGCTGCTCCGCATGTTGTCCCGACGGTCAATCGAACTGCCAGTCTTTACCAATAAAGTCCAACAAGTCGTGCCATTCTAGACTGGTTTTTATAAACTTCTTTCGGTCCATAAACCAGATTTTGTAGCCGTTGGATATCCAACAATCGTAGACGCAAAGCCTACTGACATGGCGACAGTATACACGGCAATGCAGAAGTGTTTAGATATGACAATGGCAGCAGGTCAGAGCAACTCTATACAGACATTTGACCAACAACTCTATGCTATTGGCCAGCGAGTCAAATGGTCAATGCTTGACAGTAGTCACGCGTTTTACGATTGGGAGGATTCCATACATTGTCATGCTAGATCTCAGCTGTTGGCAAACTTTGGTCTTCGGCTGGACTACGCGAACTACTTGTCGATTCGGGTGCTTATGCAGGATGCACTGTTGATCAAATCCTAATTGGAAAGCAGTTCAATCGTGGCATTCGAGCATATACACTAGTATATGAAGCTCTGATGACTTTGTGGTTGAGTGCTTTTTTTAAGTGGTGCTCAGAGGAAGGACAGATGGTCAGTGTTGAAGAAAATGTCTGGCAGTCAATGCTTTTGCTTCACGAACAGTTCTGTGATCCAAACGGAAATACAGCTGATATCTCTAGATTCCATGATCTTTTCTTAGAACATCTATCACCACTGGTTTTCATGTTTAGGGATATTTCTTCACAGGCATCTCCAACCTTCAAATTCTGGGATATTGTTTACATGCCGTAGAGGTAATGCTTATAAATATTCGAGACGAGCGCGACGGTTATTGGCAACTGCATTTACAGTCTGTTTCGTCTATGTTGCCATATTTCTTTGTCACAAACTATGCCAGGTGGACGCCAGTTTATCTTCTAGACATGCTGAATCTTCCTGATGAGGTTCGTTCAGCATTTGAGTCTGGAAAATTTGCGGTTAAGCAAAAGGCTGGTGGTTTCAATGCGCATGGAATGATATGACAACAGAGAAGACAATTATACGGGATTCAAAGGGCACTGGAGATATTGTTGGTTTCACAACTCAGAAATCCGCTCTTCTCCGATGGATGTTTACAAGATACATCCTTTCTAGGTATGCTTCAGAAATGAGATGTAGATCTGGTGTTTGCTTTGATGTTGAGCTAGAGCATGCGTCAGGAGTCCAGACCTACTGCAATGAAACGTGATGAACAACAGGTAATAGATCTTATCGAATATATCCAGAACCACATGACTGATCCTTTTAGTATTGAAGAATGTCCAAGGTCACTAATCAATATTGGAACAGGTTTGCATGCTTCAAAGGAAGTCGAAGAATCATTCATTGGTTCTATAGGGCGAGGTGCGAAAGCAGCTAACTCATTTATCCACGGTTGCTTTAACGAAAATGAAACTAGAGATTTTTATTCACCCATTTCCAGGTCCCAATTGAAGACGTTTGAAGACCTGACAAAGCGTTGTAACCTTAACTGTTGGTCTGGGGATGTTATTGAAGCCCATATAAACCCAGAGATTGTCTTCAGAAGAGCCTTGGCCTTTGCAAATGTACGAGAGGAAGTTACTGTAGAAAAGGTTTTGGCTTACCCAATCGGACAGATACCAACCGCTTTATTCTATGATGATGGATTAACGAGAAAGTCGTGTAAATCAGATTTGATCAACTTACTGGAAAAAGAGGTCTGCTCGGTGTTAACACTTCCTGAATATGATAGAAGCAGGTCTGTACTCATCAGAGATTCAATGGCTATTATACATAGCATGAATGTAAAACGGTTCAAAAGTTTCGGTGATCTGGCAAAAGATTACTTTAAAGTTCTTGTTGACTTGCTTTCACAGCTTCGGTTGTGTTGTCGACGTGTTTGATCGATATGACGTGGAACAATCTGTTAAATCAACAGAAAGAAAGAGGAGGTCTGTCGGTCATATTGGTAGAGTCTTTCAAATCATAGACAGTAGACCCATACCAGACTGGAAAAAAATTCTTTCTGTTCCCGAAAACAAAACCGGTCTTATTAGGTTTCTCGGTGACAACGCCTTAAAACATTACACATGTTTCACCTTGGGAGACAATGACCAACTACAGCTTGCCGGGTGCTTCCAAAATCCTGAAACTGTGATGATCATCAGCTCTGGTTCTATAGACGATGTTCCCGAATTATTTAGTACACAAGAGGAGGCTGACACTAGGATTATCCTACATGCATTGTTTGCAAACAAGGACATTGAGGAGTTGTGGTTTCAGACGGGTAGTGTAAACTCAATGAAAGACGCTTGGTGATTCGTTCCTGTGCATGACATTACCCTTGCAATTGGTCCTCTGGTATGTAACATTCTACCAACCGTTCATGCTCTTACAGGGTGTGACACTACGTCTTCATTGTTGGTATAGGCAAAAAGACAGTGCATAAAACCTTGATACAAAATCCGCAGAAATTCCAAAATTTGTTGAGTCTTGCTGGATCAGACATAGAAACATCTGCCCATGACAATTTGCATGAACTGAGAGTTAAGTCAGCCTTAGCCAAAGACGCATCTCTGTTGAGACTGTCTCCCTCAGAGGCGGCTTTTAAACAACACATTCTCCGTGTATCTTTGCAAGTTTATGTTTGGATGAATTCACACGTTGCAAAAGCTCCTCCTAGATCTCCTTTGAAGTTTGGGTGGGCGATGGCTGATGGTTTTATGAAACCTGTATATTTTGAGGGTCCGATGTCTTTGGAGTTCTTGCAGGACCTCATCTGCACTTGTAAAGGAAAAAATGCTTGTAGCAAATCATGCATTTGTACAGAACAAAATTTAGCGTGCACAAGTATTTGTTCCTGTCAAGGCAAAGAGGACTGTAAACATCATTTGACTCACCGAGCAGTTCCAGAAAACATCACTATAGTAATTGGAACTGTAGACGAAGACATGATGTAGACACTTGACTAGATATGCATATATTTATATAATACTATTTGAAAAAAAAAAAACGTGAAAAAAAATGTAAAAAAAAATTCCTACCAGTGGTCTCTGACCTTGTCGTGGTTGGTGGGTTTTCATACTAACAAGAGACCATTTTATTCTATCAATTGTTTCAACAGTGAGATTCTGTCCGCTATTGCAACTGTTCTTTCTTTGAAGTTGCTTGATATACTTATTCTGTATTGCACTTCATTTTTCGTTACGTAAATGGTTGTTTCACTTCTAAACCCACAATCTATTTCAACTGTCCAATGCATTGTCTGCAAAAAGGGGGGTTGCGTGTTGTAAGATTTCACGTTATTTTTTCTCATTTATTCCTATACATTTTAATCACATTTATCTTGCAAATCTTTAATATACAGTTGACTATCGTTATCTCGAATTCGATGGGACCATGGAAAAAATTAGAGTCAACCGTAGTTTGACTCAAGAGGAGCTACGGAGATACCGGAAGTGTGGTTTGTTTAACAACCAAAGAGAGACAACTCGAGCGAAATTTTGAAGAGCTAAAACCAGCATCGCATGTCCCTATTCTCGGAACGATTTTAAACATATTCGATGTTTTTGTTGCTGTTTTTTTTCTCTCCGTTAAATTCTTTGAATCTTATGAAACGACTGATAACTTCTAGATATCTTTTTTTGTGTGAATGAATATGTTTATCCGTTTTGTTTATGTTTTTCACCTGTTGCATTGTCATTAAACTTCACCCATCATGACGTATTTTTCTATGTGCAATACTGTTTATTTACAATAAATGGTGTGTTTTTATTATTCAATAAAGTGTAGAAGAAAACTATTCTTCTTTAATCAAAATTAATTTCCGACAAATAATTCAATAGATAAAACGCTTCCTTTGTGTACTTTTCATAATCATTGATGTATGCCGACCCAAGCGCACTTATTATGAATCGATAATTTTTTATTGTACACATCTAACCTGTGTCATAATACCAAGCCAATTCAAATATTATCACTAATTAATTTGACAGATTGTGAAATAAACATGTGAAATAGCCTAAGGTAAAAATGTCAAATTCAATGACCGGATGTTTCACCTGTGATCCGATTTTAATCCTAAGGTAATACACATGTTTTGACAGGTAAATTTGACTTAACGAATGTAAATAATATGGCTTTCTACATCTCGGGACCAAACTTTTATTCGAGACAACCGAAATTTCGACTCATCCGAATTCGACTCAACAGGAGTCAAATTATATATATTTATACACAACGAAGTTCGGGACTTCGATAAAAATTCGACTCAACCGGAAATTCGAGTCAACCGAATTCGAGACAATGAGAGTCAACTGTATATGATATGTAGTAACAAGCTAGTTATTTTCATTTTTTTGTCTTTTCAATACTTAAAATTGAGATATGGACTTTGTCATTTTTTTGGTGTGAAATCTTCTTAGATGCTTGTTCTTGTTGTCGTAATTTTTTCCTTGTTTCTCTATGAATTTGGTTCAAACTTTCCAGAAAAGATATGCATATATTGAATTATTCTTATGTATAATTCTAAGAAATTTCAATGACTTGCGGTGAAAATATGCGTGCGTTAATATCGATTTGTGAATGTTGTCCCCCTTTTTAATTAGGTGCATATTTCAGTTATGTTTTTAAAGGCATACTTTTGTAACCGCAACAATCTCACTTTCAATGCCTGTCTCAACCATATGTATGAAGTACGCTAAGCAGTGGCGAATGCTAGTTAAGATATTTCGGATAATGTATGAAAAAATTAAAATGTCTTCGTTCTTAGATTTGACCTTTGACTCCGGATATAGAAAATCTGCACCATACTAGAATGCGACGATATGCCTAAATCGATGCAAAATGTCTTTTTCTTCAAAATAATATCCAATGCAGCGTGTGGTATTTCGGTCCATTAAATTTTCCATTTCACCTTGATTGTCACTGCACTAATAGAAGAAAGAGCCGTCGTGGTCGTGATCGTTTGCTAGTTACAACTACCTATGCAATCAGTGTCTATCACCACTAACATTGTGAGTTCCAATCCCATTCAGGGGAGGTGTACTCGATAAAACATTATGTGATATCATTGATTTGCGGTAGGTCGGTGGTTTTCTCTGGGTACTCCGATTTTCTCCACCAATAAAACTGTCCGCCACGATATAACTGAAATATTGTTGAAAGTGGGGTTAAATACCAGAACTCGTAACCCCGGATCTCTATATAGAAGAGTATCATATGAGTCAGAGGAATGGACCCTTCAGTCTATTACATTGTATTATATATAGCAGATGAAGTATGTCTTAGCACAACTATCAGCTTATAAAAAGTGCACTCATGACCCTCAATTAGTAAGAAAAGTTTGAAGGTACCAAAAGGGTTATCAGAAGCTGTAAATCGCAGAAAGACAGACAATACAATGGCAAAGAAAAAGGGGACGAAAAAGACAAATAATGATCAGCAAAACACTACACAGAAAACTAAAAATCGAGCAACACTAATCCGACAAATCGGGGATGAACTCAGGTGCTATGGAAAAGTAAGCAGTTCCTGCTCCACAAGTGGCATCTGTCCTGTTATTCTTGTAACGAACCCGGTGATGAATGAGGAATTACTATAAAATATTTTAAAACTGTTAATCTATGCTAAAATATAAAACATGTCATGTTAATTCATTAGGGTTGATGCACATTAATGACGTATGTCAAATACATATTTGATATGTTCAAACGATTACCATTCCCCTTGGATTGGTGTGTCTGTACATACATGAATATAGCAGGCATGTGACTCGAGATGGAATGACCTGACTGGGGCCAACAGCCGAGGTCAGGTCAGGTCACCTCAAGCCACAGATATCGGGTCCACATTTCCTGTTATTGACCTCACAAACAGTAATTAATTGTTTTATTATAATTCTTTCTCTTAGTGCTGCACGTTTATTGGAGAACCATCAAATACCAATTTTAAAGTCTATTTTGATAGAACTTGGACTGATCCTTGACATTCAAGGCAAGGAAGCTCTGAATGCTTGTGCTTATATGAATGCTGCTTTACCAACAAACAAACAAACAAACAAGCAAACAAATGTATTATTTGCCAATCAGTGGCGCCCTTACGAGAAGAATAATCATATAATAAATTTATATACAATGATTACAATAATTTGTGTATGATTTAAGACATGTATGACAAACAAGGAATTAAATGTGCGTGCGTGTGTGCGTGCGTGTGTGCGTGCGTGTGTTTTGTATGTTTTGGTCTTTGATATATTAATATATTGATTTAAAAGTCAATTCTATATTAGTATTAAATTCAACAAACAAAAATAACGTGTTTTTCAAATTCATGCGATAAAAGCGCCCATTTTATTTTTGGATAGAGTCAGCATTGCCAGGTCATATCTATCACATGATCAATGATGACTACATCGCAGGCCATAATATAACTGTAATATTGTTGACAGTGGAGTTAAACACCATAACCCTAACACATCGCAGGTCACGTGATCCAAAGGAGCCAATAGGAAATACGTATTAAGCAAAACATATTAACGAGGTATAATAAATACATTTAATGATATTTGTCAAATAAATATATGATATTTTCAACAGATTACCATGCCACTTAGATTGGTGTGTCCTACAATGAAGTATTGTAATGACATAAATGGATATAACAACAACTATATACAATACATGCAAACTACAGAGAGGTTACGAAGGTCCAATGACATATTTTCATTAGTTCTGAACCTTGAATTATAAAAACAAAAAAAACAAAAAAAAATTATTATAAATTAGCATACGATTTTGATGAGAAAATTGCATTCTAACAGAGTGATGGTCATCTCCAATTTGCGAGAAATATCAAATAATGTAATATACACTTTGACAATTTTCCTTTGTTTCGATGGAAAGGGGGGTGGGGGTATTTATTTGCTGTTCAACTGAAATTTCCGGAACAGGTCGCTTCTTTATTGACTGTAAAATGTCAACGAATAGTTGTTCAAATCCTTTATTTTCGGTACCCATTGCAAATTCAAACCATAAACTTAGAACAAAGTTTAAAATGGAACTCTAAAGGAAAATGTAACAAAAATTGTTTTTTGTCATATGTTAAAAGAGCAGTTCACATGACCATGTAGAGTAGAAGACATTCTACATTCTCCATGAAATAATATAATATATAATAATATTTACTGATTATAGCCCACCACAATGGAGGTGCTGGCTAGAAATGACAAGATGAGAGCACATGACAACATGTTAATTCATCCGATATCAAACACCAAAAGCAATGAAGAGTTATAAATGTACAAATATAACCAGTTTAGCACAGCCACTTTTTATTGAAGGGCCTGTACCAACAGCTAAGAGAGTGACCGGTCATTTATATATGTGTTAGGAGTATCGATGTTGCCTCTATAATCTACGATTTTTGGTAAGAGAGTGGAATTGTTTTGTTTTTCTTCTTATTAACAGTCTCTTATTTGAATCTCTATACAATCTCATTGAACCCAATATCCATAATATACAACGTATACAGGACACCGAAAAACAGACAAAAAATCAAACGTGGGCGGTTGCTATGAATGAATATTACACAAAATAGCATTACATTGTAAAATCGTCACAAAAGCAAATAAATTCACAAGGTGGGGGAAAAACTAGCCTTTCTATTGGAAACTATCAAAGCATAGTTACATCCTCAAGAAGGAAGTACACACCTATATCCAGTAACTATCATTCAGTCTGCTTAATCAGCCATACAAAAGGAGAGTAAACTTTAAAATTAACGGAGAATTAAATTTAATAATAAAATGTCAAGCTACCTGAATACGGATCTCGTTATCTGATGACCCGGAGGTACTTAGTGGACAGTAGTAATAGTACAGTAAATAGGTTAACATGAAAAATGAAATATGACATAAATGAATATAGCAGGCCTATGACAGGCGGTCATTTTATGTGCTTTGAAAATAACCCTTGTAGAATATGTACTTCTTTAAAAATCGTATATGATAACGGGTTCCTTTTTGGTAAAGTTGAAGTCATCACTTCGAAAATGTCACGGTAGCCACCATGACTTGGTTGACCGTTATGGAATATCTGTGTCACAAATGACCACGGATATGTACCATTTGTCGTAAGCACTTCCCGGTCCTTTCCTCATTCACGACTTATTACCGAGTTTGTAACTAGACTAACACGACGGGTGCAACTAGTGGATCAGGAACTGCTTACCCTTCCGGAGCACCTGAGTTCAACCCCGGTTTTTAGTGGGGTTCTTGTTACTCGATCTTTAGTTTTATATGTATGTTTTGTAGATCGTTGTTTGTCCTTTTGTACTTTTTCTTTTGGCCATTGTGTTGTCTGTTCTTCTTCGAAATACGGATTTGGTATCTTCAAACTCTTCTATACTATAGTGTTAATTTAGTAACAATAATTAGGTGTCTATGATTTTGCTATTGGATTTTGGAACTGTTCAGACTGTGTGGTATTTGTTGTTTCCTATGATTTTGGAACTGTTCAGACTGTGTGGTATTTGTTGTTTCCTATGATTTTGGAACTGTTAAGACTGTGTGGTATTTTGGAACTGTTCAGACTGTGCGGTATTTTGGAACTGTTCAGACTGTGTGGTATTTTGGAACTGTTCAGACTGTGTGGTATTTTGGAACTGTTCAGACTGTGTGGTATTTTGGAACTGTTCAGACTGTGTGGTATTTTGGAACTGTTTAGACTGTGTGTTATTTGTTGTTTCCTATGATTTTGAAACTGTTCAGACTGTGTGGTATTTTGGAACTGTTCAGACTGTGTGGTATTTTGGAACTGTTCAGACTGTGTGGTATTTTTTTGTTTTTCATTTTATTGTGTATCACACAAGTTTTATTTTTCTATAGACTACAGAACCAGACCTAGAAGTTATATTGCACTATTTTTTCTATTGTATAAATTCGTAATGTCGCTTATATCTATAGAAATGTTGTTCCAATATTGTATGACATATTATTTTTTAAAGACCCCCCCCCCCCCCCCCCCCCCCCCACAGAGCAACGGTATGCAACCAATTCGCTAGTAATTGGTTAGCTACGAAGATGTTTCATTAAAACTTTTTCCTTTAACACTCATCGTCATTCCTTTGAAAATGTGGTGTCTTTAAGGCAAAGGAATCTTTGCACCCTTTTATGACTTTTTTGATCGGTTTGTCATCTTCATATCTAAATAGTAGTCAAATATTACAACAGTCGAGACGTTGAGGTCTCGGTAAACGATCCAAGACCACCACCCTTTTGTCCCAAGTCACAATCTAGAATTCCATCGGCTTATGACATTGTAATCTCAATGTTGATGGGTTTTAGATTTTATAGAAAATGGGTTGTGGATGGTAGTACTGTCGACTATTGACGATTATTTTCAATGAGATCTATCTTCTTAATGAAGTCAAATGTATGATAACATAGAAACGACATTTTATATATACGATGTATCATATTGGTAAACCTGGATTGCACATGTCGTGAAGCAATCATTTATATATACGATGTATATATATGAACTAAGGAAAAATTGTACTGGCTATGTTAGGATTAGGTTTATGATATTTAATTTCACTTTCAACAATATTTCAGTTTTATCGCGGCGATCATTATTATTGATGGAGAAAACTGGAGTACCCAGAGAAAACCACCAACCTGCCACAAGTCACTGACAAACTTATTCACATAATGTTGCATAGAGTACACCTCGTCATGAGCAGGATTTCGAACCCACAACATTAGTGGCATTAAGCACTGATTGCACAATTAGTTACAAATCCAAATATCACACTATCACGACTACAACAACCCCTATGTGGCTATTGGAAAGTTGACACAGCCATGATGTCTACATATAAATTCAGGGTAAATTGTAATAAAATATTGTGAGCTCCTTACAACGTTACATTGGACACAAACATGTGTGTCTAGGAAGTATAACGTGTGAGGTGGTTGGTTGTTTCTCTGTATGTGATTGACACTAATAACTGATAATAAAATGACTGAATGGAAAAGTATAGTATCATATAGGGCTTATAAGAAAATGTTGAAATGTCTTGTCTTTCAAACTGGTATTTTTCCCATGAATCAGAAATTCAAAATGACCACTACATTTAAAATCAAATATTTCCATACCAACATTATATTGGATCAGCACTATAAGCCTGTAGTTTTCTATATTGATGAGTGTAAGTAATCCCGACTACAACTTACCAAATATATTACAATATTGAATAACAAAAAAATACCCACTTCACTGCATAGTTAAAGATGTAGCATTATAGCGCCTTTTGATGCCAAGATTATATTTATTTCAACAAAATGGTATTTTATGTTTATCTTATGCAACAACACTAAATGTCTAAATAGTACGACTAGCTTTTTTGTTTGTTTGAATAGATAGCAATACAAATATGGCATAATTTATGGGTGTATTTGCTTTTGTTATATTGTTAATTTGTGGAGTTTTTTTGTTGTTGATTACAGGTTTTTTTTTTCAGAAATAAGAAAGATTTCATTGTAAGCTATTTAGTAACATTTTCTCACTTTGTTGTCTCCATAGCAAACAGATGTTTATACATGCAAACACAACATCTCCAGTATCTATTTAAAACACATACGATACGAACCTAATGCTCTGTTTTACATAATTTAACACTGTCATGTAATTATAAATATATACAAGAAAGTAGAAGTGTATTTTCCGAAAAATAAATTTTAGGCTGACACAAAAATGTTATTATATATTTTTTCAAATAATTTTCCTCGTCACCTATTATGAAAGTAACATTATTATTTCATGGATGGACGAACAATGCATTTGGATAGGCAATTATGTATATATATCAAATAAATCTTTATATCCGGGCTATCGAAATAGATATCTACATACATATCTGTGACGTATTATAAAATGTAAGGAATATCATTGGTCATTGATAGATGTGGTATTAACCAATAATTTAAGCATTTTTAGTGTTTCCGAAATTAATTGTTGTAAGCAGTTTCCTTGACATCACCGCTGAGAAGATGTATAAATTGGACAGAGAAATGTTGTGTCAGAAAAACAATGAACACTTGCAAGATGGGGTAAGTTGGTTTTTAAAATGAATATATCTAAATATCAAACATATCTGAAAATAAGAATTGTTTTAAATATTATAATAAGGTTTAATAATTTTAATAATAATTGTAAAAAGAAATAATTTCGAATATTTAGAAGCATTCTAAAATTTATTAAAAGGATTGAGTTTGTTTCAAATGAATTTGATGTGCTAATAAAAAAAAGTTATTGTACTGACAGTTTAGCTTCTGAGTGGTTTGTAATATTTTTACCTAATAATCTATTGGCAACGGGTTTGATTAAGTTACTTTCGAATAAAACCGTTTCGATTTTATCATCAAAATATTATGAATGATATTACATTTCGAATTGGTAAAATCTCTAGGAATATTAAAATATATTATATACATATTTCATAAATGCAATGGACGCTAAGCCTATAAAATATTTACATGACAAAAATGTCGGGAAGTATAAAAATGAAAATGGGAGAAAAATGCATAGTTCCATCATTGAATATAGATAGCATTGGGTAGGTGTCCTGAATTGATAACACTTAAGGTAGCCCTGTGATTGGTGTTAGTCTTGTGGCTAGAAGTGTCCGATCTTCACCATTAGATTAAACAATATTTAATTCATGAAATTTCAGCATACAATTATTCAAATATATATACTTAAACAGTGTTTAATGGGATTCAGAAACAAGTTATCAAACTTATGTAAATCTGTCTCCCTAATTATAATTAGATATTGATAACATTGGTAGACAGTGGTAAGTAGAATGATCATAATATTCACCATTGGACCACACAAGCACCTGTACTTAATTTAGAAAGATTACTGCACGTGCATTATTCTAATTTTATTAATGAAACAAGAGGACATACGCATTACATTTGTACATTGGACATTTTCATGTTATTAATTTTAGGCCACAGTTTGTACTTGGGGTTCTACTATTATCAGCAGTATATGGAAAGGAAAGTAAGAGTGATGTCAAGCTTGAAGTGGGAAAGTTAGCAGAATCTATACGTGGAAGTTCTTTGTTAAAACAAGGATTGACTGGAACAGTTGCTCCGTCTATTGGCAAAAAATTTGAACAGTTGAAGTTGCCTAGTAAAGATCAAGTGAATGAGTTTTTTGAAATTGAAGTAGTAAACTTTCAGAAAACAGAAATTCAGAACAAAGAATTATCTAGTAAGAATATTGTTTTCATATATCTCAGCTACTTTTTATACTGGAAAAATAAATAGACAAATTTCTAAAGATTCTTCTATCAATTTTCAATTTCATGAATATTTATTAAATAATACAAACATGTGCATCTAAAATAAAACAAGATATTAGCTTCGTCTTATAATTGTTAAAACGATTGATAAATATTTTGCAGTAATTATTTTTATTTTGTGTACTTATCAAAACGTTCTGATTACAATGTATAATTCTTCTCATTATTCATTTCTTGTTGTAGAAATTGACAAAGAGAATAAAGAAACTCCAGTTTTTGGTCCTCATTTATTAACCGATGCCGAATCTATACGCATCAACAAACCTGGAAGCATAATGTCGGGAGCTACAGCAAGAATTGTTGATAATGCAAGAGGACAGAGGGAGAAAAAACAATTTCTGTGAGTTCAACAAATGTAGTTCATTGTAAAGTATTTTACATTTTAATATTTGACTGTGGCTTATATTTAGCCGATGTGTATACATATGTCGAGTCATTTTAGGAATTACCGAATAATACATAATACTTCACGGAGTTATGGTGAAATTTGTCTTTTATTTGCCTAACTTATAAATCTTCCGATCATCAGTTGACAATTTGTTCAGTTATGGAATGCTGTACCTCACACCAGACTCTAAAACGCTGTCAATTCCGGTACACCATGATTTAATTTTTTAAAGAATTATCAGAAAGATTTTTGTTTCCTGTATTAAACAAAAACACACAAAAAATAGATCCTAAGTACAATATAGATTATTGGTCACGACTATTTATAACCACTTTCTATAATATTTCAGTAATATCGGTGTTGACAGTTTTAATGGTGAAAGAAATCACCAGAGTACCGACGAAAACCACCGACCTGTCGTCTGTCACTGATCAACTTTATCACTCGGGACTGTACCAAATACAACTCGCCACTAGGGATTATCGAACTCGCAACTTTGGTGATGAGGACTATATATTACACTTAAATATACGTGTCAGATAATAATGGATGGATACGAAAAATATCACATCTTTAATGGACACCCACCATTCTGTTTGTTAGATATACTATTATTGAACATATTTTCATCTTTTTAAAATTATAAATTATATAAACGTAAATGCATATATATAATATTTTTCTAAATGAATAATACCACCATTTTATAAATTATTTTATTTATATTTTAACAGGGATTCCACGGCTAGAGTTCAAATCTTCGACTTAATTGATCGTCTTCGTTTTATACCACTTCCTATTTGTCCCTATTTACAACCTATAGGATGCAACAGTGCTTACGAGTACAGGACAATCGACGGATCTTGTAATAACATTAACAACCCTTATTGGGGAAAATCTCATACACCATTTGACCGATTCCTCACTCCACAATATGAAGGTATGTATGTGTTTATAATGTTAAAATATGTTAAATAATTGTTATATATTAGAAAAAATCGGTTGGGTTGTACTATGATTAGCGTCCTCTCCTCGAGTGAGTGCCGGATATCGTGGTTTCGATACTCAGTAAGGTCAAACCAAAGACTTTATTATTTTCTGTAATTACCTTTATTAAATAATGCTCCTAAGCACAATATACAATATAAGTACAAATATTAAACAAAAAGACAGGTATAGATATTAAGTAATTGACAAAATAAAATCAGTTATAAAATTAAATGCATGAACACAAATGTACAAATGTTACTTAACAATGTGATATTATCAGAACTTAACAATTATAATATAGTAAAATTATTATAGCATGGCTTAATGTACACATTAATGTACCATAACAAACGCACACACACTGATGTTACCTGTGTCTCTGGATTGTTCATTCTTGATGACCCTTTCGGTTTTCTCCAGAGTTTATATTTATACACTATTCATCAATATTATTTGCTGTTTCTCTTCTAAACTACCAGTTTTAGGGAAGAAGGATAGAAACTAGTTGACTGAGGGTGCGGATAATTCATGTATCCGAGTGGAGTGAAATTTATACCTGTGGACTGCTAATTGCAATGTTTTAGTGAGCTAGCACTATAAAAATAATTGTTTTTAAAAACCCATGTACAACAAAGCAGACATCAACATCTTCTCGTAAACAGTAACTTGTTCTTCCCACAATATAGCTGAAAACCGCTCTCTTGAAGTTAAACAGCAACCACTCACTTCTTACTCCCTCAACAGCAACCACTCACTTCTTACTCCCTCAACAGCAACCACTCACTTCTTACTCCCTCAACAGCAACCACTCACTTCTTACTCCCTCAACAGCAACCATTCACTTCTTACTCCCTCAACAGCAACCACTCACTTCTTACTCCCTCAACGGCAACCACTCACTTCTTACTCCCTCAACAGCAACCACTCACTTCTTACTCCCTCAACAGCAACCACTCACTTCTTACTCCCTCAACAGCAACCACTCACTTCTTACTCCCTCAACAGCAACCACTCACATCTTACTCCCTCAACAGCAACCACTCACTTCTTACTCCCTCAACAGCAACCATTCACTTCTTACTCCCTCAACAGCAACCACTCACTTCTTACTCCCTCAACAGCAACCACTCACTCCTTACTCCCTCAACAGCAACCACTCACTTCTTACTCCATCAACAGCAACCAATCACTTCTTACTCCCTAAACAGCATAGCAGGTTGTTGGTTTACCACAAAATTCAATTGACTCCAAAGTTAGATTTTTGTATATTTTCATTTATTTTATATTTCACTATTAACTAAGACATTAATACATCGTTCTACATAATGTTCATTCACTTGATTATAAAAATATGGTATTACTGTAGAACTTACCACTATTATTCCTCCTAAATTAACATATTTCTGTATTACTGTAGGACTTACCACTATTATTCCTCCTAAATTAACATATTTCTGTATTACTGTAGAACTTACCACTATTATTCCTCCTAAATTAACATATTTCTGTATTACTGTAGAACTTACCACTATTATTCCTCCTAAATTAACATATTTCTATATAACTGTAGGACTTACCACTATTATTCCTCCTTAATTAAAATATTTCTGTATTACTGTAGGACTTACCACTATGATTCCTCCTAAATTAACATATTTCTGTATTACTGTAAGACTTACCACTATTATTCCTCCTAAATTAACATATTTCTGTATTACTGTAGGACTTACCACTATTATTTTTTCCTAAATTAACATATTCCTGTATTACTGTAAGACTTACCACTATTATTCCTCCTAAATTAACATATTTCTGTATTACTGTAGAACTTACCACTATTATTCCTCCTAACTTAACATATTTCTGTATTCATCAGGAACCTCAGACCCTAGAGCTATTGCACAGTCTGGTGGATCATTACCCGGGGCTCGGGAAATCAGTGTTATTGTACATACACCTAGTAATCTTGGAGATTTAGATCCAGACATCAGTTATATGGTCATGCAGTGGGGACAGTTTACAGATCACGACATAACAAAAACTGCATTATCTAAAGGTAATTAACATACTCTTATCTTTAAATTTTGTTGTCAGAAACTGTACATCACACAACGATTCCCAAATATGTGAATGGCAAAGGATTTTTTCCTCAACTATATACCAAGAAATTCTTTGACCATCTTTCACCAAACTCTCATTCAAATCGATATACAATGTATACCTTTTAGTAAGAAATGATATGGATGTAAATGAACAGGAGAAACTACCTGAATCTACACTTAGACAAATATTAAGGTAAAGGAACAGCATTATTATTGCTGTTCTACATTTCACAGTCACAGTAGGCCTTCGATAATTGGCATACCTAACACAGTAAAATGAATGTGAAACGGTCGTTGTATGAAGTACCGGTAGTGTGTTAATCGTAAATATAATCAACATGCAGTTTAATATTTGTGATCCCCTATAGCTCAATATTTCACACGTGATCAAAATAACTTTACATAGAAGATTATTGTCATGTATTTTCAACTTTCTCTTATTTTTCCATCGTATCATGAACATATGTTGGTAGTCGGAATTTCGTATTATCAGTTTATGACAGACAACATACACAAATAAGCAAGGAACATAATTTCCGTTATATATTTTAGGCTATGGAAGCAGGAATCTTCATTGCTGTGATATTCCAGGCATCACCAGACGGTAAGTCAACTGTTCTACATGAAATGTAATACGTTATGTCCGGACTCTTCTATTATCTACAGGCCTATAAAGACAAAATGGTACCAATATAACAAACCACTCACAAAATCAGATGACTAACGCAAGAAGTTAATTAAAGGAAATCGCTGCCTGATACCACTCTTCCCTTTATGATTTCTGATTATTTTGATAATTTATTACAAGCAAACTCGGGCCGTCGTGGTCATGATCGTATGGTAGTTAGATTTACAGCTACCTGTGCAATCAGTACCTATCACCACTAAATGTGTGAGTTCAAACTCCGTTCATGGCGAGGTGTACTCGATACAACATTATGTAATACTTGCGACAGGTTGGTGGTTTTCTCCGGTTTCACCCGCCAAACAATTTGACCATCACGATATAACTGAAATATTATTGAAATCGGTGCTAAACAACATAAACCTAAACCACATACAAGCAAGCACATTGCACTTAAATTTGAAAGACAACACTTCTGAAGAAAAACCAAAGCATAATAAACATAGCATTAGGGAACAAATCTACAAATTATTGAATCTTTAATGATGTGCAAGGGGGGGGGGGGGGGGGGGAGTAATTCAACACTAGTTGATAATTGTTTATGATGGCAGACATGTTATTCCAACCATACAGGAAATATCGTTCTTATATTTAAATGAATATATGTAAGATAAGCAATAGGTCTCTGTTTGAACTCCTAGAAGTACACCATTCGGTATTCTCTAATGTTTATTATACACCAGAGAAAGTAAATACATTCGTAATTAAGAGACTTTTAGTAAAGAGTTTTATATGAATATTAATCAGTGTTCGTGCAGTAACAATTTTATCATGTATCAGAACTTTAAGAACGATTAGAGTTCCATCTTAACCCTCAAAGGATGTCATGATTTGAATGGCTAGGATTGGAGTTATGTTATGTAACGCCACTTTCAACAATATTTCAGTTATATCGTGATGGCGAATTTTATTAGAAGCACTATTGTCCAGTGCAACTGTCCAGAAATATTACATCCTAGAATCAGGCTACATTCTACATTTAATACTATACTATAATATAATTTATTTTTTCAACGTTTTTCAGAGATTGCTTTCCCATCAACATACCTGCCGGTGATCCATACTACCCTTCTAATAAGACTTGCCTCAACTTTGTCAGATCAACAGCTACACCAGCCCTAGATTGCTCAACAGGTATATTTCATCCTCATCAGTTGTTTTATGGAATATATATAAGTACACAAATAACTACATGCTACATTATTATTATGAGATTTTTTCGCATGATGGTGCAAATAATATTTACCATCACGCGGAAATTCAATTATTGTGCAGGTTTAGAACTGAATGATTGGCATGAGGGAAATATCAAATGATAGACTGCATGAAATTTATATGATTTTCCCCCCGAATTTCACCTCACATTCTATTGGCGTGATAAACATGTTACCTAAAATAAAACATGTGCAGCATTTACCATACATATATTTGCTTATTTTCTCTTTACGCCACGAGGAATGATTTTCAAAATTGATCACCGAGGGAATATGACATAATTGCTAAGCTGATGGTAAACCCTCAGAAAGGGACGACCGCTAGTTGTACAGGATGAATCAAGTTAACAACTCACATCTCATTCCTTACGACGGAGTGCCTCTTATATTGAGAATATCACACTCCTTGTATGTAATACGCTACTTGCATCTACTCCTGATGAACATAGTTTCGACCCTATCCATCGCATTGGCTATTTTACTCTGGAGGTCTACATTTCCGCCCTTATGTCTATCCTAGTATTACCTACATGTATCTTTATTTGTAAGCTTGTTTTTATCATGAATATACCAATATTAATCACATGGACTAGGCCCTATATACGCGTTTTCGTCTGTAATTGTAGTGTTTTTCGACCATAAACAGTTTACTGAACACTAAAATGCAAAGGTAACCATATACATCAAATGCTATATATTTTGCTGGCGGGTGTTAACCTTGATATCACAATGATACATGTTTAAACGTTTGAAAACAAAATAACTGTCACAAGAGCTTTTGTATTACCTAGTCATTTTACTGTATGTTTTACTTTACATTTCTAGATTATAGACAACAACTAAACGAGATAACGCATTATATTGACGCATCAAATGTATATGGATCAACAGCTAGTGAACTGTCTGTGCTGAGAGATGGAACAACAGGTTATATATGTGTTATTCTTTAATTTGTTTTAACAGAAAATAGTATTTGGCTATGTTTATAATTAATACTTGTTGGATTATGTTAAAAATAATAATTGGGTCCTAGTATATATCCCAGTAGCGACAGTCAATAACAGGATATGTTAAATATTTCAAACGATATGCAATGTGGTTGTTTGTGGAGGGGATAATCTTACAACCATTAACACAAATATTAGAGTCAGTACAGTATTACAACTAAATTATAATCAGTGTCTATTTCTACTAATGTTATGAGGTTCAATCGATACAACATTATTTGATAAAGTTTGTCAGTAAACCTGTGGTTTCCTTCATCAATAAAACTGACCGCCACGAAATATTGTTGAAAGTGCCGTTAAACACCATAACCCTTACCAGTAATATATTATGGATTTCTTTCCTAGCTGTTGCATATGCAGTAATATCACAATTTGTGTAAATTCGAATCTTGTTGTGAAATCAGTAATGAATCAACTAAGCAGTTGCTAATCTTGTTTGATGTACTATATTGTGTTTTGTTCTTTGTATTTCTTCTGATAATGTAAAAGAAACTGCGATGATGACATTACATGTATAATACAGAAATGTCGGAGACATTTGACATAATTTACCTATCATGCAGATCAATGTTTGTAAATTTGCCTGCTAACATTCGATATATTTATTTTCAGAAAAAATGAGAGTGTCAGCTGGTAATCGACTACCTCTTGATGTTCCGAATGATTCTGGATGTGTATTGAGTAACCCTGCCGCTATGAAATGCTTTTTAGCAGGTAAATCATTTTCTTTTGACGAAAATTAATAATTTACTCATGTCGACATATTCGTGTTAAATTGCATAATTTGAACCTTTTTGTTATATTGTACATTGACAAAAAAAACCAAAGCCACCATTTCAAATTCAATGAATTTATTAACAAAAATCCAAAGCTTGAAATAATTTTATCTTGCAGGTGATAAACGAGCCAACGTACAACCAGGATTGAGCTCAATGCATACCATATTCGTACGAGAACACAATAGAATCGCAGATTTCATCAAGACCAACAACCCCACATGGACCGATGAAAAAGTATTTCAAGAAGCTAGGCGATTTGTTTCGGCTGAAATGCAACATATAACATATAACGAATTCTTACCGAAGATTTTAAACAATTTCTTCATGACCTTTCTTGACCTGAAACCAAAGGCCCTTGGTTACTTCAGCGGATATGATACAACTATTAAACCTATGATCAGAAACGCATTTGCTACTGCTGCATTCAGATTCGGACACAGTTTCCTAAGGGATAGATTTAAATGGGGATTCAGCTTTCCCTTTTTACATACACAGTTTAACAATCCTGATCTTCTCTACCCATCCCAGGGCATTGAAAAATGTACAGGTGGTATATACGGCAGACAGTCACAAGGGATGGAGGACAAATTAACAACAGAGGTAACAAATAAACTATTCAAAACAATGTCAGATCTTGGAGGTGATTTGGCTGCCTTTAATATCCAGCGTGGACGGGACCATGGCCTCCCACCATACAATGATTGGCTAGAAGGATGCTATGGTATTAGAGCCAACACATTTCAACCAGAAGTGTTTGGAGGCTTGTTATTCCACGGGGCAAATGAAGCTGGCAAATTGGACACTGCATATCAGTAAGTACAACACGTCGTTAAATAAATTTGTACGCTTCCTTCATGCTCACCCCTTTTGGCTAGGCTTGGGATCAACGCTTCTCGTATGCCCTCTCCACCTGGTTAGGTTTGGGGTTATTGATGTTTATCGCTAAACGCTTAGCAGTTTATCAGCTATATCAGATTTTAAAATTATAGGCGGTGGAAAGCCCTGACAGATAAAGCAAGCTTACCTGTGACAACACGGTCTGAAAGCCATCACATTTGTAGGTGGGTAGCAATGCTCAAACCAACGTTAGTAATATTAATTTCGTGGTTAGAATTAAAATACCTTAACCACTCCATCGTCATCCAGTCACCTTCCCCTTTGTGTTAACATGTTCCATGATTTAACTAAGTTTTTCGGGATAGAGAGCGTTAATTCCACTATCAATATTCATGTTTTGGCATGACAGTTCAGTAACTACTAAACAATGCCATAATGCATGAGCTGAACATGAATCACCAAGTGATTAGTCATTGACCTTTGACCCAAAGCCTAAAACCACACCCGTGGGTACGCACCGCGATATCCACATGAAGTGTTAATATAGACAACTACATACATAAGGCGAGGTTTCACCTGTCGGTTTGATATATTTTTCCGGGTTCTTGACTAACACAGAAGATTATACATTATAATCTCCACTTGTTGCAGACGGTCAATATTTAGTTGTATTAGAGAAAGAGGTACTAGCATCACCACAATAGTAATAGTTACTGACATCGATTGTTTTTTGTAACAATCATTGTAGGAATAAATACAATAATTTTAAATTTCCCTTGCTGTATTATTATTATTCTTAATTTCGAGGGAGGATTTTGCAATTTGTAATCAAAAAGCCATTTGCCTGGAGATTAACTTTACGGAAACGTTATTTGTTTTCGTTTAACACATAGATGTGAGTTATTGCTTTTGTGCATTTTGCTGAAGCACAAATTAAGCAAAATTTCCCTTTCCTGAATATTTCCACTTATACAGTATAACGATAATTATTTCATGTTTATTATGACGTAATGAAAGATGGCGTCTATTTATTTCATTACAAAAGGATCCTAACTACTTCCTTTCAATAATTCAATTACGATATAAATTCCACTTACCATTTGTGTGTGACAAGCTTGACAATGGAATTATATGTGAGATTATATTCATCCTTTTTCATATGATATAATTTCCAACTGTCCAGCTGAATTTATAATGATACATGCATATGCATAAATTGCTACATTTTTTTTTTACAGACATCCAAATGATATGGATCTATTCACTGCTGCTATTTCTGAAAAGCACCTGCCTGGCAGTAAGCTTGGTCCAACCTTCACCTGTATCCTGGCATTACAGTTCCGTGCTCTCAAATATGGTGATCGTTTCTTCTACGAAGGGAATACAGTACGCAACCCACACCCATTTACTCTACCAGAACTTGATAGCATCCGTCAGGTTACGTTGGCAAAAGTAATATGTGATAATACTGACATCACAAGCCTACCAAAAGATGTGTTTTTGTTGCCAAACGCACTCACGTAAGTTAACAATACATAGCAATTTATTAAGTTTTCTTTTTTGCTGAATTAGTCAAATCATAAGTTTGCGATTGTTTTTGAGTGTTTTTTATATTCACGATTAAAATAATTGCCAATTACATATTGGTTCCATGATTACTATTATTTGCCTATTAGATAATTGCCAATTACATATTGGTTCCATGATTACTATTATTTGCCTATTAGATAATTGCCAATTACATATTGGTTCCATGATGACTATTATTTGCCTATAAAATAATTGCCAATTACATATTGATTCCATGATGACTATTATTTGCCTATAAAATAATTGCCAATTACAAATTGGTTCCATGATGACTATTATTTTCCTATTATATCTTACCATGTCTTGTACACTATCTGATATTTAAATAATGGTTGAAGCCATCGGCTGTCTTTAATAAAATTAATATTATGCATATGACAACTTCCATGTCACAACGATTCAATATAGTTTGTGCAACGTTCAACATTAGAGTGTTGCACGGTTATGTGTGAAGATTGTCAAAAGGTTGGAAAGTGTTGGATCATTTAAATAACTTAGCCTCTCCACTTCTTATTGAAGTGCATGTACAAAACCAGAAAAGTGAAAGGACATGTACCAAACCAGGAAAGTGAAAGGACATGTACAAAACCAGGAAAGTGAAAGGACATGTACAAAACCAGGAAAGTGAAAGGACATGTACCAAACCAGGAAAGTGAAGGACATGTACTACACCAGCAGAGCGAAAGGACATGTACAAAACCAGGAAAGCGTAAGGACATGTACCAAACTAGGAAAGCGAAAGGACATGTATCAGACCAGGAAAGTGAAAGGACATGTATCAAACCAGGAAAGTGAAAGGACATGTACCAAACCAGGAAAATGAAAGGACATGTACAACACCAACCAAACTAAGCAAACAAGTTAGAAACCCAACACATTCTTCTGTTAATTTTATCATTTTAGAATAAGACATTCCCATTTTTCATATGCTATTCACTTTGATGAAATTTTATGAATGACTGAATAATGAATAGGTCAATCAACTAATAACATTTTGTAATCATCTTTTTCAGTAATGAAAATGTTAACTGTGCTGATTTGCCATCGTTGAAATTACCTTGTACATCAGTACACGGTGGATGGAGTAATTGGAAAAAAAGTTTTTGGAATTTCTGTATACAGTATAGAACATGCACTAACCCTAAGCCAAACGCATGCGGAAATAAATGTGTAGGAAAGAGTACTAGAAGGAATCCAAATTGTATACTCCAAGAACAACAAGTTCATGCAAAATTCCCACAACCAAGTCTTTGATCATATCATACTGTTCTTAGAAATTACACTTATTATTGTATTTCTGTATTGCACTATTTGGATAACCTTTGTTTTGAATTTGATTTTCCCCTATGCAAACATTATGCTATAAATCTGCTGGCTGTTCATTTTAAATCTTTAAATCTGTACATTCAAGAGTATTACAATTTTGTAAAATACAATTGTAATTGCTATAGCAGCGCCTAATGTCAAATATATAACTGCAAGATGAAATTAAATTTCATAAATGTTATGCCCACCATTAATTACCACATTTCCACTTTATTGCATCTTGTATTGTTACCTTTGTTATTTTGCTACTTTTATATACAATAAAGAGTTTGTCAAACTTTTATGTATCCTCTGTATATTTCTTTGCGATTTACATGATGTAAAACGATGTTCATATGGACCATGCAATGTGAGTGGAAGTCAAGGAACAAATGATGGCATTCAGGAACACCATGTTTTACTTCCGGGTTTAGAGTTCGTCTTGTATGAAGTTTTGTAATCTTTCTTTTTAATAGTTGTCTTTGAACGGTTGACGCTTTTGTATTTGAACCGACCATCCAAGGTGAGGCCCAATCATTGATCAAATACCAGGTCTCACTTCCATTTTTAAAGTTCGTTTTGTGCGAGGTTTTTATTTTTTTATTTTTCATTGTTTTGCATTTGTCTTTGAAATTTTGACTTTTTTGTATCCGAGCGATTCCTTTTCTCAATAGTCTGTCATTACCTGGGTATATGTGTGGTGTTTTCCAATATGATTATTGTAAAAAGTTTCATGGGCAAAAAACGTAAACATTTTACACATACATCAGAACATATGTTTGTAAAGAAGTAAGTTCTTTGGATTGTCAGGTGGCCAATGTCATATAAAACTATATTAAACATATAAATTTAATGAACAAAACATAAGAAAAATAAACACATAACAAATGATATATGGAATGAAATGTACACAATATTACAAGATTCACAACACTGAACATAAAAGATGTTTATTCAAAACACTGAACAAATATAATGCATATATAAATTATATGCATTTTACAGCCGGAGACATACCATCCTGCACACACGCATTCCTGGTACTGTAGAAATTCACTAATTGGACTGGGTTGTTCCCCTTGGATAATTTATAAATACGGACGGATTAATTTCACATAAATGTAGATTCTAAATTGATGACGAGGACACTAGATGATTAATATATCGCTTCACTATTGCATCCAGCGAACCGTGACTAATATGACTGCATACATATAATGTGTTCAGCACGGACTTCTCGGGTTGTAATTACGGACTCTAAAACTCCAAATGTATGACGGCATTTAATGATAATACTATCACCGATGTTGGGCGTTGTGACATCAGTTTATGTACACCAAAACCGGTACCATTTCAACACAGACACCATTTACACCGACAGCAAACTTTGCTACATGCACACCAAAAACCAGG
Source organism: Bathymodiolus brooksi (assembly GCA_963680875.1). Classification (NCBI taxonomy): domain Eukaryota; kingdom Metazoa; phylum Mollusca; class Bivalvia; order Mytilida; family Modiolidae; genus Bathymodiolus; species Bathymodiolus brooksi. The sequence goes on from OY804578.1 coordinate 57,934,861, forward strand.
CATAAAAACCCTGTAAAATAGATATTGAACCCACGCATTACTTACATTGTCTAAACATTTGCATATAATATGTAAATTTTCCGGATATTCTGGACCGCGAGCAAGAAATAACATCTCGACAGCAAAATTTACCATAATTAACCATAAATAAAGCAAAAAGACTTACCCGAGTGTAATGAACCTTCGCCTATGAATATCCATGTCCTGTATTTGACAATTGTAATACTCAAACTGCCTGTTCCTCACTTTACTTAAACACAAAGCGTGTGCTTCACTCAAAATCCATGTGCCGACTGACTTTCAACTCACCTTGTTTAAATCTCATGGGTAACCGTACTACGTGATAAACTATCGGTCTGTTTGACTTTTCTATCGGTGTTAGTGGAAAATATAACCATATTAAATTATCCAATATATAATATATTAATACATAATGCAAGTTCGTTACAAACGTCCCTTTCCTAAAGACTAAAGACCATTTAGTCCGACCAGCCAAACGAACTTCAAAAAATTATCTGAAATTACAAAGTAAATAAGGTTAAAATAAAACTCCGTAAACATATCATCACACTCACATGTGAAAATATGAACAACTGTAAATGTAACACTCAGGGGAAAACTAAATATCATCACATCTAGATAATACATCTGCAACAATGTTCGTCTTGCTTGCAATGTAAGAAATAGTAAAACAGAATTCCTGAAGTATCAAACTCCAACGCAGTAACCGCTGATTACTGGTTTTCATCTTATGTAACCACTGTAAAGGGGCATGATCAGTGTTAATAGTAAATACTTTACCCTCAAGAACATTTCTCAGTGTTTTTACCACCCAAACAATGGCAAAACACTCCTTTTCTACCACTGCATAGTTGCATTCAGCTCCGGAGAGCTTCTTACTGATAAACAAATTGGATGTCGCCCATCGTTGAACTCTTGCTCATGCACAGCTCCCATACCCTTTCCTGGTGCATCAGTCTGCAAAATAAACTTTTAGAAAAATCTGGACTCCGTAAAACAGAGTCACTACAAATACAATCCTTCAATTTGTCAAATGCTTTCTGTGTTGTATCTGACCACTTAACTTTGGTTGGTACGTTTTTCTTTGTGAGGTCAGTTAAAAGTACTGATATGTCTTAAAACTGTGGTATGAACTTTCTATTAAAACCTATAAGACCTAGAAATGACCGAATTTGTTTCTTTGTAACAGGAACCGGAAACTGTCAAATAGCAGAAACCTTGTCTTGAACAGGTTTAATGTTACCACTTCCTGCAATGTGACCTAAAAATTCTAGCTCCCTGTATCCGACAAAACACTTACTTGGTTTGGCAACGAGCTTTGCCTCTCTTAAGGATTGAAATACTGCTCTCAGGTGTTCAACATGAAACTCCCATGTATCGCTAAAAATACCTATATCATCAATAAATGAATCTGTAAATTCATCGAACCCTTCTAAGACTTTGTCCATCATACGGACGAAAGTGGCTCCGGAATTGATCATCCCAAATGGCATCACAGTGAACTGATAATGTACTTTTTCGTCTACTTTCTAAATCGAGAGGGACCTGCCAGTACCCTTTTGCTAATACCAGCTTACCTATGTACCTCGCTTTACTAACCTTATTTAGTACCTCATCCATGCGAGGCATCAAGACAGGATCGAAAATAGACTGTGTGTTTAAATCACGGAAATCTAAACATATGCGGAGAGATTGATCCTTTTTTTTAATTAAAACAATGGGGGCTGTGTAAGGGCTATCAGAAGGTTCAACTATACCTGCTTTCAACATATCGTCAATCTCTTTCTTGACTTTGTCTCTAAATGCATATGGTATCGAATAAGCCCATTTATATACCAGCTCTTCTGTTCTAGTAACTATTTTATGTTCTATAATATTTGTTACCTGAGGTACATCACTAAATATGTCATCGTATTCTACCATGAGTTCTTTGAGCTGTTTTCTCTCATCAGACGTCAACTCTGGTGATATATGGACGTCATCTACACTTTCTTTTCTTTGTAAAGCAGGATAAATAGCTAGATTCATCTCACTGTCGTCTGTCCTTTCATCTGTACTAAGACCTGAAATTAAGCTTAAGCACGCAGCAATATCTGTTTGAACATCATTATCCTTATCCTTTTCTACCCTTTCATGCCATACCTTTAGCATGTTAGCATGAAAACCTTTTTCTTTTCCTCCTCTAACTTTGACTTTGTAGTCAACTGGACTAACTTTGTCGGTTACAATAAACGGTCCTTTCCAACTAGCTAATAGTTTGGATGTATGTGTAGGCAGTAATATAAGTACTTTCTGACCAACTTCTAACTTCCTATCTCTTGCTTTTCTATCATAGTACAGTTTTTGTTTCTGTTTTGCTGTTTCTCATTTTCAGTGGCAAGCTCTGCCATTGTGTTTTCATCTTTTCTCTTGTGTCTAACAAATGACTTAATACAGAATTTTGACATGTACTCGGTTCTTCCGATTCCTCTTTAAGAACTGCTAGAGGACCTCTAATATGCCTGCCATATAATAGTTCAAATGGCGAAAACCCGGTGCTCTCATTTGGTACTTCTCTGTATGCGAATAGCAAGTACGGAATATATTCGTCCCATGTCTTAGGCTTCGATCTTGCATATGCTTTCAACATTTTCTTCAGTACACCATTAAACTTTTCACAAAGTCCATTGCACATAGCATGGTAAGGACTGTTGCGTAGCCTAATTATTTGTAATAATCTACATACCTCCCGCATTAACTCCGACATGAAGTTGCTCCCTTGGTCAGTCAGCATTTCTTTAGGTATTTCCACCCTAGAAAATAAACTAATCGAAGCATTTGAAACTGTGCTGGTCTCTCAATGCACTTGCTTCTGGATATTTAGTAGCATAATCGACACAAACCAAAATGAAACGATTTTTCTGTCTGTCATAGGCAAAGGGCCAACAAAATCTAAAGCAATGCGCTGAAATGGCTCGTCCATAGTTGGTATACTAATCAGTGGAGCTCGGGGTACCCTCCCCTTTGCTGAACCTATCTGACAATCAGGACAAGATCTACAGTACTCTGATATATCATTAAATATACCTGGCCAAAAAAAATGTTGCATAATTCTATCTCTTGTCTTTTTATTTCCAAGATGACCAGCTAACGGAATGTCATGCCCTAGCTTAAGTATCATGTCTCTTAATTGCCTTGGCAACACAATCTGGTGAATACTTTCACCACTTGGCTTATTGTACACTCTATACAGTAAATCGGACAAATAAACAAAGTATGATGACTGATTTTCATTGTGTTCTTCACTAACATACGATCTTACCTTATCTAAAGTTGCGTCTGTCTTCTTTACAGTCTATCAGCTGTTTTCTGTCACACATCTTGAATTCTTGAGATATATCTGAAAATCTATAGGATGAGTTATGGATGTATCATTACTAAACCTTTCTGTGGTCTCGTCTATTTTCTTATCTGCTTCATCTTGCTTCTTCTTTCTGGATCGGGTCTCAACTGCATTAAAAGGAACTGTCTCTTCTGAAACAAAAATATCTCTACCTCCAGTCACAGGAACCTCTTCAATACTATGTGGCACAGATGTATTCACATAGTTACCTACTACAAGATCTGCAAACGGTGTATCTAAAATTAGTGCTACAATGTCACCTGAAATAAAAGGAGTAGATACATTAATGTACACCTCAGGACACTGCTTTACTGTACCATCCGCTAAACATATATCTCTAGTATGACCTGTCAAATGATCAGTGTTAGTAAATTTTCTGTGAACAAATACAGTAAAACATCCTGTATCTCTTAAAACAGATACATCATCGTTATTAATCTTACCTTCAACAATATCAAGTCCATGCACTTGTACTTTATTGCCATTACACGAGATACCTGGTAGTTTTACAGTTACACCACTATTATAGCCATCAACAGTATGTTCATGCTGAGTATGCTGAACAGACTGAGAAAAGCAAAGAGGTGGTAAAAGATCTTATTGGAGACCCAACATACACCACAATAGTCGCCTTTACAGATGGCTCATGTCAGGGTAACCCTGGACCATGTGGATCCGGAACAGTGCTATTTCCAGGTGACAACGAAGGAATCAGCCTCATGAGACCGGTAGCGCAAAGAGGATCCATACTGCTGGCAGAGCTTTCGGCAATACTCATGGTATTAGAACACTGCATAGCTGCATTAAAGGATGGGTTCACTGATATCAAGATCTTGTCAGACAGCCAAACTGCAGTAGGTATCATGACTCTCAACTGGAAGTCATCAAACTACATTGACACGATCTCCGACATTAAGAAAAAATTAGGGACATTGATGAGATACGGAATGCGAACAACTCTATCTTGGATCCCAGGCCATGCTAATATAGCCGGGAACGAGATAGCGGACCAAATGGCAAAGGAAGCAGAAAAAGAGTCAATGTCCCTAAATGAACAGTATAATGTCATCACCATGTCAGATGTCAAACAAGCAGTGAAGACTTCAACTAAAATAAAATGGCAGAATAGATAGACCATCAGCGAATCAGGGAGACAACTTTATGATCTGATACCAATGGTTCGAAATGCCAACCATTTAGATATGCCAAACCCACAAATAGGTAGAGTTTTGACAGAGATGAGAACAGGATACAGCAGACTAAACAAATACCGGAATAACATAGTTCAGTCCCTCACGCCACTATGCGACTGTGGAGAAGAAGAAACCACCGAACACTACATATTGCACTGCCACATTTATGATCATGAGAGAGCCAAACTCGCAGTGCAATTAAAGACCATAGATGAAAGCATTGACCTACTTCATCTCCTGACTAGAGACTCCAATAAATAGAAACATCAAAATAAATTAACATTCTTGGAGGAATTCATCAAAAGTACAGGGCGCTTTCCAGAACTAGCAAGCCCTGTACCCCGATCCTGAGCCTAAGCAACTCAATACTCCAGTACAAGGAGATATTACAGTGAGATAATAAAGCACCAAAGAGAAAAATATTAGTACTCGGGGAACAGTAGGGTCAATTGCGACTTTTAGGATCAGGATCAGGATCAGGATTACCGCTCAAAGGTTTTGGCTGTCACTATAACAGTATTTAAAGCAATACTGGAACAAAATAGGTAAAATAGTTGTCAAAGCAGTACCAAGTTCATTGAGGGGGATGGAACATCTATCGTGAACCATCTCCATCAACAACCCCGAATCACCTGAAGTATTTTAACTACGAAAGTAAATGTCAAAAACACTTTTACGTCACACATTGATAAAAAAAATATTTTTGACATTTTTGTTGATTGCCTTATCTTTATACATTTTCACTATATGAAAATCCATTGTTTATTATCGTCTCTGCAGAGACGGAATATATTTCGACAAGATCTTGGTATCGGAATATAAACCTTTTAAGAGATCGAATAAAGCGATTTTTGTATAGCCCTGGTCCAGTAACCTGTTTCTCAGATAAAGATGACGTTTCAGGAAATCAGAATAATTGCTACTGGCCCATGCATAGCGAATCAATTGCTACTGGCCCTTACATAACGAAGTTAAAATGCATGCAATGTCATTCGTCATTGGTAAATGTGGTCTTAACCATTCATTAGATCATTTCTGGGGATTTCGAAAAAACATATTGTAAGCAGTTGTCATTGACTTCAGAATGAGGTAGATATATAAATTGAATAGTGATATGGGGTGCTAGACACAAAACGGTCAATTACACGATGGGGTAAGTTGATATTGAAATGTTTGTAAAAATTATAAGTTCCGATACTTAGAATGTTTAAAATAAGCTTAGATAATTCTTCGCTTGTATGATCCACCTTTGTGAGTGAATCAAATGTACTTACCATATAACTGATATTGTGGTGTGTTTTTGGTTTCCTTCATCTTGCGCTCCATGTGTTGACTGTTTCTCTGTATTGTCCATTTTTGAGTGTCCCTTCGGTATTTTCTAACGTTTATATGAACATAAAATAGAAAAATCCTTTGACCAAAATGTACATCATTTTCACAGCTCTCTAATGATTATTTCATAAATTCACCAAGAATGGACAAACGTTCTAATTTCTGAATTAAGATTACATTTATAAATGTTGATGTTTGTACTATCCAACACCAATTCCATGTCACACAATGTTTGTGACGGGTGTCATTACTGGAGTAGGAACTGCTAATCCCGTTATGGAGCACCTGATTTCACTCCGGGTGTTTAGTTGGGTTCGTGTTGCTCGATGCTTAGTTTTCTATGTAGTGCTTTGTAGATCATCGCATCGTCCGTTGTTAATTTTCATTTGGCCATAATGATTGTTTGCTTCTGTATCATGATGATCTAATTATAATTAATTAAAAAATGTCCCTCTGCACATGTATACCACACAACTCTATGCATGAAAGGTATTAGATCATTGCCTTTTGTCATTACCTACTTTTCTCTAAAATAGACAAACCACATGATCACAAGAAACTTTCTTTAATTATATGCATGAATAAGAGTGGTAGTTTTTATAAATATCTCAGGAATATTTAAGAACCTTGAATTTCTAAAACGTATTCCACCTTATTTTGATAATATTCAAACACCTATTTTATCATACTTTTAAATGTTACACATGATCAGTTACTGTGGATGAAACCATTAAAAATGATAGTAGTTAATTCGATATTCCAATGGGAATGAAGAAATGCGCTACTCAATTATAAGAGAACGTGATGAAATAAGATAGAATATGGGTCTATGAAAAGTATATTTCATTTTATTTAGTTATTAATTTTAGGCTACGATTTACTTTTGGCATTCTACTACTATCGATAGTAAATTGCCAGGATAGTAAAGGAAACTACAAGGTTGAGGTGGAGAAATTAATAGAAGCTATACAGGGAAGTTCTTTTCTAAAAGTAGGGTTAAGTGGAAAAGTCTGTAGACAACCACGAAAAAATAGAACTTTTGGAGATACCTAGTGAAGACGAAATGAAACGGTTTGTTGAAATGGCAGAAGAAAGCTTTCAGAAAATAGAGCTTCAAAACAGAGAATTTGCCAGTAAGTATAATAACTTCATATAACATGTATATCTAAGCAACATTTTTTTTTGCATTGGAGAATATAAATATACACTATCACATAATTTACTGTAATAAATGCTTTTTGCATATGTATTATAATTGAATAAGCATAATAGTCATGCGGTAACAAAACATCATGAACATATCGAAAGCTGAAAGGTTTGGGCTAATTCTCTATCTTTATTCTTGAGCAGCACTTATAATAAGCTTGCTTCATATGCATGTAAATCCAAATAAGAAAGTTGTGGAGCACATGTAATAACCCATAATTCTATAAAAAAAAATGAAAACAAAATGGCTTTAAATATAATTCTAAGAATAATTCCATCGGATCTCTTTAATAAAACTAAATATTATGAATAGGAGTCTTAATGAATACTTGTGTGTCACGAAGATTAAATATATTATGTATAATGTTCAAGATATGTTATTGAAAATAACGCTGTTCGGTCGGTTGTATGTGAGGGTTGACATTTTACTCACATGTGGAAAACACTTGCATAAGCGCACTATTTCACCAAGGGGAAGGGGTGCTTGGGCTCATAAAACTAGTTTAACCCGCAATGTTTTATTGAGGTGTCTGTACCAAGCGACGAGAGTGAGCGGTCAGGTATTTGTGTTTTAGGGGTATTCATTTTGCCTCTTTCTACGATTTTGATTCTTGATTTTAGAATTGTTCCCACGGTGTAGTATTGTTTGATTTTAGCAATTATCACCTTCATGAAAAATCTATCAAATTTCAGATTTAAAATTTTATTTATTATATAAAATCTGAAATTTAAACATCATTCGTCTGATAATTGGCAAAGTAATTATTTTTTTTATAAAATGACATTTTCCATATCGGCACTGGTATCATTAAAAGACTTTCATATCGGTCGGACGAATGATACCACAGACGTAATGAAATCCACGTGATATTAACAAAATATTTCAAATTGGAAAGATTAATATGACAAATGTGAAAACGTATGAAAAATGTACAGTAAGCACAATTCATTTTTTTCTACATAGATAATTGTTGTAGCAATTTCACCACGTACAACACCTCTCGAGCGGTGGCGGTGCGGAGGTGCTTCCGGGTCCATCTGGTGACGGTTTTGAAGCGGAGAATTATATCAACTTTCTAGGTCAGTCGATATTATTTCATAGCTTATTAAGTTTTACATTATGAAACATTTCAGACGGAATTCTTAAATCATTTTGGCAACCGATAAGCGATTTCTCTTCAGAAAATAAGTCATAGTTTTTCCAAACACTTCGTGGTAAAGTCGGATGACCACGTCAGTTTTGCGTGTCAGGTCACACACGTTTAAGTTTTGAAAATGCGTCGGCATTTATTGTGTGAAAAGAGGGTCCTGTTTGAGGGTATTCGATACTATTCTTCGGCAAAAGTGAATTAAATGACCAGTAGTATCGTAAATCGACGCGATTCAGCCATAAGAAATGGAGGTCATTCGGTTGTGGTTGTGGAAGTCTTATCGGTGGTGGTGCAAATTTCATTTGCAATCCTGTTATCTCGTAATTACTGATAAAATACAATTAATACTTTATGTATATTCAGAGTTATTTATATAATCCTAAAATATACCATATTGTAGGTAGTGATAGCAAATATAGTGGAAAATGACAAAGAAGAAGAGTTCCCTTTGGCTTCATAGACCAAAACGTCGCAGTTTACCAAGACACACATTTTTTTCTCAATTATGTAGAAAACTCCCGCCTGAAATTTTAAATGATTTATATGAATCGTCGCAACAAAATGGGAGGAAACATAAATGTACACCACTAAAGGGGACCACTCCTAAGCGAAAAATACTTTTGTCACCTGGAACCCCAAGTAGTATATCGGGGTCCTATGACACCGTGGTAGCTAAATTAAGAAAATTGCGGCGACGATTGGTTGAAATAGCACGTGAATACACGCTATTATAGAACCCGCGGTACCATAGCGTCGGACTATACTGGACATAGTCGGCAAACGCAGCTACTGTTTCTTTAAATTTCATTCTGTCTATCATTTATAACCTGTGAATTTAACACATATTTATGAATACATAAAATTAGACGGCAATTTGTGTTCCTCATGGAATGTATCAGTGATTCTTTTTTGTTTGTTCTTGAACTGTCCATATATCTCCTTAATAAAAAGAATCAGAATCCTGAATTATGCAATACCTTTCCCTGTACGTGCATTTAACAAATAGGAAGAACCCACTATATGTACATGTACGTGCATTTTAAATATAAGAAGAACCCACCATTTAAGTGCATTTTACAAATACATGTAGGAAGAACCCAAACCCTAAATTAAGATACTGAGGTATGATATTTGAACCGCGTGTATCTTGAAATTGAAAACATTATAATTCCTCTGCAATTTCAATTTTCGGAGGCCGGAAAGTAGGGGCAAGTGGTAGGAGTGGATAAGCTTTGTAAGTGTATCGGTAAGTTGGGGGCACAAGCTTTAGAACAGGACCGGGAAGAGGGACAAGATTTTCAAAACTGACAAGCATAAACGGGGGCGCTTGGCATCAAATCATACCCTTATACCTCTTAGTAAAGTAGACATGTTTTGTTTCCATGCTATGCAAATTCAGCTTCTAAGTGTTTGCTCCTGCGCCCCTGTGTATATGAACCTGGTTTCTCTGTTGTTGAACAGTTTTATGCAATGGCCTCTTGTAACACAATTATATGTGTAGTATCTTGAGTGAATAAAGTATTGAATGTTGTATCATTTGTTTTACATTTTTTGTTTACAAATGGAAACTCGTATTATGTATGTTTTTGGAATAAGAAGAGTTTGAAGAAATCAAAGGGGTAATAAGAATCCGTAATTCGAAGAACAGACAACACAATGGTCGTACGAAAAAGGTCAAATGTACAAACAACGATCTACAAAGCGCTACACAGAAAACGAGAAATACGAACTCCACTATTTAAACCTGGAGTGAGCTCAGGTGCTCCGGAATAAGATATGTTTGCACCAAGCACAATTTGTTCTATGTCAGCCTGTGACAAGTTAATAAACTTAAGATACCTTCTGAGAAGTTGTAATTTGCTTTGTTTCATAATTGGTTCTTATGGTTTTGTGTGTGTGTGATTTACATTTATTTTCCTGTTTAAAGTTGTATTTTCAATAAATTATTACTTTCTGAAAATATTAGATTTGAGACGAATTATATAATAGAAGATAACTAATATATTACCTCGACAGTCGTCTTTCGCATGTGCAACTATTCGCAATGAATTTAGTTCACCACGTACAACACCTCTCGAGCATGAACAATCTGTAAGTGCTTCAGTTTTTGTGTCGTCTCATTTATGTAAATTGTTTTCCCCTCTGTGCTCTGTCGGTTGTTTATTGTACCCCTCCTGTACCCCTCCGTTTTGTCGTTTTCGTGTGTTATCTTGATTTTGCCTTGTCTTCGGATTCTGTCGTTTTTTAATAATCCCTTTACCTTGTTCCTTCGGTATTCTGTTGACTATATATGAATATATGAAGTACAATGGAACAATGACGTCAATACTTATGTCGATTTCTTTACACTTACGACTTCTTGTGAAGCCCCCCCCCCTCCCCCCCCCTCCCCCCCACTATTCCTCAATAACGCAAACTCATATAAATAATCGTATTTATTAAGCCCAAAACTCGTCTAGTGAAATGAAAAAAAAAGACCAATTCATTTTTATTTTTGAAAACCATTGACTCGGAATGTCCTATAACATTTTTGTTATCCTTACTAGAGCGAGGCTGGTTTTGTTATTACCTCATTTCGTATGATTAAATCCGTTAAAATATGGTATATTTTGGGAATATATAAATAACTCTGAATATACATAAAGTATTAATTGTATTTTATAGTTAATTACGAGATAAAAGGATTGCAAATAAAATTTGCACCAACACCGATAAGACCTCCACAACCGCCACCGAATGACCTCCATTGCTTTTGGCTGAATCGCGTCGATTTACGAAACTACTGGTCATTTAATTCACTTTTTCCGAAGAATAATATTGAATACCATCAAACAGGACCCCCTTTTCACACAATAAATGCCGACGCATTTTCAAAACTTAAACTTGTCTGACCTGACACGCAAAACTGACGTGATCATCCGACTTTACCACAGAGTGTACATTCTATGCCGTAAATGACATTTTTGGTAGAACAGTCCAGAGGGTCAAACGATTTGGTGTAGTAAGTTTTTCCAGTTAAATTACTTGTAAATTTAGGAGACGTTATTAGCATGCCGCATGTTTTACAAGTATTATTTTTGTCAGTTTTTATTTTGCAAGTAGTAATGCATGGAGAAGAGTCACTAGTACCTAGAGATTTAAGACAGTTCGAAATATTAATAGAACAAGATTTTAAAATTTGATACGAATCTGAAGTTTTGAAATAATAATTACCCTCTGGCTGAACGTAAGACAAATCGGGGGTATCCCGTAGGATTTTCCGTGGAACGCATATAGCATTTGCTACCCTGTTCCGTGTAGTAGCAAATGAGGATCGTGTTAACCCGGGTGATGTCCTATCCGGTATGTTAACCTAACGCTCTGTTTCACGTAATTTAACACTGTAATGTAATTATAAGTATTTACTAACATTGACACAAAAATGTTATTAGATATTTTTTCAAATAATTTTCCTCCTTACCTATTATGAAAGTAACATTACTATTTCATGGATGGACGAACAATGTATTTAGATAGGCAATTGTATATATCAAATATTTTTTTTCTATCCGGGCTATCGAAATAGATATTTACATATCTGTGACGGATTACAAAATGTAAGTAATATCATTGGTCATTGGTCATTGATAGATGTGGTATTAACCAATAATTTAAGCATTTTTAGTGTCAGACAAACAACGAACACTTGCAAGATGGGGTAAGTTGGTTATTAAAATTAATATATGTAAATATTAAACATATCTGAAAGTAAGAATTGTTTGAAATATTATTCTAAGGTTTAATAATTTTAATGATTGTAAAAAAAAATTCTCCGTGGTTTGTAATTCTACTGGCAACGGGTTGTGGCAATGGTTTTGAATTGATTACGTTTCGATTTTATCATGAAACTACATTGTAGATTAGCTCATAAAGCGCAGTATCATTCGGCATGCATTACAAATTATTTGCTGAAGTGGAAAAAAGAACATAGTGCTGATAATTACTCTACAATTAAAAATGAGTCGGAACATGATATTACATTCAAAAAGTTCTTAGACATTTTGCACCATGACCTTTTTGAGAACAAGAAAGCGTTTACTATGTCTTCCTTGTTAGACAAATTTTGTTCCTTGCTTCCAGAGGGTTTATTGACAAAGTATTCTGCCAAATTACAGACAAGGCTTCAAAATCATTACGGCGATACTATTGTGATCGAAAGTCAAAAGGGACAAGGTCAATCAAATATAGTTTTCAGTAGTTCGATATCAGTTGCTGACGCCATTCGTGCCGCAAGTAAGTTGAAAGCAGACCTCAAGTTTTCAGAGGTAGAAGCTTCTTTCGTAGATGTCCCTGATATGCAGGAAGATCAGATTCTTCATGATGCTGCGAAGGTATTACGTGTCTCTTTAAACGCAGTCGAAATTTCCAAAGATTTCTATCCTTCTCCATCTGATCTTTCTCATCATAGATCATTACAATTCTTTCCGCCTTCTCTTATGACCTTCCTTTCATGGTTGGTTGATGGCAATTGTTTTCATGTTGAAGGTGACTACAACGCGTTGTCACACGATAAAGCTAGGAAATGTATTGCTGTAGCCAAAATGATAATATCGTTGCACAAAAACAACTTCACTCCATTTAATTTGGGATTGGCCCTACAACTTTACCATGGGTACGGATCTAATCATTTAATTGAAACCCTTCATGCATTTGGTACTTGTGCTTCTTACCCTGAAGTGAGACAGTTTTTGACCAATGCCGCAAACAATGAGATAGCAAACACTGACGTGTCTTGCATTCCTTGCGGGATAAGTCCTAAAACTCTCGGCGGTGACTTTATTCAAGAAGGCGCTGACAACATAGACCTAAATACAGAAACCACAGACCGAAAAAATACTATGCACTCTATGGCTCGAGCAGTTTTTCAGGTGATGCCAGATCATACACCAACTTCAGAAATCATTTCAACCAAGCTTAAACGAGGTCAAGACCGATCACTTTCCATGACAGAGGAAACCACATCACTCATGACATGCTTACCTTACCGTAAACCTAAAGAAAGACATGGTCCGCAAGGTATCCTGACCCAATAACTCTGATCGGAACAATTTCCGATCAAACGAAAGACGAGACTGATAAGGCTTGGGTGCTGCTTCGCATGTTGTCCCGACGGACAATCGAACTGCCAGTCTTTACCAATAAAGTCCAACAAGTCGTGCCATTCTAGACTGGTTTTTATATACTTCTTTCGGTCCATAAACCAGATTTTATAGCCGTTGGATATCCAACAATCGTAGACGCAAAGCCTACTGACATGGCGACAGTATACACGGCAATACAGAAGTATTTAGATATGACAATGGCAGCAGGTCAGAGCAACTCTATACAGACATTTGACCAACAACTCTATGCTATTGGCCAGCGAGTCAAATTGTCAATGCTTGACAGTAGTCACGCGTTTTACGATTGGGAGGATTCCATACATTGTCATGTTACATCTCAGCTGTTGGCAAACTTTGGTCTTCGGCTGGACTACGCGAACTACTTGTCGATTCGGGTGCTTATGCAGGATGCACTGTTGATCAAATCCTAATTGGAAAGCAGTTCAATCGTGGCATTCGAGCATATACACTAGTATATGAAGCTCTGATGACTTTGTGGTTGAGTGCTTTTTTTAAGTGGTTCTCAGAGGAAGGACACATGGTCAGTATTGAAGAAAATGTCTGGCAGTCAATGCTTTTGCTTCACGAACAGTTCTGTGATCCAAACAGAAATACAGCTGATATCTCTAGATTCCATGATCTTTTCTTAGAACATCTATCACCACTGGTTTTCATGTTTAAGGGATATTTCTTCACAGGCATCTCCAACCTTCAAATTCTGGGATATGTTTTTACATGCCGTAGAGGTAATGCTTATAAATATTCGAGACGAGCGCGACGGTGATTGGCAACTGCATTTACAGTCTGTTTCGTCTATGTTGCCATATTTCTTTGTCACAAACTATGCCAGGTGGACGCCAGTTTATCTTCTAGACCTGCTGAATCTTCCTGATGAGGTTCGTTCAGCATTTGAGTCTGGAAAATTTGCGGTTAAGCAAAGGCTGGTGGTTTCAATGCGCATGGAATGATATGTCAACAGAGAAGACAATTATACGGGATTCAAAGGGCACTGGAGATATTGTTGGTGTCACAACTCAGAAATTCGCTCTTCTCCGATGGATGTTTACAAGATACATCCTTTCTATGTATGCTTCAGAAATGAGATGTAGATCTGGTGTTTGCTTTGATGTTGAGCTAGAGCATGCGTCAGGAGTCCAGACCTACTGCAATGAAACGTGATGAACAACAGGTAATAGATCTTATCGAATATATCCAGAACCACATGACTGATCCTTTTAGTATTGAAGAATGTCCAAGGTCACTAATCAAAATTGGAACAGGTTTGCATGCTTCAAAGGAAGTCGAAGAATCATTCCTTGGTTCTATAGGGCGAGGTGCGAAAGCAGCTAACTCATTTATCCACGGTTGCTTTAACGAAAATGAAACTAGAGAATGTTATTCACCCATTTCCAGGTCCCAATTGAAGACGTTTGAAGACCTGACAAAGCGTTGTAACTTTAACTGTCGGCCTGGAGATGTTATTAAAGCCCATATAAACCCAGAGATTGTCTTCAGAAGAGCCTTGGCCTTTGCAAATGTACGAGAGGAAGTTACTGTAGAAAAGGATTTGGCTTACCCAATCGGACAGATACCAACCGCTTTATTCTATGATGATGGATTAACGAGAAAGTCGTGTAAATCAGATTTGATCAACTTACTGGAAAAAGAGGTCTGCTCGGTGTTCACACTTCCTGAATATGATAGAAGAAGGTCTGTACTCATCAGAGATTCAATGGCTATTATACATAGCATGAATGTAAAACGGTTCAAAAGTTTCGGTGATCTGGCAAAAGATTACTTTAAAGTTCTTGTTGACTTGCTTTCACAGCTTCGGTTGTGTTGTCGACGTGTTTGATCGATATGACGTGGAACAATCTGTTAAATCAACAGAAAGAAAGAGGAGGTCTGTCGGTCATATTGGTAGAGTCTTTCAAATCATAGACAGTAGACCCATACCAGACTGGAAAAAAATTCTTTCTGTTCCCGAAAACAAAACCCGTCTTATTAGGTTTCTCGGTGACAACGCCTTAAAACATTACACAGGTTTCACCTTGGGAGACAATGACCAACTACAGCTTGCCGGGTGCTTCCAAAATCCTGAAACTGTGATGACCATCAGCTCTGGTTCTATGGACGATGTTCCCGAATTATTTAGTACACAAGAGGAGGCTGATACTAGGATTATCCTACATGCATTGTTTGCAAACAAGGACATTGAGGAGTTGTGGTTTCAGACGGGTAGTGTAAACTCAATGAAAGACGCTTGGTGATTCGTTCCTGTGCATGACATTACCCTTGCAATTGGTCCTCTGGTGTGTAACATTCTACCAACCGTTCATGCTCTTACAGGGTGTGACACTACGTCTTCATTTTTTGGTATAGGCAAAAAGACAGTGCATAAAACCTTGATGCAAAATCCGCAGAAATTCCAAAATTTGTTGAGTCTTGCTGGATCAGACATAGAAACATCTGTTGAAGTTGGGAGAAAGTTTGTTTCAGTTTTGTACGCCCCAAAAGGTGCTGCTAAATCTGCCCATGACAATTTGCATGAACTGAGAGTTAAATCAGCCTTAGCCAAAGACGCATCTCTAGTGAGACTGCCTCGCTCAGAGGCGACTTTTAAACAACACATTCTCCGTGTATCTTTGCAAGTTTATGTTTGGATGAATTCACACGTTGCAAAAGCTCCTCCTAGATCTCCTTTGAAGTTTGGGTGGGCGATGGCTGATGGTTCTATGAAACTTGTATATTTTGAGGGTCCGATGTCTTCGGAGTTCTTGCAGGACCTCATCTGCACTTGTAATGGAAAAAATGCTTGTAGCAAATCATGCATTTGTACGGAACAAAATTTAGCGTGCACAAGTATTTGTTCCTGTCAAGGCAAAGAGGACTGTAAAAATCATTTGACTCACCGAGCAGTTCCAGAAAACATCACTATAGTAATTGGAACTGTAGACGAAGACATGATGTAGACACTTGACTAGATATGCATATATTTATATAATACTATTTGAAGAAAAAAAAAACGTGAAAAAAAATGTAAAACAAAAATTCCTACCAGTGGTCTCTGACCTTGTCGTGGTTGGTGGGTTTTCATACTAACAAGAGACCATTTTATTTTATCAATTGTTTCAACAGTGAGATTCTGTCCGCTATTGCAACTGTTCTTTCTTTGAAGTTGTTTGATATACTTATTCTGTATTGCACTTCATTTTTCGTTACGTAAATGGTTGTTTCACTTCTAAACCCACAATCTATTTCAACTGTCCAATGCATTGTCTGCAAAAAGGGGGGTTGATTGTTGTAAAATTTACCGTTATTTTTTCTCATTTATTCCTATACATTTTAATCACATTTATCTTGCAAATCTTTAATATATATGATATGTAGTAACAAGCTAGTTATTTTCATTTTTTTGTCTTTTCGATGCTTAAAATTGAGATATGGACTTTGTCATTTTTTTGGTGTGAAATCTTCTTAGATGCTTGTTCTTGTTGTCGTAATTTTTTCCTTGTTTCTCTATGAATTTGGTTCAAACTTTCCAGAAAAGATATGCATATATTGAATTATTCCTATGTATAATTCTAAGAAATTTCAATGACTTGCGGTGAAAATATGCGTGCGTTAATATCGATTTGTGAATGTTGTCCCCCTTTTTAATTAGGTGCATATTTCAGTTATGTTTTTAAAGGCATACTTTTGTAACCGCAATAATCTCACTTTCAATGCCTGTCTCAACCATATGTATGAAGTACGCTAAGCAGTGGCGAATGCTAGTTAAGATATTTCGGATAATGTATGAAACAATTAAAATGTCTTCGTTCTTAGATTTGACCTTTGACTCCGGATATAGAAAATCTGCACCATACTAGAATGCGACGACATGCCTAAATCGATGCAAAATGTCTTTTTCTTCAAAATAATATCCAATGCAGCCGTGTGGTATTTCGGTCCATTAAATTTTCCATTTCACCTTGATTGTCACTGCACTAATAGAAGAAAGAGCCGTCGTGGTCGTGATCGTTTGCTAGTTACAACTACCTATGCAATCAGTGTCTATCACCACTAACATTGTGAGTTCCAATCCCATTCAGGGGAGGTGTACTCGATAAAACATTATGTGATATCATTGATTTGCTTTAGGTCGGTGGTTTTCTCTGGGTACTCCGATTTTCTCCACCAATAAAACTGTCCGCCACGATATAACTGAAATATTGTTGAAAGTGGGGTTAAATACCAGAACTCGTAACCCCGGATCTCTATATAGAAGAGTATCATATGAGTCAGAGGAATGGACCCATCAGTCTATTACATTGTATTATATATATCAGATGAAGTATGTCTAAGCACAACTATCAGCTTATAAAAAGTGCACTCATGACCCTCAATTAGTAAGAAAAGTTTGAAGGTACCAAAAGGGTTATCAGAAGCTGTAAATCGCAGAAAGACAGACAATACAATGGCAAAGAGAAAGGGGACGAAAAAGACAAACAATGATCAGCAAAACACTACACAGAAAACTAAAAATCGAGCAACACTAATCCGACAAATCGGGGATGAACTCAGGTGCTATGGAAAAGTAAGCAGTTCCTGCTCCACAAGTGGCATCTGTCAATTTATTCTTGTAACGAACCCGGTGATGAATGAGGAATTACTATGAAATATTTTAAAACTGTTAATCTATGCTAAAATATAAAACATGTCATGTTAATTCATTAGGGTTGATGCACATTAATGACGTATGTCAAATACATATTTGATATGTTCAAACGATTACCATTCCCCTTGGATTGGTGTGTCTGTACATAAATGAATATAGCAGGCATGTGACTCGAGATGGAATGACCTGACTGGGGCCAACAGCCGAGGTCAGGTCAGGTCACCTCAAGCCACAGACATCGGGTCCACATTTCCTGTTATTGACCTCACAAACAGTAATTAATTGTTTTATTATAATTCTTTCTCTTAGTGCTGCACGTTTATTGGAGAACCATCAAATACCAATTTTAAAGTCTATTTTGATAGAACTTGGACTGATCCAATGATCCTTGACATTCAAGGCAAGGAAGCTCTGAATGCTTGTGCTTATATGAATGCTGCTTTACCAACAAACAAACAAACAAACAAGCAAACAAATGTATTATTTGCCAATCAGTGGCGCCCTTACGAGCAGAATAATCATATAATAAATTTATTTACAATGATTACAATAATTTGTGTATGATTTAAGACAGTATGACAAACAAGGAATTAAATGTGCGTGCGTGTGTGCGTGCGTGTGTGCGTGCGTGTGTTTTGTATGTTTTGGTCTTTGATATATTAATATATTGATTTAAAAGTCATTTCTATATTAGTATTAAATTCAACGAACAAAAATAACGTGTTTTTCAAATTCATGCGATAAAAGCGGCCATTTTATTTTTGGATAGAGTCAACATTGCCAGGTCATATCTATCACATGATCAATGATGACTACATCGCAGGCCATAATATAACTGTAATATTGTTGACAGTGGAGTTAAACACCATAACCCTAACACATCGCAGGTCACGTGATCCAAAAGAGCCAATAGGAAATACGTATTAAGCAAAACATATTAACGAGGTATAATAAATACATTTAATGATATTTGTCAAATAAATATATGATATTTTCAACAGATTACCATGCCACTCAGATTGGTGTGTCCTACAATGAAGTATTGTAATGACATAAATGGATATAACAACAACTATATACAATACATGCAAACTACAGAGAGGTTACGAAGGTCCAATGACATATTTTCATTAGTTCTGAACCTTGAATTATAAAAACAAAAAAAACAAAAAAAAATATTATAAATTAGCATACGATTTTGATGAGAAAATTGCATTCTAACAGAGTGATGGTCATCTCCAATTTGCGAGAAATATCAAATAATGTAATATACACTTTGACAATTTTCCTTTGTTTCGATGGAAAGGGGGGTGGAGGTATTTATTTGCTGTTCAACTGAAATTTCCGGAACAGGTCGCTTCTTTATTGGCTGTAAAATGTCAACGAATAGTTGTTCAAATCCTTTATTTTCGGTACCCATTGCAAATTCAAACCATAAACTTAGAGCAAAGTTTAAAATGGAACTCTAAAGGAAAATGTAACAAAAATTGATTTTTGTCATATGTTAAAAGAGCAGTTCACATGACCATGTAGAGTAGAAGACATTCTACATTCTCCATGAAATAATATAATATATAATAATATTTACTGATTATAGCCCACCACAATGGAGGTGCTGGCTAGAAATGACAAGATGAGAGCACATGACAACATGTTAATTCATCCGATATCAAACACCAAAAGCAATGAAGAGTTATAAATGTACAAATATAACCAGTTTAGCACAGCCACTTTTTATTGAAGGGCCTGTACCAACAGCTAAGAGAGTGACCGGTCATTTATATATGTGTTAGGAGTATCGATGTTGCCTCTATAATCTACGATTTTTGGTAAGAGAGTGGAATTGTTTTGTTTTTCTTCTTATTAACAGTCTCTTATTTGAATCTCTATACAATCTCATTGAACCCAATATCCATAATATACAACGTATACAGGACACAGAAAAACAGACAAAAAATAAAACGTGGGCGGTTGCTATGAATAAATATTACACAAAATAGCATTACATTGTAAAATCGTCACAAAAGCAAATAAATTCACAAGGTGGGGGAAAAACTAGCCTTTCTATTGGAAACTATCAAAGCATAGTTACATCCTCAAGAAGGAAGTACACACCTATATCCAGTAACTATCATTCAGTCTGCTTAATCAGCCATACAAAAGGAGAGTAAACTTTAAAATTAACGGAGAATTAAATGTAATAATAAAATGTCAAGCTACCTGAATACGGATCTCGTTATCTGATGACCCGGAGGTACTTAGTGGACAGTAGTAATAGTACAGTAAATAGGTTAACATGAAAAATGAAATATGACATAAATGAATATAGCAGGCCTATGACAGGCGGTCATTTTATGTGCTTTGAAAATAACCCTTGTAGAATATGTACTTCTTTAAAAATCGTATATGATAACGGGTTCCTTTTAGTAAAGTTGAAGTCATCACTTCGAAAATGTCACGGTAGCCACCATGACCTGGTTGACCGTTATGGAATATCTGTGTCACAAATGACCACGGATATGTACCATTTGTCGTAAGCACTTCCCGGTCCTTTCCTCATTCACGACTTATTACCGAGTTTGTAACTAGACTAACACAACGGGTGCCACTAGTGGATCAGGAACTGCTTACCCTTCCGGAGCACCTGAGTTCAACCCCGGTTTTTAGTGGGGTTCTTGTTACTCGATCTTTAGTTTTATATGTATGTTTTGTAGATCGTTGTTTGTCCTTTTGTACTTTTTCTTTTGGCCATTGTGTTGACTGTTCTTCTTCGAAATACGGATTTGGTATCTTCAAACTCTTCTATACTATAGTGTTAGTCTATGATTTTGCTATTGGATTTTGGAACTGTTTAGACTGTGTGGTATTTGTTGTTTCCTATGATTTTGGAACTGTTCAGACTGTGTGGTATTTGTTGTTTCCTATGATTTTGGAACTGTTCAGACTGTGTGGTATTTTGGAACTGTTCAGACTGTGTGGTATTTTGGAACTGTTCAGACTGTGTGGTATTTTGGAACTGTTCAGACTGTGTGGTATTTGTTGTTTCCTATGATTTTGGAACTGTTAAGACTGTGTGGTATTTTGGAACTGTTCAGACTGTGTGGTATTTTGGAACTGTTCAGACTGTGTGGTATTTTGGAACTGTTCAGACTGTGTGGTATTTTGGAACTGTTCAGACTGTGTGGTATTTTGGAACTGTTCAGACTGTGTGGTATTTTGGAACTGTTCAGACTGTGTGGTATTTTGGAACTGTTCAGACTGTGTGGTATTTTGGAACTGTTCAGACTGTGTGGTATTTTGGAACTGTTCAGACTGTGTGGTATTTTTTTTGTTTTTCATTTTATTGTGTATCACACAAGTTTTATTTTTCTATAGACTACAGAACCAGACCTAGAAGTTATATTGCACTATTTCTTCTATTGTATATATTCGTAATGTCGCTTATATCTATAGAAATGTTGTTCCAATATTGTATGACATATTATCTTTTAAAGACCCCCCCCCCCCCCCCCCCATAGAGCAACGGTATGCAACCATTTCATTTCGCTAGTAATTGGTTAGCTACGAAGATGTTTCATTAAAACTTTTTCCTTTAACACTCATCGTCATTCCTTTGAAAATGTGGTGTCTTTAAGGCAAAGGAATCTTTGCACCCTTTTATGACTTTTTTGATCGGTTTGTCATCTTCATATCTAAATAGTAGTCAAATATTACAACAGTCGAGACGTTGAGGTCTCGGTAAACGATCCAAGACCACCACCCTTTTGTCCCAAGTCACAATCTAGAATTCCATCGGCTTATGACATTGTAATCTCAATGTTGATGGGTTTTAGATTTTATAGAAAATGGGTTGTGGATGGTAGTACTGTCGACTATTGACGATTATTTTCAATGAGATCTATCTTCTTAATGAAGTCAAATGTATGATAACATAGAAACGACATTTTATATATACGATGTATCATATTGGTAAACCTGGATTGCACATGTCGTGAAGCAATCATTTATATATATACGATGTATATATAGGAACTAAGGAAAAATTGTACTGGCTATGTTAGGATTAGGTTTATGATATCTAATTTCACTTTCAACAATATTTCAGTTTTATCGCGGCGATCATTATTATTGATGGAGAAAACTGGAGTACCCAGAGAAAACCACCAACCTGCCACAAGTCACTGACAAACTTATTCACATAATGTTGCATAGAGTACACCTCGTCATGAGCAGGATTTCGAACCCACAACATTAGTGGCATTAAGCACTGATTGCACAATTAGTTACAAATCCAAATATCACACTATCACGACTACAACAACCCCTATGTGGCTATTGGAAAGTTGACACAGCCATGATGTCTACATATAAATTCGGGGTAAATTGTAATAAAATATTGTGAGCTCCTTACAACGTTACATTGGATACAAACATTTGTGTCTAGGAAGTATAACGTGTGAGGTGGTTGGTTGTTTCTCTGTATGTGATTGACACTAATAACTGATAATAAAATGACTGAATGGAAAAGTATAGTATCATATAGGGCTTATAAGAAAATGTTGAAATGTCTTGTCTTTCAAACTTGTATTTTTCCCATGAATCAGAAATTCAAAATGACCACTACATTTAAAATAAAATATTTCCATACCAACATTATATTGGATCAGCACTATAAGCCTGTAGTTTTCTATATTGATGAGTGTAAGTAATCCCGACTACAACTTACCAAATATATTACAATATTGAATAACAAAAAAATACCCACTTCACTGCATAGTTAAAGATGTAGCATTATAGCGCCTTTTGATTCCAAGATTATATTTATTTCAACAAAATGGTATTTTATGTTTATCTTATGCAACAACACTAAATGTCTAAATAGTACGACTAGCTTTTTTGTGTGTTTCAATAGATAACAATACAAATATGGCATAATTTATGGGTGTATTTGCTTTTGTTATATTGTTAATTTGTGGAGTTTTTTTGTTGTTGATTACAGGTTTTTTTTTTCAGAAATAAGAAAGATTTCATTGTAAGCTATTTAGTAACATTTTCTCACTTTGTTGTCTCCATAGCAAACAGATGTTTATACATGCAAACACAACATCTCCAGTATCTATTTAAAACACATACGATACGAACCTAATGCTCTGTTTTACATAATTTAACACTGTCATGTAATTATAAATATATACAAGAAAGTAGAAGTGTATTTTCCGAAAAAAAAATTTTAGGCTGAAATGGCACTTTAACATTGACACAAAAATGTTATTATATATTTTTTCAAATAATTTTCCTCGTCACCTATTATGAAAGTAACATTATTTCATGGATGGACGAACAATGTATTTGGATAGGCAATTATGTATATATATCAAATAAATCTTTATATCCGGGCTATCGAAATAGATATCTACATACATATCTGTGACGTATTATAAAATGTAAGGAATATCATTGGTCATTGATAGATGTGGTATTAACCAATAATTTAAGCATTTTTAGTGTTTCCGAAAATAATTGTTGTAAGCAGTTTCCTTGACATCACTGCTGAGAAGATGTATAAATTGGACAGAGAAATGTTGTGTCAGACAAACAATGAACACTTGCAAGATGGGGTAAGTTGGTTTTTAAAATGAATATATCTAAATATCAAACATATCTGAAAATAAGAATTGTTTTAAATATTATAATAAGGTTTAATAATTTTAATAATAATTGTAAAAAGAAATAATTTCGAATATTTAGAAGCATTCTAAAGTTTATTAAAAGGATTGAGTTTGTTTCAAATGAATTTGATGTGCTAATAAAAAAAAGTTATTGTACTGACAGTTTAGCTTCTGAGTGGTTTGTAATATTTTTACCTAATAATCTATTGGCAACGGGTTTGATTAAGTTACTTTCGAATAAAACCGTTTCGATTTTATCATCAAAATATTATGAATGATATTACATTTCGAATTGGTAAAATCTCTAGGAATATTAAAATATATTATATACATATTTCATAAATGCAATGGACGCTAAACCTATAAAATATTTACATGACAAAAATGTCGGGAAGTATAAAAA
Organism: Bathymodiolus brooksi; assembly: GCA_963680875.1. NCBI lineage: Eukaryota > Metazoa > Mollusca > Bivalvia > Mytilida > Modiolidae > Bathymodiolus > Bathymodiolus brooksi. The sequence continues at coordinate 57,959,019 of OY804578.1, forward strand.
TGAAAATGGGAGAAAGATGCATAGTTCCATCATTGAATATAGATAGCATTGGGTAGGTGTCCTGAATTGATAACACTTAAGGTAGCCCTGTGATTGGTGTTAGTCTTGTGGCTAGAAGTGTCCGATCTTCACCATTAGATTAAACAATATTTATTTCATGAAATTTCAGCATACAATTATTCAAATATATATACTTAAACAGTGTTTAATGGGATTCAGAAACAAGTTATCAAACTTATGTAAATCTGTCTCCCTAATTATAATTAGATATTGATAACATTGGTAGACAGTGGTAAGTAGAATGATCATAATATTCACCATTGGACCACACAAGTACCTGTACTTAATTTAGAAAGATTACTGCACGTGCATTATTCTAATTTTATTAATGAAACAAGAGGACATACGCATTGCATTTGTACATTGGACATTTTCATGTTATTAATTTTAGGCCACAGTTTGTACTTGGGGTTCTACTATTATCAGCAGTATATGGAAAGGAAAGTAAGAGTGATGTCAAGCTTGAAGTGGGAAAGTTAGCAGAATCTATACGTGGAAGTTCTTTGTTAAAACAAGGATTGACTGGAACAGTTGCTCCGTCTATTGGCAAAAAATTTGAACAGTTGAAGTTGCCTAGTAAAGATCAAGTGAATGAGTTTTTTGAAATTGAAGCAGTAAACTTTCAGAAAACAGAAATTCAGAACAAAGAATTATCTAGTAAGAATATTGTTTTCATATATCTCAGCTACTTTTTATACTGGAAAAATAAATAGACAAATTTCTAAAGATTCTTCTATCAATTTTCAATTTCATGAATATTTATTAAATAATACAAACATGTGCATCTAAACTAAAACACGATATTAGCTTCGTCTTATAATTGTTAAAACAATTGATAAATATTTTGCAGTAATTATTTTTATTTTGTGTACTTATCAAAACGTTCTGATTACAATGTATAATTCTTCTCATTATTCATTTCTTGTTGTAGAAATTGACAAAGAGAATAAAGAAACTCCAGTTTTTGGTCCTCATTTATTAACCGATGCCGAATCTATACGCATCAACAAACCTGGAAGCATAATGTCGGGAGCTACAGCAAGAATTGTTGATAATGCAAGAGGACAGAGGGAGAAAAAACAATTTCTGTGAGTTCAACAAATGTAGTTCATTGTAAAGTATTTTACATTTTAATATTTGACTGTGGCTTATATTTAGCCGATGTGTATACATATGTCGAGTCATTTTAGGAATTACCGAATAATACATAATACTTCACGGAGTTATGGTGAAATTTGTCTTTTATTTGCCTAACTTATAAATCTTCAGATCATCAGTTGACAATTTGTTCAGTTATGGAATGATGTACCTCACATCAGACTCTAAAACGCTGTCTATTCCGGTACACCATGATTTAATTTTTTAAAGAATTATGAGAAAGATTTTTGTTTCCTGTATTAAACAAAAACACACAAAAAATAGATCCTAAGTACAATATAGATTATTGGTCACGAATATTTATAACCACTTTCTATAATATTTCAGTAATATCGGTGTTGACAGTTTTAATGGTGAAAGAAATCACCAGAGTACCGACGAAAACCACCGACCTGTCGTCTGTCACTGATCAACTTTATCACTCGGGACTGTACCAAATACAACTCGCCACTAGGGATTATCGAACTCGCAACTTTGGTGATGAGGACTATATATTACACTTAAATATACGTGTCAGATAATAATGGATGGATACGAAATCTTGAATATCACATCTTTAATGGACACCCACCATTCTGTATGTTAGATATACTATTATTGAACATATTTTCATCTTTTTAAAATTATAAATTATATAAACGTAAATGCATATATATAATATTTTTCTAAATGAATAATACCACCATTTTATAAATTATTTTATTTATATTTTAACAGGGATTCCACGGCTAGAGTTCAAATCTTCGACTTAATTGATCGTCTTCGGTTTGTACCACTTCCTATTTGTCCCTATTTACAACCTATAGGATGCAACAGTGCTTACGAGTACAGGACAATCGACGGATCTTGTAATAACATTAACAATCCTTATTGGGGAAAATCTCATACACCATTTGACCGATTCCTCACTCCACAATATGAAGGTATGTATGTGTTTATAATGTTAAAATATGTTAAATAATTTTTATATATTAGAAAAAATCGGTTGGGTTGTACTATGATTAGCGTCCTCTCCTCGAGTGAGTGCCGGATATCGTGGTTTCGATACTCAGTAAGGTCAAACCAAAGACTTTATTATTTTCTGTTATTACCTTTATTAAATAATGCTCCTAAGCACAATATACAATATAAGTACAAATATTAAACAAAAAGACAGGTATAGATATTAAGTAATTGACAAAATAAAATCAGTTATAAAATTAAATGCATGAACACAAATGTACAAATGTTACTTAACAATGTGATATTATCAGAACTTAACAATTATAATATAGTAAAATTATTATAGCATAGCTTAATGTACACATTAATGTACCATAACAAACGCACACACATTGATGTTACCTGTGTCTCTGGATTGTTCATTCTTGATGACCCTTTCGGTTTTCTCTAGAGTTTATATTTATACACTATTCATCAATATTATTTGCTGTTTCTCTTCTAAACTACCAGTTTTAGGGAAGAAGGATAGAGACTAGTTGACTGAGGGTGCGGATAATTCATGTATCCGAGTGGAGTGAAATTTATACCTGTGGACTGCTAATTGCAATGTTTTAGTGAGCTAGCACTATAAAAATAATTGTTTTTAAAAACCCATGTACAACAAAGCAGACATCAACATCTTCTCGTAAACAGTAACTTGTTCTTCCCACGATGTAGCTGAAAACCGCTCTCTTGAAGTTAAACAGCAACCACTCACTTCTTACTCCCTCAACAGCAACCACTCACTTCTTACTCCCTCAACAGCAACCACTCACTTCTTACTCCCTCAACAGCAACCACTCACTTCTTACTCTCTCAACAGCAACCACTCACTTCTTACTCCCTCAACAGCAACCACTCACTTCTTACTCCCTCAACAGCAACCACTCACTTCTTACTCCCTCAACAGCAACCACTCACTTCTTACTCCCTCAACAGCAACCACTCACATCTTACTCCCTCAACAGCAACCACTCACTTCTTACTCCCTCAACAGCAACCATTCACTTCTTACTCCCTCAACAGCAACCACTCACTTCTTACTCCCTCAACAGCAACCACTCACTTCTTACTCCCTCAACAGCAACCAATCACTTCTTACTCCCTAAACAACATAGCAGGTAGTTGGTTTACCACAAAATTCAATTGACTCCAAAGTTAGATTTTTGTATATTTTCATTTATTTTATATTTCACTATTAACTAAGACATTAATACATCGTTCTACATAATGTTCATTCACTTGATTATAAAAATATGGTATTACTGTAGAACTTACCACTATTATTCCTCCTAAATTAACATATTTCTGTATTACTGTAGGACTTACCACTATTATTCCTCCTAAATTAACATATTTCTGTATTACTGTAGGATTTACCACTATTATTCCTCCTAAATTAACATATTTCTGTATTACTGTAGGACTTACCACTATTATTCCTCCTAAATTAACATATTTCTGTATTACTGTAGGACTTACCACTAATATTCCTCCTAAATTAACATATTTCTGTATTACTGTAGGACTTACCACTAGTATTCCTCCTAAATTAACATATTTCTGTATTACTGTAGAACTTACCACTATTATTCCTCCTAAATTAACATATTTCCGTATTCATCAGGAACCTCAGACCCTAGAGCTATTGCACAGTCTGATGGATCATTACCCGGGGCTCGGGAAATCAGTGTTATTGTACATACACCTAGTATTCTTGGAGATTTAGATCCAGACATCAGTTATATGGTCATGCAGTGGGGTCAGTTTACAGATCACGACATAACAAAAACTGCATTATCTAAAGGTAATTAACATACTCTTATCTTTAAATTTTGTTGTCAGAAACTGTACATCAGACAACGATTCCCAAATATGTGAATGGCAAAGGATTTTTTCCCCAACTATATACCAAGAAATTCTTTCACCATCTTTCACCAAACTCTCATTCAAATCGATATACAATGTATACCTTTTAGTAAGAAATGATATGGATGTAAATGAACAGGAGAAACTACCTGAATCTACACTTAGACAAATATTAAGGTAAAGGAACAGCATTATTATTGCTGTTCTACATTTCACAGTCACAGTATGCCTTCGATAATTGGCATACCTAACACAGCAAAATGAATGTGAAACGGTCGTTGTATGAAGTACCGGTAGTGTGTTAATCGTAAATATAATCAACATGCAGTTTAATATTTGTGATCCTCTATAGCTCAATATTTCACACGTGATCAAAATAACTTTACATAGAAGATTATTGTCATGTATTTTCAACTTTCTCTTATTTTTCCATCGTATCATGAACATATGTTGGTAGTCGGAATTTCGTATTATCATTTTATGGCAGACAACACACACAAACAAGCAAGGAACATAATTTCCGTTATATATTTTAGGCTATGGAAGCAGAAATATTCAGTGCTGTGATATTCCAGACACCACCAGACGGTAAGTCAACTGTTTTACATGAAATGTAATACGCTATGTCCGGACTCTTCTATTATCTACAGGCCTATAAAGACAAAATGGTACCAATATAACAAACCACTCACAAAATCAGATGACAAACGGAAGAAGTTAATTAAAGGAAATCGCTGCCTGATACGACTCTTCCCTTTATGATTTCTGATTATTTTGATAATTTGTTACAAGAAAACTGGGGCCGTCATGGTCATGCTCGTATGGTAGTTAGATTTACAGCTACATGTGCAATCAGTGCCTGTCACCACTAAATGTGTGAGTTAGAACCCCGTTCATGGCGAGGTGTACTCGATACAACATTATGTAATACTTGCGACAGGTTGGGAATTTTCTCCGGTTTCACCCGCCAAACAATTTGACCATCACGATATAACTGAAATATTATTGAAATCGGTGCTAAACAACATAAACCTAAACCACATACAAGCAAGCACATTGCACTTAAATTTGAAAGACAACACTTCTGAAGAAAAAGCAAAGCATAATAAACATAGCATTAGGGAACAAATCTACAAATTATTGAATCTTTAATGATGTGCAAGGGGGGGAGGGGGGGAGATTCAACACTAGTTGATAATTGTTTATGATGGCAGACATGTTATTCCAACCATACAGGAAATATCGTTCTTATATTTAAATGAATATATGTAAGATAAGTAATAGGTCTCTGTTTGAACTCCTAGAAGTACACCATTCGGTATTCTCCAATGTTTATTATACACCAGAGAAAGTAAATACATTCGTAATTAAGAGACTATTAGTAAATAGTGTTATATGAATATTCATCAGTGTTCAGAACTATAAGAACGATTAGAGTTCCATCTTAACCCTCCAAGGATGTCATGATTTGAATGGCTAGGATTAGGGTTATGTTATGTAACGCTATTTTCAACAATATTTCAGTTATATCGTGATGGCGAATTTTATTAGAAGCAATATTGTCCAGTGCAACTGTCCAGAAATATTACATCCTAGAATCAGGCTACATTCTACATTTCATACTATACTATAATATAATTTATTTTTTCAACATTTTTCAGAGATTGCTTTCCCATCAACATACCTGCCGGTGATCCATACTACCCTTCTAATAAGACTTGCCTCAACTTTGTCAGATCAACAGCTACACCAGCTCTAGATTGCTCAACAGGTATATTTCATCCTCATCAGTTATTTTATGGAATATATATAGGTACACAAATAACTACATGCTACATTATTATTATGAAATTTGTTCGCATGATGGTGCAAATAATATTTACCATCACGCGGAAATTCAATTATTGTGCAGGTTTAGAACTGAATGATTGTCATGAGGGAAATATCAAATGATAGACTGCATGAAATTTATATGATTTTCCCCCCGAATTTCACTTCACATTCTATTGGCGTGATAAACATGTTACCTAAAATAAAACATGTGCAGCATATATTTTTCAAAATTGATCACCGAGGGAATATGATATAATTGCTAAGCTGATGATAAACCATCAGAAAGGGACGACCGCTAGTTGTACAGGATGAATCAAGTTAACAACTCACATCTCATTCCTTACGACGGAGTGCCTCTTATATTGAGAATATCACACTCCTTGTATGTTATACGCTACTTGCATCTACTCCTGATGAACATTGTTTCGACTCTATCAATCGCATTGGCTATTTTACTCTGGAGGTCTACATTTCCGCCCTTATGTCTATCCCAGTATTACCTACATGTATCTTTATTTGTAAGCTTGTTTTTATCATGAATATACCAATATTAATTACATGCACTAGGCCTTATATACGCGTTTTCGTCTGTAATTGTAATGTTTTTCGACCGTAAACAGTTTACTGAACACTAAAATGCAAAGGTAACCATTTACATCAAATGCTATATATTTTGCTGGCGGGTGTTAACCTTGATATCACAATGATACATGTTTAAACATTTGAAAACAAAATAACTGTCACAAGAGCTTGTGTATTACCTAGTCATTTTACTGTATGTTTTACTTTACATTTCTAGATTATAGACAACAACTAAACGAGATAACTCATTTTATTGACGCATCAAATGTGTATGGATCAAATGCTAGTGAACTGTCTGTGCTGAGAGATGGAACAACAGGTTATATATGTGTTATTCTTTAATTTGTTTTAACAGAAAATAGTATTTTGCTATGTTTGTAATTAATACTTGTTGGATTATGTTAAAATAATAATTGGGTCCTAGTATATATCCCAGTAACGACAGTCAATAACAGGATATGTTAAATATTTCAAACGATATACAATGTGGTTGTTTGTGGAGGGGATAATCTTACAACCATTAACACAAATATTAGAGTCAGTACAGTATTACAACTAAATTCTAATCAGTGTCTATTTCTACTAATGTTATGAGGTTCAATCGATATAACATTATTTGAAAAAGTTTGTCAGTAAACCTGTGGTTTCCTTCATCAATAAAACTGACCGCCACGAAATATTGTTGAAAGTGCCGTTAAACACCATAACCCTTACCAGTAATATATTATGGATTTCTTTCCTAGCTGTTGCATATGCAGTAATATCACAATTTGTGTAAATTCGAATCTTGTTGTGAAATCAGTAATGAATCAACTAAGCAGTTGCTAATCTTGTTTGATGTACTATATTGTGTTTTGTTCTTTGTATTTCTTCTGATAATGTAAAAGAAACTGCGATGATGACATTACATGTATAATACAGAAATGTCGGAGACATTTGACATAATTTACCTATCATGCAGATCAATGTTTGTAAATTTGCCTGCTAACATTCGATATATTTATTTTCAGAAAAAATGAGAGTGTCAGCTGGTAATCGACTACCTCTTGATGTTCCGAATGATTCTGGATGTGTATTGAGTAACCCTGCCGCTATGAAATGCTTTTTAGCAGGTAAATCATTTTCTTTTGACGAAAATTAATAATTTACTCATGTCGACATATTTGTGTTAAATTCCATAATTTGAACCTTTTTGTTATATTGTACATTGACAAAAAAAACTAAAGCCACCATTTCAAATTCAATGAATTTATTAACAAAAATCCAAAGCTTGAAATAATTTTATCTTGCAGGTGATAAACGAGCCAACGTACAACCAGGATTGAGCTCAATGCATACCATATTCGTACGAGAACACAATAGAATCGCAGATTTCATCAAGACCATCAACCCCACATGGACCAATGAAAAAGTATTTCAAGAAGCTAGGCGATTTGTTTCGGCTGAAATGCAACATATTACATATAACGAATTCTTACCGAAGATTTTAAACAATGTCTTCATGACCTTTCTTGACCTGAAACCAAAGGCCCTTGGTTACTTCAGCGGATATGATACAACTATTAAACCTATGATCAGAAACGCATTTGCTACTGCTGCATTCAGATTCGGACACAGTTTGCTAAGGGATAGATTTAAATGGGGATTCAGCTTTCCCTTTTTACATACACAGTTTAACAATCCTGATCTTCTCTACCCATCCCAGGGCATTGAAAAATGTACAGGTGGTATATACGGCAGACAGTCACAAGGGATGGATGAAAAATTAACAACAGAGGTAACAAATAAACTATTCAAAACAATGACAGATCTTGGAGGTGATTTGGCTGCCTTTAATATCCAGCGTGGACGGGACCATGGCCTCCCACCATACAATGATTGGCTAGAAGGATGCTATGGTATTAGAGCCAACACATTTCAACCAGAAGTGTTTGGAGGCTTGTTATTCCACGGTGCAAATGAAGCTGACAAATTGGACACTGCATATCAGTAAGTACAACACGTCGTTAAATAAATTTGTACGCTTCCTTCATGCTCACCCCTTTTGGCTAGGCTTGGGATCAACGCTTCTCGTATGCCCTCTCCACCTGGTTAGGTTTGGGGTTATTGATGCTTACCGCTACGCTTAGCAGTTTATCAGCTATATCCGATTTCTAAAATTATAGGCGGTGGAAAGCACTGACAGATAGAGCAAGCTTACCTGTGACAACACGGTCTGAAAGCCATCACATTTGTAGGTGGGTAGCAATGCTTAAACCAACGTTAGTAATATTAATTTCGTGGTTAGAATTAAAATACCTTAACCACTCCGTCGTCATCCAGTCACCTTCCCCTTTGTGTTAACATGTTCCATGATTTAACTAAGTTTTTCGGGATAGAGAGCGTTAATTCCACTATCAATATTCATGTTTTGGCATGACAGTTCAGTAACTACTAAACAATGCCATAATGCATGAGCTAAACATGAATCACCAAGTGATTAGTCATTGACCTTTGACCCAAAGCCTAAAACCACACCCGTGGGTACGCACCACGATATGCACATGAAGTGTTAATATATACAACTACATACATAAGGCGAGGTTTCACCTGTCGGTTTGATATATTTTTCCGGGTTCTTGACTAACACAGAAGATTATACATTCTAATCTCCACTTGTTGCAGACGGTCAATATTTAGTTGTATTAGAGAAAGAGGTACTAGCATCACCACAATAGTAATAGTTACTGACATCGATTGTCTTTTGTAACAATCATTGTAGGAATAAATACAATAATTTTAGATTTCCCTTGCTGTATTATTATTATTCTTAATTTCGAGGGAGGATTTTGCAATTTGTAATCAAAAAGCCATTTGCCTGGAGATTAACTTTACGGAAACGTTATTTGTTTTCGTTTAACACATAGATGTGAGTTATTGCTTTTGTGCATTTTGCTGAAGCACAAATTAAGCAAAATTTCCCTTTCCTGAATATTTCCACTTATACAGTATAACTATAATTATTTCATGTTTATTATGACGTAATGAAAGATGACGTCTATTTATTTCATTACAAAAGGATCCTAACTACTTCCTTTCAATAATTCAATTACGATATAAATTCCACTTACCATTTGTGTGTGACAAGCTTGACAATGGAATTTATGTGAGATTATATTCATCCTTTTTCATATGATATAATTTCCAACTGTCCAGCTGAATTTATAATGATACATGCATATGCATAAATTGCTACATTTTTTTTTTACAGACATCCAAATGATATGGATCTATTCACTGCCGCTATTTCTGAAAAGAACCTGCCTGGCAGTAAGCTTGGTCCAACCTTCACCTGTATCCTGGCATTACAGTTCCGTGCTCTCAAATATGGTGATCGTTTCTTCTACGAAGGGAATACAGTACACAACCCACACCCATTTACTCTACCAGAACTTGATAGCATCCGTCAGGTTACGTTGGCAAAAGTAATATGTGATAATACTGACATCACAAGCCTACCAAAAGATGTGTTTTTGTTGCCAAACGCACTCACGTAAGTTAACAATACATAGCAATTTATTAAGTTTTCTTTTTTTGCTGAATTAGTCAAATCATAAGTTTGCGATTGTTTGTGAGTGTTTTTTAGATTCACGATTAAAATAATTGCCAATTACATATTGGTTCCATGATTACTATTATTTGCCTATAAAATAATTGCCAATTACATATTGGTTCCATGATGACTATTATTTGCCTATAAAATAATTGCCATTTTACATATTGGTTCCATGATGACTATTATTTGCCTATAAAATAATTGCCAATTACATATTGGTTCCATGATGACTATTATTTGCCTATAAAATAATTGCCAATTACATATTGGTTCCATGATGACTATTATTTGCCTATAAAATAATTGCCAATTACATATTGGTTCCATGATGACTATTATTTGCCTATAAAATAATTGCCAATTACATATTGGTTCCATGATTACTATTATTTGCCTATAAAATAATTGCCAATTACATATTGGTTCCATGATGACTATTATTTGCCTATAAAATAATTGCCAATTACATATTGGTTCCATGATGACTATTATTTGCCTATAAAATAATTGCCAATTACATATTGGTTCCATGATGACTATTATTTGCCTATAAAATAATTGCCAATTACATATTGGTTCCATGATGACTATTATTTGCCTATAAAATAATTGCCAATTACATATTGGTTCCATGATGACTATTATTTTCCTATTATATCTTACCATGTCTTGTACACTATCTGATATTTAAATAATGGTTGAAGCCATCGGCTCTCTTTAATAGAATTAATATTATACATATGACAACTTCCGTGTCACAAAGATTCAATATAGTTTGTGCAACGTTCAAAATTAGAGTGATGCACGGTTATGTGTGAAGGTTGTCAAAAGGTTGGAAAGTGTTGGGTCATTTAAATAACTTAGCCTCTCCACTTGTTATTGAAGTGCATGTACAAAACCAGGAAAGTGAAAGGACATGTACCAAACCAGGAAAGTGAAAGGACATGTACAAAACCAGGAAAGTGAAAGGACATGTACAAAACCAGGAAAGTGAAAGGACATGTACAACACCAACAAAACTAAGCAAACAAGTTAGAAACCCAACACATTCTTCTGTTAATTTTATCATTTTAGAATAAGACATTCCCATTTTTCATATGCTATTCACTTTGATGAAATTTTATGAATGACTGAATAATGAATAGGTCAATCAACTAATAACATTTTGTAATCATCTTTTTCAGTAATGAAAATGTTAAGTGTGCTGATTTGCCATCGTTGAAATTACCTTGTACACCAGTACACGGTGGATGGAGTAATTGGAAAAAAAGTTTTTGGAATTTCTGTATACAGTATAGAACATGCACTAACCCTAAGCCAAACGCATGCGGAAATAAATGTGTAGGAAAGAGTACTAGAAGGAATCCAAATTGTATACTCCAAGAACAACAAGTTCATGCAAAATTCCCACAACCAAGTCTTTGATCATATCATACTGTTCTTAGAAATTACACTTATTATTGTATTTCTGTATTGCACTATTTGGATAACCTTTGTATTGAATTTGATTTTCCCCTATGCAAACATTATGCTATAAATCTGCTGGCTGTTCATTTTAAATCTTTAAATCTGTACATTCAAGAGTATTACAATTTTGTAAAATACAATTGTAATTGCTATAGCAGCGCCTAATGTCAAATATATAACTGCAAGATGAAATTAAATTTCATAAATGTTATGCCCACCATTAATTACCACATTTCCACTTTATTGCATCTTGTATTGTTACCTTTGTTATTTTGCTACTTTTATATACAATAAAGAGTTTGTCAAACTTTTATGTATCCTCTGTATATTTCTTTGCGATTTACATGATGTAAAACGATGTTCATATGGACCATGCAATGTGAGTGAAAGTCAAGGAACAAATGATAGCATTCAGGAACACCATGTTTTACTTCCGGGTTTAGAGTTCGTCTTGTATGAAGTTTTGTAATCTTTCTTTTTAATAGTTGTCTTTGAACGGTTGACGCTTTTGTATTTGAACCGACCATCCAAGGTGAGGCCCAATCATTGATCAAATACCAGGTCTCACTTCCATTTTTAAAGTTCGTGTTGTGCGAGGTTTTTATTTTTTTATTTTTCATTGTTTTGCATTTGTCTTTGAAATTTTGACTTTTTTGTATCCGAGCGATTCCTTTTCTCAATAGTCTGTCATTACCTGGGTATATGTGTGGTGTTTTCCAATATGATTATTGTAAAAAGTTTCATGGGCAAAAAACGTAAACATTTTACACATACATCAGAACATATGTTTGTAAAGAAGTAAGTTCTTTGGATTGTCAGGTGGCCAATGTCATATAAAACTATATTAAACATATAAATTTAATGAACAAAACATAAGAAAAATAAACACATAACAAATGATATATGGAATGAAATGTACACAATATTACAAGATTCACAACACTGAACATAAAAGATATTCATTCAAAACACTGAACAAATATAATGCATATATAAATGATATGCATTTTACAGCCGGAGACATACCATCCTGCACGCACGCATTCCTGGTACTGTAGAAATTCACTAATTGGACTGGGTTGTTCCCCTTGGATAATTTATAAATACGGACGGATTAATTTCACATAAATGTAGATTCTAAATTGATGACGAGGACACTAGATGATTAATATATCGCTTCACTATTGCATCCAGCGAATCGTGACTAATATGACTGCATACATATAATGTGTTCAGCACGGATTTCTCGGGTTGTAATTACGGACTCTAAAACTCCAAATGTATGACGGCATTTAATGATAATACTATCACCGATGTTGGGCGTTGTGACATCAGTTTATGTACACCAAAACCGGTACCATTTCAACACAGACACCATTTACACCGACAGCAAACTTTGCTACATGCACACCAAAAACCAGGCATAAAAACCCTGTAAAATAGATATTGAACCCACGCATTACTTACATTGTCTAAACATTTGCATATAATATGTAAATTTTCCGGATATTCTGGACCGCGAGCAAGAAATAACATCTCGACAGCAAAATTTACCATAATTAACCATAAATAAAGCAAAAAGACTTACCCGAGTGTAATGTACCTTCGCCTATGAATATCCATGTCCTGTATTTGACAATTGTAATACTCAAACTGCCTGTTCCTCACTTTACTTAAACACAAAGCGTGTGCTTCACTCAAAATCCATGTGCCGACTGACATTCAACTCACCTTGTTTAACTCTCATGGGTAACCGTACTACGTGATAAACTATCGGTCTGTTTGACTTTTCTATCGGTGTTAGTGGAAAATATAACCATATTAAATTATCCAATATATAATATATTAATACATAATGCAAGTTCGTTACAAACGTCCCTTTCCTAAAGACTAAAGACCATTTAGTCCGACCAGCCAAACGAACTTCAAAAAATTATCTGAAATTACAAAGTAAATAAGGTTAAAATGAAACTCCGTAAACATATCATCACACTCACATGTGAAAATATGAACAACTGTAAATGTAACACTCAGGGGAAAACTAAATATCATCACATCTAGATAATGCATCTGCAACAATGTTCGTCTTGCTTGCAATGTAAGAAATAGTAAAACAGAATTCCTGAAGTATCAAACTCCAACGCAGTAACCGCTGATTACTGGTTTTCATCTTATGTAACCACTGTAAAGGGGCATGATCAGTGTTAATAGTAAATACTTTACCCTCAAGAACATTTCTCAGTGTTTTTACCACCCAAACAATGGCAAAACACTCCTTTTCTACCACTGCATAGTTGCATTCAGCTCCGGAGAGCTTCTTACTGATAAACAAATTGGATGTCGCCCATCGTTGAACTCTTGCTCATGCACAGCTCCCATACCCTTTCCTGGTGCATCAGTCTGCAAAATAAACTTTTAGAAAAATCTGGACTTCGTAAAACAGAGTCACTACAAATACAATCCTTCAATTTGTCAAATGCTTTCTGTGTTGTATCTGACCACTTAACTTTGGTTGGTACGTTTTTCTTTGTGAGGTCAGTTAAAAGTACTGATATGTCTTAAAACTGTGGTATGAACTTTCTATTAAAACCTATAAGACCTAGAAATGACCGAATTTGTTTCTTTGTAACAGGAACCGGAAACTGTCAAATAGCAGAAACCTTGTCTTGAACAGGTTTAATGTTACCACTTCCTGCAATGTGACCTAAACATTCTAGCTCTCCGTATCCGACAAAACACTTACTTGGTTTGGCAACGAGCTTTGCCTCTCTTAAGGAGTGAAATACTGCTCTCAGGTGTTCAACATGAAACTCCCATGTATCGCTAAAAATACCTATATCATCAATAAATGAATCTGCAAATTCATCGAACCCTTCTAAGACTTTGTCCATCATACGGACGAAAGTGGCTCCGGAATTGATCATCCCAAATGGCATCACAGTAAACTGATAATGTACTTTTTCGTCTACTTTCTAAATCGAGAGGGACCTGCCAGTACCCTTTTGCTAATACCAGCTTACCTATGTACCTCGCTTTACTAACCTTATTTAGTACCTCATCCATGCGAGGCATCAAGACAGGATCGAAAATGGACTGTGTGTTTAAATCACGGAAATCTAAACATATGCGGAGAGATTGATCCTTTTTTTTAATTAAAACAATAGGGGCTGTGTAAGGGCTATCAGAAGGTCCAACTATACCTGCTTTCAACATATCGTCAATCTCTTTCTTGACTTTGTATCTAAATGCATATGGTATCGAATAAGCCCATTTATATACCAGCACTTCTGTTCTAGTAACTATTTTATGTTCTATAATATTTGTTACCTGAGGTACATCACTAAATATGTCATCGTATTCTACCATGAGTTCTTTGAGCTGTTTTCTCTCATCAGACGTCAACTCTGGTGATATATGGACGTCATCTACACTTTCCTTTCTTTGTAAAGCAGGAAAAATAGCTGGATTCATCTCACTGTCGTCTGTACCTTCATCTGTGCTAAGACCTGAAATTAAGCTTAAGCACGCAGCAATATCTGTTTGAACATCATTATCCTTATCCTTTTCTACCCTTTCATGCCATACCTTTAGCATGTTAGCATGAAAACCTTTTTCTTTTCCTCCTCTAACTTTGACTTTGTAGTCAACTGGACTAACTTTGTCGGTTACAATAAACGGTCCTTTCCAACTAGCTAATAGTTTGGATGTATGTGTAGGCAGTAATATAAGTACTTTCTGACCAACTTCTAACTTCCTATCTCTTGCTTTTCTATCATAGTACAGTTTTTGTTTCTGTTTTGCTTGTTTCTCATTTTCAGTGGCAAGCTCTGCCATTGTGTTTTCATCTTTTCTCTTGTGTCTAACAAATGACTTAATACAGAATTTTGACATGTACTCGGTTCTTCCGATTCCTCTTTAAGAACTCCGAGAGGACCTCTAATATGCCTGCCATATAATAGTTCAAATGGCGAAAACCCGGTGCTCTCATTTGGTACTTATCTGTATGCGAATAGCAAGTACGGAATATATTCGTCCCATGTTTTAGGCTTCGATCTTGCACATGTTTTCAATATTTTCTTCAGTACACCATTAAACTTTTCACAAAGTCCATTGCACATGGCATGGTAAGGACTGGTGCGTAGCCTAATTATTTGTAATAATCTACATACCTCCCGCATTAACTCCGACATGAAGTTGCTCCCTTGGTCAGTCGGCATTTCTTTAGGTATTCCCACCTTAGAAAATAAACTAATCGAAGCATTTGAAACTGTGCTAGTTTCTTGGTCTCTCAATGCACTTGCTTCTGGATATTTAGTAGCATAATCGACACAAACCAAAATGAAACGATTTTTCTGTCTGTCATAGGCAAAGGGCCAGCAAAATCTAAAGCAATGCGCTGAAATGGCTCGTCCATAGGTGACATACTAATCAGTGGAGCTCGGGGTACTCTCCCCTTTGCTGAACCTATCTGGCAATCAGGACAAGATCTACAGTACTCTGATATTTCATTAAATATACCTGGCCAAAAAAAATGTTGCATAATTCTATCTCTTGTCTTTTTATTTCCAAGATGACCAGCTAACGGAATGTCATGCCCTAGCTTAAGTATCATGTCTCTTAATTGCCTTGGCAACACAATCTGGTGAATACTTTCACCACTTGGCTTATTGTACACTCTATACAGTAAATCGGACAAATAAGCAAAGTATGATGACTGATTTTCATTGTGTTCTTCACTAACATACGATCTTACCTTATCTAAAGAGGTGTCTGTCTTCTGTACGTCTATCAGCTGTTTTCTATCACAAATCTTGAATTCTTGAGATATATCTGAAAAATCTATAGGATGAGTTATGGATGTATCATTACTAAACCTTTCTATGGTCTTGTCTATTTTCTTATCTGCTTCATCTTGCTTCTTCTTTCTGGATCGAGTCTCAACTGCATTAAAAGGAACTGTCTCTTTTGAAGCAAAAATATCTCTACCTCCAGTCACAGGAACCTCTTCAATACTATGTGGCACAGATGTATTCACATAGTTACCTACTACAAGATCTGCAAACGGTGTATCTAAAATTAGTGCTACAATGTCACCTGAAATAAAAGGAGTAGATACATTAATGTACACCTCAGGACACTGCTTTACTGTACCATCCGCCTAACATATATCTCTAGTATGACCTGTCAAATGATCAGTGTTAGTAAACTTTCTGTGAACAAATACAGTAGAACATCCTGTATCTCTTAAAACAGATACATCATCGTTATTAATCTTACCTTCAACAATATCAAGTCCATGCACTTGTACTTTATTGCCATTACACGAGATACCTGGTAGTTTGACAGTTACACCACTATTATAGCCATCAACAGTATGTTCATTCTCAGTATGCTGAACAGACTGAGAAAAGCAAAGAGGTGGTAAAAGATCTTATTGGAGACCCAACATACACCACAATAGTCGCCTTTACAGATGGCTCATGTCAGGGAAACCCTGGACAATGTGGATCCGGAGCAGTGCTATTTCCAGGTGACAACGAAGGAATCAGCCTCAAGGGACCGGTAGCGCAAAGAGGATCTATACTGCTGGCAGAGCTTGTGGCAATACTCATGGTATTAGAATACTGCATAGCTGCATTAAAGGATGGGTTCACTGATATCAAGATCTTGTCAGACAGTAAAACTGCAGTAGGTATCCTGACTCTCAACTGGAAGTCACCAAACTACATTGACACGATCTCCGACATTAAGGAAAATTTAGGGACATTGATGAGATACGGAATGCAAACAACCCTATCTTGGATCCCAGGCCATGCTAATATAGCCGGGAACGAGATAGCGGACCAACTGGCAAAGGAAGCAGAAAAAGAGTCAATGTCCCTAAATGAACAGTATAATGCCATCACCTGTCAGATGTCAAGCAAGCAGTGAAGACTTCAACTAAAATAAAATGGCAGAATAGATAGACCATCAGCGAATCAGGGAGACAAATTTATGATCTGACATCAATGGTTCGAAATGCCAACCATTTAGATATGCCAAACCCACAGATTGGTAGAGTTTTGACAGAGATGAGAACAACATACAGCAGACTAAACAAATACCGGAATAACATAGTTCAGTCCCTCACGCCACTATGCGACTGTGGAGAAGAAGAAACCACCGAACACTACATATTGCACTGCCACATTTATGATCATAAGAGAGCCAAACTCGCAGTGTAATTAAAGACCATAGATGAAAGCTTAGACCTACTTCATCTCCTGACTAGAGACTCCAATAAAGAGAAACATCAAAATAAATTAACATTCTTGGAGGAATTCATCAAAACTACAGGGCGCTTTCCAGAACTAGAAAGCCCTGTACCCCGATCCTGAGCCTAAGCAACTCAATACTCCAGTACAAGGAGATATTACAGTGAGACAATAAAGCACAAAAGTACAGGGCGCTTCCCAGAAATAGCAAGCCCTGTACCCCGATCCTGAGCCTAAGCAACTCAATACTCCAGTACAAGGAGATATTACAGTGAGATAATAAAGCACCAAAGAGAAAAAATTAGTACTCGGGGACCAGTAGCGTCAATTGCGACCTTTAGGATCAGGATCAGGATCAGGATCAGGATTACCGCTCAAAGGTTTCGGCTGTCACTATAACAGTATTTAAAGCAATACTGAAACAAAATAGGTAACATAGTTGTCAAAGCAGTACCAAATTCATTGAGGGGGGTGGAACATCTATCGTGAACCATCTCCATCAACAACCCCGAGTCACCTGAAGTATTTTAACTACGAAAGTAAATGTCAAAAACACTTTTACGTCACACATTGATAAAAAATATTTTTTACATTTTTGTTGATTGCCTTATCTTTATACATTTTCACTACATGAAAATCCATTGTTTATTATCGTCTCTGCAAAGACGGAATATATTTCGACAAGATCTTGGTATCGGAATATAAACTTTTTAAGAGATCGAATAAAGCGAATCTTTTTATAGCCCTGGTCCAGTAGCCTGTTTCTCAGATAAAGATGACGTTTCAGGAAATCAGAATAATTGCTACTGGCCCATGCATAACGAATCAATTGCTACTGGCCCTTGCAAAACGAAGTTAAAATGCATGCAATGTCATTCGTCATTGGTAAATGTGGTCTTAACCATTCATTAGATCATTTCTGGGGATTTCGAAAAGACAAATTGTAAGCAGTTGTCATTGACTTCAGAATGAGGTAGATATATAAATTGAATACCGATATGGGGTGCTAGACACACAACGGTGAATTACACGATGGGGTAAGTTGATATTGAAATGTTTGCAAAATTTATAAGTTCCGATACTTAGAATGTTTAAAATGAGCTTAGATAATTCTTCGCTTGTATGATCCACCTTGTGAGTGAATCAAATGTACTTACGATATAACTGATATTGTGGTGTATTTTTGTTTTCCTTCATCTTGGGCTCCATGTGTTGACTGTTTCTCTGGATTGTCCATTTTTGATTGTCCTTTCGGTATTTTCTAACGTTTATATGAACATGAAATAGAAACATCCTTTGACCAAAATGTACATCATTTTCAGAGCTCTCTAATAATTACTTCATAAATTCACCAAGAATGGACAAACGTTCTAATTTCTGAATTAAGATTACATTTATAAATGTTGATGTTTGTCCTATCCAACACCAATTCCATGTCACACAATGTTTGTGACGGGTGTCATTAGTGGAGTAGGAACTGCTAATCCCGTTTCACTCCGGGTGTTTAGTTGGGTTCGTGTTGCTCGATGTTTAGTTTTCTATGTAGTGCTTTGTAGATCATCGCATCGTCCGTTGTTAATTTTCATTTGGCCATAATGATTGTTTGCTTCTGTATCATGATGATCTAATTATTATTAATTAGAAAATGTCCCTCTTCACATGTATACCACACAGCTCTATGCATGAAAGGTATTAGATCATTGCCTTTTGTCATTACCTACTTTTCTCTAAAATAGACAAACCAGATGATCACAAGAAACTTTCTTTAATTATATGCATGAATAAGAGTGGTAGTTTTATAAATATCTCAGGAATATTTAAGAACCTTGAATTTCAAAAACGTATTCCACCTTATTTTGATAATATTCAAATACATATTTTATCATACTTTTAAATGTTACACATGATCAGTTACTGTGGATGAAACCATTAAAAATGATAGTAGTTAATTCGATATTCCAATGGGAATGAAGAAATGCGCTACTCAATTATAAGAGAACGTGATGAAATAAGATAGGATATGGTTCTATGAAAAGTATATTTCATTTTATTTAGTTATTAATTTTAGGCTACGATTTACTTTTGGCATTCTACTACTATCGGTAGTAAATTGCCAGGATAGTAAAGGAAACTACAAGGTTGAGGTTGAGAAATTAAAAGAAGCTATACAGGGAAGTTCTTTTCTAAAAGTAGGGTTAAGTGGAACAGTTGTTCCGTCTGTAGACAACGACGAAAAAATTGAACTTTTGGAAATACTTAGTGAAGACGAAGTGAAGCGGTTTGTTGAAATGGCAGAAGAAAACTTTCAGAAAAGAGAGCTTCAAAACAGAGAATTTGCCAGTAAGTATAATAACTTCAAATAACATGTATATCTAAGCAACATTTTTTTTTGCATTGGAAAATATAAATATACACTATCACATTATTTACTGTAATAAATGCTTTTTGCATATGTAATATAATTGAATAGGCATAATAGTCATGCGGTAACGAAACATCACGAACATACCGGAAGCTGAAAGGTTTGGGCTAATTCTCTATCTTAATTCTTGAGCAGCACTTATAATTAGTTTGCTTCATATGCATGTAAATCTAAATAAGAGAGTTGTGGAGCACATGTAATAACCCATAATTCTATAATAAAAAGAAAAAAAAAAGGCTTTAAATATAATTCTAAGAATAATTCCATCGGATCTCTTTAATAAAACTAATATTATGAATAGAAGTCTTAATGAAAACTTATGTGTCACGAAGATTAAATATATCATGTATAATGTTCAAGATATGTTATTGAAAATAACGCTGTTCGGTCGATTGTATGTGAGGGTTGAAATTTTACTCACATGTGGAAAACACTTGCATAAGCGCACTATTTCACCAAGGGGAAGGGGTGCTTGGGCTCATAAAACTAGTTTAACCCGCAACGTTTTATTGAGGTGTCTGTACCAAGCGACGAGAGTGAGCGGTCAGGTATTTGTGTTTTAGGGGTATTCATTTTGCCTCTTTCTACGATTTTGATTCTTGATTTTAGAAATGTTCCCACGGTGTAGTATTGTTTGATTTTCATTTTATTCTAAGATGTTAGCAATTATCACCTTCATGACAAATCTATCAAATTTCAGATTTAAAATTTTATTTACTATATAAAATCTGAAATTCAAACATGATTCGTCTGATAATTGGTAAAGTAATTATTTTTTTTTTATAAAATGACATTTTCCATATCCGCACTGGTATCATTAAAAGACTTGTATATCGGTCGGACGAATGATACCACAGACGATATGAAATCCACGTGATATTAACAAAATATTTCAAATTGGAAAGATTAATATGACAAATGTGAAAACGTATGAAAAATGTACAGTAAGCACAATTTATTTTTTTCTACATAAATAATTGTTGTCGCAATTTCACCACGTACAACACCTCTCGAGTGGTGGCGGTGCGGAGGTGCTTCCGGGTTCATCTGGTGACGTTTTTGAAGCGGAGAATTCTATCAACTTGCTAGGTCAGTCGATATTATTTCATAGCTTATTAAGTTTTACATTATGAAACATTTCAGACGGAACTCCTAAATCATTTTGGCAACCGATAAGCGATTTCTCTTCAGAAAATAAGTCCTAGTTTTTCCAAACACTTCGTGGTAAAGTCGGATGACCACGTCAGTTTTGCGTGTCAGGTCACACACGTTTAAGTTTTGAAAATGCGTCGGCATTTATTGTGTGAAAAGGGGGTCCTGTTTGAGGGTATTCGATATTATTCTTCGGTAAAAGTGAATTAAATGACCAGTAGTATCGTAAATCGACGCGATTCAGCCATAAGAAATGGAGGTCATTCGGTTGTGGTTGTGGAAGTCTTATCGGTGGTGGTGCAAATTTCATTTGCAATCCTGTTATCTCGTAATTACCGATAAAATACAATTAATACTTTATGTTTATTCAGAGTTATTTATATAATCCTAAAATATACCATATTGTAGGTAGTGATAGCAAATATAGTGGAAAATGACAAAGAAGAAGAGTTCCCTCTGGCTTCACAGACCAAAACGTCGCAGTTTACCAAGACACACATTTTTTTCTCAATTATGCAGAAAACTCCCGCCTGAAATTTTAAATGATTTATATGAATCGTCGCAACAATATTGGAGGAAACATAAATGTACACCATTAAAGGGTCCACTCCTAAACGAAAAATACTTTTGTCACCTGGAACCCCAAGTAGTATATCGGGGTCCTATGATACCGTGGTAGTTAAATTTAAAGAATGGCGGCGATGATTGGTTGAAATAGCACGTGAATACACGGTATTATAGAACCCGCGGTACCATAGCGTCGGACTATACTGAACATAGTTGGCAAACGCAGCTACTGTTCCTTTAAATTGCATTCTGTCTATCATTTATGACATGTGAATTTAACACATATTTATGAATACATAAAATTAGACGGCCATTTGTGTTCCTCATGGAATGTATCAGTGATTCTTTTTTGTTTGTTCTTGAACTGTCCACATATCTCCTTAATAGAAAGAATCAGAATCCTGAATTACGCAATACCTTTCCCATGTACGTGCATTTTACAAATAGGAAGAACCCACTATATGTACATGTACGTGCATTTTAGATATAAGAAGAACCCACCATGTAAGTGCATTTTACAAATACATGTAAGAAGAACCCAAACCCTAAATTAAGATACTGAGGTATGATATTTGAACCGCGTGTATCTTGAAATTGAAAACATTATAATTCCTCTCCAACTGCAATTTTCAGAGGCCGGCACAAGTTGTAGGAGTGGATAAGCTTTGTAAGTGTATCGGTAAGTTGGGGGCACAAGCCTTAGAACAGGACCGGGAAGAGGGACAAGCTTTTCAAAACTGACAAGAATAAACGGGGGCGCTTGGCATCAAATCATACCCTTATACCTCTTAGTAAAGTAGACATTTTTTGTTTCCATGTTATACAAATTCAGCTTCTAAGTGTTTACTCCTACGCCCCTGTGTATATGAACCTGGTTTGTCTGTTATTGAACAGTTTTATTCAATGGCCTCTTGTAACACAATTATATGTGTAGTATCTTGAACAAGGGTAATAACAAAATTACCGAACTCCGAGCAATCTTACAAAGGGAAAGTCAAAACTCATAAGTATATAAACAGACAAAATCAGTCAACAACCTGAAAACTGTGAAAACCGTAATGACCCTGACTTGGTACAGGCATTTCTAAAGAAATGGTGGGTTGAATCGGATTTTAAAGCGCCAAACCTCCCCCTTTCATTACGGCTCAGTGAATAAAGTATTGAATGTTGAATCATTTGTTTTACTTTTTTTGTTTACAAATGGAAACTCGTATTATGTATGTTTTTGTAATAAGAAGAGTTTGAAGAAATCAAAAGGGTTATAAGAATCCGTAATTCGAAGAACAGACAACACAATGGTCAAACGAAAAAGGTCAAATGTACAAACAACGATCTACAAAACACTACACAGAAAACGAAAAATACGAACTCCACTATTTAAGCCTCAGGTGCTCCGGAATAAAATATGTTTGCACCAAGCACAATTTTTTTATGTCAGCCTGTGACAAGTTAATAAACTTAAGACTCCTGAGAAGTTGTAATTTGCTTTGTTTCATAATTGGTTCTTATGGTTTTGTGTGTGTGTGATTTACATTTATTTTCCTCTTTAAAGTCGTATTTTCAATAAATCATTACTTTCTGAAAATATTAAACTTGAGACGAATTATATAATAGAAGATAACTAATATATTACCTCGACAGTCGTCTTTCGCATGTGCAACTATTCGCAATGCTCTGTTTCACGTAATTTAACACTGTAATGTAATTATAAGTATTTACTAACATTGACACAAAAATGTTATTAGATATTTATTCAAATAATTTTCCACCTTACCTATTATGAAAGTAACATTACTATTTCATGGATGGACGAACAATGTATTTAGATAGGCAATTGTATATATCAAATATTTTTTTCTATCCGGGCTATCGAAATAGATATCTACATATCTGTGACGGATTACAAAATGTAAGGAATATCATTGGTCATTGGTCATTGATAGATGTGGTATTAACCAATAATTTAAGCATTTTTAGTGTCAGACAAACAACGAACACTTGCAAGATGGGGTAAGTTGGTTATTAAAATTAATATATGTAAATATTAAACATATCTGAAAGTAAGAATTGTTTGAAATATTATTCTAAGGTTTAATAAATTTAATGATTGTAAAAAAAAATTCTCCGTGGTTTGTAATTCTACTGGCAACGGGTTGTGGCAATGGTTTTGAATTGATTACGTTTCGATTTTATCATGAAACTACATTGTATTATGAATGATATTACAATTTGAATTGGTAAACAATCTCGAGGAATATTAAAATATATTATATACATATTTCATAAATGCAATGGATGCTAAACCTATAAAATATCTACATGACAAAAATGTCGGGAAGTATAAAATGAAAATAAGCGAAAAGTACATAGTTCCATCATTGAATATAGATAGCATTGGGTAGGTGTTCTGAATTGATAACACATAAGGTAGCTATCGGGAGCCCCTGTGATTGGTGTTAGTCTTATGGCTAGAAGTGTCAGATCTTCTAGAAGAAGACGTGTCCGACCACACAAGCACCTGTACTTAATTTGGAAAGATTACTGCACGTGTATTATTCTAATTTTATTAATGAAACAGGATGACATGTTACGCATTGCATTTGTACATTGTACATTTTCATGTTATTAATTTTAGGCCACAGATTGTTTTTGAGGTTCTACTATTATCAGCAGTATATGGACAGGAAAGTACGGGTGATGTCAAGCTTGAAATGGGAAAGTTAGCAGAATCTATACGAGGAAGTGCTTTGTTAAAACAAGGATTAACTGGAACAGTTGCTCCGTCTATTGGCAAAAAATTTGAACAGTTGAAGTTGCCCAGTGAAGATCAAGTGAATGAATTTATTAAAATTGAAGCAGTAAACTTTCAGAAAACAGAAATTCAGAACAAAGAATTATCTAGTAAGAATACTGTTCTCATATATCTAAACTACTTTTTATACTGGAAAAATAAATAGACAAATTTCTAAAGATTCTTCTATCAATTTTCAATTTCATGAATATTTATTAAATAATACAAACATTGCACCTAACATAAAGGACGACATTAGTTTCGTCTTATAATTGTTAAAACAATTGATAAATATTTTGCAATAATTATTTTTATTTTGTGTACTTATCAAAACGTTCTGATTACAATGTATAATTCTTCTCATTATTCATTTCTTGTTGTAGACATTGACAAAGAGAATAAAGAAACTCCAGTTTCTGGTCCTCATTTATTAACCGATGCCGAATATATACGTATTATCAAACCTGGAAACATAATGTCGGAAGCTACAGCAAGAATTGTTGATAATGCAAGAGGACAGAGGAAGGAAAAACAATTTCTGTGAGTTCAACAAATGTAACTCATTGTAAAGTATTTTACATTTTAATATTTGACTGTGGCTTATATTTGGCCGATGTGTATACATATATCGAGTCAGTTTAGGAATTACCGAATAATACCTAATCCTTCACGGTGTTATGGTGAAATTTGTCTTTTATTTGCCTAACTTATAAATCTTCAGATCATCAGTTGACAAATTTTTCAGTTATTAAATGCTGCACCTCACATCAGACTCTAAAACACTGTCAATTCCGGTACACCATGATTTAATTTTTTAAAGATTTATCAGAAAGATTTTTGTTTCCTGTATTAAACAAAAACACACAAAAAATAGATCCTAAGTACAATATAGATTATTGGTCACGAGTATTTATAACCACTTTCTATAATATTTCAGTAATATCGTTGTTGACAGTTTTAATGATGAAGGAAATCACCAGAGTATGTAATAGCTACCGACTGAGATCGAGGTGTTCAAGCTAGATGAACACCTGAGCCCGTGCAAGTTGTGCGCCGAGACCGCGTAGCGGTCGAGGTGCTCAAAGGACGGGCGAGAGTGTTTATCTAGCTTGAACCCGAGATCGAAGTCGGTAACTGACTTACACTCTAGTGATATTGTTTATTTTAATTTAATATTTCAAGTCCGCAACATGCACGATGACTGCACTTTAACCTCAGTGAGTACCATTCCTGTGTAAATTAAATTCGCTTTAAATTTGGAGAAAAGACGAATTATTCATATTCGCAAATCATTTTTGGATGAAGACGGTGTTTGACACTATATTTTAAAAAGTTTGAATTAACATTCAAGTTCCAATGAAGCCACAGATTTTACAGGTTTTTTTAAATTATTTTTGGGGGGGTTTTTGTGTGTAAGGTAACATGATCTCATTTTGTGGTGTACATTTTCATAATTTTACACTTTGTCATTTTTACGCACTTGTTATATTATTTATTGGTATGTATTGTATAACTTTTAGAAATATTTATTTGTCAAAATAGCCGCACGTGTGTTAGACCCAGACCACATAGTCGTCACTTGAACACCTCGGCACTGTGCCAAGTGTTCAAGCTTGAACCACCTCGGCACTATGCCAGGTGTTCAAGTGACGTCACTATTTGTCCTGGGCCTAAGACACCTGCGAACTCTTTTGACAAATAGGTATTTCCAAAATTTGAATACCTATTGATAACAATAGAACTAGTGTGTAACGACGAAAACCACCGACCTCTTGTAAGTCACTGATCAACTTTATCACTCGGGACTGTACCAAATACAACTCGCCACAAGGGCTAATCGAACTCGCAACTTTGGTGATGAGGACTATATATTACACTTAAATATACGTGTAAGATAATAGTGGTTGGATACGAAATCTATGAATATCACATCTTTAATGGATACCTACCATTCTGTATGTTAGATATACTATTATTGAGCATAATTTTATCTTTTTAAAACTAAAAGTTATATAAATGTAAATGCATATATATAATATTTTTCTACGTGAATAATACCACCATTATATGAATTATTTTATTTATATTTTAACAGGGATTCCACGGCTAGGGCTCAAATCTTCGACTTACTTCATCGTCTTCGTATTGCACCGCTTCCTATATGTCCCTACCTACATCTTATAGGATGTAACATTGCTTACGAGTACAGGACAATCGACGGATCTTGTAATAACATTAACAACCCTTATTGGGGAAAATCTCATACACCATTTGATCGATTCCTTACTCCACAATATGAAGGTATGTATGTGTTTATAATGTTAAAATATGTTAAATAATTTTTATATATTAGAAAAATTCGGTTGAGTTGTGCTATGATTAGAGTCCTCTCCTCGAGTGAGTGTTGGATATCGTGGTTTCGATACTCAGTAAGGTCAAACCAAAGACGTTATTAATTTATGTTATTACCTTTATTAAATAATGCTCATTAACACAATATACAATATAAGTACAAATATTAAACAAAAAGACAGGTATAGATATTAAGTATTTGACATAATAAACCAGTTATAAATTTAAATGTATGAACACAAATGTACAAATGTAATTTATATCTATGATATTAACAGAACTTAACAATTATAATATACAATGTAGTAAAATTATTATAGCATGGCTTAATGTACACATTAATGTACCATAACAAACGCACACACACTGATGTTACCTGTGTCTCTGGATTGTTCATTCTTGATGACCCTTTCGGTTTTCTCTACAGTTTATATTTATATACTATTCATCAATATTATTTGCTGTTTCTCTTCTAAACTACCAGTTTTAGGGAAGAAGGATAGAAACTAGTTGACTGAGGGTACGGATAATTCATGTATCCGAGTGGAGTGAAATTTATACCTGTGGACTGCTATTGCAATGTTTTAGTAAGCTAGCACTATAAAATTATTGTTTTTAAAAACCCATGTACAACAAAGCAGACGTCAACATCTTCTCGTAAACAGTAACTTGTTCTTCCCACGATATAGTTGAAAACCGCTCTCTTGAAGTTAAACAGCAACCACTCACTTCTTACTCCCTAAACAGCAACCACTCACTTATTACTCCCTAAACAGCATAAC
Organism: Bathymodiolus brooksi; assembly: GCA_963680875.1. Classification (NCBI taxonomy): domain Eukaryota; kingdom Metazoa; phylum Mollusca; class Bivalvia; order Mytilida; family Modiolidae; genus Bathymodiolus; species Bathymodiolus brooksi. The sequence continues at coordinate 57,986,884 of OY804578.1, forward strand.
AGGTAGTTGGCTTTCCAAAAAATTCAATTGACTCCAATGTAAGATTTTTGTATAGTTCCATTTATTTTATATTTCACCATTACTAAGACATTAATACATCGTTCTACATAATGTTCATTCACTTGATTATGAAAATATGGTATTACTGTAGGACTTACCACTATTATTCCTCCTTAATTAAAATATTTCTGTATTACTGTAGGACTTACCACTATTATTCCTCCTTAATTAACATATTTCTGTATTACTGTAGGACTTACCACTATTATTCCTCCTTAATTAACATATTTCTGTATTACTGTAGGACTTACCACTATTATTCCTCCTTGATTAACATATTTCTGTATTACTGTAGGACTTACCACTATTATTCCTCCCAAATTAACATATTTCTATATTACTGTAGGACTTACCACTATTATTCCTCCTAAATTAACATATTTCTGTATTACTGTAGGACTTACCACTATTATTCCTCCTAAATTAACATATTTCTGTATTACTGAAGGACTTACCACTATTATTCCTCCTAAATTTACATATTTCTGTATTACTGTAGGACTTACCACTAGTATTTCTCCTTAATTAACATATTTCTGTATTACTGTAGAACTTACCACTATTATTTTTTCCTAAATTAACATATTTCTGTATTACTGTAAGACTTACCACTATTATTCCTCCTAAATTAACATATTTCTGTATTACTGTAAGACTTACCACTATTATTCCTCCTAAATTAACATATTTCTGTATTACTGTAGGACTTACCACTATTATTTTTCTCCTCAATTAACATATTTCTGTATTACTGTAAGACTTACCACTATTATTCCTCCTAAATTAACATATTTCTGTATTAATGTAAGACTTACCACTAGTATTCCTCCTAAATTAACGTATTTCTGTATTAATGTAAGACTTACCACTAGTATTCCTCCTAAATTAACATATTTCTGCATTACTGTAGGACTTACCACTATTATTCCTCCTAAATTAACATATTTCTGTATTACTGTAGGACTTACAACTATTATTCCTCCTTAATTAACATATTTCTGTATTACTGTAGGACTTACCACTATTATTCCTCCTTAATTAACATATTTCTGTATTACTGTAGGACTTACCACTATTATTCCTCCTTAATTAACATATTTCTGTATTACTGTAGGACTTACAACTATTATTCCTCCTTAATTAACATATTTCTGTATTACTGTAGGACTTACCACTATTATTCCTCCTAAATTAACATATTTCTGTATTACTGTAGGATTTACCACTAGTATTCCTCCTAAATTAACATATTTCTGTATTACTGTAGGACTTACCACTATTATTCCTCCTAAATTAACATATTTCTGTATTCATCAGGAACCTCAGAACCTAGATCTATTGCACAGTCTGGTGGATCATTACCCGGGGCTCGGGAAATCAGTGTTATTTTACATACACCTAGAAATGTTGAAGATTTAGGTCCAGACATCAGTTATATGGTCATGCAGTGGAGACAGTTTACAGATCACGACATAACAAAAATTGCATTATCTAAAGGTAATTAACATACTCTTATCTTTAAATTCTGTTGTCAGAAACTGTTCATCAGACAACGATTCCCAAATATGTGAATGGCAAAAGGATTTTTTCCAACTATATACCAAGAATTTCTTCCACAATCTTTCACCAAACTCTCATTCAAATCAATATATACCTTTTAGTATGAAATGATATGGATGTAAATGAACAGGAGAGACTACCTGAATCTACACTTAGACAAATATTGATGTAAAGGAATAGCATTATTATTGCTGTTCTACATTTCACAGACACAGTGGGCCTTCGATAATTGGCATACCTAATACAGTAAAATGAATGTGAAACGGTCGTTGTATGAAGTACCGGTAGTGTGTTAACGTCGTAAACATAATCAACATGCAGCTTAATATTTGTGATCCCCTTTTCACACATGATCAAAATAACTTTACATAGAACATTATTGTCATGTATTTTCAACTTCCTTTTATTTTTCCATCGTATCATGAACATATGTTGGTAGTTGGAATTTCGTATTATCATTTTATGGCAGAAAACACACACAAATAAGCAAGGAACATAATTTCCGTTATATATTTTAGGCTATGGAAGCGAGAATCTTGAATGCTGTGATCCCTCGGGCACCACCAAAAGGTAAGTCAACTGTTCTACATGAAATGTAATACGTTATGTCCGGACTCTTCTATTATCTACAGGCCTATAAAGACAAAATGGTACCAATATAACAAACCACTCACAAAATCAGATGACAAACGGAAGAAGTTAATTAAAGGAAATCGCTGCCTGATACGACTCTTCCCTTTATGATTTCTGATTATTTTGATAATTTATTACAAGCAAACTCGGGCCGTCGTGGTCATGATCGTATGGTAGTTAGATTTATAGCTACATGTGCAAGCAGTGCCCGTCACCACTAAATGTGTGAGTTAGAACCCCGTTCATGGCGAGGTGTACTCGATACAACATTATGTAATACTTGCGACAGGTTGATGGTTTTCTCCGGTTTCACCCGCCAAAACATTTGACCGTCACGATATAACTGAAATATTATTAAAATCGGTGCTAAACAACATAAACCTAAACCACATACAAGCAAGCACATTGCACTTAAATTTGAAAGACAACACTTCTGAAGAAAAAGCAAAGCATAATAAACATAGCATTAGGGAACAAATCTACAAATTATTGAATCCTTATTGACACTATTAGTATATAGTTTTATATGAATATTCATCAGTGTTCGTGCAGTAACAATGTTATCGTGTATCAGAACTATAAGAACGATTATAGTTCCATCTTAACCCTCCAAGGATGTCATGATTTGAATGGCTAGGATTGGAGTTATGTTATGTAACGCCACTTTCAACAATATTTCAGTTATATCGTGGCGGCCAGTTTTATTAGAAGCACTATTGTCCAGTGCAACTGTCCAGAAATATTACATCCTAGAATCAGGCTACATTATACATGTCCTACTATCCTATAATATAATTTATTTTTTCAACATTTTTCAGAGATTGCTTTACCATCCACAAACCTTCCTATGATCCATACCAATATTATGATAACCTTTGCCTCAACTTTGTCATATCAAGAGCTACACCAGCTCTAGATTGCTCAATAGGTATATTTCATCCTCGTTACTTGTTCTATGAAATATATATAAGTACACAAATAATTACATGCTACATTATTATTATGAGATTTTTCGCATGATGGTGCAAATAACATTTACCATCACGTGGAAATTCAGTTATTGTGGAGACTTAGAACAGAATGATTGTCATCAGGAAAACATCAAATGATAGACTGCATCAAATTTATATGATTTTCCACACGAATTTCACTTCACATTCTATTGACGTGATAAACGTGTTACCTAAAATAAAATATGTGCAGTATTTACCATACATATATTTGCTTATTTTCTCTATACGCCACGAGGAATGATTTTCAAAATTGATCACCGAGGGAATGTGACATAATTGCTAAGCTGATGATAAACCATCAGACAGGGAAGACCGTTAGTTGTACAGGATGAATTAAGTTAACAACTCACATCTCACTCCATACGACGGAGTGCTTCCGATATTGAGAATATCACACTCCTTGTATGTAACACGCTACTTACATCTACTCCTGATGAATATAGTTTGTAAGAAGGGATCGTTTCGATCCTATCCATCACATTGGCTATTTTACTCTGGAGGTCTAAATGTCCGCCATTATGTCTAACCCAGTATTACCTACATGTATCTTTATTTGTAAGCTTGTTTTCATCATGAATATACCAATATTAATTACACGCACTAGGCCTTATATACGCGTTTTCTGTATGTTTTACTTTACAATTCTAGATAATAGACAACAACTAAACGATATAACTCATTTTATTGACGCATCAAATGTGTATGGATCAAATGCTAGTGAACTGTCTGTGCTGAGAGATGGAACAACAGGTTATATATGTGTTATTCTTTAATTTGTTTTAACAGAAAATAGTATTTTGCTATGTTTGTAATTAATACTTGTTGGATTATGTTAAAATAATAATTGGGTCCTAGTATATATCCCAGTAACGACAGTCAATAACAGGATATGTTAAATATTTCAAACGATATACAATGTGGTTGTTTGTGGAGGGGATAATCTTACAACCATTAACACAAATATTAGAGTCAGTACAGTATTACAACTAAATTCTAATCAGTGTCTATTTCTACTAATGTTATGAGGTTCAATCGATACAACATTATTTGATAAAGTTTGTCAGTAAACCTGTGGTTTCCTCCATCAATAAAACTGACCGCCACGAAATATTGTTGAAAGTGCCGTTAAACATCATACCCCTTACCAGTAATATATTATGGATTTTTTCCTAGCTGTTGCATATGCAGTAATATCACAATTTGTGTAAATTCGAATCTTGTTGTGAAATCAGTAATGAATCAACTAAGCAGTTGCTAATCTTGTTTTATGTACTATATTGTGTTTTGTTCTTTGTATTTCTTCTGATAATGTAAAAGAAATGTCGGAGACATTTGACATAATTTACCTATCATGCAGATCATGCAGATCAATGTTTGTAAATTTGCCTGCTAACAATTCGATATATTTATTTTCAGAAAAAATGAGAGTGTCAGCTGGTAATCGACTACCTCTTGATGTTCCGAATGATTCTGGATGTGTATTGAGTAACTGTTCCTCTAGGAAATGCTTTTTAGCAGGTAAACCATTTTCCTTTGACGAAAATTAATCATTTACTCATGTCGACATATTCGTGTTAAATTGCATAATTTGAACCTTTTTGTTATATTGTACATTGACAAAAGAAACAAAAGCGACCGTATCAAATCCAATTAACTTATTAACAAAAATCCAAAGCTTGAAATAATTTTATCTTGCATGTGATAAACGAGCCAACGTACAACCAAGATTGAGCTCAATGCATACCATATTCGTACGAGAACATAATAGAATCGCAGATTTCATTAAGACCAACAACCCCACATGGACCAATGAAAAAGTATTTCAAGAAGCTAGGCGATTTGTTTCGGCTGAAATGCAACACATAACATATAGCGAATTCTTACCGAAGATTTTACACAATTTTTTCATGACCTTTCTTGACCTGAAACCAAAGGCCCTTGGTTACTTCGGCGGATATGATACAACTATTAAACCTATGATCAGAAACGCATTTGCTACTGCTGCATTCAGATTCGGACACAGTTTCCTAAGGGATAAATTTAAATGTACTGGTGGTCTTTGCGAAGAAACGTCGCAAGGGATGGATGTAAAATTAACGACAAATAAACTATTTAAAACAATGAAAGATCTTGGAGGTGATTTTGCTGCCTTTAATATCCAGCGTGGACGGGACAATGGCCTCCCACCATACAATGATTGGCTAGAGGGATGTTATGGTACTAGAGCCAACACATTTCAACCAGGAGTGTCTGGAGGTTTAATATTCCACGGTGCATTTGAAGCTGGCAAATTGGACACTGCATATGAGTAAGTACAAAACGTCGTTAAATAAATGTGTACGCTTTCTTTGTGCTCACTCCTTTTGGCTAGGCTTGGGATCAACACTTCTCTTATTTCCTCTCCGCCTGGTTATGTTTGGGGTTATTGAGGTATATCGCTACGCTTAGCAGTTTTTCAGTTATATCCGATTTCTAAAATTATAGGCGGCGGAAAGCCCTGACAGATATAGCGAGCTGACCTATGACAACCCGGTCTGAAAGCCATAACATTTGTAGGTGGGTAGCGATGCTCAATCCAACGTTAGCAATATTAATGTCGTGGTTAGAATTAAAATACCTTAACCACTCCGTCATGATCCAGTCACCTTCCCCTTTTTGTTAACATGTTCCATGGTTTAATTAAGCTTTTCGGGATAGAGAGTGTTAATGCCACTATCAATATTCATGTCTTGGCATGACAGTTCAGTAACTACTAAACAATGCCATAATACATGAGAGGAACATGAATCACCAAGTGGTTACAGTCATTGACATTTGATCCAAAGCCTAAAACCACACCCGTGGGTACGCACCACGATATACACATGAAGTGTTAATATATACAACTACATACATAAGGCGGGGTTTCACCTGTCGGTTTGATATATTTTTCCAAGTTCTTGACTAACACAGAAGATTATACATCCTAATCTCCATTTGTTGCAGACGGTCAATATTTAGTTGTATTAGAGAAAGAGGTACTAGCATCATCACAATAGTAATAGTTACTGACATCGATTGTCTTTTGTAACAATCATTGTAGGAATAAATACAATAATTTTAAATTTCCCTTGCTGTATTATTATTATTCTTAATTTCGAGGGAGGATTTTGCAATTTGTAATCAAAAAGCCATTTGCCTGGAGATTAACTTTACGGAAACGTTATTTGTTTTCGTTTAACACATATATGGGAGTTATTGCTTTTGTGCATTTTGCTGAAGCACAAATTAAGCAAAATTTCCCTTTCCTGAATATTTCCACTTATACAGTATAACGATAATTATTTCATGTTTATTATGACGTAATGAAAGATGACGTCTATTTATTTCATTGCAAAAGGATCCTAACTACTTCCTTTCAATAATTCAATTACGATATAAATTCCACTTACCATTTGTGTGTGACAAGCTAGACAATGAAATTATATGTGAAATTCATCCTTTTTTTTTACGATACAATTTCCAACTGTCCAGCTGAATTTAAAATGCTACATGTATATGCATAAATTGTTACATTTTTTTAACAGACATCCAAATGATATGGATCTTTTCACTGCCGCTATTTCTGAAAAGAACCTGCCTGGCAGTAAACTTGGTCCAACCTTCTCCTGTATCCTGGCATTACAGTTCCGTGCTCTCAAATATGGTGATCGTTTCTTCTACGAAGGGAATACAGCACACAACCCACACCCGTTTACTCTACCAGAACTTGATAGCATCCGCCAGGTTACGTTGGCAAAAGTAATATGTGATAATACTGACATCACTAGCCTACCAAGAGATGTGTTTTTGTTGCCAAACCCAGTCACGTAAGTTAACAATACATAGCAATTTATTAAGTTTTCTTTTTGTTTATGAGTGTTTTTTTATATTCACGATTAAAATAATTGCCAATTACATATTGGTTCCATGATGACTATTATTTGCCTATAAAGTAATTGCTAATTACATATTGGTTCCATGATGACTATTATTTGCCTAAAAAATAATTGCCAATTACATATCGGTTCCATGATGACTATTATTTGCCTATAAAATAATTGCCAATTACATATTGGTTCCATGATGACTACTATTTGCCTATTATATCTTACCATGTCTTGTGTACTATCTGATATTTAAATAATGGTTGAAGCCATCGGCTGTCTTTAATAGAATTAATATTATACATATGACAACTTCCGTGTCACAACGATTCAATATAGTTTGTGCAACGTTCAAAATTAGAGTGGTGCACGGTTATGTGTGAAGGTTGTCAAAAGGTTGGAAAGTCTTGGGTCATTTAAATAACTTAGCCTCTCCACTTGTTATTGAAGTGCATGTACTAAACCAGGAAAGTGAAAGGACATGTACCAAACCAGGAAAGTGAAAGGACATGTACAAAACCAGGAAAGTGAAAGGACATGTACAAAACCAACCAACCCAAACAAACAAGTTAGAAACCCAACACAATCTTCTATTAATTTTATCATTTTAGAATAAGACATTCCCCTTTTTCATATGCTATTCACTTTAATGAAATTTTATGAATGACTGAATGTTGAATATGTGAATCAACTAATAACATTTTGTAATCATCTTTTTCAGTAATGAAAATGTTAACTGTGCTGACTTTCCATCGTTGAAATTACCTTGTACATCAGTACACGGTGGATGGAGTAATTGGAAAAAAAGTTCTTGGAATTTCTGTATACAGTATAGAACATGCACTAACCCTAAACCAAACGCATGCGGAAATAAATGTGTAGGAAAGAGTACCAGAAGGAATCCAATTTGTATACTCCAAGTACAACAAGTTCATGCAAAATTCCCACAACCAAGTCTTTGATCATATCATTAAATTACACTTATTATTGTATTTCTGTATTGCACTATTTGGATAACCTTTGTATTGAATTTGATTTTCACCTATGCAAACATTATGCTATAAATCTGCTGGCTGTTCATTTTAAATCTTTAAACCTGTACATTCAAGAGTATTACAATTTTGTGAAATACAATTATAATTGCTATAGCAGCGCCTAAAGTCAAATATATAACTGCAAGATGAAATTAAATTTCATAGATGCCCAACATTAATTACCACATTTCCACTTTATTGCATCTTGTATTGTTACCTTTCTTATTTTGTTACTTTTATATACAATAAAGAGTTTGTCAAACTTTTATGTATCCTGTGTATATTTCTTTGCGATTTACATGATGTAAAACGATGTTCATATGGACCATACAAGTTGAGTAGAAGTCAAGGAACAAATGATGGCATTCAGGAACATCATGTTTTACTTCCGGGTTTAGAGTTCGTCTTGTATGAGGTTTTGTAATCTTTCTTTTTAATAGTTGTCTTTGAACTGTTGACGCTTTTGTATTTGAACCGACCATCCAAGGTGAGGCCCAATCATTGATCAAATACCAGGTCTCACTTCCAGTTTTAAAGTTCGTGTTGTGCGAGGTTTTTTTTTTGAATTTTTCATTCTTTTGCATTTATCTTTGAAATTTTGACTTCTTTGTATCCGAGCGATTCCTTTTCTCAATAGTCTGTCATTACCTCGGTACATGTGTGGTGTTTTCCAATATGATTATTATAAAAACTTTTCATGGGCAAAAAACGTAAACATTTTACATATAAATCAGAAAATATTGTAAAGAATCGAAAATTTGCTAACTGTGCCTACCACGTGTTATTTTTGATTGACCTTCTGGTCAAAGCTTTGGCGATTTAATTTCACCTTTGGACATGTCATCTATTTTTATCAACTTTGGCAGTTTTCCGAAGTCCTCACCTAATTGTTCTAATCGTTTTCCCGGTGTTCAATCATATTAATTAGCGTTATTTTACGCTGGGTTATTAGAGTCTGCCACTCTTCGACATCGAGTTTCGCCATGTTGTTGTGTTATGCAAATTATTTAACACTTGTGTGTGACCTTGTGTATCTCGGTCAATCAATATCATTTCGGCGCTTGATGTCTGGAGTCATTGGAAACGATTTTATGTGTGTAAGAATATGCAACGCTTGTGACAGAAAATAAACTTATTTATTGAATTAAAAAGTTAGAGATTTTCATTGAAATATGAAGCTAAATGAGTTTTGTATTCCGTAAAGATGTTATTTTATTGACATTCCACTTTTGTTTATTTTTATTCGCTTCATCGGGGATTACTTTTTGGTCCATAGAGTTACGTTTCTGCATTCCCCGATAGTTTCCCCGACAAATCCCCACATCCCCGATCGTTGATAGGTCATTCCCGATTGTTGTTAGGACAATACCGATAGGTCATCGGGACTGGCTCATATATAAAGGATTTTCTCCGCGTTCTAGGGTTCTGTTCCATCCTCAGTTTACAAAGGTTCCGCCTGTCAGTTATTTCAATTTTACGTTCCTGCCAGTTATCTACCAGTTGGTTTTGCCAGTTGAGTGCTACCTGTGGATTCTACCAGTATACCTGAGACTTGGTTAGTTTCTAGATTCAGAGTGCATACTCATTATTTGAATCAATTCACAATTCTTTAGAATTTGGCATTTTCAACAGACTAATGTTATCTTAGTCTTGTTGCTAAATTATTTGTTAGGTTTTCAACACTATTGGATTTATCAACGGAACTTAAGTTGTCTTGGTTCAGTTGCCAAATTTCATTCATTTTAAGTATTTTCCTGACTTTTCTGGGCCATGTTAGTTCAAGCTCAGGTCAGAGTTTATCTGGTATACTGAATATTTTTATTTAGTCAGATAGTATTTTTTTGCATTTGTGTTAAGGAATCCCTTTTGCTATGTTATCCATTAATAAAGTGTATGCCCTTCCCATCCCCCTCCTCTTATTCACGTTGTAGGAGATAGGACCTTATAGGGACTGAACATTAGGAATCAGGATTTACTGTGATTTCCTGTAAATCCTAGCAAAGTTATTCATTTTTCATTTGCTTGTTTAGGACCCTACGATGACATAGATTTCATGTCTTTGTAGAGAAATAGTTTTCATTTCTTTAGATAGGCTATAGGAATAGGGATTAGGTGCAAATAAAATAGATAAAAGTAGGTAACAAACATTTTCTGGGTTCCTGTGATTTCCAGAAATCCAGTATTTTTAATAAATATTCCATTTAATACAATTAAAACAATTGTGTTAGTGAACATAAATGTGTTAGTTAACAATAGTAAACAGTAATTAGTGTTAGTAACAATGGTTGAACACCGTGGCAAAACAAATACCCAAAGTTATAGAAAACAAATAGTATTTAACCTCAGAATATTGAATAATTAAAATCTGTTGTAAATTGATGTGAAACAAATTGAATTGTGAAGAAATTGACATGACAAAAGTAATAAAATATTTGCTCACATTATTATCTTCATTCTTTAACAGATATCTCCAATATTGCTTGACCTGTTGTTGATTATTCTGGTTTAGTTCCTGTTCTCGTGAGAGAGTCTGTGTTACCAATATCCTCCAAATCTCACTTCTCAAGTGACGTTGAATGTGCAAATTAACCATAATTGTTGGAGTGTTTATCCTCCATCTTGGTTATCTATTCCGTTGAACGCGCAAGAGAAGCTGTGTATATACATCACACAGACTTGATCGTGAGAATAGTTTTATTTCCCCTCAGCCCTTTATTTTGTGTTGTGTTTGATATTCTGTGCAGAGTTAATTAATCTTTTGGCAGATTATCTTCCCCTTGACCCTGTTAGATGCCCAATTATTAATACATGTTTTTGTAGTGGTAAACTTTATTCACATGATTTAAACTGAGTGTCAAGCACTAATCAATTTCAACAAACTTCAGGGTTAGTTGTCTAATCTTGTTCATTTCACTGTGATTATTGTCACTAGTGTTCCTCCTTGTTTGGTCTCGGAAGGTCAAAAGAACATAAGACAGAGAAAGATACATTACATAAATTTGACATCCTGGAATAAGAACGTCTTTCCCATTTTGCTCAGTATTCACCAACCCTAGCACGTTACAATATGTTGAAAAATAATTATCAAGCTAGAAAAACACCAAAAACAAATGAGCATAAAATTTCATCTTAGATCACTTTCAACATAGCTTGTACAATATGTCATTGACGATTTGTCATTTAACCAAATTCAATGTGTTCTGTTGGTTAGAGAATACGAGAATACATTGATAAGCAATTTTTCATTAAGAACAAAGATTCTTAAATGAAATTGGAAAATCCGAACAAAGTAATAAGGAAACCTTAGATTCTACTAACTGCGAGCAAGTCCAGATTATTCCGCGAGTTAGCACCCAGTCGTGAAGTAAAAAAATTCAAACACAGATATTGGATTCGTGATTCAGAAATATCCAATGGAAACATGAGTGGAATCAGTTTATATGCGGAAATGGATTGTGCATAGCCAGTCATAGATATAGATATAAACAATACAATTAGGATAAATGATATGTTAAATGATATACATAGCATACAATAAAAAGGACATACCAGTACATAATTTACAAAACACTCTTGGTCTTTTCCCTGCAGAATAAACGTTTGAACCTATCCATTTGTAGAATACCGCATTAACGCCTTTTGGTAACATGTTGGTGGTTGATGTATTAACACAAGAGAAATAGTACGCACGTCTTTTGTCCATGTTTTCATTTTTTTTCTTCCTTATGGTTCTGTCGTGTTTCCAACACGATATCGTGACTATTGCACGGAATCATAATCTGGAATAGGACTGTACCCAGGGGCGGATCCAGGATTTCAAGTTAGGGGGCGCACTTAAAAAAATTGCGCCGAGCGGAGGGAGGCGCGAAAATTTTTGGGGTATTTCGTGTGAAAAATTACGATTTTACGCCAAAAAAATCATATTTTTTCAATTTTAGGGGGGGCACGCGAAATTTTTGGGGTATTTCATGTGAAAAATCACGATTTTACGCCAAAAAAATCATATTTTTTCCAATCTTAGGGGGGCGCGCGCCGGGTGCGCCCCCCCCCCCCCCCCTGAATCCGCCCCTGGTACCAGTATACCCAGTTGTCAAGTTCCGTTTTCCTGACTACAACAAGATTTATCTTGAGGGAACTGTATTTGGTAGTGTTGTATTGATGATTAACATCGCATACGATGTCGATATTCATCCGTGTTGAGATGGCTGAAGTAATGTCATGGTTCGATTCCATCATTCAATGACACACAACGTCTCTTCGGTTTCAGTAGAGTGGATTTCAACATCATGCCTTTAGATTAAGTGTGGAAAATTCAGTTTCTTTGTGAGTCCGCAACATTTTTTGGAACGCGTGGTTCGAATGCAGACTGAAACGCATCTCTTACCAATTGTCCTTACTTGACTCCGAATGGTATTAGTAATCTTATGAAAAGAAAGTTTAAACAGTGATAGTCAACGAACAACCACTCTTCACAATAAATCACTGAATACAGATAAAAACAAAATCAGAAAACAAAAACAAAAAACAAAAACAAAAAACAAAACAAACGACGACGTATGCAGATAAAATAAACATGGACAGTACAATTACAGGGGAAATGAATGCTGGTTACTAGATAAGAAGATAAAATAAACATGGACAGTACAATTACAGGGGAAATGAATGCTGGTTACTAGATAAGAAGATAAAATAAACATGGACAGTACAATTACAGGGGAAATGAATGCTGGTTACTAGATAAGAAGATAAAATAAACATAGACAGTACAATTACAGGGGAAATGAATGCTGGTTACTAGATAAGAAGATAAAATAAACATGGACAGTACAATTACAGGGGAAATGAATGCTGGTTACTAGATAAGAAGATAAAATAAACATGGACAGTACAATTACAGGGGAAATGAATGCTGGTTACTAGATAAGAAGATAAAATAAACATGGACAGTACAATTACAGGGGAAATGAATGCTGGTTACTAGATAAGAAGATAAAATAAACATGGACAGTACAATTACAGGGGAAATGAATGCTGGTTACTAGATAAGAAGATAAAATAAACATGGACAGTACAATTACAGGGGAAATGAATGCTGGTTACTAGATAAGAAGATAAAATAAACATGGACAGTACAATTACAGGGGAAATGAATGCTGGTTACTAGATAAGAAGATAAAATAAACATGGACAGTACAATTACAGGGGAAATGAATGCTGGTTACTAGATAAGAAGATAAAATAAACATGGACAGTACAATTACAGGGGAAATGAATGCTGGTTACTAGATAAGAAGATAAAATAAACATGGACAGTACAATTACAGGGGAAATGAATGCTGGTTACTAGATAAGAAGATAAAATAAACATGGACAGTACAATTACAGGGGAAATGAATGCTGGTTACTAGATAAGAAGATAAAATAAACATGGACAGTACAATTACAGGGGAAATGAATGCTGGTTACTAGATAAGAAGATAAAATAAACATGGACAGTACAATTACAGGGGAAATGAATGCTGGTTACTAGATAAGAAGATAAAATAAACATGGACAGTACAATTACAGGGGAAATGAATGCTGGTTACTAGATAAGAAGATAAAATAAACATGGACAGTACAATTACAGGGGAAATGAATGCTGGTTACTAGATAAGAAGATAAAATAAACATGGACAGTACAATTACAGGGGAAATGAATGCTGGTTACTAGATAAGAAGATAAAATAAACATGGACAGTACAATTACAGGGGAAATGAATGCTGGTTACTAGATAAGAAGATAAAATAAACATGGACAGTACAATTACAGGGGAAATGAATGCTGGTTACTAGATAAGAAGATAAAATAAACATGGACAGTACAATTACAGGGGAAATGAATGCTGGTTACTAGATAAGAAGATAAAATAAACATGGACAGTACAATTACAGGGGAAATGAATGCTGGTTACTAGATAAGAAGATAAAATAAACATGGACAGTACAATTACAGGGGAAATGAATGCTGGTTACTAGATAAGAAGATAAAATAAACATGGACAGTACAATTACAGGGGAAATGAATGCTGGTTACTAGATAAGAAGATAAAATAAACATGGACAGTACAATTACAGGGGAAATGAATGCTGGTTACTAGATAAGAAGATAAAATAAACATGGACAGTACAATTACAGGGGAAATGAATGCTGGTTACTAGATAAGAAGATAAAATAAACATGGACAGTACAATTACAGGGGAAATGAATGCTGGTTACTAGATAAGAAGATAAAATAAACATGGACAGTACAATTACAGGGGAAATGAATGCTGGTTACTAGATAAGAAGATAAAATAAACATGGACAGTACAATTACAGGGGAAATGAATGCTGGTTACTAGATAAGAAGATAAAATAAACATGGACAGTACAATTACAGGGGAAATGAATGCTGGTTACTAGATAAGAAGATAAAATAAACATGGACAGTACAATTACAGGGGAAATGAATGCTGGTTACTAGATAAGAAGATAAAATAAACATGGACAGTACAATTACAGGGGAAATGAATGCTGGTTACTAGATAAGAAGATAAAATAAACATGGACAGTACAATTACAGGGGAAATGAATGCTGGTTACTAGATAAGAAGATAAAATAAACATGGACAGTACAATTACAGGGGAAATGAATGCTGGTTACTAGATAAGAAGATAAAATAAACATGGACAGTACAATTACAGGGGAAATGAATGCTGGTTACTAGATAAGAAGATAAAATAAACATGGACAGTACAATTACAGGGGAAATGAATGCTGGTTACTACATAAGAAGATAAAATAAACATGGACAGTACAATTACAGGGGAAATGAATGCTGGTTACTAGATAAGAAGATAAAATAAACATGGACAGTACAATTACAGGGGAAATGAATGCTGGTTACTAGATAAGAAGATAAAATAAACATGGACAGTACAATTACAGGGGAAATGAATGCTGGTTACTAGATAAGAAGATAAAATAAACATGGACAGTACAATTACAGGGGAAATGAATGCTGGTTACTAGATAAGAAGATAAAATAAACATGGACAGTACAATTACAGGGGAAATGAATGCTGGTTACTAGATAAGAAGATAAAATAAACATGGACAGTACAATTACAGGGGAAATGAATGCTGGTTACTAGATAAGAAGATAAAATAAACATGGACAGTACAATTACAGGGGAAATGAATGCTGGTTACTAGATAAGAAGATAAAATAAACATGGACAGTACAATTACAGGGGAAATGAATGCTGGTTACTAGATAAGAAGATAAAATAAACATGGACAGTACAATTACAGGGGAAATGAATGCTGGTTACTAGATAAGAAGATAAAATAAACATGGACAGTACAATTACAGGGGAAATGAATGCTGGTTACTAGATAAGAAGATAAAATAAACATGGACAGTACAATTACAGGGGAAATGAATGCTGGTTACTAGATAAGAAGATAAAATAAACATGGACAGTACAATTACAGGGGAAATGAATGCTGGTTACTAGATAAGAAGATAAAATAAACATGGACAGTACAATTACAGGGGAAATGAATGCTGGTTACTAGATAAGAAGATAAAATATGCTGGCTAAAAACCATTATTCTGGAAACAAAAAGATCATAGCTGATATTTCTAACAGATGTGATATCACTTAGTCATAAATATCCAAGAAAAAAAATGTTTTCGTTTGAAACCAGAATAAATAGGTCATAGATTTGCTGGAATATTGAATATGAAATAGTAATATAAATTGGAATTAAATATAAATGTACTGATATGATTGCTTGCTGGACTTACTACATATATATAGTTTCACCAGCAGAATGACTGTATTTGTAGCATAGAACACCTGCCTCAAAGAGTCACCGACAGTGATTAGATTAAGGGAAATTTGAATAGTCAAATGTTGAGAAAACATCGATGATTCATTCTGTGAATTAATTTTTATCGCTTATTGTAAGAAACTCAGTAGACTTTCCCCAAATTTACAAAACAGGAACAAAGCGGCATAGCGCGGGATTCATTTGCATATAGCTTTGATAAATACAGCAGACCTCTCAAGACCCTTAATATTGCATGCCTTGTACATGGTTCAAGTTCTATCTCTGACAATTGATAGGAATACTTTTAGTACATAAGGCTTAAGAGGGGGGTTCTTTTCGCTTCCAGTGTAAGTCATCAAAATATCCACACTTATTCTAGTGACACCATTAGACTGCCAAGAAACATGATCATTCTAACCCCTGAACCATTAATGTATTGAAAACTTGTACATTCACACGGGAAACATTCAATAGCATCGGAACTTACCTAACCGATTAAGATGGAAATGCTATCGATCTAAGTGGGGAACGCTTAGCAATACTCTTCCATCTTCTTAAGGTATGCGAGTTAAAACGAGGAATAATTAGTGAGTGAGTGAGTGAGTGAGTGAGTGAGTGAGTGAGTGCTGTTTAACGTCAACTCAGCAATTTCAGCTATATCATGGCGAGAACAAGTTAATTTTCAATGAATTGATGATGAGGTCTGCTTTGTACTAGACCAACACGCTTAGTCGGATTTTTATATTGCTACCTCACTGAAACAACAGTCTGCGGATAGGCATGAAGTCGCACTCCAGAAGTTATCCTATGAAAACATGCAGGGTGGACGGGCGCATTACAAACGCGCGAATTTAGGGATTAACGGACCATACAAAAGCGCGAAGAAAGTGCATTACAAAAGCGCGAAAAATTTACCTGTATTTTTTATGTCAAATTATTATAAAAATAAAAAAAATATTATATGAATTTGTAGTTATTTATTCCCAATGTATTTTGAAAGACATTTTTACACATTGAGTATAAAATTATTCCGAATTCCTTTGGGCAATGACTTACAGCTGGTGAGTAACATGAATTGAGTTCACTAATGTTAAAAATAAAATCAGTTTGTCTACTTTATTTGATCAAAATGGGTCTGGTCGTAAGTTTGACAAATAAAGGAAAGAAAACTTTACTTTACGAAGGATTTACTTACAGAATTGACTTCGTGCTAAAATCGGAGGATATATCATGGAAATGTACCAAGAGAGGATTGCTTCGTAGAAGATTTAATGAATGACATGCCAGCTGACCCACGTTGCAGTTTGCTTGCAGATTATATTCTCAAAATCCGTGTCGCATCCAACTCCAAGTTTCCTCCAAATCTTTGGGCACAGTTGCCATCGTTAGATTCGAAACGCAAGACAAATGCCGCAGAATCATTCCATGCTCATTATAATGAGCAATTATATGCTGCCCATCCGACTATTTTTGTGTTTTTGAATGTTATCACCAAGATTCAGATTACAACATACATTAAAATTAGAACACTGCATCAACCTGCTGTCGACCGACGTTCAGAGATGGACAAACTTGCCTTTCTGATGGAGAAATACGCTAAATATCAAAACTGCGAAAGAAATCGTCATCAATACATAAAAGCTATAGGCTTCAAATATTCATGCCTGTACTTTTATTATATATTAAAACTATATCCTGCACACAATCTTACTTCCACCTCCCCGTGGTGTGCAGGGGTAACATAAATTACTTATAAATTAACTAATTTCTGGCGAACGGAAGAGGTAATCCTGTAATTTACCTGTATTAATCTTGGTATTTAATTCGCGCTTATGTAAAGCTTTTTTCGCGCTTTCGTAGGATTTTTTTCGCGCTTATGTAAGGCCAATTCGCACTAATGTAACGCACCGGGTTGGACATACGATGTCACCGATTCATAGCATAGAAGCAGGGATGACAGAAGGTGGTGTGAATATGGACATCGGTAATGCAAAGTCGAAGCAAAATTTCAAAGACAAAGTGGAGTTTTAAACTACTATTAATGATATGTTTATTTTTGGCTTCTTACTTTGACAGCTTTCGTTTTTTGGTGTTTTTTTATATAACTTTCATAATATACGCTCAAACTCGAAAGGTTGGAAAGTCAAATAATTTTTAAAGTTTTAGCAGCAAGTAAACCAAAGGGCACAAACAGATCGCCAATATTTGGCAAACCTAACTAACACCCGAAAAATAGCCCGCTGTGCGTTATTGAACAAACTACTTTATGACATCTAACTAATCAGATATTTATCTGATCACTTTATCTATACCCACACTGTATTAAAGATCAGATTAACTCAATTCGCCTCTCATTTTGAATGATACTATTATGCCATTATAAATGCACACACTCAATGGCTTTGTAATTATCCTTGATATGAAAGTCAGTGCAATGAAATATCTTTTTTTTTGCATATTGGTTCCGAGAGGTGCGTACCATAAGCTAAATCGTTATTAAAGTGTAGCCTTGAGTTAGTCGATCATTTGTAATACTGAAAACGAAATATCTTAAATAAAAATATATGTATTCAGGCTTATGGCAAAGAATGGTATAATATGATATATACTGTTTTAGTAGTGAGGTATTAAGCTATATATCTTTGAAATGTAAGAAAGGTTAGATTTAGAATTTGAAAACGGAAAACTTATTTAGGTTGAAATAAAATTTGCAATGCGTTCTTGATAAATCACCAGGTGCGTCTTGTTCCTTTACAGTAAATTGTGTTGACGAAATAGCATGGTAATGAAGGAAAACTTTGTTTTTCTTTCGAGTGTAGATATATTTTACTATCGTATTTGCCGGTGGCTTGTAGCAACTCCTGTTCGATTCTTCTCAATATTCCTGCCCATCACCATATTTTGAGGAAAGTTGTGTCTTTTTAAAAACACATTAATATGGAGCCTTGGAAGACAGTGATGGTCAATACTTTCACCAATATCAACAATACGAACAACGATCTAAATTCATTGATCACAAAAAAGACCAGGACATACGCCAATGAAAATCCTGGTTCTGTCTTGGGAACGGCACACAAATGTGACCGCTCATTGGGATCCAAACACCTTCTAATTGGATCTCGAATAATAAACATAAAAAAATAAGTATAAAAAACCGCACAAATTGGCTTCCACTCAAAAACACCAGTCACAAAAATGAAAGAAAACACAGAAAATGCAAAAGTCATATCAAAGTCAATGAAATGATGAAATTAAGTAAGAACGGAGGTTTGAGCCCATACAACTATTGCATCGCCTGTATCAAGCCACGAATGTGATCTGTCATGTACATTAACACCTATCTTAGCTGAACCTTGAATAAACAGGAATCCTGTATATATCCTCCAAGTCTAAAGTAAAGTTATAATGAAGGATAAAATTGTTAATTTAACCTGTATAAGCCGAACCTCTGTCTATTCCGAGCAATAAAGATAGTCTCAAGATAGTTCGATGTATATACATGTGTGTATATATGTGCTTGGAGTATCGAATTTGCCTCTAGATCTGTTTCTACGAATTTTCGATAAGATTTTCTAACTATTCCGACAGTATTGTGTTTTAGTTTTTCATTTTATTAAGAGCAAACAACAATAAAGACTACATTTAGTTTGGTTGCTATGTCACATTCCTCCCCGGTTCAAAAAGCTAATGCACTCACAAGAATGACAAAAATCCAAGTTAAACATCTAGATCTGTAGGAATGCGTTATGTACTTCCCTATATTTTTAAGTAGGTTTTCTGCAACTGTACTGGTTTTGTAAAGCATATTCCTGAATCTATCTGGTAATTAGTTTTGTATTACCATGGTATATTCGCTATCTTCTTTGTAAACAAGATCTTAATTCTGCAATCCATTATATCTAAATAGCTACAAATTAAAGTTGATTTAGTTCACACTAGGTCAGCTTTCCATGTAGCACAAATATAATAATATTGGAACCATTATTTTACAGGATCAGACATAATTGGTCAGTACACTTTTCTTTTAGGAAGTCTAAATTTCTGTTAATTCTAGAATCGAGGGGTTTGTTTTAAAATTCTGGTTGCGTACATTGAAACCAAAACACAATAGACAGGTACGCTCAAAATCGGACGATAGGGAAGCCAAATAAATAACAGTTTTGGGAGCAATAAACTTAAAGGGCCTAAACAGGATAACCAAAATCGACTAAGGCCACCTATGCCTGAGGGAGGAGAATCTTAGTTTATAATAATAATTACATTATATAGGAACTGTAAATTTCAGTAATAAATGTATCTAATAAACCATGTCAGTGCCAAAGCACTGACTACTCGGCGGATGAACCCCTCGGGAACTAATATTCAACCAACAGAGTAATCGACCCAGTAATAGTAATAAAAACGTAGATATCAAATTTAGTGCGCACTATAATAGGTAAAACGACATGCGCTACCATAATGACAAGTGAAACAATTCAATTCACATTCAGTCAACTGAACATGCCGCCTTTTCTGTCATCAATAATAGGCAATAACACATGCATAAAAAAAAGCCAAAACAATTGTGTTTTGACGCGAACGTTGTTACAGCAGTAGCCCTACAAAATCGTCAGATTGTAGCCGTCTGGATGACTCTAGACATAAAGATCAGGGATAATGTAAACATAACATATATGATATTATTATATCTCTTGCTAATTAAGAAATAAATCATTGAAACCATAATGTGTTTTGAGTTTTAACATGGATTGGCGATATTAGTATTTCATCCCGAGCCAGAGGCGAGAAGCCAGAATCTGTTTAGAGTTTTAACATGGATTGGCGGATAAAATTTACTAATATCCGCCAACCCATGTTAAAACTCAAAACACATTCTGGCTTCCATGATTTATTTCGATTCTGATATGTCTAAGAGTACAAATACGGTAGTATATACTTTGATTGGAAGACGGTAATTTATATTTACGTTTGCGGAAAATGTCGCACACAATTTATGCTGCCAATGGATACGTCAGTCATATTCACCGGCGCATGTGCGAATGAGATTATACCATCGATAAATCGCTCGTTAGTCTACAAAGCGAAAGAAGGACGTCATGTTAGAATTGGATATAATCTTTGTATTTACAGTTGACTAATACAGTATATGTCTTACTATTTCTTTTATAACTGTGCGTTCTTGTCTTTCTATGGTGTTTAACGCCACCTTCAACATTTTGTCAGCTATATCTTGTCTTTCTATGTATATCACATCTAACTTTAATAATGTCATTTAAATATCTGAAATTGGCTATAATGTTTTTAGCTTTTCTTCTATTAATTTCTTGCTCAATAATTAAATCGTGACGTTTGTTATTTTTGAGATGTAGAGAGTAAGCATATCGTTTTCTTAAGTACAACCCTAATGCTCTCTAAAGAAAACCAAGGACACATTTTGTTGACTTTGATATCGGTAGAATTTTATTTTGTCGTACATTGAATAAAGAACTCTTTGAAGCATTATTACGTTATGATTTCAATGAAGGTTAAACCCAACAAATGTAAACATTGAGTCGTTACGATTATTTCATATAAAGGATTGAATATTTGTTTTTTTTCAAATTTATTTCATTGCGTAATATATATTGACATCGTCTGCCTTTTATGTCTAATAGGACAAACAATGACCTATAAAACACTGCACAGAAAACTAAGGATTGGGCAACAAGAACCACACAAGAAACCTGGGGTGAATCAGGTGTTCCAGAAGAGTAAGCAGTCCCTATTCCACTAGTGCCACACATCGTGTTACTCTTGTTTCAATCAAGATGGTAAGTGATGCATGAGGCAAGGAAATGTATAACAAGAAACGTAGCACAAAGTTAAACATTAAATGTGCACGATAAGACTTCTCAACAGATCCATTCGAAATGGCGCAAGAATTGACGACTCGTCGGTTTTCCTATACTGTTAAAAACAGTAAAGAAAGCTAACTCTTTGAAAAGTTTTTAAAAATGTCTATTCCATTCCCCCCTTTTTTTGTATCATACTCATAGTCATTCATTTAGTTTATACATATTTTATTAATTAATAAATATAGTACAATATGATAAATTTCAATATGATACAATACAAATAATTAAAGGGATTCGAAAACAAGTTTAGAAAAACTTATATTAATTCATTTATTTTCATTCATTTGGACCCAGGAGTCCCTTCTAATATGAATCAGTGTGTAGTCTGTAATATAACCCATAATTAAATATTAAGCAGAACTGGTATCATATGTTACATAGCAAATTCATAGATAAATTGGAAACAAAATAGGGTGGATGTTATTTTTATCACAGTTATGACATGCACAGTTTTCCGTAATTTAATACTTTTATGTAAATAAAAATAATGAGAAAGTAATCACTGCATTGCATATGATAATTCTATTAAATAGTTTGCTAATCATGGTCTCCGTTACCTATTATGGAAATAAGTATTTCATGGGTGGCTGAACAAGATACTTGACTAGGTATTATACAATTATATTTTGTATAGTCTTTTGTTGAGGTCAATACGAGTTTTTATGTACTTTAAAAACGATATTCACCGAAGCCTTTAGGCTGAGATGAATATTGATTTTTAAGGTCCATAAAAACTCGTACTGACCGAAACAAAAAGACTGTAATTGTTTTATTACATTAAAATGAAAAAGATTCCTTTTATAGATTTCGTTAGAAAACGAAAGTGAAACCAAATCAATACGAGTTTTAATCAAACAATATCAAATTTTACGGAATGTCAGGTGACAGCATGATAGGCAATAAAATTGTTTAAATAAAATCATTATGTAATAAACATGCTTATCGTCATATATCAAAATATATTTAACGAAGTTAAAATGCAAGCAATGTCATTCGTCATTGGTGGATGTGGTCTTAACCATTCATTGGATCATTTCTGGAGATTTCGAAAAGACATATTGTAAGCAGTTGTCATTGACTTCAGAATGAGGTAGATATATAAATTGAATAGCGATATGGGGTGCTAGACACACAACGGTCAATTACACGATGGGGTAAGTTGATATTGAAATGCTTGTAAAATTATAAGTTCCGATACTTAGAATGTTTAAAATGAGCTTAGATAATTCTTCGTTTGTGTAATCCACCTTTGTGAGTGAATCAAATGTACTTACCATATAACTGATATTGTGGTGTGTTTTTTGTTTTTCTTCATCTTGCGTTCCATGTGTTGACTGTTTCTCTGGATTGTCCATTTTTTATTGTCCCTTCCGTATTTTCTAACGTTTATATGAACATAACATAGAAACATCCTTTGGCCAAAATGTACATCATTTTCACAGCTCTCTAATGATTACTTCATAAATTCACCAAGAATGGACAAACGTTCTAATTTCTGAATTAAGATTACATTTATAAATGTTGATGTTTGTCCTATCCAACACCAATTCCATGTCACACAATGTTTGTGACGGGTGTCATTAGTGGAGTAGGAACTGCTAATCCCGTTATGGAGCACCTGTTTCACTCCGGGTGCTTAGTTGGGTTCGTGTTGCTCGATGTTTAGTTTTCTATGTAGTGCTTTGTAGATCATCGCATCGTCCGTTGTTAATTTTCATTTGGCCATAATGATTGTTTGCTTCTGTATCATGATGATCTAATTATAATTAATTAAAAAATGTCCCTCTGCACATGTATACCACACATAGCCATATGCATGAAAGGTATTAGATCATTGCCTTTTGTCATTACCTACTTTTCTCTAAAATAGACAAACCAGATGATCACAAGAAACTTTCTTTAATTATATGCATGAATAAGAGTGGTAGTTTTATAAATATCTCAGGAATATTTAAGAACCTTGAATTTCAAAAACGTATTCCACCTTATTTTGATAATATTCAAACACTTATTTTATCATACTTTTAAATGTTACACATGATCAGTTACTGTGGATGAAACCATTAAAAATGATAGTAGTTAATTCGATATCCCAATGGGAATGAAGAAATGAGCTCCTCTCATTGCTGATTTATTTTTATACTTATATGGATCACAATTTATTACTAAGCACCTTAACTCCAAAAACAATTATAAGAGAACGTGATGAAATAAGATAGAATATGGGTCTATGAAAAGTATATTTCATTTTATCTAGTTATTAATTTTAGGCTACGATTTACTTTTGGCATTCTACTCGGTAGTAAATTGCCAGGATAGTAAAGGAAACTACAAGGTTGAGGTGGAGAAATTAATAGAAGCTATACAGAGAAGTACTTTTCTAAAAGTAGGGTTAAGTGGAACAGTTGCTCCGTCTGTAGACAACGACGAAAAAATAGAACTATTGGAGATACCTAGTGAAGACGAAGTGAAGCGGTTTATTGAAATGGCAGAAGAAAACTTTCAGAAAATAGAGGATCAAAACAGGGAATTTGCCAGTAAGAATAATATTTTCATAAACCATGCATATATAAACAACATGTTTGTTGTAATTAGAGAATATATATATACACTATCACATATTCTACTGTAATAAGTACATAGGTAATATAATTGAATTGTCATAATATGCATGCAGTGACAGAACATCATCAATATAGCGGAAGCTGGAAGTAAAGGTTTGAGCTAATTCTCTCTATCTTTATTCTTGAGTAGCACTTATAATAAGCTTGCTTCATATACATGTAAATCCAAATAAGAGAGTTTTGGAGCACATGCCATAATCCATAATTCTATAAAAAAAAAATGGCTTTAAAAATAATTCTAAGAATAGTTCCATCTGATATCTTTTAATAAAAAGTAATATTATGCACTGGAGTCTTTGTGACAACTTATGTGTCACGAAGATTAAATATAATAATGCATAATGTTCAAGATATGTTATTGAAAATAACGCTGTTCGTCCGGTTATATGTGATGGTTGGCATTTTACTCACATGTGGAAAGCACTTGCATAACCGCACTATTTCACTACGGGGGGGGGGGGGGGGGGGGGGGCATAAAATTAGCTTAATCCCGTAACGCTTTATTGAGGTGCCTTTACCAAGCGACGAGAGTGAGCGGTCGGGTATTTGTGTTTTAGGGGTATTCATTTTGCCTCTTTCTACGATTTCAATAATCGATTTTGGAATTGTTGCTACAGTGTGGTATGTTTTTTTTTGTTTTTTCTTATTCTAAAGATGGTGTTAGCTATTATCAACTTCACGAAAAATTGTCAAATGTCAAATTAAAAATGTATTTATTATATAAAAGGTCTGAAATAAAACACATAATTAGCTAGTCATTCGTCTGATAATTGGTAACGTAATTATTTATTATCAAAGGACATTTTCGAAGACTTTCATATCGGTCGGAGGAATGATACCAGAGACGATATGAAATCTACGTAATGATACATTAATAACATATTTCAAATTGAAAAGATTAATATGACAAATGTGAAAACGTATGAAAAATGTACAGTAAGCACAATTTATTAACTTTTTTATCCACAAAAATAAATTTTGAAGCAATTTCATGTCTAAAAGGTAAAAACATCAATCAAATACACGTAATTGTTTTTTCTACTTTCTCTCGGGTCTTTTCGTATCCTCCACAAGTGCATGCGCATTATTGTTGTCGTCAGGAAAACCACTCTCCGCCATGATTGTTTTGATAATGACGTTGCAGACACCGGAAGTAGGGAACACACGAGGGTTTATACGACGTTTACGTAGCAGTCATCATGCAATCCCATTGCTTGATATTGAAGGGACCAGTTAGAAAGCATACAAGAAGAGTTCATCAGTGTAAAATATGTGACAATTAAAAATATTTTCTGTCAATCTTTCTTTACTATGTGTACTTATCAATCGGTCTAATTTTGATAATACTTCTTTTATGATTTATTGTTGTAGAAATTGACAAATTGAATAAAGAAACTCCAGTCTTTGGTCCTCACTTATTAACCGATGCCGAATCTATACGAATCAACAAACCTGGAAACATAATGGCGACTGTTACAACAAATATTGTGGAGAATGCGAGACGACAGAAGAAAAAGAAAGGAAAAGAATTTCTGTAAGTTCAGCAACGGTTCATTATTTGTAAGGTACTTTTGCAGGTTCAAAATATATTTGACTGTTGTGTATATATAGCGGATTGTCCGCATTTTAGTCAATTAGCGAATAACAAGTTGCTACACTTCTAATTCTTTTCTACGATGGACATTGTTCATTCTTTTCCTTTAACTCTGTTAAAATATACATTGCTTAAATTTGCCATTTACTTCTCACATCTGTATTCAGCTAAAACAGGTGAAACGTGTATAACATTTTAGTTTTCATTGGCAATATTATATATTAGACGTAAGCATGTACATGAACGATATTATTGGTAGGAAAAATATTCAGAGCAAAATCTACTGGCAATATATATGTACACTATACATTTTTACCATTCTGTATTCAATATTTTATTATTCAACAAGTTTCCAAACTACTTTATTTTTATAAGTTATGCATATTGACAATTATATTAATTTTCAAGAATTATTTCCACCATTATACGACTAATATTTTTTTTCAACAGGAATTCAACGAGTAGGTTTCAAATCTTTAACTTAATTGAACGTCTTCGCTTTTCACCACTTCTTGATTGTCCATACATACAACCTATATCATGTAATAGTGCTTATGAGTACAGAACAATTGACGGATCCTGCAATAACCTGGACAAACCTTATTGGGGCAAATCTCGCACACCATTTGAACGATTCCTCACTCCACAATATGAAGGTATGTATGTGTTTATAATGTTACCATAAGTTAATTTATTTACATTATGAGGTTACATATACGACTGATCAGTTGGTTTATTCATTCAAATGTTGAATTTTGAATTTTACACCTTTCACCTTTTTTTGTAATTGTATAAGGCCTTAATAGTAAATTACTATTTACCGACAGGATTAAGTATCCGAAATAGTCCTTACAGCTGATTGTGTACTGGGGGATATAAAATGCCATTTTCGATTAGGTCGGGGTTTGTCAGGCTATAGTATTACTAGACAATAAAGGATGTCGTGTTTGGATAGTTTACTATCCTTCTACATTGTACATTAAATACGACTGTTTAGATTAGAATAGACACCTGGCCACTCCTACCACACTCTCCATACTTTCTCAATGGTGGTCACAAGCCGATATTCCGGTTTTCCTATCCCTCATTGCTATATATTTTTATATACTGTTGAACTTCTTGTTCTAAGCTCAATTAATTGACAAGCTTCAGTGAATAAGTCTGTTATTACAATTACATTACATTTGATATACCATGTCCCATCAGTTAATACAAAAAGCACCAGTTTAGTATATAGATGAGGTTAGTTGAATGCCGCATATAACGCAACGTTGTCACGAAATCAGTAGGTAAGGTAGCCTTGGGTCTGCCTGAGGATGGAAGTTCTCTTTGTGACAAACAAATTGAAGATATGTGGTACGGTCAGACATCTTTTGCCTTCCAACGGTTAACCAACGGATGGCTTGTACTCAGTAATTATGGAACTATGTCAACACTACAGAGTTTCCTCAAAATTAATACATGGAAATCATTTATTTCCCTCATACAGTGTATTTCGTGATGTCAGAATAACATTATTAAAAGTGAGTATATCCCAACATCTTATTCCCCATAAATATGTTTTTTCTTTCATCAGCAACCTCAGATCCTAGAGCGATAGCCCAGTCTGGTAGATCGCTACCTGGCGCTCGGGAAATCAGTGTTATAGTACATACACCTAGTAATGTTGGAGATAAAGATCCAAACATCAGTTATATGATTATGCTGTTCATCATCAGCGCAAAATTCACACACTATGCAAAGAATTGCCCAAAGATCATTCACATCGACGAAATTTCAAACCACAAAGTAGTTTTTGAACAATACAACTTAAAGGCCTAGCCAATCAATATCATTTTTGGTTTTGGCACCAATTGTTGAACTCGCATTGACACACAAATCACAAACTCTGATGAGGTCCATTATAGGGGCATTTCTGTCAAGTTTCTTTACATTTGACACAGTATTTTCAGAGCAGAAAATGTTAAAATGTAACAACAATACCAAACACATTGACAGATGCAAAGTGATGGCAATATGCTGGCTTGGCCCTTTGGAACATGTGAGCTAAAAAAAAGGCATATTTATATTTTGGGATAGTAATCTGACATTGGACAATAGGAAAACAAATATTAAGTTATACATGAAAGAGAAATTTGCATATTAATATTTTTTAATTTACAGGCAGATGATAATCGGGGATAATATTCAATGAAATTGATTAACATATCTTAAATGTAATATTAAAGTATATGACATTTATTAGACAATTTCTCCTCGACAATACGTCACTCAAATATTAACATATGTTATTACAATTTCTCTCAGCAATATGTCACTCAAATATGTTATTACAATTTCTCTCAGCAATACTATAATCAAATATGTTATTACAATTTCTCTTTGCAATATGTCAATCAAATATGTTATTACAATTTCTCTCAGCAATATGTCACTCAAATATGTTATTACAATTTGTCTCAGCAATACATCAATCAAATATGTTATTACAATTTCTCTTTGCAATATGTCAATCAAATATGTTATTACAATTTCTCTCAGCAATAGGTCACTCAAATATGTTATTACAATTTGTCTCAGCAATACATCAATCAAATATGTTATTACAATTTCTCTCTGCAATAGGTCACTCAAATATGTCATTAAAATTTCTCTCCGCAATGCGTCAATCAAATATATTATTACAATTTCTTGCACCAACTACAAACCATATTACATTCACATGTATATATTATTTTTGTCAATATATCTAACTACAATAATACTATTATATCACCAGTTCTAAACTTTCACAGCACACACATATTCAAATAAACAAGTACATGTACCTGGTTTCCAAGGACTACTCAAAAGTTCTAACAGCAGGAGGTAACAAGTCCTTCTTAATCTCTAGAGGTAACAATACAACTTTTTGTAACTTCTAAATTGCAATAAAAAAAAACTATTGAGAATTCTAAAAGTTATAATTATATTTGTTGTCATAAATAATTTAAATAGCTCCAACACAAACAACGCTTCATTAGGTCATTGAATACACATTCTTGGGTTATTTTCCTGTATAACCTAACCATGTGGGTTAATAAAAACGTAGATATCAAATGTAGTGCACACGACGCATTTCTGGATAATCTTCATCAGGTACAATCAATGCAAAGATATTTGACAGGCAAATAATTTTAAAATCTTAGGGAGCAATAAAAACCAAAGGGTCTAAACAGGATATTTAAATCGACTAGGGTCACATATGTCTGAGGGAGGAAAACCTTAATCTTAATTATAAATACATATAGTGCAGTTTATATTATACAAGACTACAGAACATTTTTACAGAATTTTAAGAAGATTGTGGCAAGAAAACCTTGCCGGTTGAATGCTGTTTCTAAAGCTCGCACAATTTTCCTAAATCAACACTTGCTTCGATCACATGAGAACGCATTCCAGGTCATATGGTCAGTGCTTTCTATGTCAATTCATGAAACAGACGTGTATTTTGATGCTATGGAGTTAATGTTGTTTTCAATATCTGTGGATTATAAATAGTGCTTGGATTATTTTTCACCATGGTATAATTTTTTATTACTGTTTGAAAAAAAATTAATTTCGAAACTTTCTTTTTACACACTTATAACTCTCAGATTGTGTGAATTTTGTCTGCATCCGTAGCCATCATGGTGGACAATGGACAGACTCAATCTTGTGACAATTCAAAGTCCGGCTCAGCTGGCGTCACAGAGACAGATAGATATTCACCCGAGCTCAGTTCATATGGGGAATCGTCAAATTTGAATTTTATCCCGATTCATAGTGAAAGTTTAAGTGACTTTAACAATAGTTTTAATGCACGTAGCATTATGAATAATGCAGTGGGCGGAGCCTGTCGGCCAACTTTTGTGAATGACAGCTGCCATAATGTTGGGCACAATAACAATTATACTGCCGGTGCACCGGATTTGTATGACATGATTTTGCAAAATCAGCTGATGATGCAGCAAATGATGTTTGGGAACAATTATGCAACCCACACTCGTGCCGAGAATCATGAAATATCTGACAATGAGGAGGAAGGTTTAGTTGATGCGAATGATAACAATAGTCACCATGGTGACGAGTTAGAACAATGGTGTGCTTCAGCTTAGCTCGGGAGATGGAAATAAGGATTCCCTCAAATCCGGCAACACTGACGATTCTGAAATTTTCGAATCTTTAAAAGATTTTCTTTGTTCCGATGAAACGCCGAGTCCTAAAATTGGGGAGGAGCTGGCGAAAGTGGTCGATAATGGTATGAGATCAATGGCAGCGGATGAAAAGATCAAAACCATGCTGAAGAAATACTCAACTTCAGGAAACTGCAAACATTTAATTCCACCTAAAACTAATCTTGCTATCTGGAAATCACTTGGTACTAATACCAAAAAGGTTGATGTGGCATTACAAAGAAGCCAGAAGTTATTGTATAAAGGGACTTGTCCCTTACTTTATTCAATGGACAAATTAATAAACAAGAGTAAAGCGGGAGAAGGTCTTACCAACGATGAAGTTAAAGAACATTTAACACTTGTTAAAGATGCATTCCTGTTCATTCAAATGATTTTTTATGGTATGAATCAGAAGAGAAGGGAATTCATTAACTAGAGGCTCAGTGGGCTGAGCCTGTGCTGCTCACCTTTCATTCTGCTTTGAGGAAACTTAATACAGAACCTTTCATATGTGCCTCCCACCAAATTTCGGTTCATTTTGGCAAAGCAGTTTCAGAGAAGAAGATTTTTAGAAATCGACCAATCTAAGACAAGAATTGTCTGTGGCAGCCATGTTTGTTAATGGATCAAAATGAAATGAGCACTCTCTATAGAGGACCTTCAATAGATACTTCTTACCAAGTTTCATATCATTTGGCCAAGCGACTTCAGAGGAAAAGCTGTTTTAAAAATCGACCAATAAGAAACAAGAATTGCCTAGGATGGCCATGTTTGTTAACGGATCAAAACGGAATGAGCAATTCCCATAGAGGACCTTCCATAGATGCTTCCTACCACGTTTCGGTCCATTTGGCCAAGCTGTTTCATAGTAGAAGTCTTAGAAATCGACCAATCAGAAACAAGAATTGCCTGTGGCGGCCATGTTTGTTAATGGATCGGGACAAAATTAGCAACCTTCATAGAGAACCTCCCATAGATGCATCCTACCAAGTTTCGGTTCATTTGGCAAAGCGGTTTCAAAAGAGAAGATGTTTTAGAAATCAACCAATCAGAAACAAGAATCGTCCGTGGCGGCCATGTTTGTTAACGGATTGGGACGAAATGAGCAATCAGAACAGGGGACTTTCCATAGATGCTTCCTACCAAGTTTCGGTTCATTTGGCCAAACGGTTTCAGAGGAGAAGAATCTAAAAAATCAGCCAATCAGAAGCAAGAATCGCCTGTGGCGGCCATGTTTGTAAACAGATCGGGACGGAATGAGCAATCTTTATAGAGGACCTTCCATAGATGCTTCCTACCAAGTTTCAGTTCATTTGGCTGAGGGGTTTCAGAGGCATACATCTGTAATTCAATTCAAATATCTGTATAGAGATAACTGCATTTTGAATACAGATCTCTATATTTAAACAAGAGTTATCTTTCTTTTAACAGAGAAGATTTTTTAGAATCGACCAATAAGAAACAAGAATTGCCTGTGGCAGCCATGTTTGTTAACCAATCTTGACAAAATGAGCAATCTTTATAGAGGACCTTCCATAGATGCTTCCTACCAAGTTTCGGTTCATTTGGCCATGCGATTTCAGAGAAGAAGATTTTTAAAAATCGGCCAATCAGAAACAAGAATTGCCTGTGGTGGTCATGTTTGTTAATGGATCGGGACGAAATAAGCAATCTTTATAGAGGACCTTCCATAGATGCTTCCTACCAAGTTTCAGTTCATTTGGCCGAGGGATTTCAGAGAAGATTAAAATGTGAAAAGTTAACGGACGACAGACGACGGACGACAAGTGATGGCAAAAGTGAGCTAAAAATGATTTAATGCCTGCGTATCAGGCTTTATGTTCTGTAAATGTGCCAATCACTGACAATTTATTTGGTGATGATATTGACAGCAAGGTCAAAGAACTCAACACCGCTAAGAAGTTGGGAAATAAAGTTGGAAAAATTAAGAACACATCTATCACACCGGGACACAGCGGTAAACCATATGAACATCATATACCTACTTTTACTTTACCTACTTTACCCAGTCCTCGACAGTTTGGAATGAACCCGAGATTTGTTCAGAAATTGCCTTTACAATTTCCTCAGTATCGACAGGTTCCTTTTTCAGACCGAGGGGAGGTCCGCCGAAAAAGATAAAAATGTAACAGAATTACATGTAAGTACATGTAAATACAAATTAAAATTGATGAACACTAAAGAAAACTTTTGTGGGTGGAAAATTTCATCCTTCTTTGATAAATGGACTAAGCTAACTTCAGACAAGTATGTGTTAGATATAGTGCGTGGCTACTGTATAGAATTTGTAGATTTGCCTTCACAAAATAAACTTCCAAAACAGTTAAAGTTCTCAGAATTAGAACACAAACAAATATATGATCAGATTACAAAAATTTTTAGATAAAGCAATTATTGAGAAAGCCAAGAAATGTTTCTGTACAACAAAACAAAATCTACACGTTAGAATTTATTTGGACAATGCAGTTGCAGTTCAGTACATGTACATTAATCATATGGGAGGCAGAAAAACTTATCTTAATAATCTAGACTCGAGAAAAATGGCAGTGGTGCATGAAATGAAATGTATGGCTAAGTGCATGTCATTTACCTGGGAAGTCGAATGTAGAAGCCGATAAATTATCTATAAAATTAAGTAATGACATGGAATGGAAATTGAATGTTGATATTTTCGAAATTCTAGTCCAGATGTGGTCTGTTTGACGTTGATTTATTTGCCTTGAGGCTTAATTGGCAAGTTCGTAAATATGTATCTTATCTTCCCGACCCAGAAGCTTTTGCTGTTGATGCATTCTCTATATCATGGGGACAATTTATTAACGCTTATGCCTTTCCACCTTTCAGTATCCTGAGCCAAGTGTTACAGAAAGTGGAAGAAGAAGGGGTCAAACTGACATTGATAGCACCCATCTGGGCGACCCAACCATGGTTTTCAAAAAGTCTACATCTAATGGCAGCAGACAGTTACATTCTTCCGAACATGAGCAATCTCCTTCAACACCCGAACAAACCGAACAAACTTCATTCAATTTAGTCGATGAGACTAGCTGTGTTTCGGTTATCAGGAATTCGCTCCGAAAATTTAACATTTCGGGAAAAGCTGTCGACATTATTTTGTCATCATGGAGGGAGTCGACTAAACGTCAGTATTGGAGCTATATCAAGAAATGGTTGCTATTTTGCGGTAGAAAACAAAATAATGTGCTAGAATATTTGTTAGAACTGTACGGTAATACATTAGGTTACAGTAGTATTAACACTGTGAGGTCAGCTTTATCGGCTCTCTTATCATTAGGATATAAAGATTCTTTAGGAGAACACCCGTTGATTAAAAGATTTATGAAAGGCGTGTTTAATCAAAGACCAGCTTTACCTCGTTATCAGCATATTTGGGATGTAAATATTGTGTTGGAATACTTAGCCTCGCTGAGTCCTGTAAATGTGTTGTCATTCTATACCCTTACACTTAATTTTATTACGTTACTTTGTTTACTTTCGGGACAAAGAGTTCAAACTTTACAGCAAATATGTTTAGAGGATTGTGCAGTGACGGATGGTGTATTGAGGATTAAACATTCTAATTTTAAAGACCACAAAACCAGGAAATCACGTAGATGACATAGCATTACCGGTATATAAAAATGATAACTGCCTTTGTATAATAAATACATTCAGTGAATATGTAAATCGTACAAAGGAATTGAGACAACGGGGATGTAAACGTTTATTGGTTAGTACAATAAAACCATACTGGCCGGTAACTATAAATACCATCAGCAGATGGATTAAATCAGTATTAAAACAATCAGGAGTGGATACGGATAAATTTAAAGCTCATAGTGTAAGAGGGCATCAACTTCAACAGCTAAGGCAGCTAATGTACCTATACTGACAATCATGAAATCCACGGGGTGGAAACGGGAATCGACTTTTCGAAAGTTTTATAATAAACCTATCACTAGGAAATAGAAAATGCAAATATCCCCGGTAAAATGCAAATATTCCCAGTAAAATGCAAATAATTAAAGATTACCAGTTATATTTGCGTTTTACCTTTTAAATTTGCATTGTCGTGGCATTTTAGCGTTTTTCCTTTTATATTTGCGTTTTTCCTTTTAAATTTGCATTGTCGTGGGATTTTAGCGTTTTTCCTGTTAAATTTGCATTGTCGTGGGATTTTAGCGTTTTTCCTTTTATATTTGCGTTTTTCCTTTTAAATTTGCATTGTCGTGGGATTTTAGCGTTTTTCCTTTTAAATTTGCATTGTCGTGGGATTTTAACGTTTTTCCTTTTATATTTGCGTTTTTCCTTTTAAATTTGCATTGTCGTGGGATTTTAGCGTTTTTCCTTTTAAATTTGCATTGTCGTGGGATTTTAGCGTTTTTCCTTTTATATTTGCGTTTTTCCTTTTAAATTTGCATTGTCGTGGGATTCTAGCGTTTTTCCTTTTATATTTGCGTTTTTCCTTTTAAATTTGCATTGTCGTGGGATTTTAGCGTTTTTCCTGTTAAATTTGCATTGTCGTGGGATTTTAGCGTTTTTCCTTTTATATTTGCGTTTTTCCTTTTAAATTTGCATTGTCGTGGGATTTTAGCGTTTTTCCTTTTAAATTTGCATTGTCGTGGGATTTTAACGTTTTTCCTTTTATATTTGCGTTTTTCCTTTTAAATTTGCATTGTCGTGGGATTTTAGCGTTTTTCCTTTTAAATTTGCATTGTCGTGGGATTTTAGCGTTTTTCCTTTTATATTTGCGTTTTTCCTTTTAAATTTGCATTGTCGTGGGATTCTAGCGTTTTTCCTTTTATATTTGCGTTTTTCCTTTTAAATTTGCATTGTCGTGGGATTTTAGCGTTTTTCCTTTTATATTTGCGTTTTTCCTTTTAAATTTGTATTGTCGTGGGATTTTAGCGTTTTTCCTTTTAAATTTGCATTTTACCAGTTAAATCGCAAGGTCATCTAAATCACCCGCTGAGTAGAGAGATTACGTAATACTGTAGTCGTCACTAGCTCATTGAATATGACGATCTATAGTATTATATTATCGTGTATCTATATATACAATATTGGTCTGTTGACGGTAAATATAGAATTTATTTGACAAGGCTGAGAAACGGGGTGAAAGACGAGCTTCTAGCGAGTCTTTCTCCCCGTTTCGCGCCGAGTCAAATAAATTCTATATTTACCGTCAACAGACCAATATTGTATTTATCCTGCAATCCACGATGTCCTAAAAAATAATCTTAACTCGTAAAAATGCATTTTTTAATGAAACGGAATCCTCACTATTTGGCGTAGTAAACTACCAGATTTTTTTTCCCGACAAAAATTCGCGAACAAATAGTTCTCAAAAGGAAGTGAAATAACTTTATTTAAGTGAAGATTTATTGATTAAGGTGAAAATCTATATAGAAAATTGATAGTTTAGAACCTGAAATACATATATTTAATATGTTTTTCATAGATATGAAAACACATTAATTTAGCGATCATACGTCACATGCGGTCATACTTAAATACGCCTGCAGTAGTAACCAGGTAAATATATACGCCTGTGTGAAAAGGTATACGCCTGCAACTATATGGTTCACTTTTATTTTTATTTTTTTATATCAAATAATAAACATCCGATATATTCCTTTTACTAGTTTATATTAAAAAAAAATAAATAAAAAAGAACCATATAGTTGCAGGCATCCACCTTTGTATGACACACAGGCGTATATATTTACCTGGTTACTACTGCAGGCGTATTTAAGTATGACCCACACAGTTTGTAGACATGTGAAAGCAATACACATATACATGTATAGACGATTCGAGCATGTTTTAAGTAAACTAGGTAGAGTAGAGAAAACAGAAAGATTAATCATTTATCTCAACAAACTGAACTGATTCACGGAAATGTATTTAACAACGATGTCAAACACTCAAATGCTCAGTTATTGGGATATTTAGTCATTTGTGAAAATTGTGTACACATTCACCATTTGTTATGGTTGACCACGCCGTAAAACATAGAACTAATTTGACTTGACATATTTGTATTGGAACTGTAAGGAGGAACATCGGGATTGCTTCGACACGAAACATCAGAAGTGCTACTGGCTGTAGAATTTGTGGAGGTTTTACGAGGTAAGTTTGCTGAAAAGCATTTCTGTTAGTTTCACTTTCAGTGTTGCTGAGGATGTTTGATATTTTCTTGTGTCTTTCCTCACTCAATGTTGAGTAATTATTAATAAATGCCACATTTTTATGCCCTGATATTTGCATAATATCTATCCCCTCCACATTGTTTTCTCTTAACTTCTGGACGGGATAAGATATTTTCTGGCACTGATTGATTAATAATGTCTAATTTGCAACTATCCTTCATTTTTTTCATGAGACTGGAAAGTTTTCTTTCATGCACTTTTCTACCTGTTTCTAAAGCTCGTACAAATAAATTATGTATTTTGCGACAATGCAAGTATATAAAGGAGGAGAAGCTAATACCAATCTTCTGGACTTTACATAGGTTTCAATGGAAAATTGGAATTTATTTTTATAGAATAAAATAAAACTTTCATATGTACACGGTAAATTGAAGAAAATCAAAATAGAGATCTGATTTAGTGTCAACAAGCACCAGATATGATTTTAATTACTATATTTAACTTCTGTTTGTATATCATAATCAAATGAATTAATATGCATTGAAGTCTACATGTATGTAGAATCCCCACCAACTATTTTCTTCATATCAAATTTGCTATTATTAAACCATAATCCATTGATTGGTAAATTACATAATGCGATGTCACTAAGGAACCAAGAATATTATGGACATAGGTTTATTGCATAAGTGTTGTGACCAGAAAAATATTAGAGTGAAGGATATATTTTTCTGGAATGAACAATATTTACATGATAATGTTGGCTGTTGCAAGTAATGACTAATGTGCGAATATATTTTCTGAGTCGGATCATACAAAAATGCATTATGAAAGCTTGAAGTTTCAAATATTCAAACATTGCTAATTTAATCTGCATTTTGTTCCTTTTTTCTTGTTATTTTATTAGTAAATATATAATAACATGTATTTTAATTATAATCAATGCTATATTAATGTCTTTCAGATGAATGGCTGGATTAATGGTTTAACCGTGTACAATGTACATGTGATGTTTGAAATAAGTGCAAAGACTATATATATGAAAGAAATAATTGCATAAAAACCTATGAACGTTTTATAAAGATCTGATTAAACAAAGGACATTTTTCAAGAACTATCACTCAGTTGTTGCATACAGGCCAGGGGTATGTGAATCAGTTTCAAATGGAATTGCACAAAATAAAAAATGTACTGTAATCCTGATCAACAGTGAGTAGAATTCCAGCAGATAAAACACTAGTTTCAACTGACAAATCATACAACTTTGTTGGAATTTTGCAAAAGAAAAAAATGTTTTAAAAAAAGATGCAAAATGATTGGAGGAAGTGACTGAATACAATTATTCCAAATGGTTAAAACAAATTATATAGATATTTTGTGGTGTCATAAAGAATTCAGAATATAAAAAATTATCTATAATTTTAAAGTGACTTGATGCAATAGCAGGAATATGTGTTATTTTCACCTTGAAGAAATCTACTATCTGATATGTTGAAGTAATTGATGTGAATTAATTGAACATTTAATATGAAGAAATTTTATAATAAAATATATGTAGTAATCTTAGAGTTTGATGTTCAAACTGTACTGAGTTATTTAACCATATAAGTGTGTTTAGTAAAGATTGTGGTGTGTGACTGCCCAGAACGTTTCTGTTATAAAGGATGTTAATTTCCTCATCTGTTGGAGGGCATGCCCTCTTTGGTTTATTCCCTTTGTCCTGTAGTTTTAGTTGCTTTTATTTTGTTTTCAAAGCTTCCCTGTCAAGATATAAATGATTCGGATTTGTTTAAGATTTTTGTTTTGTTTTTTATTGACTTCTAGGATTTTTTTTATCGTAAAATATGTATAAAAAATAAGAAATTTTAAAATTATTAGTTTCAATTTGTCGGTTTGTAAATTTACAAATAGTGAGAACGAAAACATTTATTAGAAAAAGACGACGTCGATTATTGACATTGGTTACGGTTAATATTTTAACTCCTTCACAGGAGAGCAAAAACACAAAAAAGTAGTTCCGGAATCTATGGGCGGGGCTTAAAAGTTTATTCGTAGGTTTAAAAGTTTATTCGTAGGCTTCAAAAGTTTATTCGTAGGCTACGAATAAAGCAAAAATTTATTCGTGTGGTATATTTGTACAGCAAATGTACTGATTGCAGGATAAACGTATTTATTTATTTATTTATTTATTATTATTATTTATGTCATACTAGTCTGGCCCTTAATAAATTTAGTGTATTCAATACACAATAATCCATCAATTGCTGCGTATTTGATTTTCATGTCGTATTTTAACTTAATGCGATGTTTATTAAGAAATGTGACTTAAAATGTATTAAAATATTAGCAAAGTGTGATACACGTACAGAATACGTATACTGTTGTCACTTCACTATTACTTGTTTTTGATTATCATGCGAGAAACACATTAACCTTGTATTACCTATGCTGAGACTATTTACTAAAAAATGAATTAAGTATATATTAAACTATCGGTCTCTATTAAGCTATTTATGCTTTGTTTTATAGCACAGGATTGCGTATGTACAGCCTCAAAGTTATTGTGCTTTAAAAGTTCTGATTATTGTAATGAGGCACCTTAATGAACAATAAATATTTTTGTTTATGATATAAAACAAATAATCATATCCCTATGTAAACGCCGTAAAGCGAAAGACCATATTTTAATTTGAAATATTTTATTCTTCAATAAATTAAGGCAAATAATTCCTGAAATAACAAGTGAAAGGCGGGTATATTTATTTTTATTTTCATTCTGAAAACGACAGGTACATTCACACCGGTTCACTCAACAGGGTACCTAATATTGCCAGGCAGAATATACAAGTGTCATCTTACATCCGGTCGACAGGACTCTGACCGAATACATGAATACATGTGTCACAATCTTTGGCAATAATCAGAAACGCAATACACATTTTGTGACCATTTAACGGTACCCGTGACTAGAATATGAGATGCAATACACATTTTAAAGGTTCTAATAGGTGATCAAGTATACATGAGGAATGGGTGCATATTAGTGCACACTGGCGGATCAAAGGGGTGATCGACAATTTAGTAAAATTCGTGTATAAATTGGGTAAAAATTGGCAAACAAGAGCCTGGGTCCCCGTTTTCAAAACTGCTGGATCCGCGCCTGATGCAGCAATGATTCTAGGGCTATTTTCACAAAAACATCTTAAGATTAACATTGATCGTAAGTTATATTGGATTGTTCATTTTTATCTTGATTTTTTTTGTGCATCATCAGAATGATATAGCAACAACCAAAATTATGAAGTAAAGCGGGGTGAACAGAGCAGGGTAGAACATTCTTCTTGCAAATCCCAAAAAGCAAAATAGACAAAAAACATTCATATGCAATTTTTCCTTATAAAAACAACAATCAAATTTTTTATGACTATTCTGAGATTAATCAGAAGTGTCCGCCAGTTCGAAAGACGTTATTAAAATAAACAAAAAATGTTTTCTTTACGCAGACATATTATATGTTACGCTTTGTTCAAATCAGAAATAACCGTTATGAAAACAGATTAATCTTTTTACTATTGGCAAGTAAGAATATTGTATTTCCATAAACAAATTATTATATTACGTAAGAGATGTACCCTGAAGTTTTGCATAATGTATTTTAAAAGTATTTATAATACGCATCGTCTGTAATTGTCAAATGAAAACTATTACAAATTATATGTTTACATAATCCTCTCAATTTTATGGCTTCCTATCCTGTAACTTTCTGTGCTTTTAACTAAGAAGCAGAGCTTATGTGTAGCTTTATTGTAGTGCATGAACGATCGATTACAAAGTGCGATCTTATAAATAATAGCATTAAAACAATTTTGCTCCGTAGCATAGGCCTATTTTTATTTGTTTACGAATTCATGGCATTGTTCCGATGTCTGTTCTTTTTTTTTCACATAATTTCGTAGTTCTTCAATTTTCGAAAAAAATCTTTTGTAAATGTGTCTCATTAAAGACGGATCGTTTTCTCCGATTCGTTTGTTTTGCCATAAGTATATAGAAACAAAACGTAAATCTGCAAAAAGTGATTGTGTAATAAATTCATAAAAGATGTTAAAGTTTGCTTTTAAAGACGCAAGTACCAAAAACAGTGAACCTACCTACTGAACCGTACTTTTTGTATTGCTAAAAATTTACTTCATTTATAAAGTAGCTGGAAAAAAATTCAGAAGGGCTATATAAAATTGAACTATGTCGCCTGCCTCTCAGGCACCGGCTCTTTCTGTCATGTAACTGTCATGGGGTCACTGATCGTACTTGTAAACAAAAGAGCTGACTGAAATGTGCCTGTTTCTTATATAAAATACATGTCACTTTGCAGTGCATTGTGGTTTCAGCACTAAGAAAAACATCAAAAGTAAATACATTTTTGAAAGTGGTCATTTTCAAACATTCTGTTATTTTATTTAAATGTAATATGATTTGGTAGATGACCAGAACCATGAAATTTTAAAACCAGCCATTTCCGGATTTTATATTCGTTTCCATCCCGTATATCGGCCCTGTTTTTACTTCATACGAAAACAGATGACGCCATTTTACTGACAACAAAAGTTGCCAGATAATCGAGAGTATATTAAAATACAAGAATGGCTTTAAAAACAATCTTATGTACAAAGAAATATTTAACTGGGCATTCTTTGAACATAAGATCGTCATATGAATGAAGGGTTAACACTGTTAATCGCTATATCTGAAAATCGATAATAGCACGAAAACCGATAACACGATGCTAATAATCGAATATTCTTCTACATATGTTTGGACAGGAAGAGCTCAGATCACATACTCCATTCAGTATTGTATTTTTATTCAATAAAATATTTTAAAAAGTTGTTCTTCCATTTTCTATTTCACTAGTTAACGATATTTTTTGATAGTGTGACGTGTTTTGTTGGTTATGCATGTTGTTTGTTGACATCCTAGTTTTAGTAATATTTTGATCTCGGGGTGAAATTTAAATGTATAACAAGCTTGCTTGCTGTATTTATCCTTTCTTAAAGACGTAACTTTTTAAGTATCAAAATTTAGAAATCTAATTTTATATGTTTGATGTTGTGTTTATATATTCACGTAAGAGTCCTCATCCATGATATTGTGCATATGTTTACCACTATCAGCGGTTGTTTATCAGTAACTCCCAGCCCACGTTACTATAAACAATGTCATTTCAATGCGCAAGTCTCCCGATCAGGCTGATCGGATGTTACGTCTTTAAGAAAAGAATGTCATTATTCCTACAATGTAGCGTCAATTTATGTGTTTTCATCCGTATTTTTACACCCGACATTTTTTTTTATTGACATGTACAAGGTTACATAATATAGTCTCTGATCCATTCATACACTTTGCTAATAAGTAATATTTTCTTTACAATAGTTTATTTTTGTTAATAAAATAGACGAATTATTGAATAACGATTTATATAAATGAAACGATTAAAATTGATTGCTAAAAAAAAGTGTTATTATTAAATACCCGGATATGTTTGGATAAGAGAATAGCATTCGGGTCATAGAGGAGTCATGTAGTCTCGTGGTTATAAATGCGAAAACTTTTCTCAAATTCCCAAGCTAAATAAATGAAATGTGACTTAATGTGTTAATTATATAAATCCTTGCCTTTTATAAATTTTAATTTCTTATCTAATTCTTATTCTTATTATGTAACAATATTGTCAGGTTGTTATTTTCATTGAATGACATCTCAAAATAGATGGCTTCACAGTAGGAGCTCTTCCTGTATATTGGTTACATCCTGTATATTACAACTGACAGCCAATGCAGGACAAACAATTTTAATCAGCCATCATTATCATAAAATACTTTATTTTGATGATGACACCTAATTCCCATCACCTAATCCAAATTAGTATAGTAGAGGAGTACCGTATTTTTCGGACAATAAATTTTGTTTACAGTATACCTTTATTTTGCTGTAGGTTTATTTCTGAATAAGAACACTCGTATCATCGATGTTCTTGGTGTTATTTTTTTTTAAATAAAGCAATAAAATTTATGTATACTAACAGGGGGTGCAATTCTGGGGACAACATATTCAACATCCGAAAAAAATCAATATTCAATGATTGAAGTGTTAGCGAAAATCAATTCAATATATTGTATTTAATAATAAAATATATACTATAAAAAAGGTATCTTGTTGAAAAAAATCACAGGGTGGATCGATTTACAATATAAAATTATTATCACAAAATATCTAAATATAGCTATAGCTTTTCTATCAAACACGAGCATGCGCACGTGGTTGTAGTAAAAAATGGCGGTTGCAATACATCTCGCAGTCAACGTGT
The DNA here is from genome assembly GCA_963680875.1 of Bathymodiolus brooksi. Taxonomy (NCBI): domain Eukaryota; kingdom Metazoa; phylum Mollusca; class Bivalvia; order Mytilida; family Modiolidae; genus Bathymodiolus; species Bathymodiolus brooksi. The sequence continues at coordinate 58,029,793 of OY804578.1, forward strand.
AGAACAAGCTTTTTATACTAAATAAACTGGAAAATAATTTATATCGATTTCGTTACTTAATCGATATTTTATTGCAATAATTCATACGAGGCTATGGGTGTTTAAACGTCACTTTTCAACAATATTTCAGTTATATATTGACCTTTGAGCTACCTTTCCTGGCGCGAATATGGGGCAAGGTAGAAATACACTAGGGTATTTACGTACAAAATAAAGACAAAAATATCTCATATTTATATAAGTAAGAAAATTTAACAGAACATTTGCATGAATGTTTGTCGGAAAAGGTTGATAGTTTCAGTAAATTTCAACACACAATTTATCAGTCATATTTACGTTACCCCCTTTTGCATACATCATCAAAATCATTGTAAGTGTAAAATGTAAATGTCTGTAATTCTGTGCTCTCACGGGCTTCTTGATTGATTTAATAAACTATGTTATGTTATGTTATGTTATGTTATGTTATGTTATGTTATACATGAACATGCGAAGATATATTTTTACACCTAATCATTTTTCAAATTTTTGTTTCAACTTTATTCGTAAAGTCTAATGCTAATTCCGTCTAGTATGAGATATATACAAAAAAATATACATGTAAATATTTACGTTGCCGTAAATTTGATGATTGGTGGTCCCGATATTTCAGGTACAGGTTGAATGCGTGTCAATGATTTGTAATCACATGAAATTAATTTCAGTAATTTCCCCTCAAATGCAAAAGTTAAATGGGTGGACTGAACAAAGTAGACTGTACGACTTTTACGTTTGCACCGGTGAGCATCATTTGTAATTTATTTTAAAAGTCGGTACATGAGTACAACAATAACATAAGCTCAAATGTGCTTTTAAGTCCGACATTAAAAAATATATACATAATCAGAGGCGGATTTAGAGGGGGGCGTGGAATAACATCAAGATCTTCATGTTAGACCATGCTTTGTTAAAGTTCACTATTTCTAAGTTGATTATTGCATAAAAACATCAAAGGAAAAATGCGTATTTATGTTACAAGTTAACATTAAAGCTGCATGAAACGATTCTGATCATCTAATTTAGTTACGTTAGCTTATCAGAAATCAACAACAAGTTCATGTATTGACAATTTCCGCTTTTGTTTGTCTATAAACAAGAACGGTCGAATCATACGTTTTCAATGAATGAATCAAACGACGAAAAGAAAAGCTCCATCCGGACGGGCAGCATTAACTAGAACCACCCGAAAGGACAAGCACCGAAAGTACAGATCAATTAGTGAAATGAGGAATGCGTTAAAACTAAACCAATAGTTCTTTGAAGGGTTAACATATCGTGATCGATCAGTCATGATTTGAACAATTCGTATCACGGTTGTTAAAGAAAATGTTTACTTTAGGTTCTTATAAGGCATGCCTTCTTATAATCTGACAAAAACTCTGTTAACAATTATCCGGCAAAATTAAGATTCAAAGTCAAGTTTATTTGGTCTGATAAAAATGGTGTGGTTGGTTCAAAATTATCGTTCAAATAAACGTCTGTAATTCTTCAAACCCCAGAGCTTCCGGGGCGCTTCCCCCCCCCTCCCCCTGGATCCCTACCAGAGCTCTGCCTTGGACCCGCTGAGGACCATAAGCGGTCCCCAGACCCCTGGCCTACTCACGCCCCCCCCCCCCCCCCCTAACCACAAATCCTGGATCCGCCCCTGATTACCCTTATTATAATCGCTTACTATCCTCTTTTTCTTTCTCGTTTCGTCTGAAATCTAACAACATCATCTCAGAGGTCAAAAGCCCTCATCCAATTAAACTCGCATCCTCCAACTATTCACTATGAAGCAGCCAGTGGGGAAATATCACCAAATCCATGCAAAGGTAATTATTTTAATTTATATCAATCATCTTTATTCTCAATAACCATATTCAACGGTACAGATAAGATATAAGGGTTAGAAAAAATGCAGATCATGTTTGACAATGAAATGATCAACAAAAACGGTGTTTGCTCTGTTTTTAATTCATTCACCCCGAACTGAGGTATAATTTACTACTCGTTTCTTCTATTTCTATGGAGGTCGTCAATTTTCCCCCAATAGCCAAACGTCTGTAAATGACCTCTGATTTGATATAAAGAAAAGGGCCTCGGTGGCTCAATGGGTTAGATAGTTGGATTACCTAACAACTCGTACAAACCTATCATCAATACGGCGTGGGTTCGCGCCCGACTTTGGTAATTACAAAAAGGGGTGTACTCGACTCGCAGCCGCAAGTGATAAAGTTTCCCAGTTGCTTGCCCATGGTCGGTGGTTCTCTCCGGGTACTTCGGCTTCTTCCACCACTAAAACTGGTCGCCATGATATAGCTGAAATATTACTGAAAGTGGCGTTAAACACCAAAAATCAATCAATCGATATAAAGAAACCTAGAAAAATATTTTTATTAGTCACGATAATCAATTAAGTTGTAGCTTATTTCAAATTCTGACCACTGTCGTGATCTCTAATGCAATGTTGTTAGATCTTTCACGCAGCTACACAGAAAAAGTAAGGAGCAATGAAGGAGATCTAAATTTTATTAGATCGGGGGAACACCCAAGACTATTCCTGCAAAGTTTGGTTCAAATTGGCTGAGTAATTTTAGAGAATATATTCTGATGATGTTTTTGGCTTAAATTAGCTTTATTGCCATAATTAACCAACACAAATCGACAAAAGTATAAAGGCCTATTTACACGATCTGTTTTTCCATGGCTGATTTTCCATGGCTGTTAAAACACACCGTGTGCATTGGGAAAACAAATGACAGATATGAAGTCAGACTGAAGACAGAGCGTTTAGAACTTTCCCTATTCTCTCTGTCAAGACAGAGGAAAAAAACCCTTCATGGAAAAGGTCAATAAGGTTACACTATAAATATACTGATGTGCACGTGTAATTTTCCCGGGGCGCAGGTTTGATAAGAGGGGATACTCTATGCAAAGGTTCTTCAAAATCTTCTTTGTTAATTCTCACAAAATTTTGAAACGTCTTTGATCCTCCGGTTCCAGCTCCCTAATTAATGCATGGTAAGCACCAACTTCTCTTCTTAGTTGTATCCATGGCCTCACCCATGTTCTCCGACCACGTTGATTGTTACAGATAATATGACATGCAGCAGCTATCATTAAAATACACATAGGAGCAACAAAATCATCATTCTTCATGTAAATGTAAATACAAACAAAATTTGGAGGGAAATATTAATTAGCTCAGACGTGAAATGACATACCGTCTAAACAGACTAATGAGGCATATGTTATCAGCTATGGAAAGACAGCTATGGAGAGAACAGATCGTGTAAATAGGCCTTAAGGTTGACGAAAAAAATGGAATATACGTTAAAGAGCACCTACGGTTTCAGATAACGCTGTTTTGACCCTATTCGTAATTTTAGTTTTAGTAACGGTGGCCATCTTGGATGGAATTTGGACAACAACAGAAAAAATGAAATGAGGACACGTTCATTGATTTATCCTGCAATGACAGCATTTACCGACCAATATAGCCTGCCCAATATTTTTTTTTATATTGGTCAGTTATAAATAGAACATTTTTTTATATTGGTCAGTTATAAATAGAACATACAAATGTAAAACGGGGCACATCGGGAGATATTGTTTTCAAATACATACACAAAATTATTCAAATACTTTTATCATCGTCCAGTAAACGTTTATTTACGATTTAAAATTGCAGGATAAATACAATACATGAGCACTGTCGAAGCATATAGGTAAATATGTGTATTCGGCGCGAAACGCGGGAAAAGGCTCGGCGAAGCCTCGCCTTTTCCCCCCGTTTCTAAGCCTCATACACATATTACCTATATGCTTCGACAGTGCACAAATATTGTATATATACACGACAATAAACTTAATTGATACAAAGTTAGCATCTCTCACATAACATGTGTAATGAGAGTTTTTGTGGTATGAACCTGGCCACTGTTTTTGTTTAAGTTTTCTTGTATGAAAACAAAATAACATGTATGCTTAACATTACATTAATTTACAAACAAACAAGTTAACAAAATAATTATAAAATGTTACTCTTATTAACTTGTTATGTTTCGTTTTGACACGAGTAGTGACCCATGAGACACTTTAAACAACCCCCTTCATACACTGGCATTTATAATTTTTTTACCAACAAAATGATGTATTCACACGAATTCCAGTGGTTTAATACCATAAATCTTAATTTTTCATGACGTTTTATAATGTTCTTATAACATAAATATGTAACCCGGATGATCAGAATGGTCACAGTGAAATAATGGTGCAATCACACCTGCAAAAATAATTATCAAGTATAAAAAGGTGATAATAAATTTCCGGCTTAATTTGTTTGATTATCTTTATAACTCCTTACACACTTCCTGTTCTCCTGTAGTAAATAAAAGTTTAAAAAACACCCTTTTATAATTCACAAACTGCTATTTAAGAGACTGTTAAGAATTATTAACTTGTTAGGGGAAATTGTAACATGAATCTTTGAGTAATACTCCTCCGAGGAAACCATGTGGCATAGAAATAGGACCCGTTTCTCCTATATGGGTTCAACCATATGGACTGGAAGTTAGATACATTTTTTACTCATCTTTCTGTGCAGTCCAGTAATACAACCAGATGTAGATCGTTAACAGTTATCAACTCCTTGGCGGACGTTTCAATAATTGTCTGGGTATCACAGGGAGCAAACTGACATAAACAATTCGATACATTAATTCAATAGTACACATAAGAAAAGTTTGAAGATACTAAAGGGGTACTCAAAAGACGTAAGTACAGACAATACAATGGCCAAAAGACAAAGGGAAAAAGAACAAACAACGAACATTACACAGCAAACAAAAGATAGAGCAACACGAACCCTACTTAAGAAGAGTTTGAAGATACCAAAGGGGCAATCAGAAACCGTATATCGAAAAAGAACAGACAACACAATGGCCAAAAGAAAAAGTACAAAAGGACAAACAACGATCGACAAAACATGCATATAAAACTAAAGATCGAGTAACACGAACCCCACTAAAAACCAGGGGTGAACTCAGGTGCTCCGGAAGGGTAAGCAGTTCCTGCTCCACTAGTGGCACCCGTCGTGTTAATCTAGTTACAAACCCGGTAATAAGTCGTGAATGAGGAAAGGACTGGGAAGTGTTTACGACAAGTGGAACATATCCGTGGTCATTTGTGACACAGATATTCCATAATGGTCAACAAAGTCATGGTTAAAACCGGGGTTAAACTCATTGTGTTCCGGAATGATTAGCATTCCTGCTCCACATGTGACACCCGTCATGTTACTGTTAAACGACACGAACATCATCTGATTTGGAAATTGTGTTGGACACCAGTAATAGTAAATAAATACAAATACCATGAACCCTTTACAAAACAAATGGGAGTCAAGACTACTCGAACATCGTTTTTGCGCGGAAATCGTAGCAGACTTCACAACACGAATGGAGACAAATGTGTCTGGTTTGAATGATGCCAAATTCCAAGTTAAGACACTTCTTCAATCAATGCTATGCATCTTTACCTTTGTCGAGATGGAGTTTCCTGTCTCCTATGGCGTCCGCTATTAAAACATAGATTTAGCCATGATTTAGCCCCTCTACCAACAACAAATCCGAGGGGTCACGAGTACCAGATTATATTCACCATGCACAGTTTATCGGGAAGATTGCATAAATATCAGGACATGAGAGTCATTCGGTTCAGACTTATCAATGTTAAGGGGACAATACCACAAAAGATTATGTCCTTAGCTCTACCACGTAAAAGTGATCATCATGAACTACTTCAAAAGGATTCAGTAATTATAATAAGTATATTTAATACCTATTGTAAGTTTATGCATTCAAACTTTTGCTAAATGAGGTATGATTAAATTATAATTTGTACTTCCTCTTTACGCCAAGTGAACAATTCTGCAGTATATTATGAAAAGAACGAGTTACTTATTTAAATAATGATGATAATATCTACTTTGTATTAGACAAACACATTCAGCTGAATTAATAGTGGCTGCTACATTTTGTATCTGAAACAACAGATACATGGATACCAGAATAACCACTTAATTGGATGCAATATCCTGGCTTCTAGTCACCCAGTCTTTGTTCGTACTCATGTTTCTGAGTGTTTCTAGGTCAACATTCAAGATTCAATCTTGAATCTTGAATCTTAGTATATACTGTTGCTAGCCTCTAGGAGAAGCAACAAATACCAGGATTTTGTTGCTCTTGTTGACCTGATCGCGGATTGATTACGCCGTCTTCTGCATTCGAGTCTCGTATTCTATCCCACTACACCACTGAAACTGTCCATCTATTTATAAATGTGTAGACTGTTCTCCTACTAGTACCTAGTACCTACTCGTATTCTGACAGACAATAATAAACACAAGGCTGTTGGCAATCCTCGTTAAACAAATAAAGAATTAAATTAAACACAAGTATGTTAATTGTACATAGAAACCACACTTTTCTCATTAAGTAATATATATTTACACTGTACTGTATGTAGATTGATGGAATTGTACCGAAGAGCAATTGTTCAAATTCTACACAAACAATATTTTGTCAGTTGATTGGTCATGGTTTGGTGCACAGACCACGTAGGACAGTCAGTCATACACGACTTCAACTACTTGTATCATGGACGTTTAACCCCCCCCCGCAACTTCCCTTTAATCTGTGTCTATCAAATTACCAGGGACGTTTTAGAATTCTTTTGTAATTAAAAGTTGAGGTCATATGTCACATATTAGGGGGCATTTAAATGAAACTTTGTTCCCTTTTAGTTAATTATGGCGCCTAATATTCGTAATAAAATGCTACAAATAGACCTTTTTATTTATCAGTTTATCAGATATTAATCTTTAGTGTCAGGTTAATTCTACATTTGTAGCAAGTGACAAAACCCATGATTTTTATCTGATATATTCAATTAGCTTACATACATGTACGTACTATTGAAATTTCAATACTTGCTAAGAATAAATTTCAATTGAAATTCGATATAATATATAAAAATAATATAGTTTGAAAATCGTGTACACGGATTAAATGTTTTTACAAATTTGAGACCTTTTTTTGGGTATTAGATATATACACATTAAACAAACAATATAATATTTTGGTTTTTGAAATTTCTGTATTGATATTAATTATGAAAATGGCAACTATGTCTCTCATATAAAAATATGTCGCTTTCCTCAAATACACATTTTAATTATACCAAAACTGAATGTTGAATTTTAATAAAATAATTTATCACATAATTCTATTTGTTCCCCTTTATTTCATTGGCATGTTGGAGGAATGCGAAATTAACCACATATTAAAAAACGTGCGGTTTTGCACACGAAATCTTTCAAGAAAGAAGTTCACGTTATCAAACTGTCCGTAAAAACCTTGATATGATATGAATGAAAATATTAATATCATTGATATCTTAGTTCTGACATGTTGTTCTAATATCTTCTATAAAATATTAAGGAGGACGGTGGGATGACAATGTTGGTAGTTATATCGTCTGCCAATTTTATTTTCAAGGACGACATTTTGAATTTAGTATTTAAATCTGTTAATATCATATGTTATAGCTATTATGAAAAATTAATTTGATATGAATGATACAACTATCTTTGGATGCATTCAGAGCAATGTTTAGGGCGTGATAATAAGGACAAAAGTATATTCTTTGATTAACTACCAAACTATCATAAAGAGAATCTATTCTAAACAAAACATTACACTACATCACTTGCGGAACAATTCTATATTGTTTTTGTGTTATATCACTAATATTCCCGTTATTATTTTATTGTTATGAAGCATAATTTGGTAAACAACTGATAATCAAATGGATGTCTAGTACACACGCATGCGTCTTTTCCAAAACATAAATAATTACGATGAATATCGATACATGTAGTATTGTGGATCCAGTTCTGTTACATGACACAATAGTACGCGTCTCCTTTTGAAAGCTTTGTTTTTGTAGTCAGTTTTAGCAAAAAGCATCGCGATGCTTTTCAGAAGTAAGCCAACCTTTTGAATAGTAATCCGAATAATGCAGTGTTTCACCATCGCGATCGTTTTAACGAGTAACGTGATAATATTAAACTTTTTGAAAGTATCGCGATGGAATTAGCAACTCGATGGTGTCATCTCAATTTTAACATGTATAGCCATTCATCATAATTACCGTACTTACGTTGCCAATTATTAGGGTGTAGAAATAGGACTTAACTGAATTAACTGCTCTTACAACGATACTCACTGGATGTGCAAAAGAGGTTAAATCAAATATCAAATGCATTACTAGCCCTAAGTGCGAGGGGTAAATGAATGTCTCGTGTTTTGAGAATCCCGTGCTTCATGCAGGCAAAATAACAGCAATCCGTAATAAGCATTGCATTAGGATGGTCTGTTACAACGTAGCATTTTCATTTATATCGTTGGTAGACACTTGGTGTTAAACAATGACCAATCAATTAAAATTAATCTCTATCAAAACGGTATGAAATTGAAATAGAGGAAAATACTTTTTACTTGCTCTCAAAGACTTCTAGATTATTTGGCTTCCCAATCTCAGGGTGAACAACGTACGTCATACATCCGGGTATTTTTTTTATCGAAAACTTTATAATGGCGGAAATTTTTCAACCATCTGACAAAATAAAACTAATTTTTATACTATTTTAACAACGAACCTGTATGATAAAAACCAGACCAAAGTACTCTACGGACTTGTATGGTACTATATTTACATCGATAATATTCAAAAAGCTGTTGTCATTTGTCTAATCATTCCGACAATATTTCCTTTTGATACTATATCCAGCATAACAAATACTCGGATGTATGACGTACGTTGTCCACCCTGGATCCAGCATCAAAAGGAAATGTTGTCGGAATGATTAGACAAATGACAACAGCTTTTTGAATGTTATCGATGTAAATAGTACCATACAAGTCCGTAGAGTACTTTGGTCTGGCTTTTATCATACAGGTTCGTTGTTAAAATAGTACAAAAATGAGCTTTATTTTGTCAGATGGTTGAACAATTTCCGCCGTTATAAAGTTTTCGATAAAAAAATACCCGGATGTATGACGTACGTTGTCCACCCTGTTGACTATGAGAGTACCTGATGAAGGTTATTTCAGAAACAAGTTTTGCGCACTAGATTTTCTCTAAATTAGACATCTACATTTTTATTACTATCACTGGGTCGATTCCTCTGCTCGTGGACTATGGGTCACCGAGGATATCATTCGCCCAGTAGTCAGTGTTTCCGCACTGACATGGTTTATTAGATAGATTTTTGTTCGAAATCTGCAGTTCATGAATAATGTAAAAAACATTTTTTTTATCGAAATTAAGGTCAATATCAATCAGATATAAATAGCCTCGGCCGATTTTGTCTATCCTGTTTGGGTCTTTAGATTTACTCGCTTCTAAAGACACGACGGGTGCCACCAGTGGAACAGGAACTGTGTCACCCTTCCGGAGAACCTGAGTTCACCCTTCCGGAGAACCTGAGTTCACCCCCGGATTTTAGTGAGGGTTCGTGTTACTCGATCTTTAGTTTTCTGTGTAATGTTTTGTAGATCGGTGTTTGTCCTTTTTCTTTTGATCATTGTGTTGTCTGTCCTTCCTCGATTTACGCATTCTGATTACTCGTTTGGTATCTTTTGATCATTGTGTTGTCTGTCCTTCCTCGATTTACGGATTCTGATTACTCGTTTGGTATCTTCAGACTCTTCTTTTAGATTATTTGGCTTTCCATTCTATTGACAATGAGATTACTTGATGATGGATATTCCAGAAACACATCATGGGTACGAAAATAGATATCTACGTTTTAATTTATAAAGTAAAGCTGTGAATAAATCTAATGTAAAGATATTATATAATTCACCTACCCATTTTATTAAATTATTCAAAGCTACTGAATTTTTTTTTAATAAAAGACCAATAAATCATACAAAGCTATCATGTCTTATCAATACACACAATGTGTGATGATGGTGCAGCCATAAAGTTTTCTTATTTACATTTGAATAAAAACATAAATCATTGTCAACAAATCTTTATAAAATCAGAAAAGCAGAAATGATTCTGCATTAGATTAGTTCCTTTGATATTCATCCGCATATTAAATATTAAAAAAAAGACAGACATGAACTTTAAACATCACTGAATACCAAGTGAAATTTACATACATGTAATGTTTTTATATACCGTGTAGGTCTTCCATATAATTATTTCGTCGTGTGGGTATCTAAAGTTTCTGCATTATTTAACATTAATTGCACGCTTGTTTATGAGAAGTTTTGAGAATGATTTTAATGGACATGATTTTAGAATTTTATGTTTTAATGTCTATATGTACTCTAGATTTCTTTATGTTAATGAAAATAAATGAAATATGTCTGTAAAATTGGCATTTTAAGTACTGAATGGGATTTATATTATTTACAGAGATACTTTAGACCATTTGCTGTTTGATAAATAACAATGTTCTATTTTTTTTTTAAATCACATCAATGGGGTCAAGTGATTTATGCGAATACTCAACGTAACTTTTAGCGCAATTTGTCCTTTACCGCCAAGCGTCATTTAAACGTATTTTTCACTACCACGAGAGTCTTATGGACATGAAAATTATCTGGTGATTGGTCAAGTCCGGGATTCCGAGCTACCGTATGCGTCAACTATATATATATATATACCTTTATTTTTAAGTGCGCCCCCCCTAACTTGAAATCCTGGATCCGCCCCTGATAATATCTTTTTTCCCCCCTTGTTAATTGTATATGCCCTCCTGGGGCCCTGATTTTGTTAATAAACTTATATTTATTCTATTTCTATATCTGTACAATAAGCACCGCCTATTTGTCAGTCAATTATACATCAAAGAGACCGATAAGGATCAATTAACACATGATTGACAAGGTGAGAGAGTTGTAAAATAAATCGATTATGGATGTACAAAACAGAGAATACTTTTCTTGTTTGGGTAACGAGAAAGATAATTTCATTGCATACATATAAACAAGTTAAATTCTAAAAAAAAAAAATGAAGAAAACAAATAAAAGTAAATAATAATAATAAACAAAGATCGTTTCTGTATGACTGCAACAAAACTATTTTTATGTGGTTACTTTCCTCGCTTGCCGCGCTAATAACGTGCTGTTCGCGAATGTCCTGATGGACAATTTGACTGCCGCGTTCGGCCGCGAGACGATCGCGGACTTCCCGATGCTAATTAGTCAATTTCCGCGCCGCGATCGTCCGCGAAACCGCGCGGATTTGGCGTAATCCATGCTGGCTGTAGTGAGGACTGACATTTTTTTCACTAGGACCACCAAACCCATATGCAATTTCGCGAACTCTGTAGTATTAATGTTTAATATAAATATTAATTATTATGTTTTCATATTTGATGTGTGTTTATATTGGTGTAAAATTAATAATAAATATTCAGTATTATATTTTCATATTTTATGTGTAATTTTATAGTTTTAGAGTTTAATAATACATATTTATTAATTTGTTTTCGAATTTTATGTAATTCCATTTATGTATAAAAAGCAAAAAAGAGAATCAAATTTACCTTTATTAACATGTGATTACCCTGATAATTCACCCTTAATGGGACCCCTTAATTCCTCTTAATTAGGAAGGACACCATTCTTTGATATTATGTTATAGTTAGAGTATATTAAGTGAAATTTTAATGGTTAAGAAGGGGCGGAGCATTGCTTGACCAATTCAATACATACATACATATATAAATAAAACTGAAGTCGTATCAAAATCTTTAACTATTAAACATGTCCAAGAGAAAGCCAAACTGGACCGATTGAGAGAAGATGATACTAATGGAGGAATACGAGAAAAGAAAGGACGTTTTAAGAGCAAAATTTTCGTCAACAATTATATTTCTTTAAAATTTAGGTACATGTATGTTTAACAGGGACACAATCATAATGTTCCTCAACTTCCCACTTTTGAGTTTGGATGCACCTCCCTCATCTATTTGGAGGATTTTACGTTCAACAGTTATATACGAAACTAATTTTAATGACTGTATGGAAATATCATGTAAATAAAACATAAAAAAAAATAGGCTCGATTCCTAAATGTACTGCTTTCTAAGTCATCCTGTAACATATCCCATATCATCATAATAGACTGTCGGTCAAATCTGTATTTGTCTATTAACTCGAAGTCATCGTAGATATCAAGAGGTTTTGTACGATCTCTGAATAATCGCTCTCTACGTAAAGCTCTTCTCCCAGCATGAAACAACCGAAAACGTCCGACATGGAACATGTTTGTATTGGTAATAATGCAATACTAATATGCTTTAATTATACTTATTTCATATACCCGCAAAGCATGTGCCATCAAATGGTACGGTTGTAAAAAATATTTACTCATCCGGAAAATGACCTTGATGGTGAATTTTATGTACATGTAAGATATGATATGGATTTGATGATAAACTCGAATGCCTATGAAATATTGCTAATATGGTTTGTTGTTATCTTTTTATTCATACAATATCACTTTCATAACTCACAATCAATATAAAATAGCAATTCAAGAAAACTTAAGGAACCTATCCATCTACCTTAAAGGGATATTGTCTACCAGCTGCGTAATTTTTTCATACCCAAAATTATTGTCGATTTCCGTACTGACCTTCATAAAATGAAGATTAAACACCGAATTATTGATGAATACGCTCCGAAACGTTGTTTTTTCGACTAATAAAGCTGACCATCGTTACCGGAAGCTAATTAATTATGCACTGACCTGGGCGAGGCCAACTCTATTTATTTATCTATTTTTATGTCAGTAGCCCGGATGCTGCAGCATGGATATTGAGGTAAGTTTCTATAAAAGTTGAGGAAAAAAGCTATTTGCGAATCGATTGTATCTAAAAGACGTAGAATAAATAATTTCTGTATCAGGAATAGATTTTCTTTGATGAAAACTACATGCCTTAACAGATTCAGCCGATATTTCCACGATAACCATTGAAAACATGCCAGGAGGCACCCTATGGGGACAAGCTCAACTACGTATTTTCGATCGGAAATTTTTGCCGGGGTTAAAAATAACTAAATTAGTTTTTTTCTTCTTATAAGGTATGAAGTTGTTTCCCGAGATTTTGATACACGTGTTAAATTAATTTATTTTAGCCAGTTTACCGACAATATGAAAACAGAGACATACATGTAGAACACAGTGAAATACATGTCTGATGAAAACGAATGACGTAGCCAGTGTTGTTTTATTTGTTAATTGACTGGAATGTTTCAGAGGAATTTGGGCTGGATTAGAAACAAAAGAGACCTTACTTCTAGTTCCACAAGACAGTTGCTGCAAAATAATATGGGACTGACCATTTACCTTCAAGGGGGGGGGAGGGGGCTATGTCACGTTTTTTTCGCCGTAGAAATGTTTTTTTCAGACGCCACAGAAATCATAATTTCTTATTTTCCGGCGAAGTGCCAATCTAATTAAAACAAGGTGAACTGTGATCTAATGCTCACTTATGATACCCCTACCACTTCCCATGATATGGGGTACCTATATGAAGCTTGTGACCAAATACCAGATTTCTGCCATCAAAAGTTGTTGAAAAAAATGTGCATATATGTTCAATGTGGATAAAAACCAACTAAGTCAGCAAACAGGAAGTAGGAATCTGATGGTTCCAAAAACGCTTCCCACGATATGGCATACCTATGTGAAGCTTGTGACCAAATATCAGATTTCTGCCATCAATAGTTGCTGAGAAAAATGTGACGAAAAATATTTTGGAAGGACGGACGGACGGAGGTAAAACAGTATACCTCCCTCCCCCTTCGGGGACCGGGGGTATAATTAGATCTAAAATAGGGAGCAAGCGCGTAGATCTAATTTTAATTAGATTGGCGAAGTGCTGGAATAATTTTTTTTCTTCAAAATTTTGTATATGATTATACTGTGAAAATGGCAAGTATATGATTATACTGTGAAAATGTCAAGTCAGAATATATTTTTTTCTCCTGTCCAGCCAAATTTTTTTCTTCAAGATTCAGAATCAAAATAATTTTTAGGAAAAAAAACATAAAATTAAAATTGAATAGCTTGAGGGGTAAATTGATAAAAAAAAATTGCAAGACCAAAATGGTTCTCCCATATACCAACAAAAAACGAAATAAAACTGTGGTCATAAGAAAGTCCCACGAGAAAATCTTTCCTTCCAAAATAAGACTTTTTTTTATTTCTCTAAACTGAATTTGTGCAAACTATTTCACTTATAATGAATTATATTTCTTTTTTAAATAGAGCTCATTTTTCTAGATGAATGTATAACCATCTGTCTTTACTGTTTTTATTAAATCTCTTGTCTTTATTACAGGACTTTGATCGGATTGTCCTTGATGAGGCAGTGTTGGGGGTTGCTAGAATGTTTCGAGAGGAACTTGTAGTAATGCCCCATGATGAGGATTACAACAGATCCAATAGGTATGCAGCCTACCGCCAGTATACCATTTGGGCACATGGCCGACTTGGAGCTGGGGTCAGACGTGTGATCCCAAACTGTTGTACTTGGAACATTAGGGACAAGTATCCTGATCTATATGGACAATACAAGGGTGAAATATTTTGTATTTTATCCCATGGACAATACAAGGGTGAAATATTTTGTATTTTATCCCATATACCCTATAATGATAAAGTTTACCACTTGCTTCCCTATGGTCGGTGGTTGTCCGGGTACTCTGGCTTCCTCCACCACTAAAACTGGTCGCCATGATATAGCTGAAATATTGCTGAAAGTGGCGTTAAAACACCAAAAAAAAAAAAAAAAAAAAAAAAAAATCAACCCTAATGAGTTGTTAATTTCACAAGTTGGTCAGTTGGAATTGTAAATTTAATTTGAAAGTTTTGCCATCTTATTATTATTTTTTGTTCTATCAGCACTGACAATTTCTTCTAAAATGAACTGACAGTCTTTTATATAATTCAAAACCAAACTTGGCAGAGATGTTTTCTATGAGGTCCTACACAAGAGTTGTTACTTTTGTGCAGATTCGTCAAAAAACATAGCCACCATGTGACTTTGAAAATTCTGATTGGTCGATTTTCAAGAAACTTCTTCTCAAGAACCGCTGAAGGGATTGAATTGAAATCTGGTAAATATGTTCCTATGAATGTCTTTAACATGTGTTGTTACTGTTTGCACCATTTGAAAATTCAAAATGGCCACCAGCGGAGGTCAAAGTTTGCATTGAAACCCTATGGGAAACAACATTTTCATCTTCTTCTTGAGAACAGCCGAACAGAATTTAACCAAACTTGGCAGAGATGTTTCTTGTGAGGTCCTAAAAAGTTGTCCTGGTTTGTACTAACTAGACCAACACACTGAGTGCCATCATTATTGTGCATTGGACAATTTGTAATGGCCATTATCCTGACTTGGGTACTTTTCTGCTCTAAATGTGCAGAACTTCTGTTAGACCAGGAAAAACAAAGAGTGACAATCTAAATTTATTTTATGCGACAATATAGTCAATTGTTTTGTCTTGGTCTTCAAATCTGGATTTCTGAGATGCTACAATATCATCCAGAGTTGGAGGTTGTGGAATTGGTGCAAGATGGACCGAGATTCTTCTGGGATCATCTACTTCCAACTGCACATGTTAATTCATTCCTTCATTATCTTGCAGTCTCATACAAATGATGACCCTTAATAGTCTTGGAACATAGGAATATGACTTGTCAGCTTTAACAGGCTGCACAGACCATCTAGCTGTCTTTTTGTTGTAACTTCTCTGCCACCTGAAGTAGAAAAATACATACAATGTAATTCACAAGAATAAAACAATAGAATTGAGATTATGATCTATGGAGCCCTAACTTTCAATTCAAGATGAATATCTCGAATGTATAGTGAATGACAAACTAAACATATCATTACAAGTCCACTTTATGAAGGATTTGAGTGATTTGTAGACAGATTTTAGGTTGTGGTCATCCCTCAAGAAGTTCTACGGCAGGCATCACGAGCTGGTCAATGGTTACAGGGTGTCTGTTACCCAAATCAGACCTGATCTTCATTTGTTGTTGATGTCTTTCCCTTCATCGGATGGGACTTCTACCGGACTTGACCATGGACAACACAGCGGGTTTGCGACTTTCGATTGACCCTTCTGAAGCCTATGATCAAATATCAGATTGCTGCCATAAATAATTACTGAGAAAAATGTTATGAACATCTTGGGACGAACGATGGACAGAGGTAAAACAGTATACCCCCTCCCCCTTCCAGTGGAGCGGGGGTATAATAAAGCTCCTATGACATATGATCATGCATGGTTCTGTTATTAGGACAAAATTTCAAGTATGTAAGTTACAACTGAAACATATGAAATTAACATGACAAACCTTAGAGTGAAGTTGAGGCTAGGTTCAAAATCTCCATTGTCAGAATCATCACCAACATCACTGCCCTCTTCAGTAATATCTATTGAGAGACCGTAAGAATAAAAAATAATTGTTTATTACAGTGTATGTGTATAATATCGAAACAAATTTTGTTATATGGTTCTGATGTGCAGCTGTATAACGAAAAAGCTTTTCAAAATAATATTAAATATATATACATGTATCCAGCACACATCTACACAACCCAATATAAAGAGACAAAATTACATCAAAGTTCCAGGAAAAAATTTGGTGCGCCAGACGTGCGTCAATTCTGTCCCAGTTTGGTTTCATTCCCGCAAGTAGCTAAAGAGGACTGGTCATTTCAGCTTGTGGATTGATGAAAATGTAACGATGACGCAGAAGCCAACATGATCCCTATATAATATAGCTACTAGTAGTATCACTATGCAAGCCACAATAATTAATAGGAAACTGTTATACAAGTGACTGTGTTGAACAATATTGACAATGTTACCTATAAACATAATGTAGAATATGTCTAATCTTTAACAAAATGAACATACTCAAATGGGTTCACAAATGAACTCGATTTCTCCAGTTTCATCCGTTTCATTGAAATGTGATGGCTGCTCATTTCTTCTACTCTAGAATTACCTTGGTCAGAATATCTAAATCAAAAGTACAAATATCAATCACTACAAAATCACATTTGTCTGAAATTACCAGTTTTTGTAGTAATTTGCATAAAAAATTTAGATAATTTTCCAAATTCCTGCATGATTTTAACACAGACATGGGCCATCGGTATACTGTTAAATTCACACACTGTGAAACATGCAAATTGCTATGGATCTTCACATTATTTCTTAAAAATCTTGTTTATAAATCATACTTACAAGATCCAAACTAAACAAGGGCAAAGTGTGGCGTATCCCCTTGCCTAAAAATTTGACCCGGTGACCTTGACCTTTGACTTTGAAAATCAATAGGGTTCCAGATTCTCTTAAGGACTAAGTATGTACCAAGTTTGGTCAAAATCCATTGAAGGATGTTGATTCTAGAGTGTTCACAAGGATGTTACGAGGTAAAAATTTTACCCGGTTATCTTGACCTTTGACCTATAAGGCTATGACCTTGAAAATCAATAAGGTTTCGGTATCATAAGGACTAAGTATGTACCAAGTTTTGTCAAAAATCCATTGAAGGATGTTGATTCTAGTGTTCACAAGGATGTTATGCGGTAAAAATTTTAGCCTATGACCTTGATCTTTGACATACGACCTTGAAAATCAATAGTGTTCCAGATTTTCTTAAGGACTAAGTATGTACCAAGTTTGGTCAACATCCATTGAAGAATGTTGATTCTAGAGTGTTCACAAGGATGTGACGGACGGACGTTACTATATCCCTTCGCAACTTCGTTGGCGAGGGGATAAAAAGCAGTTCAAATGACAATTCTTTAAATAGAGAGCCTTTATATGAAAAATACATATTGATTTCCCTCTATCATGTCTATGTTGATAATTCTAAGATAGTAAAGTATAATTTTGGCTCCCTGAACTAAAAATTATGTCCAAAATTGTTGAAATGTAGTAAAAAACTAGTTAATGTAATGTTTTTAGAATAGTCAAGAAATAAACTTGGTTTGCATAAGGAAATTGAAAACGATTTTCATTTAGTCATAGTCTAAAATATGCAGTTCAGGACATTTCAGTAAAATTTTATAGTCACATATATAGAAAAGTTTCTGAAACTTGCAAATTTCTATGGATCTTCATATTATTTTTTAAAAACCTTGTTTATGTATCATACTTACAGGATCCAAACTAAAAATGCTACTGAAATGACACTTATTTAAATGGAAAGCTTTTTATATAAAAGATATATACTGATTTTCCACTATGGTGATAATTCACAGACAGGAAGATATAATTTTGGCTCCCATAACAAAGTGTTATGTTCAAACTTATTGAAAAGTACTTTTAACCTTATTTATGTAATGTATTTCCAGTACCCAGGATATAAACTTGTTTGCATAAAGGAAATGAAAATGATTTTCATTTAGCCATGGTCTAAAATATGCATTTTAGGACATTTCTGAAATTTTCAGTAAAATTTTGTAGTCATATATAAAAAAAGTTCTGAAACTTGAAAATTTCAATGGATATTCATACCATTTCTTCAAAACCTTGTTTATAATTATATATTATACTTACAGGATCCAAACTAAAAGTGCAATTGAAATGAAGCTTCTTTAAATAGAAAGCTTTTATTTGAAAAATACATACTGATTTTCCATTATAGTAATAATTCGCAGAAAGTAAGGTATATACTTTTGGTTCCCAAAACTAAGTTTCATGTCCAAGTTGTTGAAATTTGATAAAATTAAAAGCCTAATTATATGTTGTATATCAAAGAAATAAATTTGCTTGAATAAAAAGAACTTTATAGGGTTTTCATTAAGCCATGTACAGTTTTAATTCTTGCATTAAAAATGAATTGATTCGATATTTTTTTTTAAATTGATAATAATAAACTGCATTGCCATTGATATCATTTTTGCACTCCCATTTCCCCTTTGCTGGCCTCCTAAAATTTGTGTTTGTTTACCTCGCAAATACGGCCGTTTTATGCTACTCATTGACAATAATTTTCTGTTGCCCGGTGCAAAATTACATATATTGATTAATATCTACCGAAAATGATCATAGGCATCATCATAAATTCATAAAATATGAAAAACGATTGAGAAAAGAAGGCAACATGCTCGGCTTACCTATCAACAATAATCAAGCACTTCCTTGAGTTCGCTCCATCCAACGGCAACGGTCCAACTGATCCCCTACATATATCCTGCATTTGTTCCATTTGGAAGATACTTCACTTCTATTCCTCTTTATCTCTGAATCCGTCAAAGTCCGCTTTCTTCCACGCGTTGACAGTTTCTCTTTTGCCCAAGAACCACATGTTGTTTATTGTTTCTAAACAGTGCGCATGCTCAAGACGTGTTCGCATAGAAGGCCATATGAACAGATTTGAATATTGTCATCCGGACAATAATTCTGATAACGATAGTTTTGGGTCTTTTTTGTATCTTTTGCAACATAACTCGGTGTTAATCTTCATTTTATGAAGGTCAGTACGGAAATCGACAATAATTTTGGGTATGAAAAAATTACGCAGCTGGTAGACAATATCCCTTTAAAGTTAAGGGAAATCTTAAGTGTTTTCTTAGTTTAAGGACGTTTATGAATACCACTTAAGTATGATGGGCGGAGTTTCCTTAACTTAAGGTTATTCTTAGGAAATACTTAAAATAAGAAGTTTTATGAATACCACTCAAGTAAAATGGGCGGAGTTTCCTTAACGTAAGTGTTTCCTTAGGAAAATCTTAACTTAAGTGGCTTTATGAATATGGGCCCTGCTGCATTAAAAATGAAACGCATGTGCGCGAAGCCGAAGGAATTTTTAAAATTGAAGTGCCCGACAACGTAATTTTGGTATCAAAAAATCGTAAATCTCTATAAATCAATATAGAGAGAAAGAAATAGTAGATTTATGATTATTTGATACCAAAATTATGTTGAGAAGTGTATGGGAAAAAAAATGAAAAAAAAGGGGGGGGGGTAATGTAGGTCATGACCCCATGTACCTGTGCTTTTACGATCACAATTTTCCTTACGTTGTCAGGCACTTCAATTAAAAAAATTCTTCGGCTTCGCGCACACGCGTTTCATTTTTAATGCAGCTGTTGTGTGGGGATGTCAAGTAGTTGAGACAAAGATATATTTTCGCTTTCGTCATTCAACACGTCCTCCATCATGCCGTGGTAAAATCAGTGCCGCGCACTTTCCAGCAAACGTCTAGGGTGTGACGTATGAAATGTCTGGAACATTGAACCAATGAAAATGTAGGTTACATTCTCATACATGCCAACCCTCGAGAGACTAAAAGCGGTAGTGGGTCTAGCTCTTTTGTGAAGGCAAGAGCTAAATTGATGGATCAAGCTCGCAAAGCTTTATATTGTTTGTATAGAAAATTGAGAAATATATCGATTCCAATATATTTACAATTTAAATTGTTTGATACACTTATACTTCCAATACTTACTTATGGCTCTGAAATATGGGGTTATGAGAACACTAAGCAACTAGAAAAACTTCATCTTCAGTTCTGTAGAAATATTTTAGGTGTTAGAACCACTACTCCAAATTTTATGACATACGGAGAACTTGGTAGAACACCTATAGATATATTATGTATAAAATTAAGGATTGTAAATTTTTGGAATAGACTTATTTCAAACAAGAAGAAACTTAGTTGTATTTTATATAAGATTATGTTTAATTTGAGTATTATTGATAATGTTCAATTTAAGTGACTAAATTTTATCAAATCATTTTTTGAGAAAACTGGGCTTAGTTATCTATGGAACCAACAACAGCCAGTTCATTCAGTGCAACTAAAATTTATTGTTAAGCAAAATCTGACTGATCAATATATTCAAAACTGGTTTAACCAAATTGAGAACTCTTCTAGAGGAGAATTTTATGGCATATTCAAAAATGAATTTAATTTAGATAAATACTTATTAAAATTATTACCACATGAGAGAAACATGATAACAAAGCTTAGATGCAATAACATTAAGCTTCCAATAGAAACTGGAAGATGGCCGAATACTCCCAGAGAAGAACGTATTTGTCATCTGTGTAATGTTGGTTTAGGTACTGAATTTCATTTTTTATTTGAATGTACCTCTGCTGATGTACAAAGGCTTAGATGTAAATTTATTCCAATTTATTATACAGTCGGAAAGCA
This sequence comes from Bathymodiolus brooksi, assembly GCA_963680875.1. NCBI lineage: Eukaryota > Metazoa > Mollusca > Bivalvia > Mytilida > Modiolidae > Bathymodiolus > Bathymodiolus brooksi. The sequence goes on from OY804578.1 coordinate 58,051,103, forward strand.
AACCCATGATTTGACCGTTATAGCTAGTGATTCTAAAACCACGCAGTCAGGGGGCGATAACCGTAAAAAATTCCCACTAGGTGCCGCTTTACAAGTCCCGCAATTTTTTTCTTTCGCGCCGATGTAGGATAAACGTGAAATAAAGTATTAAATAGACAAAATTGTGATAGAAACGTGATTTCTATAATATATATATATATTTGTTGCAATGACTGGCTATATCAGACAAGCGACCGAGGTTTATATTAGTCAAAAACGTGTCTCGAATCGTGCATTCTAGAATGTGTAAAAACACGAGGTTCGGTTTGTTTACATTTTGCGGCCAATGAAAAAGCTGACACAATTCTATATTAGGACATAAAATTGATGATACAGGAGTGATATAGCATCATCAACCAATAGTAAATGCTCTCTCAACTGGAAATTCCGTCACCCTGAATGGAAATCATTCCTGAAAGAAAATTCGACGAGGCATATTTTTTTTAATTTTCGCCTTGTTTTAGTGTAAAATTTGCCCATTTTGGTGAACATTTCTCCCCCAAAACACCTATGTAGTCTGTATATGTCTGCCTTTTATTAGATTTATTAATATCTTTATATTTTAACCGAAAGTTTACAAGAAAACTGCATTGTTTACATCAGATTATGCCCCCCCCCTTTTCCCCCCGTCTCGTCAATACACTTTGTTTAGACTCCTTTCCCGTTTGCTGTCAGTTAATCTTGTACATATCTAATGTGGCGATTATTTCAAAGGCAATTAGTTTATCAAATATATTTAGGAATTCTGACAAGTTTTACCTGATTTTCTTCTGCAAATGAATTATGAATTTATGTGTAACAGGTATACAATTATTGAATGAATGTGACTGAAAACAAAAACCAGCCAGTGTGTGTGTTATAAATAGAAAGTAGGCTAAATTTGTTATCTGTATGTAACTGCATATATGATATTTAATTGATTAAACAACTGTATTTTGCAAGACTGATTTTACCATAGTTGACTAGTAGTAGTAATGCCCAAAAAAAACCTTAACTGTTCTGAAGCCCAAAGTGGCAGGGACCCTCGGCCCTGTGTTGATTGTCTGCAGGCAAAGCCATTTTATGCCTTACATGTTATAAAAATTTTAACAAATTTGTGAGGTCTGATGATTCTCTAAATGAACTTTCAAAAACTGATGACTACCAGTTAACTAAATGTTTTCAGTTTGATCAGGTGGAATATTGCAATGTAGACTCTGACAATCTTGACCGTTACTGTTTTATCCTGTTTTAGAATTTGTAGTCAGTGACTTTTTATCCATCAAAGCTTTATTGTTGCCAGATTTGTACAAAAAATTTGAAGATTTAGTTGACAAAACAGCTTTAATTAAATCACTGAAAGAACCAGAAGACAAAATTGGTGAACCCTCTCCCATTAGAGGCAATAAATTCTCCCATTTAAGTTTGGAAGATTTCAAGGAAACGGGTGATGAATCCTTTGCATGGGAAAGTTTCGAGAAGAAATTGTCAGCTTACAGTTTTCTGAAATATTTGGTACAGGAAAATGATATACCTGTAGATCTCCCAGGTCTTAACACTTTTCTTTCATTTTCTGAAACTGTCACTGAAAAATCTGAGTTTTGTTCAATTGAAGTTTTAGATGAGACAGCAGATTCAAAAGCCACAGTTTTGAAAACTTTGAATATTCTTCACAAAAAGTTTCAGATTGGGATAAAGCTTCAGTATCAAGTTGTTGTTGGGGACAGGAAATCTTATGACCATTTAATAATATTAAAATCAGAATATGGAGGTTCATTAAGCTGGGTTTTGCCATATCATGGAGACAGGCACATACTTTTTTTTAATCTCATTTTCTATTAAATTAATAATTCATTGTACTTAGGATTTGTTCAACTTTCATAAAAATTTATGGACTTTTTACTCTGTTAATAGTTTATGGAAAAGAAATACACTTGAAAACTAATATGTACAGTCATCTGTCAAAAGTATTGGGAAATGTAAAAAATATCCCTATATAATCAACCAAAACCATATTTTTTTCAAAAAAATATTGTGAAATCATTTCTGGATAGATTGTAACAAATTTTACACCAAAACATTCGGAATTGTCTATATTTTGTTTGTTTATTTGCTCAAATCTTTATACGAGTGGTTTTTATTTGTACTTAATTTTTCCATGATTGTTAATTTTTAGGATTTATTTTTAGTTGAAATGTATAGGAAAATCAAAATCAATTTTTATTTGTTGTGTTTAAATTATGTACAAATAAAAATAACTCATAACAACACAATGAGTAAATAAACAATCAAAACATTGACAATTCTAAATGTTTTGGTGTAAAATTTGTTAAAATCTATCCAGAAATTACTTCACAATATTTTTTTGAAAAAATATGGTTTTGGTTGATTATATAGGGATTTTTTTTTACATTTCCCAATACTTTTGACAGATGACTATATACATTTTCTTTAAATATTTATACATTTTTTTTTTATCTTTATATTGAATTTTATTTTCATGCCTAGAAAAAAATTACACGAGTTCTGTTCATGATTCATCAAAAGGATATAGAAATGTGTTTTCTTGAATTGCTAGAATAAAACCGGTGGACCTGTAAATTTCAGTCGCCTATCCTTTCTTTTGGGGATAGGAGACCATATATAAATGTTTGTATATTCCAAAATTTGTTGTTAATTATATGCATATGTAAAGTTTGGGAATGTCATTCTACTGCAAACTTAATATATTTGCATTTTATTTCAATGCGATGGTACGGAGTTATCTTTCTTGGCTGACACTTTTTCGGCACTAAAAGCTGACACAATTTTTTATTAATGAATAAAAACGTGTACCAGAGAAACATTTCGTTAAATAAATATATAACCTAGCGCAGTGTGAAGTTTGGGAATGTCACTATACTGCAAACTTAATATATTTGCATTTTATTCCAATGCGATGGCGACATTCCACCGAGGGGGTCACCCTCTAAATCATCAAAATTTTAATAATAATCTCCCGTTTTAACTCAAATCTAATAAACAAATCGTGGAAGTAATTATTGCTGAAAAGAAAACAATATAAGACGTTTCGATATTTTCTACGGTATAAATAAACGAGGTCTTTGTTCTACAATTTTCCATGATTTTCATGACCGACGAAAATGTCAACATTTTCAAATGAGAATCACGTGACCCGTGGTTTTACCAGCGACGCCATTAATGAGTTTGCTTTCCGACTGTATACTAGATATGCAAACATGTACAAAATGAAAGGCCTGTTATCTTTGTGTAATGTTAAGGTTCTGAAAAAATTGTCTTATTTATATCTAAATTGCAAAATGTTTTGTAATTATATTCTGAGGCTGTATTATTTTAGGTTAGTTATATCCGTCATTATGTAAAATATTTTGTATAATATTCCACTTGTTACACTTGTATATATGTGTCCGAGTGAATAAAGAACTTGAACTTGAACTTAAATGATTAAATATTTTTTACGAGAAAGGCCAGTTTTACTGTGCATCAGTTATCATATATAGGTAATGAAACTATCCCGGGTCAGAACAAGATTTTTTTCTGTCTAAAATTACGAAACCTCGGTGGCTCGAACTTCCGATAGCTCGAACATATTTTGACAGTACCTTCGAGTTCGAGCGAGCGAAGTTCTACTGTATATATATGTTTAGGAGTCATAAGTTCAAAATGTAGTGCTTCAAAACTTTATTTTAAATACAGTTTCTGATTGGCTTAATGATAAAGAATTGACCAATGGAAGTTTCCGGTACAAATTTAAGAGGGAAACGATTACGGAAAGGGCTTAAATAATTTGGATTTGTACACATTTATACGTCGTAGAAATCTACAAGAATAATCAACATGTGAACAATTCACGATAAAAAAAATTTACATTTTTTTTTAAATCGGTAGGAAAACGTCTAAAATCGGTAGGCGGTAGAAGACTTAAAAAATCGGTAGACTACCGCGTAAATCGGTAGAGTTGGCATGTATGCATTCTAAGTCAGTTAGAGTATATTAAGTGAAATTTTATTGGTTAAGAAGGGGGTCGCATCGCTTCGCTCCTCCGCCCCTTCTTAACCATTAAAATTTCACTTAATATATTCTAACTATAACTTGGCCTTGAGGGATACACGAAATCATAAAATTTTATTACTTTGGTATAAATTCATTACTTACAGCTCACTCCAATACAATATACACTTTAGCAGTAAACACAACAGGTGGTACACCTGAGGAAAAGGCCTCTAGGCATGTAACTCTTGTGGGGACAACAAATGTGTTCTCTCTCTGAATTATAGAAAATTCAATTGTTTTACACTATTTCAACACATATTGTAATACAAGGCCTATAAAACAGATGTTTACAGAAGTGAATTTCATTTTTTTAAACGTTAAACTTAACGTAAAATATTCATATGAATAATTTCTTAGCTCCGAGCTTTGCTTTCAGATGCATACAAATCTATGTTTAACACTGTATTAGCGATTATTTAAAAAAAATATCCATATACATTTTTTTTTTATCGAAAACAAGCCCCTAATAAATTACAGAGTTATGGAAACGAATCATGATTAAGTTGGATATAATGTCGCACAATAGGCTACCCGATTTGTAAGGCTTGAAGTAATTTACCATATAACAATATGTTCGTAATGATGAACGGTAAGGCCACTAAAATGCATCAATCGCCTGTAAAATAAATAAACATAAATTATAATGTTGAATCTCCGTGAAAATATTAAACGTTTACATTTAAATCAACATCAGATTGAAATAAATATGAGTGCATAGTTCTAGATCCCGAAAAACAAAATCAAGAAATCAAATATACATAACTACTGTAAAATACACAACGATTGATGGATTATTGTGTATTGAATAGCTAAAGTTATTATCATCCAGAATGGTACAAATAAATAAACAATAATATAATACTATTATAGATTGTTCTTATATTTATCAGGGAATTATATAAACATTTGAAGAAAAAAAAAATCCTGTATTTATTGATCAATCTAATTAACTGACAAAATAGTGTTTACATGTAAATTGCATATTTCTGTTGGATCGGACAAGGGCGCGTACGTTACGTATACATAGGGTTATGATTATTTGTTTTATATCATCAACAAAAATATGTATTGTTCATTAAGGTGCCTCATTACAATAATCAGAACTTTTAAAGCACAATAACTTTGACGCTGTACATACACAATCCTGTGCTATAAAACAAGACATAAATAGCTTAATAGAGACCGATAGTTTAATATATACTTAATTCATTTTTTAGTAAATAGTCTCAGCATAGGTATTACAAGGTTAATGTATTTCTCGCATGATAAACAAGTAATAGTGAAGTGACAACAGTATACGTATTCTGTACGTGTATCACACTTTGCTAATATTTTAATACATTTAAAGTCACATTTCTTAATAAACATCGCATTAAGTTAAAATACGACATGAAAATCAAATACGCAGCAATTGATGGATTATTGTGTATTGAATACACTAAATTTATTAAGGGCCAGACTAGTATGACATAAATAATAATAATATATAAATAAATAAATAAATACGTATAGATACACGATAATATAATACTATAGATCGTCATATTCAATGAGCTAGTGACGACTACAGTATTACGTAATCTCTCTACTCAGCGGGTGATTTAGATGACCGTGCGATTTAACTGGTAAAATGCAAATTTAAAAGGTAAAACGCTAAAATCCCACGATAATGCAAATTTAAAAGGAAAAGCGCAAATATAAAAGGAAAAACGCTAAAATCCCACGACAATGCAAATTTAAAAGGAAAAACGCAAATATAAAAGGAAAAACGCTAAAATCCCACGACAATGCAAATTTAAAAGGAAAAACGCAAATATAAAAGGAAAAACGCTAAAATCCCACGACAATGCAAATTTAAAAGGAAAAACGCAAATATAAAAGGAAAAACGCTAAAATCCCACTACAATGCAAATTTAAAAGGAAAAACGCTAAAATCCCACGACAATGCAAATTTAAAAGGAAAAACGTAAATATAAAAGGAAAAACGCTAAAATCCCACGACAATGCAAATTTAAAAGGAAAAACGCTAAAATCCCACGACAATGCAAATTTAAAAGGAAAAACGCAAATATAAAAGGAAAAACGCTAAAATGCCACGACAATGCAAATTTAAAAGGTAAAACGCAAATATAACAAGACAATTCGCTAATTTAACTGGTAAACGCTAATATAACTGGTAATCTTTAATTATTTGCATTTTACCGGGGATATTTGCATTTTCTATTTCCTAGTGTATTATGTCAAATGATGGGAAATTTGGTGCAAATATTTTAGAAAAATTTAGGGGAAAAATTTGAAGTTTTAAAACTCAGGTGGGATTCAAAATTTGGATTATTTTCATTTGGATTGTTATAAATAAAAAGTTGGTATTAATTACAGTTGTGTATATATAATATTGGTTTTATAGCTGTAGTTGCCAATGTATATATTGGCTCTAAAATCTCATGTGATCGAAGCAAGTGTTGATTTAGTAAAATTGTAAAATTAAATAAGTGTTACCTGTAAGACGATATTTGATTGTAATTTTACTAAATCAACTTTATTGCTTTGATATCACATGCCCACCCATGTCCACACCCTAAGATACTGTTTCCCAATACATACATTGATATCTAAAAACTGACCATATGACCTGGAATGCGTTCTCATGTGATATTGAAGCAATAAAGTTGATTTAGTAAAATTACAATCAAATATCGTCTTACAGGTAACACTCATTTAATTTTACAATTAAATTTTATCTTCACTGACAATTTACATATATTGGGCTTTTATGTAACATTTTCTTACTTAGGACCAACCTAAATGGATAATTGGTTTACTTTTTGGGGTGACAGGATTCGGTCATTTCAAAATTTCATTTATTTAATACTTGTCATTTACTTCTTTTATTTGTTTTTCCAAAGAAAAAAACCAAATTGCTTTCATTACAAATAAAATAGAGTTACAATACAAAATTCTTTATATTTCCCGTTCACTTTTCAAAATTCATTGAGTACATATGTACATGTACTCGTACTCACATACAAAATATCAACCATCTGAAATTAAAATTAACACCATGTATTATTGGTCATTTGTAAATTCTCCTTTTGATCTTTAAACTCGATTACATCTTTGATCAAACATCAAGCGTAATACTATTTCCTCGTTGATTTCTAACCTGTGCCGGGTGGCTCAATCAGTTAGGTAGTTGAATTACCTAACAATTCATACAAACCTATCACCAATACGGCGTGGGTTCGCGCCCGGCTTTGTAAATTACAAACAAGGGTGCACTCGACTCACAGCCGCAAGTGATAAAGTTTACCAGTTGCTTGCCCATGGTCGGTGGTTCTCTCCGGGTACTCCGGCTTCTTCCACCACTAAAACTGGTCGCCATGATATAGCTGAAATATTGCTGAAAGTGGCATTAAGCACCAAAAACCAATCAACAAATCAATTTAACCTGTGATTCAGTGGTGTTATATTGCTCTAAGAAATCCAATCTTGCAACACAAATATATATATATATAAATATATACCTAGGTTGGTCAATCTCAAAATGTCAATTAAAATCTATAACGTTTTAACCTCTACCTGAAATCAGGCGACATATAACTCCACAAGGGTTAGTCGATACACTGGAATGGTAATTTCAACATTACAATTCCTTCATTTGCCTTTTTAAAAGGCAAATGAAGGAATTGTATTGTATATGTATTATTTATAAGGACACTTACTCCTCTGCTGTGTCCAGTATGCAAAAAACAAAACAATAAGACAGCCCCCCCCCCCCCCACCCCTGTCACCCCGCAAAAAAAAAAAAAAAAAAATGTTTGGCCCACCAATTCCGTCATCTTTTTTTGTCTTTGGCATGGCAACTCTCAATAAAGATTGTTGTGTCTTATATCTAGGAAATAAATCTTTTATTTTTATATCTAGATTGTACAAGTTATAATTATTCAGCTAATAACTGTACTAATCACAAGCATAATTAATATAAATAGGCCATGTCTACATATACAATAGTTGAATATTTACATAAGATATAGTTCTGTAATGACAAAGTTACATTTTATAATACATGTAAAACATAAGAAAATTCCTTCTTTTAAAAATACAAAAAAGTCAACATACTACCTAATTAAACTGAGATAAATATGCTGTAGTACTGTTACACATGCATGTATATATAGTAATAATATTCAAGTATGTTAAACATTATCCTGTTGTATAAAAACCATAGCTGGGTTCTACAACGTACCAGATACGGATACAGACAGACAGATCCTCCATGGGAACTCATTAAATCAAAAATAACCTCTTCAATTTACACTTTTATCTAAACCAAAAACAAAAACCAAAAACATACACACAATCAGGAATCATGTACATACAACAAAAACTATTCATATCCCTAAAATATATATATATAAATTTTTAATATCACATTTGCTTTTTTCAGATATTTTATTTTAATGAACTCAAAGAACAAGTAATTTATTTAGCTTGACATTAAATCTATTAATCTATCTATCTAATCTATTAAACATATTAATTGATAGATTGGTGTTTAACGCAACATAAGCAGTATTTCAGTTATATTCTGACATCTATTAAATATAAAGTGCATAAGATGCAACCAATGATAATAAAAGGCAGTAATGCTAAACATACTAAATTACTGTTAATTAACAGTCGGGAAGCCAGTGACGCAGGAGAGTTCCATCTAAAAACAAAGTCACGTGACTTTCGCGTCATTTTTTATGAAAAATGACGTTCAACCCTTCGGTTAAAATACGTCGGTTTACAATAAATACGTACGCTTGAAATCAATTAAAATATACGGAATATGTCTATGGATAAATAGAAATTTATTGCATCACTTCAGTTTTTATTTATATAGTGCACAAACATCGAATGTTGCTACTTGAAGTGGACTCAATTTCAAAACAAATGTCGAGGTGGTTCTATTTAAGTCAGAAAATTTAATTAAAACAATATGATGGCTTTCTGTAACATCCATTGCCTGAGGAAATCATCTAGGATCATTGTCATACCGACAACTAGTGTCAATGTCTTGTGGGATGCAATTGTGTCACTTAGTTCTACACCCACCTTGATCGATCGACCTTTTGCCAAACATCGAAATTCATTGTCTTTCGGAACACATCGGTGGTGTTTCTTAACATCAACAATAAACGACACCTAAGCGTACATCCGAAAGAGGCTATTTCATATTTGTATGTCTTTTTTTAATTTTCTTGTATTAATACCGTATTTTTCAGTTTATTTTTATTGCAATATTGTTTTAGACATTGTGCATTTTGTAATTTAGACTGGGGAATTATTATTTATCATCACTTTAAATTTTAAAAAAATCATCTATGATACTAGATTTGCACAGGGGATGTACAACAATTAATAATTTCAATTTAATTTAATTTCAATACAACAGGTACAAGATAAATAGAAAGAAACAAATGTGTGGAAAAAATAAAAGCATGTAAACAAAAATTAAGTGAATTGAAAAAATATGAAAATATTATAAAAAAAAACATGCCAGTAAAACAATTAATAAATTTTTAAAAATCTAAAAAAAATGAAACCTTGAGACAAAAAGGGGCATACAAAATTGTATTCAGATATCTTAACCCTTCATATTATATCAAGGCAAATTAAAAAACAATTCAGTGTAAGCAAATATTTTTCTTGAAATTAGGAAATTTTATTATCTGAATGAAAAGCTACCAAGTTTCATGTTTATCTGACAATGTAAATATCAATGTATTTTGAATATTCATGTGTTTGACACAACTACAAACTAGCTTCTATAACATATAGGGGTGGTTAAGTTGTAATAATTCTTTCCCCTTGACATTCACAAAATGACCAGCATTTACAAATATGGGTACTTAGGTTGCAATAATTATTTCCCCATGACTTCACAAGATGAAATGACCAGCATTTACAAATATGACTGAGTACATAGGTTGCAATAATTCTTTCTCCAGGATATTCACAAAATGACCAGCATTTACAAATATGGATACTAGGTTTGCAATAATTCTTTCTCCAGGACATTCACAAAATTACCAGCATTTACAAATATAGGTACTTATAGGTTGCAATATTTTTCCCCATGACATTCACAAACAGAATGACTAGCATTCACATAAAAGACACACACAAACTGACTAGCATTCACATAAAAGACACATATTGAATGACTACCATTCACATAATTTTAAGACACATACAGAAGGACTTGCATTCACATGAAATGACAAACCAGATTTCCAAATTCCACTAAGTAAATAAAATGACTGGAATGAATATGTTTTCTGTTGACAAAATAAGCAAGCATTGGTAAATATTGTTTAAAATTGAAGTTAAAAAACTATTTTATTTGATCCAATGACTGGAAAAAAGTTAATAAAAGGGCAAATTTTGAAAAATTCTTTTCTGTTACAGAAGCTGACGTTGGCTTCCCGACTGTAAGGTAAGTATACAAAAACAGATTTTAAACCCACCATTTTTTTGTAAATGGAGATAATTTAGAAAAGCATTTCTTTCATGTCTTGGTTTTCGGTAGTATATGAGTTAAACATTATCAAATGTGTGTTGAAAAATAGAACCATAAAAAGTTTCATTTGACAAATTTATGTTAAATCATTAAAAGTGGTGTTTGAAACATGTGCAGTCGGTCTGGATCTGCATAGTAACATTTTGAGAAAAAGCTGAACATCTGTACATATGTAATGATAATGAACATAGTACAGATGAACAGTGGATAATCATTGCAGTTACAGACTACACATACTAGGTACCGTCTATGGTGTACAAACGGTTGGAGTTGAGAGATTCCTAGACCTGTGCTTGTCACTCGCAGCTCAGGTCAAATAGTGGAGGAAATTATTTTGACAAAACAATAGAAAATCATAATTTTCATAAGATTTTATTCATTTCTTCAGTAGTAAGATCAAGAACAGCCTCTCCCCCTTTTCTCCTTTTTTTTATTTTGAATCAAAAGATTGTCTTCGTACCTGTTTGGTTCCATTGTACATTTTTTTTAGAATTATTACAATGTTCATCCAACCATATCTAGAGAATTAAAACATGTATTTTTTAACTCAAATTTGTATTGCAAATTTTAATACAAAATTTCCATTGTAAATTACTTGTTAAATATAGCTACCTTGAGTTAGATAATTAAACATCTTAGATGAAAAAATTCATGAATTACTAAAAATAATACTATCAAATCTCTTGACATTTACAGAGCAGTAAATAAAGAAAAACCTGATAATCTCATAGCTGACATAATTAGTTATAAATGGCACTTACTGCGTCAGAAAACAAAAATTTCTATATTTAGAAAAAAAAATATTATGGTAAAAAATAATATTGAAAAACAACTTTCTAATACACAAATCAAGGAATGGTGGTTTTAGCTTCTCTTTTCGTGAACAAGAATGCCGTCCAGTTTTTAAAAAAGCCTTTGTTATGAATGTTATTTTTCACAACAAAATATCTAGTGCGTAGTCCTCGTCGTGAAGCTTGATGAAATTCTTGAGATGTCACGTTCTGGCTAATCAGCATTATCTGATACACAAAGTTACATAACATCAGTAAAGACCCAATTAAGGAATAGATTGCTCCAACAAAGCTCACAGCTGTTCTGGAAATAGATAACAATAACATATTTACAATGTATGGTTTATGGTGTTTAATGCCACTTTCAAAAATATTTCAGTTATATCATGGCAATTAGTTTTATTGGTGGAGGAAACCGGAGAACCTGGAGAAAACCACCGACCTGTCACAAGTCACTGACAAACTTTATTACATAATGTTGTATCGCATATTTACAATGTACAGTCAAACTTGTCTATAGCGACCATTGAAGGGAGTTCTGAAAATAGGTCGCATAAGACAGGGAGTCGTTGAATAGAGGTTATGATATTTGCTCACAAAATCTCGAGAGGAAAAACCTAGTTCGGGTATATAATCCGCATCAACTTGTAACCCGTTCGTGTGGAGGACAAATGCATGAATAGAGCTTAAATTCTGGCAAGAAAAAGGTATAATGAAATAATAAATATGTTCAATTATCGTTAAATATTTCTGCCCTTTGTGGGTGAAATTAAAAAAAAAGAATATTAAATGATCAAGTTTTTTATTTCCTTTCAACAGCTATTGTTATCTTAATTGTTATCGTAATTAGAATTAATCATTATGATTAGAAGAATGAGATTTCCTGACAAAACGTTTTCAAACTTCAATCACTCGCCGAAAGCTATAAATAGCCTAATCACACAATCAGCATGTGTTTACCTTAATCTGTTACCGCACGTTAAACGAATGTTGACAAGAAACATATGCTGGGAACCAGTACTTCATACAATAATTTTCAAAATCACGATTATTTATTTATAAAACTGAAAGATTAAAACGGTATTTTCTATAATAAGCAATTTTAAATATTTAATTATAAATAATAAATAAACCAAAACAACAATAATAAATCATCACGTGAACAACTTACCTGTAAAAAACAATGGCGGTCTTACACAATAACGGTAATCGTGAATTCATTTAATATGAAAAATCTATTATTATGAACTAGTAACAGGTATGGACTTTGACAGTGAGATGTTGTCAGTAGATCATGCAAATATCAGCTAGAGGGATATTGGCAACAATCGCTGCATCAGCTGGGCAAAACGGACATTTTTCCAAAGTCGGGACTGTGTATGTTTATTTATTATCTAACTTCCGGTTTGATAATAATCCTCTAATAGTCGTTATATGAACGATTTTTATCCAAAGAACACAGTCGTTAGTCGCGTTAGACAGTGGGTCGTTATATAAAGGTCGAATGCACAAGAAAACGCAGGGGAGGAATAAATACGGTCGGCTAACAAAGGAAGTCGTTATATAGAGGGGGTCGCTAAGACAAGTTTGACTGTAGTAAGTTAATTTCTTCAACTTTTTAGATACTGGTGGCCATCTTGGATAGAGGGTAGGAAGAAAAGAATGCCACTGGCCATGTGAAATTAATTTAAAGATGAGCCAGTGCTAACAAATGTATACATACACCAGTCACTTGTATTTACTGAGGAAATCTGCATACAGTCAGATATGAAAATCTATTAAAAAATAAATCTTTACTACATAGAAGAGAATACGAAAACACAATACCCAATACACTTCAAAAGTAGCAACATAAGTATATGTAGCAGTATGTAAAGGGGATGTTAATGTACATATTATACATATTTAAAGCACATTGTCAGAAACACCCTTTGTACAAAAGTAAAACACATATTTTGTAACATACATGATACATAAAAAGGAACACACCTGATTGTTTTGCATGCTACTATTTTTGCTGTAGATATTGTGGCTCTCCTAAATCAAATACCAAGAAGATATGATTTTTTTTAAGGTGTGATGAACACACAGGGTCAAACCAGTTTACTCTTTGAGATTTCGCAGAAAAATAATTGGAGGGTTGGGATCCCATTAACTTGTTTAACCCTGCCATGTCTTTGTGCCTGTCCCAAGCCAGGACCTGAATTTCCATCATCATATGTTGTGGTCTTTTTTAAATTCAATGAATTGAGGTGAGAGGTGATTGTTTGTTTTGTTGATATTGGTGGAATTGTTGACCATCACTATGATAACTTTCTTTTCATAATTGTTCATAAAACTGTCAATATTGGTTAGAATATTCGTTGAATATTGTAAGATATTGGTGGAATATTACAAGATGTGTTGTAACATACTGAAAGTCAATGTAGAGGAATCTACAATCACTAGGAAACAGAAACCATCCAAGATACATCTCAGGTGTACACACTGTTGTCATGGTTAAGTGGAAACCATAGAAACCACAAAACAAAAACAATGCCATGGTGATGATAAACGAGCAATGGTTGTGAGAACCGATACAACAATCAATCCTGAAAATAGATAGGCAGGCATTTAAAATACAGTGTAACCATGGTAACAGACAATGACAGAATAAATAAATAATTGCATGGTATAAACTTATAAAGCTACATTCAGAAAATATATATGTTCATCAGCATCATGAAATTCTGTAACTAAGTGTAAAAAATAGTAAGATGTTGATACAGTCATAACAGCATGGTAAACTGTTTCAAACTAAGCCTCCCTTTTTAAACAAAATCCTACTACACTTTTAATGTGAACTGGAAACATTTTTTTCATGGGACTGATAGTTTTAAAGTGAGTGGGTAATTGCTTAACGCCAAGGAAGCAATTTATATGTTCGTCCAAGTTATTCTCGACATCCAAACAGATAAACACCCACATGTACATGATGACTACTTCCACTATTTTTTATAAGTGTAAAATAATTATTGTGAAAGCAAAATCCTTGTGCAAAATATCAGATTAAACAATTTTAAATTACAAAAATAAAAATATATAACATGTATTATATCAGCATATTCTGGGTGTACTTTGGTCAGGTTTTATACTACATTTCTAATAAAAACCTGTAAATATAAAACATATACTTACCATACACAGTGATGGTCTCTAACAGATATACAACCATTACATACATAACAATGACCAGATCTTGCAGTTTTCTTAAAGTGACAAGACTCACACCAGATCTTTAACTTTCCATCTGTAATAGTGTATTATATACATAATATATAGCTTTAATAAAAATTACAATACAATGTAGAAAGAGTTTTTAATTATAAGAATTGCTGAAGGGAAAATAATATCTAATTGTACTATTAAAATGGAGACCAAAAAAACATCAAACCCTTGAAAGTAGAACCTAGCCCTCATAATGTTAATAATGGAATAGCGACTACTTGTTACTTTTGTATAAATATATGATTAAATTTGTCGTAAAGAAATTATAACACGGTTACTCAGGTACACTGTACATGGAAGCTGAATACCTTTTGTATTTGTAATACATATAGAATAATGGCAGTAATGAGGGTTAAGACAGAAATTATCTCTAGTATCGCAGTGAGTTTGATCAGACGAGCTCACCGGGCTGCAATACTAGTGCTAATTTAAATGTATGTCGAGATCTTCAAAACTGACAATATTGTTTTCATAAGTAACATTATAATGTATTTGACGTAACACTGACATAATTTTCAGCATCAGAATCAGTTTCTTGAAACCGACAATATCACTCGATGAGATAAAAGTAAAAATGCCAAAATTTTATAGTGCTAACTCATTGAAACAACATGTACAGTCAATGGGTAAACATGTCGCTCCACCCTGACACATTATTCTGATTCCGAGCCAACCAGTCTTTGCTCTTTCTACTTAATGCTGCATGCTTAGCCGAGAAGCAACAGATATCAATTTCATAGACTTTGGCTTGACCCGATCAGGGCCTGAACTCATGATGCTAACCATTACACCACCGATGCGGTTCTCAGTAAGTTTAAATATGGGCTTGTAGGCACTGTTAATTAATTATCCACCTGAGATCAGCATTTTGAGAATTTTGGACACTCAGATGACTAAAAAACAGGACATGTTTTCATAGTTTTAAGATGGATGTACATGTACACATGTATGTATAATCTAGTGAATTTGTGCCATTCGATCTGTGTATAATCTAGCGAATTTGTGCCATGCGATCTGTCTTTAACATATCAAAATTGTCTAAAAATATAAATACCTTTGATCATTTGCATCTCTTCTAATTTATCATGGTTACTATCGCGTGTACTTTCCAGGTTAACAACAATATGATTTGAACTTTTTGATTTCCCTGCGTCCTTTATTCCATGATGAAGGATACCAGTTCTTTGCTTTGTTTTCAAGAAAAAATGGATCATTAGGCAGAAAGCTGTAAATAACACTAAATGTTCCCATAACAGTATCTTCCTAAAACAAACTGTATAAACATGGAATACTAAAAACATTACCAATACAGACATCAGACCCCAAGAATAAAAAAACTTAGTTCTCGTCACTTGAGTATTTTTCCTCCATAAATAATAAAAACTTAACATAAACACAGGCATAAATGACAACATGAAAAATGTTAAATATGGTCCACTGGTTGCTATGTAAATACAGGAGATTACAAGAAAACATGGGACAAATATGTCCAATTTTAGCTGAACGGCTCCACGACCAAATATCCCTGGAAGGCGACATCTGTCATTAAGAGTAGCAAAGAAATTCTGAACGATTTCATTAGGAATCTTCTCACATTTAAAGCACCTGAAAATAAAATATCAAATTCTATGGATATAGTACATGTACAAATGTTTATAATAAGCAACATGCCAATCCAGTTATTGTACTGTCCATGTTTATGCAAGTAACATGCAGATCCTGTTATTGTACTGTCCATGTTTATGTAAGTAACATGCCGATCCTGTTATTGTACTGTCCATGTTTATGTAAGTAACATGCCGATCCTGTTATTGTACTGTCCATGTTTATGTAAGTAATGTGCCGATCCTGTTATTGTACTGTCCATGTTTATGCAAGTAACATGCTGATCCTGTTATTGTACTGTCCATGTTTATGTAAGTAACATGCCGATCCTGTTATTGTACTGTCCATGTTTATGTAAGTAACATGCCGATCCTGTTATTGTACTGTCCATGTTTATGTAAGTAACATGCCGATCCTGTTATTGTACTGTCCATGTTTATGTAAGTAACATGCCGATCCTGTTATTGTACTGTCCATGTTTATGTAAGTAACATGACGATCCTGTTATTGTACTGTCCATGTTTATGTAAGTAACATGCCAATCCTATTATTGTACTGTCCATGTTTATGTAAGTAACATGCTGATCCTGATATTGTACTGTCCATGTTTATGTAAGTAACATGCTGATCCTGTTATTGTACTGTCCATGTTTATGTAAGTAACATGCCGATCCTGTTATTGTACTGTCCATGTTTATGTAAGTAACATGCCGATCCTGTTATTGTACTGTCCATGTTTATGTAAGTAACATGCTGATCCTGTTATTGTACTGTCCATGTTTATGTAAGTAACATGCCGATCCTGTTATTGTACTGTCCATGTTTATGTAAGTAACATGCCGATCCTGTTATTGTACTGTCCATGTTTATGTAAGTAACATGCTGATCCTGTTATTGTACTGTCCATGTTTATGTAAGTAACATGCTGATCCTGTTGTTGTACTGTCCATGTTTATGTAAGTAACATGCCGATCCTGTTATTGTACTGTCCATGTTTATGTTGTCATTCATTTTTGTAATCGTGTGTTGTCTTTGAATGGAAGCAAATCTGTGCTTTTAATCATTTGTTTATTATATGTGTATTGTCTTTGAAGATCAAATTATCCGATCTAGACGATCTAGACGATCTAGACGATCTAGACGGGTAAGGTTTGAGATCCCATTAGTCAGTTTAAAGAAAATAGGCATGGTCTGGGGCCCCCAGATACTCTGGGGTGGTAAAAGGTGCAAAATACTGCATTGTCAGCATTTGAACATACCCTTTGCCTCAACCATAAACTTGCTATCTTGTGTAGAATAATTTCATAGCATGTGCCTAAAGACAGTGACTATGTTCCACACATGGTCATTTTAACACTTTCTTGTCATTTCAAACTACAGAACAATTTTAAAGTTTTTAATACAGAATCTGAATTGAACATTGGTATTACCAAGACTCAGACACAACTGACAAGACTTTCAAAATAGATCGTTGTTTGACTTTATACTTCTTCATCTTGTTATTGTGAAATTTCCAAGCCACATTTCAACATTATTGAATTGAATATGACTCAGACACAACAACACCTAATTAACAATTTATAGAATTGACAGCATCGATAGGTACATAAAATGTGTGTGTGTGGTATGTTTTACACACACAATATTCACAGGGTGTTGCTTCTACCTTTTCTTCCATTTATATTATGGGGGAAGGGCATACACTGGATGTGACTTACAGCAGGTGTTGGTTTTTCCTGGGCACTTGGGTTTCCTACATGTACACGAATAAAACCATTACCAACAAGATATAACATAACTAAAGGTTTGTTTAAGTCCCTTTAATAACTCAAATGATACTTGACAATATAGTCAAACTGAATTGATATCTACCTGTCCACGATATGGTCAAGTGAATGGCAGTCACAACAGCATGCTAATATATGACTTTTTTCTCCTTCTATATTTTCATATTCACAACAACATAGTCCATCTTTACCTGCCATATCGTCTTTACCTGTAAGACACAGATGATTTTAAATTTATTACATGAAAGTTTCCTTATGTCCGGATACATTAGTGGTTAAATTTTCAAACTTAACAAGCTATTATTATACGGTGAACAAGAAATTGAAAAATAAATATTGAATTGTTGCAATTGGAGCAAAAAAACTTGGACCCAGTAATTCAGACACCTTGATTGGCTTGAAATGTAACATTTAAAACAAACAATAAACTTGGACCCAGTAATTCAGACACCTTGAACTATAACATTTAAAACAAACAATAAACTTGGACCCAGTAATTCAGAAAACCTTGAAATGTAACATTTAAAACAAACAATAAACTTGTACCCACTAATTCAGACACCTTGAAATATAACATTTAAAACAAACAATAAACTTGGACCCAGTAATTCAGACACCTTGAAATATAACCTTTAAAACAAACAATAAACTTGTACCCAGTAATTCAGACACCTTGAAATGTAACATTTAAAACAAACAATAAACTTGGACCCAGTAATTCAGACACCTTGAAATATAACATTTAAAACAAACAATAAACTTGGACCCAGTAATTCAGAAAACCTTGAAATGTAACATTTAAAACAAACAATAAACTTGGACCCAGTAATTCAGACACCTTGAAATATAACATTTAAAACAAACAATAAACTTGGACTCAATAATTCAGAAAACCTTGAAATGTAACATTCAAAACAAACAATAAACTTGGACCCAGTAATTCAGAAAACCTTGAAATGTAACATTCAAAACAAACAATAAACTTGGACCCAGTCATTCAGACATCTTGAAATGTAACATTTAAAACAAACAATAAACTTGGACCCAGTAATTCAGACACCTTGAAATATAACATTTAAAACAAACAATAAACTTGGACCCAGTAATTCAGACACCTTGAAATATAACATTTAAAACAAACAATAAACTTGGACCCAGTAATTCAGACACCTTGAAATATAACCTTTAAAACAAACAATAAACTTGGACCCAGTAATTCAGACACCTTGAAATGTAATATTTAAAACAAACAATAAACTTGGACCCAGTAATTCAGACACCTTGAAATGTAATATTTAAAACAAACAATAAACTTGGATCCAGTAATTCAGACACCTTGAAATATAACATTTAAAACAAACAATAAACTTGGATCCAGTAATTCAGACACCTTGAAATGCATCATTTAAAACAAACAATAAACTTGGACCCAGTAATTCAGACACCTTGAAATGTAACATTTAAAACAAACAATAAACTTGGACCCAGTAATTCAGACACTTTGAAATGTAACATTTAAAACAAACAATAAACTTGGGCCCAGTAATTCAGACACCTTGAAATGTAACATTTAAAACAAACAAAAAACTTGGACCCAGTAATTCAGACACCTTCACCTTGAAATGTAAAATTTAAAACATACAAAAAACTTGGACCCGGTAATTCAGACACCTTGAAATGTAACATTTAAAACAAACAATAAACTTGGACCCAGTAATTCAGACACCTTGAAATGTAACATTTAAAACAAACAATAACCTTCGACCCAGTAATTCAGACACTTTGAAATGTAACATTTAAAACAAACAATAAACTTGTACCCTGTAATTCAGACACTTTGAAATGTAACATTTAAAACAAACAATAAACTTGGACCCAATAATACAGACACCTTGAAATGTAACATTTAAAACAAACAATAAACTTGGACCCAGTACACATGTAATTCAGACATCTTGAAATGTAACATTTAAAACAAACAATAAACTTGGACCCAGTAATTCAGACACCTTGAAATGTAACATTTAAAACAAACAATAAACTTGGACCCAGTAATTCAGAAAACCTTGAAATGTAACATTTAAAACAAACAATAAACTTGGACCCTGTAATTCAGACACCTTCACCTTGAAATGTAACATTTAAAACAAACAATAAACTTGGACCCAGTAATTCAGACATCTTGAAATGTAACATTTAAAACAAACAATAAACTTGGACCCAGTAATTCAGACAATCTGAAATGTAACATTTAAAACAAACAATAAACTTGGACCCAGTAATTCAGACACCTTGAAATGTAATATTTAAAACAAACAATAAACTTGGATCCAGTAATTCAGACACCTTGAAATATAACATTTAAAACAAACAATAAACTTGGACCCAGTAATTCAGACACCTTGAAATGTAACATTTAAAACAAACAATAAACTTGGACCCAGTAATTCAGACACCTTGAAATATAACATTTAAAACAACAATAAACTTGGACCCAGTAATTCAGAAAACCTTGAAATGTAACATTTAAAACAAACAATAAACTTGGACCCAGTAATTCAGACATCTTGAAATGTAATATTTAAAACAAACAATAAACTTGGATCCAGTAATTCAGACACCTTGAAATATAACATTTAAAAGAAACAATAAACTTGGACCCAGTAATTTAGACACCTTGAAATATAACATTTAAAACAAACAATAAACTTGGACCCAGTAATTCAGACACCTTGAAATATAACATTTAAAACAAAACAATAAACTTGGACCCAGTAATTCAGAAAACCTTGAAATGTAACATTTAAAACAAACAATAAACTTGGACCCAGTAATTCAGACACCTTGAAATATAACATTTAAAACAAACAATAAACTTGGACCCAGTAATTCAGAAAACCTTGAAATGTAACATTTAAAACAAACAATAAACTTGGACCCAGTAATTCAGACATCTTGAAATGTAACATTTAAAACAAACAATAAACTTGGACCCAGTAATTCAGACACCTTGAAATATAACATTTAAAACAAACAATAAACTTGGACCCAGTAATTCCGAAAACCTTGAAATATAACATTTAAAACAAACAATAAACTTGGACCCAGTAATTCAGACACCTTAAAATGTAACATTTAAAACAAACAATAAACTTGGACCCAGTAATTCAGACACCTTGAAATATAACATTTAAAACAAACAATAAACTTGGACCCAGTAATTCAGACACCTTGAAATATAACATTTAAAACAAACAATAAACTTGGACCCAGTAATTCAGACACCTTGAAATATAACATTTAAAACAAACAATAAACTTGGAACCAGTAATTCAGACACCTTGAAATATAACATTTAAAACAAAACAATAAACTTGGACCCAGCAATTCAGAAAACCTTGAAATGTAACATTTAAAACAAACAATAAACTTGGACCCAGTAATTCAGACACCTTGAAATATAACATTTAAAACAAACAATAAACTTGGACCCAGTAATTCAGAAAACCTTGAAATGTAACATTTAAAACAAACAATAAACTTGGACCCAGTAATTCAGACATCTTGAAATGTAACATTTAAAACAAACAATAAACTTGGACCCAGTAATTCAGACACCTTGAAATATAACATTTAAAACAAACAATAAACTTGGACCCAGTAATTCAGACACCTTGAAATATAACATTTAAAACAAACAATAAACTTGGACCCAGTAATTCAGACACCTTGAAATATAACATTTAAAACAAAACAATAAACTTGGACCCAGTAATTCAGAAAACCTTGAAATGTAACATTTAAAACAAACAATAAACTTGGACCCAGTAATTCAGACACCTTGAAATATAACATTTAAAACAAACAATAAACTTGGACCCAGTAATTCAGAAAACCTTGAAATGTAACATTTAAAACAAACAATAAACTTGGACCCAGTAATTCAGACATCTTGAAATGTAACATTTAAAACAAACAATAAACTTGGACCCAGTAATTCAGACACCTTGTAATATAACATTTAAAACAAACAATAACCTTGGACCCAGTAATTCAGAAAACCTTGAAATGTAACATTTAAAACAAACAATAAACTTGGACCCAGTAATTCAGACACTTTGAAATGTAACATTTAAAACAAACAATAAACTTGGACCCAGTAATTCAGACACCTTGAAATATAACATTTAAAACAAACAATAAACTTGGACCCAGTAATTCAGACACCTTGAAATGTAACATTTAAAACAAACAATAAACTTGGACCCAGTAATTCAGACACTTTGAAATGTAACATTTAAAACAAACAATAAACTTGGACCCAGTAATTCAGACACCTTGAAATATAACATTTAAAACAAACAATAAACGTGGACCCAGTAATTCAGACACCTTGAAATATAACATTTAAAACAAACAATAAACTTGGACCCAGTAATTCAGACATCTTGAAATGTAACATTTAAAACAAACAATAAACTTGGACCCAGTAATTCAGACACCTTGAAATATAACATTTAAAACAAACAATAACCTTCGACCCAGTAATTCAGAAAACCTTGAAATGTAACATTTAAAACAAACAATAAACTTGGACCCAGTAATTCAGACACTTTGAAATGTAACATTTAAAACAAACAATAAACTTGGACCCAGTAATTCAGACACCTTGAAATATAACATTTAAAACAAACAATAAACTTGGACCCAGTAATTCAGACACCTTGAAATATAACATTTAAACCAAACAATAAACTTGGACCCAGTAATTCAGACACCTTGAAATGTAACATTTAAAACAAACAATAAACTTGGACCCAGTAATTCAGACACCTTGAAATATAACATTTAAAACAAACAATAAACATGGACCCAGTAATTCAGACACCTTGAAATATAACATTTAAAACAAACAATAAACTTGGACCCAGTAATTCAGACACCTTGAAATGTAACATTTAAAACAAACAATAAACTTGGAACCAGTAATTCAGACATCTTAACCTTGAAATATAACATTTAAAACAAACAATAAACTTGGACCCAGTAATTCAGAAACCTTGAAATATAACATTTAAAACAAACAATAAACTTGGACCCAGTAATTCAGACACCTTGAAATGTAACATTTAAAACAAACAATAAACTTGGACCCAGTAATTCAGACACCTTGAAATATAACATTTAAAACAAACAATAAACTTGGACCCAGTAATTCAGAAAACCTTGAAATGTAACATTTAAAACAAACAATAAACTTGGACCCAGTAATTCAGACATCTTGAAATGTAACATTTAAAACAAACAATAAACTTGGACCCAGTAATTCAGACACCTTGTAATATAACATTTAAAACAAACAATAAACTTGGACCCAGTAATTCAGACACCTTGAAATATAACATTTAAAACAAACAATAAACTTGGACCCAGTAATTCAGACACCTTGAAATATAACATTTAAAACAAACAATAAACTTGGAACCAGTAATTCAGACACCTTGAAATATAACATTTAAAACAAAACAATAAACTTGGACCCAGCAATTCAGAAAACCTTGAAATGTAACATTTAAAACAAACAATAAACTTGGACCCAGTAATTCAGACACCTTGAAATATAACATTTAAAACAAACAATAAACTTGGACCCAGTAATTCAGAAAACCTTGAAATGTAACATTTAAAACAAACAATAAACTTGGACCCAGTAATTCAGACATCTTGAAATGTAACATTTAAAACAAACAATAAACTTGGACCCAGTAATTCAGACACCTTGAAATATAACATTTAAAACAAACAATAAACTTGGACCCAGTAATTCAGACACCTTGAAATATAACATTTAAAACAAACAATAAACTTGGACCCAGTAATTCAGACACCTTGAAATATAACATTTAAAACAAAACAATAAACTTGGACCCAGTAATTCAGAAAACCTTGAAATGTAACATTTAAAACAAACAATAAACTTGGACCCAGTAATTCAGACACCTTGAAATATAACATTTAAAACAAACAATAAACTTGGACCCAGTAATTCAGAAAACCTTGAAATGTAACATTTAAAACAAACAATAAACTTGGACCCAGTAATTCAGACATCTTGAAATGTAACATTTAAAACAAACAATAAACTTGGACCCAGTAATTCAGACACCTTGTAATATAACATTTAAAACAAACAATAACCTTGGACCCAGTAATTCAGAAAACCTTGAAATGTAACATTTAAAACAAACAATAAACTTGGACCCAGTAATTCAGACACTTTGAAATGTAACATTTAAAACAAACAATAAACTTGGACCCAGTAATTCAGACACCTTGAAATATAACATTTAAAACAAACAATAAACTTGGACCCAGTAATTCAGACACCTTGAAATGTAACATTTAAAACAAACAATAAACTTGGACCCAGTAATTCAGACACTTTGAAATGTAACATTTAAAACAAACAATAAACTTGGACCCAGTAATTCAGACACCTTGAAATATAACATTTAAAACAAACAATAAACGTGGACCCAGTAATTCAGACACCTTGAAATATAACATTTAAAACAAACAATAAACTTGGACCCAGTAATTCAGACATCTTGAAATGTAACATTTAAAACAAACAATAAACTTGGACCCAGTAATTCAGACACCTTGAAATATAACATTTAAAACAAACAATAACCTTCGACCCAGTAATTCAGAAAACCTTGAAATGTAACATTTAAAACAAACAATAAACTTGGACCCAGTAATTCAGACACTTTGAAATGTAACATTTAAAACAAACAATAAACTTGGACCCAGTAATTCAGACACCTTGAAATATAACATTTAAAACAAACAATAAACTTGGACCCAGTAATTCAGACACCTTGAAATATAACATTTAAACCAAACAATAAACTTGGACCCAGTAATTCAGACACCTTGAAATGTAACATTTAAAACAAACAATAAACTTGGACCCAGTAATTCAGACACCTTGAAATATAACATTTAAAACAAACAATAAACATGGACCCAGTAATTCAGACACCTTGAAATATAACATTTAAAACAAACAATAAACTTGGACCCAGTAATTCAGACACCTTGAAATGTAACATTTAAAACAAACAATAAACTTGGAACCAGTAATTCAGACATCTTAACCTTGAAATATAACATTTAAAACAAACAATAAACTTGGACCCAGTAATTCAGAAACCTTGAAATATAACATTTAAAACAAACAATAAACTTGGACCCAGTAATTCAGACACCTTGAAATGTAACATTTAAAACAAACAATAAACTTGGACCCAGTAATTCAGACACCTTGAAATATAACATTTAAAACAAACAATAAACTTGGACCCAGTAATTCAGAAAACCTTGAAATGTAACATTTAAAACAAACAATAAACTTGGACCCAGTAATTCAGACATCTTGAAATGTAACATTTAAAACAAACAATAAACTTGGACCCAGTAATTCAGACACCTTGTAATATAACATTTAAAACAAACAATAACCTTGGACCCAGTAATTCAGAAAACCTTGAAATGTAACATTTAAAACAAACAATAAACTTGGACCCAGTAATTCAGACACTTTGAAATGTAACATTTAAAACAAACAATAAACTTGGACCCAGTAATTCAGACACCTTGAAATATAACATTTAAAACAAACAATAAACTTGGACCCAGTAATTCAGACACCTTGAAATATAACATTTAAAACAAACAATAAACTTGGACCCAGTAATTCAGACACCTTGAAATGTAACATTTAAAACAAACAATAAACTTGGACCCAGTAATTCAGACACTTTGAAATGTAACATTTAAAACAAACAATAAACTTGGACCCAGTAATTCAGACACCTTGAAATATAACATTTAAAACAAACAATAAACGTGGACCCAGTAATTCAGACACCTTGAAATATAACATTTAAAACAAACAATAAACTTGGACCCAGTAATTCAGACATCTTGAAATGTAACATTTAAAACAAACAATAAACTTGGACCCAGTAATTCAGACACCTTGAAATATAACATTTAAAACAAACAATAACCTTCGACCCAGTAATTCAGAAAACCTTGAAATGTAACATTTAAAACAAACAATAAACTTGGACCCAGTAATTCAGACACTTTGAAATGTAACATTTAAAACAAACAATAAACTTGGACCCAGTAATTCAGACACCTTGAAATATAACATTTAAAACAAACAATAAACTTGGACCCAGTAATTCAGACACCTTGAAATATAACATTTAAACCAAACAATAAACTTGGACCCAGTAATTCAGACACCTTGAAATGTAACATTTAAAACAAACAATAAACTTGGACCCAGTAATTCAGACACCTTGAAATATAACATTTAAAACAAACAATAAACATGGACCCAGTAATTCAGACACCTTGAAATATAACATTTAAAACAAACAATAAACTTGGACCCAGTAATTCAGACACCTTGAAATGTAACATTTAAAACAAACAATAAACTTGGAACCAGTAATTCAGACATCTTAACCTTGAAATATAACATTTAAAACAAACAATAAACTTGGACCCAGTAATTCAGAAACCTTGAAATATAACATTTAAAACAAACAATAAACTTGGACCCAGTAATTCAGACACCTTGAAATGTAACATTTAAAACAAACAATAAACTTGGACCCAGTAATTCAGACATCTTGAAGTGTAACATTTAAAACAAACAATAAACTTGGACCCAGTAATTCAGACACCTTGAAATATAACATTTAAAACAAACAATAACCTTGGACCCAGTAATTCAGACACTTTGAAATGTAACATTTAAAACAAACAATAAACTTGGACCCAGTAATTCAGACACCTTGAAATGTAACATTTAAAACAAACAATAAACTTGGACCCAGTCATTCAGACACCTTGAAATGTAACATTTAAAACAAACAATAAACTTGGACCCAGTAATTCAGACACCTTGAAATATAACATTTAAAACAAACAATAAACTTGGAACCAGTAATTCAGAAAACCTTGAAATATAACATTTAAAACAAACAATAAACTTGGACCCAGTAATTCAGACACCTTGAAATGTAACATTTAAAACAAACAATAAACTTGGACCCAGTAATTCAGACACCTTGAAATGTAACATTTAAAACAAACAATAAACTTGGACCCTGTAATTCAGACAATCTGAAATGTAACATTTAAAACAAACAATAAACTTGGACCCAGTAATTCAGAAACCTTGAAATATAACATTTAAAACAAACAAACTTGGACCCAATAATTCAGACACCTTGAAATGTAACATTTAAAACAAACAATAAACTTGGACCCAGTAATTCAGACACTTTGAAATGTAACATTTAAAACAAACGATAAACTTGGACCCAGTAATTCAGACACCTTGAAATATAACATTTAAAACAAACAATAAACTTGGAACCAGTAATTCAGAAAACCTTGAAATATAACATTTAAAACAAACAATAAACTTGGACCCAGTAATTCAGACACCTTGAAATGTAATATTTAAAACAAACAATAAACTTGGATCCAGTAATTCAGACACCTTGAAATATAACATTTAAAACAAACAATAAACTTGGACCCAGTAATTCAGACACCTTGAAATGTAACATTTAAAACAAACAATAAACTTGGATCCAGTAATTCAGACACCTTGAAATGCATCATTTAAAACAAACAATAAACTTGGACCCAGTAATTCAGACACCTTGAAATGTAACATTTAAAACAAACAATAAACTTGGACCCAGTAATTCAGACACTTTGAAATGTAACATTTAAAACAAACAATAAACTTGGGCCCAGTAATTCAGACACCTTGAAATGTAACATTTAAAACAAACAAAAAACTTGGACCCAGTAATTCAGACACCTTCACCTTGAAATGTAAAATTTAAAACATACAAAAAACTTGGACCCGGTAATTCAGACACCTTGAAATGTAACATTTAAAACAAACAATAAACTTGGACCCAGTAATTCAGACACCTTGAAATGTAACATTTAAAACAAACAATAAACTTGGACCCAGTAATTCAGACACTTTGAAATGTAACATTTAAAACAAACAATAAACTTGTACCCTGTAATTCAGACACTTTGAAATGTAACATTTAAAACAAAAAATAAACTTGGACCCAATAATACAGACACCTTGAAATGTAACATTTAAAACAAACAATAAACTTGGACCCAGTACACATGTAATTCAGACATCTTGAAATGTAACATTTAAAACAAACAATAAACTTGGACCCAGTAATTCAGACACCTTGAAATGTAACATTTAAAACAAACAATAAACTTGGACCCAGTAATTCAGAAAACCTTGAAATGTAACATTTAAAACAAACAATAAACTTGGACCCTGTAATTCAGACACCTTCACCTTGAAATGTAACATTTAAAACAAACAATAAACTTGGACCCAGTAATTCAGACATCTTGAAATGTAACATTTAAAACAAACAATAAACTTGGACCCAGTAATTCAGACAATCTGAAATGTAACATTTAAAACAAACAATAAACTTGGACCCAGTAATTCAGACACCTTGAAATGTAATATTTAAAACAAACAATAAACTTGGATCCAGTAATTCAGACACCTTGAAATATAACATTTAAAACAAACAATAAACTTGGACCCAGTAATTCAGACACCTTGAAATGTAACATTTAAAACAAACAATAAACTTGGACCCAGTAATTCAGACACCTTGAAATGCATCATTTAAACCAAACAATAAACTTGGACCCGGTAATTCAGACACCTTGAAATGTAACATTTAAAACAAACAATAAACTTGGACCCAGTAATTCAGACACTTTGAAATGTAACATTTAAAACAAACAATAAACTTGGGCCCAGTAATTCAGACACCTTGAAATGTAACATTTAAAACAAACAAAAAACTTGGACCCAGTAATTCAGACACCTTCACCTTGAAATGTAACATTTAAAACAAACAATAAACTTGGACCCAGTAATTCTGACACCTTGAAATGTAACATTTAAAACAACAATAAACTTGGACCCAGTAATTCAGACACCTTGAAATGTAACATTTAAAACAAACAATAAACTTGGACCCAGTAATTCAGACACTTTGAAATGTAACATTTAAAACAAACAATAAACTTGGACCCAGTAATTCAGACACTTTGAAATGTAACATTTAAAACAAACAATAAACTTGGACCCAGTAATTCAGACACCTTGAAATGTAACATTTAAAACAAACAATAAACTTGGACCCTGTAATTCAGACACTTTGAAATGTAACATTTAAAACAAACAATAAACTTGGACCCAGTACACATGTAATTCAGACACCTTGAAATGTAACATTTAAAACAAACAATAAACTTGGACCCAGTACACATGTAATTCAGACACCTTGAAATGTAACATTTAAAACAAACAATAAACTTGGACCCAGTAATTCAGACACCTTGAAATGTAACATTTAAAACAAACAATAAATTTGGACCCAGTAATTCAGACACCTTGAAATGTAACATTTAAAACAAACAATAAACTTGGACCCAGTAATTCAGACACCTTGAAATGTAACATTTAAAACAAACAATAAACTTGGACCCAGTAATTCAGACACCTTGAAATGTAACATTTAAAACAAACAATAAACCTGGACCCAGTAATTCAGACACTTTGAAATGTAACATTTAAAACAAACAATAAACTTGGACCCAGTAATTCAGACACCTTGAAATGTAACATTTAAAACAAACAATAAACTTGGACCCAGTGATTCAGACACTTTGAAATGTAACATTTAAAGCAAACAATAATCTTGGACCCAGTAATTCAGACACCTTGAAATGTAACATTTAAAACAAACAATAAACTTGGACCCAGTAATTCAGACACCTTGAAATGTAACATTTAAAACAAACAATAAACTTGGACCCAGTAATTCAGACACTTTGAAATGTAACATTTAAAACAAACAATAAACTTGGGCCCAGTAATTCAGACACCTTGAAATGTAACATTTAAAACAAACAAAAAACTTGGACCCAGTAATTCAGACACCTTCACCTTGAAATGTAACATTTAAAACAAACAATAAACTTGGACCCAGTAATTCAGACACCTTGAAATGTAACATTTAAAACAAACAATAAACTTGGACCCAGTAATTCAGACACTTTGAAATGTAACATTTAAAACAAACAATAAACTTGGACCCAGTAATTCAGACACCTTGAAATGTAACATTTAAAACAAACAATAAACTTGGACCCAGTAATTCAGACACTTTGAAATGTAACATTTAAAACAAACAATAAACTTGGACCCAATAATTCAGACACCTTGAAATGTAACATTTAAAACAAACAATAAACTTGGACCCAGTAATTCAGACACCTTGAAATGTAATATTTAAAACAAACAATAAACTTGGATCCAGTAATTCAGACACCTTGAAATATAACATTTAAAACAAACAATAAACTTGGACCCAGTAATTCAGACACCTTGAAATGTAACATTTAAAACAAACAATAAACTTGGACCCAGTAATTCAGACACCTTGAAATATAACATTTAAAACAAACAATAAACTTGGACCCAGTAATTCAGACACTTTGAAATGTAACATTTAAAACAAACAATAAACTTGGACCCAGTAATTCAGACACCTTGAAATATAACATTTAAAACAAACAATAAACGTGGACCCAGTAATTCAGACACCTTGAAATATAACATTTAAAACAAACAATAAACTTGGACCCAGTAATTCAGACATCTTGAAATGTAACATTTAAAACAAACAATAAACTTGGACCCAGTAATTCAGACACCTTGAAATATAACATTTAAAACAAACAATAACCTTCGACCCAGTAATTCAGAAAACCTTGAAATGTAACATTTAAAACAAACAATAAACTTGGACCCAGTAATTCAGACACTTTGAAATGTAACATTTAAAACAAACAATAAACTTGGACCCAGTAATTCAGACACCTTGAAATATAACATTTAAAACAAACAATAAACTTGGACCCAGTAATTCAGACACCTTGAAATATAACATTTAAACCAAACAATAAACTTGGACCCAGTAATTCAGACACCTTGAAATGTAACATTTAAAACAAACAATAAACTTGGACCCAGTAATTCAGACACCTTGAAATATAACATTTAAAACAAACAATAAACATGGACCCAGTAATTCAGACACCTTGAAATATAACATTTAAAACAAACAATAAACTTGGACCCAGTAATTCAGACACCTTGAAATGTAACATTTAAAACAAACAATAAACTTGGAACCAGTAATTCAGACATCTTAACCTTGAAATATAACATTTAAAACAAACAATAAACTTGGACCCAGTAATTCAGAAACCTTGAAATATAACATTTAAAACAAACAATAAACTTGGACCCAGTAATTCAGACACCTTGAAATGTAACATTTAAAACAAACAATAAACTTGGACCCAGTAATTCAGACATCTTGAAGTGTAACATTTAAAACAAACAATAAACTTGGACCCAGTAATTCAGACACCTTGAAATATAACATTTAAAACAAACAATAACCTTGGACCCAGTAATTCAGACACTTTGAAATGTAACATTTAAAACAAACAATAAACTTGGACCCAGTAATTCAGACACCTTGAAATGTAACATTTAAAACAAACAATAAACTTGGACCCAGTCATTCAGACACCTTGAAATGTAACATTTAAAACAAACAATAAACTTGGACCCAGTAATTCAGACACCTTGAAATATAACATTTAAAACAAACAATAAACTTGGAACCAGTAATTCAGAAAACCTTGAAATATAACATTTAAAACAAACAATAAACTTGGACCCAGTAATTCAGACACCTTGAAATGTAACATTTAAAACAAACAATAAACTTGGACCCAGTAATTCAGACACCTTGAAATGTAACATTTAAAACAAACAATAAACTTGGACCCTGTAATTCAGACAATCTGAAATGTAACATTTAAAACAAACAATAAACTTGGACCCAGTAATTCAGAAACCTTGAAATATAACATTTAAAACAAACAAACTTGGACCCAATAATTCAGACACCTTGAAATGTAACATTTAAAACAAACAATAAACTTGGACCCAGTAATTCAGACACTTTGAAATGTAACATTTAAAACAAACGATAAACTTGGACCCAGTAATTCAGACACCTTGAAATATAACATTTAAAACAAACAATAAACTTGGAACCAGTAATTCAGAAAACCTTGAAATATAACATTTAAAACAAACAATAAACTTGGACCCAGTAATTCAGACACCTTGAAATGTAATATTTAAAACAAACAATAAACTTGGATCCAGTAATTCAGACACCTTGAAATATAACATTTAAAACAAACAATAAACTTGGACCCAGTAATTCAGACACCTTGAAATGTAACATTTAAAACAAACAATAAACTTGGATCCAGTAATTCAGACACCTTGAAATGCATCATTTAAAACAAACAATAAACTTGGACCCAGTAATTCAGACACCTTGAAATGTAACATTTAAAACAAACAATAAACTTGGACCCAGTAATTCAGACACTTTGAAATGTAACATTTAAAACAAACAATAAACTTGGGCCCAGTAATTCAGACACCTTGAAATGTAACATTTAAAACAAACAAAAAACTTGGACCCAGTAATTCAGACACCTTCACCTTGAAATGTAAAATTTAAAACATACAAAAAACTTGGACCCGGTAATTCAGACACCTTGAAATGTAACATTTAAAACAAACAATAAACTTGGACCCAGTAATTCAGACACCTTGAAATGTAACATTTAAAACAAACAATAAACTTGTACCCTGTAATTCAGACACTTTGAAATGTAACATTTAAAACAAACAATAAACTTGGACCCAATAATACAGACACCTTGAAATGTAACATTTAAAACAAACAATAAACTTGGACCCAGTACACATGTAATTCAGACATCTTGAAATGTAACATTTAAAACAAACAATAAACTTGGACCCAGTAATTCAGACACCTTGAAATGTAACATTTAAAACAAACAATAAACTTGGACCCAGTAATTCAGAAAACCTTGAAATGTAACATTTAAAACAAACAATAAACTTGGACCCTGTAATTCAGACACCTTCACCTTGAAATGTAACATTTAAAACAAACAATAAACTTGGACCCAGTAATTCAGACATCTTGAAATGTAACATTTAAAACAAACAATAAACTTGGACCCAGTAATTCAGACAATCTGAAATGTAACATTTAAAACAAACAATAAACTTGGACCCAGTAATTCAGACACCTTGAAATGTAATATTTAAAACAAACAATAAACTTGGATCCAGTAATTCAGACACCTTGAAATATAACATTTAAAACAAACAATAAACTTGGACCCAGTAATTCAGACACCTTGAAATGTAACATTTAAAACAAACAATAAACTTGGACCCAGTAATTCAGACACCTTGAAATGCATCATTTAAACCAAACAATAAACTTGGACCCGGTAATTCAGACACCTTGAAATGTAACATTTAAAACAAACAATAAACTTGGACCCAGTAATTCAGACACTTTGAAATGTAACATTTAAAACAAACAATAAACTTGGGCCCAGTAATTCAGACACCTTGAAATGTAACATTTA
This sequence comes from Bathymodiolus brooksi, assembly GCA_963680875.1. Taxonomy (NCBI): domain Eukaryota; kingdom Metazoa; phylum Mollusca; class Bivalvia; order Mytilida; family Modiolidae; genus Bathymodiolus; species Bathymodiolus brooksi. The sequence goes on from OY804578.1 coordinate 58,084,948, forward strand.
AAACAAACAAAAAACTTGGACCCAGTAATTCAGACACCTTCACCTTGAAATGTAACATTTAAAACAAACAATAAACTTGGACCCAGTAATTCTGACACCTTGAAATGTAACATTTAAAACAACAATAAACTTGGACCCAGTAATTCAGACACCTTGAAATGTAACATTTAAAACAAACAATAAACTTGGACCCAGTAATTCAGACACTTTGAAATGTAACATTTAAAACAAACAATAAACTTGGACCCAGTAATTCAGACACTTTGAAATGTAACATTTAAAACAAACAATAAACTTGGACCCAGTAATTCAGACACCTTGAAATGTAACATTTAAAACAAACAATAAACTTGGACCCTGTAATTCAGACACTTTGAAATGTAACATTTAAAACAAACAATAAACTTGGACCCAGTACACATGTAATTCAGACACCTTGAAATGTAACATTTAAAACAAACAATAAACTTGGACCCAGTACACATGTAATTCAGACACCTTGAAATGTAACATTTAAAACAAACAATAAACTTGGACCCAGTAATTCAGACACCTTGAAATGTAACATTTAAAACAAACAATAAATTTGGACCCAGTAATTCAGACACCTTGAAATGTAACATTTAAAACAAACAATAAACTTGGACCCAGTAATTCAGACACCTTGAAATGTAACATTTAAAACAAACAATAAACTTGGACCCAGTAATTCAGACACCTTGAAATGTAACATTTAAAACAAACAATAAACCTGGACCCAGTAATTCAGACACTTTGAAATGTAACATTTAAAACAAACAATAAACTTGGACCCAGTAATTCAGACACCTTGAAATGTAACATTTAAAACAAACAATAAACTTGGACCCAGTGATTCAGACACTTTGAAATGTAACATTTAAAGCAAACAATAATCTTGGACCCAGTAATTCAGACACCTTGAAATGTAACATTTAAAACAAACAATAAACTTGGACCCAGTAATTCAGACACCTTGAAATGTAACATTTAAAACAAACAATAAACTTGGACCCAGTAATTCAGACACTTTGAAATGTAACATTTAAAACAAACAATAAACTTGGGCCCAGTAATTCAGACACCTTGAAATGTAACATTTAAAACAAACAAAAAACTTGGACCCAGTAATTCAGACACCTTCACCTTGAAATGTAACATTTAAAACAAACAATAAACTTGGACCCAGTAATTCAGACACCTTGAAATGTAACATTTAAAACAAACAATAAACTTGGACCCAGTAATTCAGACACTTTGAAATGTAACATTTAAAACAAACAATAAACTTGGACCCAGTAATTCAGACACCTTGAAATGTAACATTTAAAACAAACAATAAACTTGGACCCAGTAATTCAGACACTTTGAAATGTAACATTTAAAACAAACAATAAACTTGGACCCAATAATTCAGACACCTTGAAATGTAACATTTAAAACAAACAATAAACTTGGACCCAGTAATTCAGACACCTTGAAATGTAATATTTAAAACAAACAATAAACTTGGATCCAGTAATTCAGACACCTTGAAATATAACATTTAAAACAAACAATAAACTTGGACCCAGTAATTCAGACACCTTGAAATGTAACATTTAAAACAAACAATAAACTTGGACCCAGTAATTCAGACACCTTGAAATATAACATTTAAAACAAACAATAAACTTGGACCCAGTAATTCAGACACTTTGAAATGTAACATTTAAAACAAACAATAAACTTGGACCCAGTAATTCAGACACCTTGAAATATAACATTTAAAACAAACAATAAACGTGGACCCAGTAATTCAGACACCTTGAAATATAACATTTAAAACAAACAATAAACTTGGACCCAGTAATTCAGACATCTTGAAATGTAACATTTAAAACAAACAATAAACTTGGACCCAGTAATTCAGACACCTTGAAATATAACATTTAAAACAAACAATAACCTTCGACCCAGTAATTCAGAAAACCTTGAAATGTAACATTTAAAACAAACAATAAACTTGGACCCAGTAATTCAGACACTTTGAAATGTAACATTTAAAACAAACAATAAACTTGGACCCAGTAATTCAGACACCTTGAAATATAACATTTAAAACAAACAATAAACTTGGACCCAGTAATTCAGACACCTTGAAATATAACATTTAAACCAAACAATAAACTTGGACCCAGTAATTCAGACACCTTGAAATGTAACATTTAAAACAAACAATAAACTTGGACCCAGTAATTCAGACACCTTGAAATATAACATTTAAAACAAACAATAAACATGGACCCAGTAATTCAGACACCTTGAAATATAACATTTAAAACAAACAATAAACTTGGACCCAGTAATTCAGACACCTTGAAATGTAACATTTAAAACAAACAATAAACTTGGAACCAGTAATTCAGACATCTTAACCTTGAAATATAACATTTAAAACAAACAATAAACTTGGACCCAGTAATTCAGAAACCTTGAAATATAACATTTAAAACAAACAATAAACTTGGACCCAGTAATTCAGACACCTTGAAATGTAACATTTAAAACAAACAATAAACTTGGACCCAGTAATTCAGACATCTTGAAGTGTAACATTTAAAACAAACAATAAACTTGGACCCAGTAATTCAGACACCTTGAAATATAACATTTAAAACAAACAATAACCTTGGACCCAGTAATTCAGACACTTTGAAATGTAACATTTAAAACAAACAATAAACTTGGACCCAGTAATTCAGACACCTTGAAATGTAACATTTAAAACAAACAATAAACTTGGACCCAGTCATTCAGACACCTTGAAATGTAACATTTAAAACAAACAATAAACTTGGACCCAGTAATTCAGACACCTTGAAATATAACATTTAAAACAAACAATAAACTTGGAACCAGTAATTCAGAAAACCTTGAAATATAACATTTAAAACAAACAATAAACTTGGACCCAGTAATTCAGACACCTTGAAATGTAACATTTAAAACAAACAATAAACTTGGACCCAGTAATTCAGACACCTTGAAATGTAACATTTAAAACAAACAATAAACTTGGACCCTGTAATTCAGACAATCTGAAATGTAACATTTAAAACAAACAATAAACTTGGACCCAGTAATTCAGAAACCTTGAAATATAACATTTAAAACAAACAAACTTGGACCCAGTAATTCAGACACCTTGAAATGTAACATTTAAAACAAACAATAAACTTGGACCCAGTAATTCAGACACTTTGAAATGTAACATTTAAAACAAACGATAAACTTGGACCCAGTAATTCAGACACCTTGAAATATAACATTTAAAACAAACAATAAACTTGGAACCAGTAATTCAGAAAACCTTGAAATATAACATTTAAAACAAACAATAAACTTGGACCCAGTAATTCAGACACCTTGAAATGTAATATTTAAAACAAACAATAAACTTGGATCCAGTAATTCAGACACCTTGAAATATAACATTTAAAACAAACAATAAACTTGGACCCAGTAATTCAGACACCTTGAAATGTAACATTTAAAACAAACAATAAACTTGGATCCAGTAATTCAGACACCTTGAAATGCATCATTTAAAACAAACAATAAACTTGGACCCAGTAATTCAGACACCTTGAAATGTATCATTTAAAACAAACAATAAACTTGGACCCAGTAATTCAGACACTTTGAAATGTAACATTTAAAACAAACAATAAACTTGGGCCCAGTAATTCAGACACCTTGAAATGTAACATTTAAAACAAACAAAAAACTTGGACCCAGTAATTCAGACACCTTCACCTTGAAATGTAAAATTTAAAACATACAAAAAACTTGGACCCGGTAATTCAGACACCTTGAAATGTAACATTTAAAACAAACAATAAACTTGGACCCAGTAATTCAGACACCTTGAAATGTAACATTTAAAACAAACAATAAACTTGGACCCAGTAATTCAGACACTTTGAAATGTAACATTTAAAACAAACAATAAACTTGTACCCTGTAATTCAGACACTTTGAAATGTAACATTTAAAACAAACAATAAACTTGGACCCAATAATACAGACACCTTGAAATGTAACATTTAAAACAAACAATAAACTTGGACCCAGTACACATGTAATTCAGACATCTTGAAATGTAACATTTAAAACAAACAATAAACTTGGACCCAGTAATTCAGACACCTTGAAATGTAACATTTAAAACAAACAATAAACTTGGACCCAGTAATTCAGAAAACCTTGAAATGTAACATTTAAAACAAACAATAAACTTGGACCCTGTAATTCAGACACCTTCACCTTGAAATGTAACATTTAAAACAAACAATAAACTTGGACCCAGTAATTCAGACATCTTGAAATGTAACATTTAAAACAAACAATAAACTTGGACCCAGTAATTCAGACAATCTGAAATGTAACATTTAAAACAAACAATAAACTTGGACCCAGTAATTCAGACACCTTGAAATGTAATATTTAAAACAAACAATAAACTTGGATCCAGTAATTCAGACACCTTGAAATATAACATTTAAAACAAACAATAAACTTGGACCCAGTAATTCAGACACCTTGAAATGTAACATTTAAAACAAACAATAAACTTGGACCCAGTAATTCAGACACCTTGAAATGCATCATTTAAACCAAACAATAAACTTGGACCCGGTAATTCAGACACCTTGAAATGTAACATTTAAAACAAACAATAAACTTGGACCCAGTAATTCAGACACTTTGAAATGTAACATTTAAAACAAACAATAAACTTGGGCCCAGTAATTCAGACACCTTGAAATGTAACATTTAAAACAAACAAAAAACTTGGACCCAGTAATTCAGACACCTTCACCTTGAAATGTAACATTTAAAACAAACAATAAACTTGGACCCAGTAATTCTGACACCTTGAAATGTAACATTTAAAACAACAATAAACTTGGACCCAGTAATTCAGACACCTTGAAATGTAACATTTAAAACAAACAATAAACTTGGACCCAGTAATTCAGACACTTTGAAATGTAACATTTAAAACAAACAATAAACTTGGACCCAGTAATTCAGACACTTTGAAATGTAACATTTAAAACAAACAATAAACTTGGACCCAGTAATTCAGACACCTTGAAATGTAACATTTAAAACAAACAATAAACTTGGACCCTGTAATTCAGACACTTTGAAATGTAACATTTAAAACAAACAAAAAACTTGGACCCAGTACACATGTAATTCAGACACCTTGAAATGTAACATTTAAAACAAACAATAAACTTGGACCCAGTACACATGTAATTCAGACACCTTGAAATGTAACATTTAAAACAAACAATAAACTTGGACCCAGTAATTCAGACACCTTGAAATGTAACATTTAAAACAAACAATAAATTTGGACCCAGTAATTCAGACACCTTGAAATGTAACATTTAAAACAAACAATAAACTTGGACCCAGTAATTCAGACACCTTGAAATGTAACATTTAAAACAAACAATAAACTTGGACCCAGTAATTCAGACACCTTGAAATGTAACATTTAAAACAAACAATAAACCTGGACCCAGTAATTCAGACACTTTGAAATGTAACATTTAAAACAAACAATAAACTTGGACCCAGTAATTCAGACACCTTGAAATGTAACATTTAAAACAAACAATAAACTTGGACCCAGTGATTCAGACACTTTGAAATGTAACATTTAAAGCAAACAATAATCTTGGACCCAGTAATTCAGACACCTTGAAATGTAACATTTAAAACAAACAATAAACTTGGACCCAGTAATTCAGACACCTTGAAATGTAACATTTAAAACAAACAATAAACTTGGACCCAGTAATTCAGACACTTTGAAATGTAACATTTAAAACAAACAATAAACTTGGGCCCAGTAATTCAGACACCTTGAAATGTAACATTTAAAACAAACAAAAAACTTGGACCCAGTAATTCAGACACCTTCACCTTGAAATGTAACATTTAAAACAAACAATAAACTTGGACCCAGTAATTCAGACACCTTGAAATGTAACATTTAAAACAAACAATAAACTTGGACCCAGTAATTCAGACACTTTGAAATGTAACATTTAAAACAAACAATAAACTTGGACCCAGTAATTCAGACACCTTGAAATGTAACATTTAAAACAAACAATAAACTTGGACCCAGTAATTCAGACACTTTGAAATGTAACATTTAAAACAAACAATAAACTTGGACCCAATAATTCAGACACCTTGAAATGTAACATTTAAAACAAACAATAAACTTGGACCCAGTAATTCAGACACCTTGAAATGTAACATTTAAAACAAACAATAAACTTGGACTCAATAATTCAGATACCTTGAAATGTAACATTTAAAACAAACAATAAACTTGGACCCAGTACACATGTAATTCAGACACCTTGAAATGTAACATTTAAAACAAACAATAAACTTGGACCCAGTAATTCAGACACCTTGAAATGTAACATTTAAAACAAACAATAAACTTGGACCCAGTAATTCAGACACCTTGAAATGTAACATTTAAAACAAACAATAAACTTGGACCCAGTGATTCAGACACCTTGAAATGTAACATTTAAAACAAACAATAAACTTGGACCCAGTAATTCAGACACCTTGAAATGTAACATTTAAAACAAACAATAAACTTGGACCCAGTAATTCAGACACTTTGAAATGTAACATTTAAAACAAACAATAAACTTGGACCCAGTAAATCAGACACTTTGAAATGTAATATTTAAAACAAACAATAAACTTGGACCCATTAATTCAGACACCTTGAAATGTAACATTTAAAACAAACAATAAACTTGGACCCAGTAATTCAGACACTTTGAAATGTAACATTTAAAACAAACAATAATCTTGGACCCAGTAATTCAGACACATTGAAATGTAACATTTAAAACAAACAATAAACTTGGACCCAGTAATTCAGACACCTTGAAATGTAACATTTAAAACAAACAATAAACTGGACCCAGTAATTCAGACACCTTGAAATGTAACATTTAAAACAAACAATAAACTTGGACCCAGTATTTCAGACACCTTGAAATGTAACATTTAAAACAAACAATAAACTTGGACCCTGTAATTCAGACACTTTGAAATGTGACATTTAAAACAAACAATAAACTTGGACCCAATAATTCAGACACCTTGAAATGTAACATTTAAAACAAACAATAAACTTGGACCCAGTAATTCAGACACCTTGAAATGTAACATTAAAAACAAACAATAAACTTGGACTCAATAATTCAGATACCTTGAAATGTAACATTTAAAACAAACAATAAACTTGGACCCAGTACACATGTAATTCAGACACCTTGAAATGTAACATTTAAAACAAACAATAAACTTGGACCCAGTAATTCAGACACCTTGAAATGTAACATTTAAAACAAACAATAAACTTGGACCCAGTAATTCAGACACCTTGAAATGTAACATTTAAAACAAACAATAAACTTGGACCCAGTAATTCAGACACCTTGAAATGTAACATTTAAAACAAACAATAAACTTGGACCCAGTAATTCAGACACCTTGAAATGTAACATTTAAAACAAACAATAAACTTGGACCCAGTAATTCAGACACCTTGAAATGTAACATTTAAAACAAACAATAAACTTGGACCCAGTAATTCAGACACTTTGAAATGTAACATTTAAAACAAACAATAAACTTGGACCCAGTAAATCAGACACTTTGAAATGTAATATTTAAAACAAACAATAAACTTGGACCCATTAATTCAGACACCTTGAAATGTAACATTTAAAACAAACAATAAACTTGGACCCAGTAATTCAGACACTTTGAAATGTAACATTTAAAACAAACAATAATCTTGGACCCAGTAATTCAGACACCTTGAAATGTAACATTTAAAACAAACAATAAACTTGGACCCAGTAATTCAGACACCTTGAAATGTAACATTTAAAACAAACAATAAACTGCACCCAGTAATTCAGACACCTTGAAATGTAACATTTAAAACAAACAATAAACTTGGACCCAGTAATTCAGACACCTTGAAATATAACATTTAAAACAAACAATAAACTTGGACCCAGTAATTCAGACACCTTGAAATGTAACATTTAAAACAAACAATAAACTTGGACCCAGTAATTCAGACACTGAAATGAAACATTTAAAACAAACAATAAACTTGGACCCAGTAATTCAGATACCTTGAAATGTAACATTTAAAACAAACAATAAACTTGTACCCAGTAATTCAGACACCTTGAAATGTAACATTTAAAACAAACAATAAATTTCAAAGAGTATTTTAAATCAATTTAATATACATCAATATATTTTCCTTTTTTTTCTACTGTTCAACATGTTTTATTTTTTACAAGATGTTATGAACATACAAGAAATGAAAAAAATCCTGATCATAAATCCTATTTATCATACATGTATATTAGTACAATCAAACCTGCCCATGGGGTCACCTCTATTAAGCGGTCACCTGTACTAAAAGGTCACCCTTTTCTTGTCCTGTCCTGGAAAATTTGAAACTCTTTCAAGAGGTCCACTGGTCTCAAAAGACCACCTTTTCTTTGTCTCAAAGGTGACCTCTTAATAGAGGTTTGACTGTATATCAATAAAACTGTTTCCACCTTCTCAGATATTCATAGTTGTAAGTTTCGGCTCATGTGACTGTCAATACATCTTACATGAATCTGTAAACATGCTATGAGCAACACAAAACATAGCAAAATATATACACTGTATGAACCATTAAATAATATATGGCCTATTACACAACATGAATGAAGTGCTGTTACCGTGTGTTGAGTGGATTATGATCTATTATTTTTAAATGTTTACCTGGTAATTGTTTTTAAACAATGTCAGACTGTTTTTCAGTTATATATACAAAATAGAGACTCAGTGGGCTGAGCCTGTGTCGCTCACCTTTCATTCTGCTTTGAGGAAACTTAATACAGAACCTTCCATACATGTAGATGCTTCTTACCAAGTTTTGGTTCATATGGCTAAGCAGTTTCAAAGGAGAAGATTTTTTAGAAATCGACCAATCAGAAACAAAAATTGCATGTGGTGGCCATGCTTGCAAGCTGATCGGGACGAAATGAGCAATCTTCATAGAGGACATTCCATAGATGCCTCCTACCAAGTTTTGGTGGTAGCCATGTTTGCTAACCGATCGGGACGAAATGAGCAATATTCATAGAGGACATTCCATAGATGATTTCTACCAAGTTTCGGTGGTAGTCATGTTTGCTAACCGATCGGGACGAAATGAGCAATCTTCATAGAGGACATTCCATAGATGCTTCCTACCAAGTTGCGGTTCATTTGGCCAAGCAGTTTCAGAGGAGAAGATTTTTTTTAATTGGCCAATCAGAAACAAGAATTGCCTGTGGTGGCCATGTTTGGTAATGGATCATAACAAAAGGTGCACTCTTTAGAGAGGACATTCCATAGATGCTTCCTACCAAGTTTCAGTTCATTTGGCTGAGGGTTTTCAGAGGAGAATATTAAAATGTGAAAAGTAAACGGATGACAGACGACGGACACCAAGTGATGGCAAAAACTCATATTGTCTTTGGCAAGGTTTGCTAAAAAGAATATTAAAATGTGAATACCTATAGTCCAAACGGAAAACGCAATATCCGCGATCCTTTCAAGGAAAATATCGACAGTTCGCGGACCGTCGCGATGATTCAACGCGGACCATGATCGTGGACAAATTCTATCATTTTCATCACCATCGCGGAATCACGTTGATCGCGGATGATCGCGGATCCGTCGCGCACAATGAGCAAATGTATTTTATAAACCTACGTGTACAAAGTATCTCGGTCGTATACAGTTTGCCTTAAAAATAAATGCAAATGTGGTCATTTTTATTGCATGTGGGATCTGATAAGAAATTATGCTTATCTTTGAAGTGATAAGGTCGTAAAGAAAGGTCATATCCTGTCATTAATTTCAAGTGCAGTGTTGTCTTATTTAATATTACACAAAGTATCTTAACGCTCGAGTAAGCACCACGTGGAGATTATCCTCGCCTGTCAATCAACACTAAACAGTAACACACACCTGTCTGAAATGTAGAAAAGCAATTTAATGACGAGCATACCTTTTAATGGGTTATAATCCACATGCAGAATGTTTTGATTTTGAATGCATGTGTAAAAACGACAGAAATGTTTATCTGTGAAAAGATTTTAACAACTTTCGGTAAAAAAATTACTTCCAACCCATATACTAATGGTTACACACTTTTAAGTGCTGTATAAACATTTCTCTTTTAAATTATATCACCCTTCAATAGTATAAGTTAACTGTACATTTGTCCCGGGGTCGGCATTAATTTTGTGAGACAATTACGAGTGGTTTCAATCCGAGACAAGGGTAATGAAAGATCGAACATGTTGAAGTACAATCTGTCATTGGAATCAAAATAATGAGAAAAAACAAACTTATGTTAAGAAAAGAAATCTAATTTGTTTTTCATGAAAAAAAATGGCTTGAGAGGATAAAACATACAAAAGTTAAATGGTTGGTTCCTTCCTTAGCGAGTGTGGAGGAAAATAATCATCATGTACTGATTGTCATAAACAGACTTATGACAGATAACATTTATTATTACTCTCAGCTAACACATCTTACTATTTCTTTTTCAGATGCTGCTGTACATTTAAATACTATTATACATGTGTAGTATACTCTCAAAGATTTAGAAATAAATCATGTACATTTATACTATTATATATTTCAAAGACACAAAATTTGCAGTTTTTTTTTTAATTGTGTGTCACCTATCGTAAGGCTAATGACGTAATATTTTGATAAGTGTACATAATCAATCACATGTTACCTGTATTTATTACAGTTTAAGAGACCCTCACTGTCTCAGGTGAAAGATTTTAATTAAGTTTTAAAATATCAAAAAGGAAACTTGCAAAATTTGTAGAAAAAAGAATACATTGTAGTTTAAAGTTAAGTTGAAATTTCGTGAGAGAGACTATTCAATGTCTGCATTTTGTGGAAAAGTTTGTTTTACATAGATTTCTTTTTACAAAAGCATTTGATATATATACAGTATATATTATTGTTTTTCCCTTTTTTTTTTTTTTGGTAATCTGGGAGAAATAAATTATGTGTGTTTTATTGTCCCTTGGTGTTACAGAATGAAAAGTAAGATAAAAAAAAAAAAACCCAGTCTGCAATGAACCCTAACTCCTTAATGCTGGGTGCTTAGCAGAGAAGTAGCAAATATTAATTTTATAAATTATCAAAAAGTAATCTAAATTGTTATTGTTACTACCGGTCCTTTTACGTGGATTTTTTTTTCATAGACTATTTAACATGATGCATAAATACTCTTATACTCAGTTATCAAAACGCCAACAAAAGACAGAAAATCCGTCTACGCCGAGATTTGATGTTATTTAAATTACCCTTTTGGTATCTTCAAACTTTTCTTAATTTAAACACATGGTACATACCCTGTATGTATTTATGGCAATATTCTACCAAGGACGTAAATACGGTCATTGATTGATTCACAATCCTTCTCGGTTTGTTTTTAAATCAATCCATCAGCCTCAGGTAACTGTGTATTTGACCTTTTAGTAGCCGAGTTCAATATGTGCACTATATAAAAATAGACACACCTGTACATGGATAAAATTAGACGATTATCAACTCGTGAGAGAGAAAACTTACACCTATGTAAACCAGAGTGACATGGGTAATTATTGGGGTATAATTTAATGTTTTTATTGCTCTATCACAGTGTTTATCTATGACAAAGTGTCAGTGAACTACCTTAAAGTGTTTGGTGGTGATCTCCCACACACTGTGAAAGAAAATTCTATACAAGATACAAGATTGTATTGGTCCAAATTAAAGGGCCCACGAAGGGGCATAAAAACATAATAAAACATAAGGTGATTGCATAAAATATCAAATAAATTGTAAGTACAAGCAGCGACAAAAAAAAGGGGGGGGGGGGGAGCAAGTGCGTAGAGCTAATTTTAATTAGATTGGTTTCTCGTCGATCTAATTATATAAAAACTGTGTACACAAATTGCTATCGAAGCTGAATGACCATAAAGCAGCTGGTCCAGACGCTGTACCACCTAGACTTCTGCGACAGTTAGCCGATATAATTGCACCAGCTCGTACACGCATATTTCAGACTTCACTAGACAAAGGGGCAGTACCAAAAGAATGGAGAACAGCTAGCGTTGTACCCATATTTAAAAAAGGAGATAAGTCAAATGCAGCCAACTATAGACCGGTATCTCTAACAGCCATATGCAGCAAGCTGCAAGAACACATCTTATGCAGTAATATTATGGACCACCTAACAACACATAACATACTATCAGATAGTCAGCATGGATTTAGATCGCGACGATCTTGCGAGACGCAATTAATCACTACCATACAAGACATTGCGAAAAATCTATCAGAAGGTAAACAGGTGGATGCCATACTTTTAGACTTTTCAAAGGCATTTGATAAGGTGCCTCATGAGAGACTGCTCCTAAAACGTCACCATTATGGAATACGAGGGCTTACACTGCAGTGGATTAAAAACTTCCTGCTGGACCGAACTCAACAAGTACTCTTGGAAGGAACACAATCAAAGACTTGCCCTGTTGACTCTGGTGTACCACAAGGTACAGTATTAGGACCTATACTGTTCCTATTATTTATAAACTACCTCCCTGATGTTGTATCATCTCAGGCACGATTGTTCGCCGATGACTCTTTACTATATCGAGTGATAAATAATCCATCAGACCAAGTTAGACTACAAGAAGACCTCAAAAGCTTAGAAATATGGGGAAAAACCTGGCAGATGTCCTTCAACACAAACAAATGCTTCACTCTCCACATCACAAAGAAACGCAAAACAACTGAATATGATTATAAGCTGCATGATCAGAAGCTAGAAGTAACGAAAGACAGCAAATACTTAGGCGTCACCATCAGCACCGACCTAAGCTGGAATTCCCACATCAACAACATCTATGCAAAAGCAAACCGCACCATCAGTTTCCTAAGACGCAACATCCACTCATGTCCAAAGGAAGTAAAAAGGAACGCTTATACCACCCTCGTCCGTCCATCAGTTGAATATGCTAGTGCTGTGTGGGACCCTTACACAAGAAATCAGATTAACCAACTAGAACAAGTACAACGGAGAGCTGCCAGATTTGTAAATAACAACTTTTACAATAGAGAACCTGGAGCCGTAACAGCAATGTTAAGTGAACTCAGTTGGGAAACATTAGAGCAGAGACGAGCTAAGACAAGGGCCGTCCTCATGTATAAGATCATAAACAATTTAGTAGATATACCATCACACACACTACTTATTCCACCCGATGGAAGAACCCGAGGAACTACTGTATATAGAGTAATCTACACCCGAATTGACGCTTATAAATACTCCTTCTTTCCGCGTACCATACTCACCTGGAGTCACATACCTCAAGAACTTAGACTGGTCCCTACCATCGACCAGTTCCGAGCAGGACTTGGGTCTGTCACTCTCCCAGTGCAGTCCCAAGTGTAAATAACAGTCAGTTTTTAATTGTATATAGGATTGGTTTTTACCTGTACAGTTTGGTCATGCTCGGAGTATGAGTACACTCCTGACGGGAAGAAGAAGATAAATGCCCGATTTATATTTCATTTTATTTTTAAAGAGGCTAGATGCAGATGAGAAACTACAATGTTTTCAACTGCCTTACATTCCTTGTCGTATGGTATCAGGTAATGAAATAAAGTTATGTTTAAAACATTTTTGTTTACCAATTTATTTTATACACTTTGAAATTTCATTGACCTTTATATCACTAAAGTTTGTAGAGGACCATCTAATGAACATTCATGTTCAATTACTGTCATCTCGGCATGTGACTAAAGTTCACCTGTTATAAAAGTTTCAAGATCCCCAAAAGCACGCTTAATATATTACCAATAGGTGGAACCCTTTCTAGATTCTCATTCACGTGATAACTGTGTGTAGTACACACTGTCTACATAGGGAAATATGTATCCACTTTTGTTAAAGGTAAAACGACACGTGGCTTGCAAGGTGATTATCGACATACAAATACGAAAACGCACGTTTAGATAAAAATTTACATCAATTTTTTTTTCTTTTCAATCCTTCTCGGTTTGTTTTTAAATCAATTCCTCAGCCTGATCAGGTAACTGTGTATTTGACCTTTTAGTGACCGAGTTCAATGTGTGCACTACATAAAAATAGACACACCCGTATATAGATAAAAAAAAATACAGGTGATTATCAACTCGTGAGAGAAAAAAATAACACCTATGTAAACCAATCGAAATGTTGGGTTTACATAATATGCAAAATAAGAAGCGTGCTCCTATATCCTATAATAAAATGTATGCCATCTCTGAAAAAAATGTTATCAAATGATCAATTGCACAAATAATTTTCAATGTGCATATTAAGATTACGAAGCATTGTGATGACAAAATTAAAGAATAAACGATTGCAGATACAATCACGTGTAGTATTCATTATGAATGAACATTTCAATAATTACAATCTGTGATGGACTCGTGAAGACATCGCGTTCTGTCCGTCATGTCCACGTTGTTTCGCGGACCGTCCACGTATACACACGGACTACTCGTTAATTCAGCGTTGCGATAATCCTTGATAAGACACGGACTTTGCGTTTTCCGTTTGAGCTGCAGGGTACCTGTAATGTATAGAATAAACATATTACACTATATCAACATTAGATAATTTCTAAGGGAGATAATATCAAGAGTTATCTTTCTTTTAACAGAGGAGAAGATTTTTTAGAAATCAACCAATCAGAAACAAGAATTGCCTGTGGTGGCCATGGTTGTTAACGGATCGGGACGAAATGAGCAATCTTTATAGAGGACATTCCATAGATGCTTCCTACCAAGTTTCGGTTCATTTGGCCAAGCGTTTTCAGAGGAGAAGATTTTTTTAAATTGGCCATTCAGAAACAAGAATTGCCTGTGCCTGTGGCAGCCATGTTTGTTAATGGACGGGACGAAATGAGCAATCTTTATATAGGACCTACCATATATGCTTCCTACCAAATTTCAGATCAATTGACTTTGCAGTTTCAGAGGAGAAGATTAAAATGTGAAAAGTTAAAGGACGACGTACGCTAAGTGATGACAAAAACTCACGTTGCCTTTGGCAAGTTGAGCTAAAAATGTAGCATGATCAGACCATGTTTCTTTGTGGAGGAAGGAAGACATATATTAAGTACATGTATATGATAAACTTTGTCACTTGATGTTAAATACTAGGACACCTCTTACTAACGAGTGAGTTGGGTGTAAAACTAACCTCATGAGTAATAAGCAAATGGTTACCATAGACGTCACAGTATAACATCCTGTCTACACATGCTACAAGTCCCCTTGTGAATTACGACAGCAAAAAAAAAACGTAAAGTTTGTAGAGGACCATCTAATGAACATTCATGTACAGTTTGGCTTTAATCATATTTGTAGTTTCTGAGAAGAAGGCATTTGAATATTTTCCCATAGGGTCCAATGTTAATTTATGTCCTGCGGTGGCGGCCATCTTGAATTTCCGATCGGCATAAAAAAAACATAAACTTTGTAGAGGACCTTCCAATGACTATTCCTGGGCAGTTTGGTTTCAATTGTCCAAGTGGTTTCAGAGAAGAAGCATTTTGAAACATTTTTCCCATAGGGTCCAATGTTAAACTAAGTCCTGCCGTAGCCGCCATTTTGAATTTCATACCGGAACAAAAAACGTAAAGTTTGTAGAGGACCATCCAATGAACATTCATGTACAGTTTGGCTTTAATAATATTTGTAGTTTCTGAGAAGAAGGCATTTGAACATTTTCCCATAGGGTCCAATGTTAATCTATGTCCTGCGGTGGTGGCCATCTTGGATTTCCGATCGGCATAAAAAACATAAAATTTGTAGAGGACCTTCCAATGATCATTCCTGGGCAGTTTGGTTTCAACTGTCCTAGTGGTTTCAGAGAAGAAGCGTTTTCAAACATTTTCCCCATAGGGTCCAATGTTAAACTAAATCCTGCCGTAGTCGCCATTTTGAATTTCATATCGGAACAAAAAACGTAAAGTTTGTAGAGGACCATCCAATGAACATTCATGTACAGTTTGGCTTTAATAATATTTGTAGTTTCTGAGAAGAAGGCATTTGAACATTTTCCCATAGGGTCCAATGTTAATCTATGTATTGCGGTGGTGGCCATCTTGGATTTCCGATCGACATAAAAAACATAAACTTTGTAGAGGACCTTCCAATGATCATTCCTGGGGAGTTTGGTTTCAATTGTCCAAGTGGTTTCAGAGAAGAAGCGTTTTGAAACATTTTTCCCATAGGGTCCAATGTTAAACTAAGTCCTGCCGTAGCCGCCATTTTGAATTTCATACCGTAACAAAAAACGTAAAGTTTGTAGAGGACCATCTAATGAACATTCATGTACAGTTTGGCTTTAATCATATTTGTAGTTTCTGAGAAGAAGGCATTTGAATATTTTCCCATAGGGTCCAATGTTAATCTATTTCCTGCAGTGGCGGCCATCTTGAATTTCCGATCGGCATAAAAAAAACATAAACTTTGTAGAGGACCTCCAATGACTATTCCTGGGCAGTTTGGTTTCAATTGTCCAAGTGGTTTCAGAGAAGAAGCGTTTTGAAACATTTTCCCCATAGGGTCCAATGTTAAACTAAGTCCTGCCGTAGCCGCCATTTTGAATTTCATACCGGAACAAAAAACGTAAAGTTTGTAGAGGACCATCCAATGAACATTCCTGTACAGTTTGGCTTTAATAATATTTGTAGTTTCTGAGAAGAAGGCATTTGAACATTTTCCCATAGGGTCCAATGTTAATCTATGTCCTGCGGTGGCGGCCATCTTGGATTTCCGATCGGCATAAAAAACATAAAATTTGTAGAGGACCTTCCAATGATCATTCCTGGGCAGTTTGGTTTCAACTGTCCTAGTGGTTTCAGAGAAGAAGCGTTTTCAAACATTTTCCCCATAGGGTCCAATGTTAAACTAAGTCCTGCCGTAGTCGCCATTTTGAATTTCATATCGGAACAAAAAACGTAAAGTTTGTAGAGAACCATCCAATGAACATTCATGTACAGTTTGGCTTTAATAATATTTGTAGTTTCTGAGAAGAAGGCATTTGAACATTTTCCCATAGGGTCCAATGTTAATCTATGTATTACGGTGGCGGCCATCTTGGATTTCCGATCGACTTAAAAAACATAAACTTTGTAGAGGACATTCCAATGATCATTCCTGGGCAGTTTGGTTTCAATTGTCCAAGTGGTTTCAGAGGAGAAGCGTTTTGAAACATTTTTCCCATAGGGTCCAATGTTAAACTAAGTCCTGCCGTAGCCGCCATTTTGAATTTCATACCGTAACAAAAAACGTAAAGTTTGTAGAGGACCATCTAATGAACATTCATGTACAGTTTGGCTTTAATCATATTTGTAGTTTCTGAGAAGAAGGCATTTGAACATTTTCCCATAGGGTCCAATGTTAATCTATGTCCTGCGGTGGTGGCCATCTTGGATTTCCGATCGGCATAAAAAACAGAAACTTTGTAGAGGACCTTCCAATGATCATTCCTGGGCAGTTTGGTTTCAACTGTCCAAGTGGTTTCAGTGAAGAAGCATTTTGAAACATTTATCCCATAGGGTCCAATGTTAAACTAAGTCCTGCCGTAGCCGCCATTTTGAATTTCATACCGTAACAAAAAACGTAAAGTTTGTAGAGGACCATCTAATGAACATTCATGTACAGTTTGGCTTTAATAATATTTGTAGTTTCTGAGAAGAAGGCATTTGAACATTTTCACATAGGGTCCAATGTTAATCTATGTCCTGCGATGGCGGCCATCTTGGATTTCCGATCGGCATAAAAAACAGAAACTTGGTAAAGGACATTCCAATGATCATTCATTTACAGTTTGGGTTCAGTCAGTTCATTAGTTTCAGAGAAGAAGATCTTTGAAATTTCAGCCAATCAGAGCATATTATTGGCCCTGGCAGCCATATTGAATATCCGACTGGAACGAAAAACAGTAACTTTGTAGAGGACCATCCAAGGAACATTCCTGCTAAGTTTGGTTCCAATCGGCCCAGTGGTTTCGGAGAAGAAGCTTGAAATGTGAAAAGTTTACAGACAACAGACGACAAGTGATGGCAATAGTTCACATGGACCTTTGGCCAAGGTGAACTAAAAAATGAATATGACTTGAATTAACACAAATATAATTTACCTGTATAGATTATATATTGACATGACTCATTTTGGTGTGATCATTATACATTGTTGTACCTGTGACTCTTTAAATTAAACTAACATTAAAAGGAAATTCATTTACACATGATTTATGACTTTTTTTGTGCTTGCACTTCTTATTTCTCTAATAATTTTCAAATTAGGCCCAAAAAAAGAGACCTGTGTTACAATAAACCCTACTGACTCTTATTTTTAGTGACAATCCTAAAGTTTGTATTGCCATTTTTTGACCAGCACTGTAAGTCAGATCCTTGTCCATTATTTATGATATAGGAAAAATTTTAAAAATCAGAAAAAGTTTTCCATATCTCCCAAACTATTATATTCAAGAAAGTAAGAGCCTAAAGAGGAAACACAGATATTTTTGCTTTGGCCTTATAATGATCAGATGATAAGATTACAAGACTAGACATACCAGAGCCAGATAGAGGCTCACCGGAGTGTGCATTAATTTGGTAATCTGTTTATTCATGCACTGTTTTTGTTGAAGCAAGTTTGCAGTCTATGAGAAAAGGCATGTTATTCATACATTTCAATAGGGTTCTACATGTTAAACAATGTCCTAAGGTAGTGATTGTGGACATCTTGTATTTCTGATTCACACAAACTAACGAAAAATTGACTATTCATAAATACAAGGTAGTTATGGTTCAAAGAAGTTTTCTAGTTTTTTTAAGAAAAAATATTTATCAATTTCTCATGGGGTAATTCTGTTAAAAAATAATTCTGCACTGATGGCCATCTTGGATTTCAGATCAAAGCAAAAAAAAGAAATAAAAATTTTGTAAAGCAATGATGATTATTTACCCCAAAAAAATGTATATACAACTTTGGGTTAAATAAAGTTTAGTTACAGAGAACAAATATTTATAAATTTTCCCATTGTCGCATTGGATCCTACATGCATGTATGGTAAAACTTTGTCCTACGGCGATGGTCACCTTGGATCTTTTTGACAAATTAAATAAAACACAAACCTTGCACAGAGTCCTGTTAGGAACATTTCTACCATGCAACATTTCTGTCACATATAGGTTTACTCGAAAGAGATTTGAAATTTCAGCCAATGAGAAAGCATAATTGACCAGCGGCATGCATATGGTTCATGTTAATTAAAAGTTGTTGTTTAAATTGTCGACCAAACTGTTGTGTGTGGGCCTCTTACTTTTTAATGTGTATTTACAAATATTTTTAAGGTATAATATATATTATTAATAAAAGTTTTGCTATTTCTTTTTTTTGACTAATTTTAATTTAATTGCTGGTTTAATGTATTTTATATACCCGTAATTAAATACTGTCTAATAATAATAATAAACTACATCATTTCCATTTACTTCACTACAAAATGTACTTCAGAATTGACTGCTATATACATAAATATATCTTACAGGTCATGTAGGTGGAAAGAAAAATCTCATTTTAATGAGTCAATTCATACAGCACCTCATAAAGGATAGTTATATACCGGTAGATGGTTATGGTGTTTAATGCCACTTTCAACAATATTTCAGTTATATCGTGGGTCAGTTTTATTGGTGGAGGAAACCGGAGTACCCGAAGAAAACCACTGACCTGCTGCAAGTCACTGACAAACTATATCACATAATGTTGTATCGAATATACCTCACCTGAGCAGGATTCGAACTCACAACGTTAGTGGTGATAAGCACGGATTGCATACATGTACAGATCCCTCCAAGTGTATCACCGATCATACTCTCAAGTCGGACACAGAGTTTTGTCGGACTTCACTCTTAAAATTGTCCGACAAAATCCTCCCAGGTCGGAGTGAGTCTCCACTCTCAGATAGTTAAACTGTAAACAGGAAACGTCCCCAAATTCTGCTAACCAATAAATTTGTGCATAAAGAAACATGCGTATCTTAGTAAAGCTGAAGTAAATGTGTGATATACAGTACGGAAAGTATAGATATGTTAACGGCTGTCATGGGCGATATACATGTATACAATGATATCCATGAATAAAATGTATTAACATGCAGTACCCATGTCTTAAATGCACTAGAAGTGAATATTAATATGTCCCTATGTACTTGCGACAATCGATGCCAAGGCCCTTTCACTTGCTGCAGACAGTTGCCGGTTTACGATATCGGGTGCGTTTGCTCTTTTACGTGTTTGCCAAATGTAGGGCGAACGAACCCAGGTAAATAATTCTAATTTATACATTTATTTCTTTAATGGCAAATTTGGATTAAAATTAATTAGTAAAATTTAAGTTTTATTTTGTTGATGGGGAATGGGTCATAAATCCGTAAATCCCAGTTTTTTTTCTTGAAAATTGGCAGTCTGTGGAATCCTGATATAGGTGAAATAATATTTGATTAGTGTATTCTACGGGTGTTTTTTTACAGTTTACCTGTCAAAACATCACCCATCTCAGCATGTCATCGCATCGTGCATTCATGATATACAAATACACCTATCACAGGTGTGAAAAAAAAACGTTGCTCAAGACTCCTTTTACTAAGACTTATAAACATAGATAACTATTTTGCATTTTCGATTTTCAAGCCGTCTTCCAATTTATTTGTACTTAAAAAATATATTTATATCTTTTTTCTTATATATGTGTATAAATATCTTAATAAAATAAATACATTTACGGTGAGAAATTATTATACATCATGATATCGTTCTTTAGGTAAATACTTATTAAACAGATTTTTTTTTAAACCATTTTTGTCTTTTTAATTGATAACTGACCCAAGCTAAATAAATGAAATGTGACTTAATGTGTTAATTATAATAAAATCCTGGCCTTCTATAAATTTTAATTTCTTATCTAATTCTTATTCTTATTTAACAATATGGTCAGGTTGTTATTTTCATTGAATGGCATCTCAAAATAGATGGCTTCACAGTAGGGGCTCTTCCTGTATATTGGTTACATCCTGTATATTACAACTGACAGCTAATGCATGACAAACAATTTTAATCAGCCATCATTATCATAAAATACATTTTTTTAATCTTTATTTTTAATTCCCATCACCTAATCCAAATTAGTATAGTAGAGGAGTACCATATTTTTCGGACGATAAATCTAGATAAAAATGACGATTTTGTTTACAAGTACAAAAAAATGTATACCTTTATTTTGCTGTAGGTTTATTTCTGAATAAGAAGACTTGTATCATCAATGTTCTTGGTGTTATTTTTTTTTAAATAAAGCAATAAAAGTATACTAACAGGGGGTGCAATTCTGGGGATAAAATATTCAACATCCGAAAAAATCAATATTTAAAGATTGAAGTGTTAGCGAAAATCAGTTCAATATTGTATTTTATAATCAAATATATACTATAAAAAAATGTATCTTGTTGAAAAAATTCACAGGGTGGATCGATTTACAATATAAAATTATTATCACAAAATATCTAAATATAGCTATAGCTTTTCAATCAAACACGAGCATGTGTACTGATTGTAGTAGAAAATGGCAGTTGCAATACATCTCACAGTCAACGTGTAGAACAAGCTTTTTATTCTAAATATACTGGAAAATAATTTATATCGATTTCGTTACTTAATCCATATTTTATTGCAATAATTTATATGAGGCTATGGGTGTTTAAACGTCACTTTTCAACAATATTTCAGTTATATATTGACCTTTGAGCTACCCTTCCTGGCGCGAGGTAGAAATACACTAGGGTATTTACGTACCCGGACATTCTACATACCGGAAAGAAAGTACGCTTACAAATACGCATCGATCACAAAATATTTGACATGTTCACCTCGAGAAATGTAAAAAAAATCTTTAAATATCCACTCTTACGTCCGACCAAATAGTCAGACTTAGAGAGTGTTGACTCTCAAATTTGTCGGACATTTTGGGAGGAATATGTCCGACCTGAGAGTATGATCGTTGATACACTTGGAGTGTACTGTAGGTAGTTGTAAATCAAACTACCATAGGATCACGACCATGACGGCCCCCACCTCATAATGGACAAACTGGTTTTATTGTTATACTACATGTACAATACGATAAATTCTATCTCACATACATGTACTGTCAACATTAGAGAACAGGCAAGGTCTGAAAAAATACCTTGAATGATGAGCAAGGCAAGGCCAAGGGGAAACCTCCTTTCATGCTATCTTTTGGCACTCACTGACTCAGTGGGTGAATTCAATTAATCGAGTATCCTACTTCAATTCATTTTGAGGATCCTGTTTAGTGTATGACCCGTTGTTTGTTTGCCTCGGTCCTAATACCATGAATCTGATGCAAGCTTAACTAAAGTGCACCAGCAGATTAATATGCGTGCGTAAGCGAGCTCTTAGTAATATTGACTCGGCTGAGTCATGATACGACAGTTCTACCACAGGAGCTTGACGTTTTATATATATGGGACGGGACCCTTTTTGTACCCTACATCTATTTTATTGATAAAAGTTTTATTAAAACGTCAAGCTCCTGTGGTTCTACCGTACGGAATCAAATTCAAACTTACAGAAGTCCTGTACTTCAAGAAAGTGTTGTGTGAAGTCTAGTACACGTCAATTTCATCCCTTAGAACAGTTAAATAATCTAACATGTTTAACACTTTTAACTGCTCAATGATATTTTTTCGTTTGTCAATCTCAAGGGAGATAACTGATTTGCATACATAATATTATGTGATACGACGGAACAGCTTTGAATAAAATCCGAGTAATACTTCCCGTCCATGCATTTTATTTCCATGAGAGATACACTCAAGGGGCAAATGTTTACATAATATGAAATCGGCACGGCCATGAATGCTCGCTCATCTGAAAATTATCTTGACAATTTCATCAAAAAGTGTCGAGATTTTTTGGGCCGAGATATATTAGGGACGACTTATTTTTAGGGCCGAATCTAGTCTCATTCAATCGAGCTGTCGTTCCTTTATTCGAGTTATCGTTCCTTACGAAATCTCAAAAGTTAACTTCCGCGTAGTAACAAAAATTCTTGTCAGTATGTCAGAAGAGATTTAATAAATTAAAAAATATCAATATAAGTAAAACAAGCTGGCAAAATGACTTTTATTACACACGGGTTCCAGGTTTCAGTGGTATCGGACGTACGAGAGAGGGTACGAGACTTCAGGATCACATTTACGCTTTATGTTAAGAAGATCTTCATTAGTTGAGTGTGTTAGTGTGTTACCCGGAAACCGGTGTTTACAAAACGTAGAATTTTTTTTTCTTCGACAATATGTTCAACCATGTTTGTTAAAAAATCCTAAGTACACATTCTATACCATAAAGAGCTCGCTTAAGATTCGCATAATAATACATGTACATACAATGAGAAATTAAAAAGGCTATATATGATCTCCCAGTATTAAAATGGATTCTGAATCGGGAAGTACACAGGCCTTGTAGCTAGTGCCAGTAGTGGGTGTTTGTTATATTTTACCTTTTAAGGATAAGACAACTGTCAATTTTACCTTTTAAAGATAAGGGTTAATTTAATAAAAACTTAGCCTGATTTTCAAAGTATGGATATTATTAAAGTCGACCTATAGATATCATTCTTGACTTTATAGGTAGTTTTAAATACAACTTGCCGTATGCTATTACAATACCTATAACTATTGTGATAATTGGAAGAAATGAAAATGAACAATTTGCACTGACAGTGAAAGTCTGGTCAAATGCGTTGTCCAAGGGACTACAGAATACTGCTTATGCAGTTTATATAGATACATTGTATATAACTTACAAGCTGTGATTATGGAAAATTCTATGTGCGGTGGCGGAATACATGTATAAATCATATAAACGGTGGTGGTGACCGATAAAAACTAGTGGTGGAGGTTATTAGTCTTTTGAATTCCTGAATTATACTGAACTTAGATTCCTGAATTCTGAAATTGATGAAAATTTTTCCTGAATTGATACTTGCCTAAATAAAGAAGAAGGGTTTGTCGAAATGGGGGACAACAACTGGTTGCAAGACGTCTCTGATGTACTGATCACCAGTTAGGTTGCCTTGTATGGTGACTAAATCCAGCTTGCAGTCATGAGAGTTACACCCCCAAACCATTACTGAGCCTCCACCGTAAGGGACAGTTGGCTGGATGTTCCTTGGGGTATAGGCTGTATTTTTGTGTCTCCAAACCCTCATCCGGCCGTCGGTTACATTTTACATGTTTTTATTGTGCAGTCAATTGTGATGGTTAATTTGAATATTTATTTTGCTTATTTTCATTTTGTCTTAGTCTCACTATGTGTATTTAATCAAACTAATAAAATCTAATCAAGTTATTATTATTATGTTATATGTGTTTATGTATGTGGTTTATTTTGTTATGTATGATTCTGTATTGATTCTACTGCTCAGCTATGGGCACCATGATTGGTTTAATAAAGTATTCTTATTCTTATTCTGAAGCAGAAACCGGCTCTCGTCTGACCAATGGATATTGCGCCATGTCCTTAAATTCCAACCACGTCGTGATAAACACCATGCCAAACGTGATCGTCGATGTCGGTCTGCCAACAGTGGACGTTTAATGACTCTCCTTGACTTAAGTCCCGCTGATTTCAGACGGTTTCAAACTGTTCTTATTGACAGACGTCTAATGGGCAGCCAGTGTTGTTTGAGTACGGGACTGGTTGCGAATGGCATCCGTCTAACCAAACGCTGCAATGCCCTGTCGTCACGATCAGATGTTACCCGTGGTCTGCCGGATCTTGGCAAGTCTTTCACGTTGTTGGTTGTGTGTGTTTTCTCACCAGTCGGCTGACTACAGTATAGTGGTAGTCCATCTGACGTCCAATAGCTTTGAAGGTTATCCCTGTTGTATGCATGCCTATTTGCCATATTTGTGCTTCTGATATTCGCCTTCGTACCATGCTTACTGAGAATGAATACATTTTTTAAAACACCGGACATAAATACCCAAATTCGAAGTGTGAACATACTGAATTTTGAGTAATGCGTGAGAGGCATGGTTCACGTGCATGACTAGTCGATATTAGACATAATGGTCACACTTGTGTGAGCACATCTTTTTAATGGAACATTGTTCTTGCTATAATCAATATAAATAATATGGAGTAGGCATTGCCTAGATGCGAGCACAGCATTTCTGTCTGGCCAGTGTGTATATATTTGAGTGAAAGTTGAATATCACAAAATAATATGAGTAGGCATGGCCTATAGAGAGGACATTAGTATTTGAAATTAAATGATATCCCCTATGACATCCATTGGAAAGTTAAATGAAGTAGAATAGAAAAGTATGAGAAAAAAGTATGGAATCTTTTATTGTTGGACTAGGGACAGTGCAAACATTGAAGACTAACTAGTACTAGTACGCGGGTGGTATCAACCATTATAAAGCCTAAAGGGGGTAGTAGACGCCGGTGTCTGTAAAATGAAAGTATGGTCTTTTAAGTCATAAGAAAAGAGTTTTATTACGAAAATATCAATTAATGCAACCAACATACATAAGCAATATTGGCCTATACCATGCTATGTACAGCCGATATATATTCATGAAGTGTAAATGATGAATGACGTACGGTCAGGGCCGTCTTGTCAGCAATTTAGGCCCCGGTCAAAGCAGTGCACTGAGGCCCATATCTATACAAACACTCACAGAAATAAAACTATAAATGGTCGATAAAATTAAACATATATTTCTTGTATTGATACTTCCAACAAAATCAGTGTTTAAAAATTAAAAATTATGCCGTATACAACATACATAGATTAGCATGGGGTTCATTTGCTTGTGTGACCACCGGGCGACTGTCCATTGTGCCCATACATAAGACCGCACTGCGTACGGTTACTTTAATACTGATAATCTTCATTTCGACATTTTAAAGTATGTGTATTTGGGCCAATATTATGCTATCTCCAAGTGAACAAAATAGTTTTTAATTTTAAAAGAATTATATAGGTACCGCTTTCATCAGACATGTCTCTGCTTTCACATACAAAATATTTATCAATATTCAGTATTTTTTTTATTGGAAAAAGCACAGTAGAGGCGTGATATATATATTAAGGCAATATTCAGTATCGAAATCATACTCTTTAAAATTATCTGTGACAAGATTAAACAGAGACATATATTCCTTCTTGTATAATGTTATTACCTTTTAAAGTTTCAACAACAAGCTGGTTAATATGCGAGCTTAAGCGAGCTCTTTATGGTATAAAATGTATACTTAGGATTTTTTAACAAACATGGCTGAACATATTGTCGAAGAAAAAAAATTCTACGTTTTGTATTTGTTATTCGAGTTATCGTTCCTTACGTTTTGTAAACACCGGTTTCCGGGTAACACACTAACACACTCAACTAATGGAGATCTTCTTAACATAAAGCGCTAAGGTGATCCTGAAATCTCGTACCCTCTCTCGTAAGGAACGATAACTCGAATAAAGGAACGACAGCTCGATTGAATGAGACTAGATTCGGTCCTAAAAAAAGTCGTCCCCAATATATCTCGGCCCAAAAAATCTCGACACTTTTGATGAAATTGCCAGATAATTTTCAGATGCGCGAGCATTTAAGGCCGTGCCGGTTTCATATTAAGCTCGCTTCGGTAAGCGAGCTATTTATGACTGAAACATGGTAAAATTAAATCAATAAAGAAATAATGACGAATACCATTTACTTTGACGAAAAAGTTTCAACACATCCGGGTTATCCATACCACTATGGCTATGAAAAAGTTTCAACACATCCGGGACATTCCGGGTCACTGCTTTTCGCGACACCCCACCCTCTAGAACTTATGAAAGATGCGGTGTACGAAAGGTATCGAATACCGGAATCGCTGTTGCCTATATTGTTTCCTTATGAAATAAACATAAAATTTAATTCAACGTTCTTCTTCTTTGAAGAAAATATACAAATTATTTGTTTGAAATGAATATTTAAAGAATTTTGTCTGTAAATTGAAACCGATAATTATCGAATCCTACACGGAAAGTAACGAGTCGCTAAAAATAACACGATTTCGCAACCCGATCGTCTGCTCTGGATTATTGCTAAAGCAAACGCAAGCTTATATTTATATTCGCATCAGGTATTGATAAAATACACAATTGCCCAAATTGTCTCAAAGAAAAACACTTTCAAAAGTTCCGTTGACCCCCCAATTTACAACAAATGGTCCAAAGTCAAATCGGAATAAAATCCAGGTGTTAAGCGGCCTTCCTGTTTGGATTATTTCATGGCGTCTCATTGACATTGGCGATACCACTTCATTTTTAACCTTTTCGAAGTTCTATTCAACTATATAATTTTATTCTACATTTACACATGGATCCTGGTGGTAAAATCTACACTATTGATGAGTTTAGATGTTGGAAAGTCGAGAATCTTGACGATGAGAGGTCTGACGAAAACAAGAAGTTGAAGAACGAAGGGGGAGGGTACCGGGTCGTTTCGCCCCAGAAAGTGAGTCGATTCGCCCCACTTAATCGCTATTATATAATAATAGATGAAGTCTTTTTCGACAATTTGTTGGTAATTATTTATTTATTAGTTGTATACAAGAAATAATAATAACAACTGATATGTGTCATATCAAGCCAAAAATTGAAATGCTAATAAATCATCCAATTATAGTTTAGTATGACAGTACATACAAAATGGGAAATTTTGGTACAAAAATTATTAAAATCGGTTGAGCTGTTCAAAAGTTATGGCCTTTTCGGTGAGCCAAAAGTGGTCGATTTTCTGTTTTTTGGAAAAATGTTAAAAAAATGACATTTTTGGACCAAAATATATTATTTTCACTACCTAATAGGTTATCATGCTTTCTTCTATAGTAATGTATCCTCCTTATGCTTCAAACAGAGGTATTATACACACCTGTAGGTGTTATATGAAAAAAATGTCACAGAATTTAAAACATTGAAAATAGCCTTTGGACTTAGTTTTTTTAATTTATGTGTCAGCCGTCTGCTTGTTCAAACTACTAGGTTTGTGGTCAAATATCTTCAAAAACCTTTAACTTGCAAGGCTGAAACTTGCAGCACTGTCCACAAAGTGCCCAGTCTCTTGGTAAAAATATCAAGAATATCATTTATTCAATTAATATATATATTTTTTTAATAATATTTCCTTTGCGCAGGCCTCCATAATTTTAACGTCAAATTTTATTCGAAAAATCAAGTTTTTGGTCATAAAAAATCTGAAAAAAGTACTAGAATTTTTCTGAATACTGATTTTGGTAAGGAAAAGAACCCTCTAACAGGGAACACCTATATTTATCAGCAAAAAAAATTCTCAAAGTCTGTAGCGCCAGAATCATAAACTCCGCAGCTTATTATTTTGAGCTCTGTAAAGTGTAAAAATAAGTTATTTTAGGGAATTAATTATATTTTTTATGTTCAAATTGATATTTTATGGTAAACAACCTCAATATCCATACATCAATGAAGTTATTATTACAGTTTGTGTAAAAACTGCCATTTTTTCCATTGAAAAGGTCAATTTTCTTTGTTCAATCAAAATTTCAGATAATTCCCGAAATTGATACAATTTCAATAATTGTCGAATATTATAATATTAAATGTTCAAGTGTTTGGTATTATTTTGATCCTATAACTGTATACTACAAGGAGAAAACTATCAGCAACCCCAATTCTGACACTGGTATGAACTATGTCCTGGTTCATTAGCCCTCTACCTGGAAATTTAGTAAAAATAATATTTCAATTATGGCCCCGTATTCCATGAAAAGTCTTATTTGGATTATCAGATATGTTCTCTGTACAATTTATAAGCCAGCCTTGAAGTTATGTTATCTTTTAAACATTTAATTAGCACATTTTATACATGATTTTCATTTTTTTGTCTGAGAAAAACCTCAAATTTGACAATTTTAGCTGATTTAAGCGAACAGTTCATGCGATTAGAGAGTCCCAAATTTTCAAAGTTATCATTTTTATTGTCACAAATCAATAAACTGTTATCTTCTACTATTATTTACAATCTTAATTCATAACAGTCTTCAACGTCACTCTCTTTTCCTTTATATACTATAATTTTACATTTGACGACTACAAATAGTGCTGTGTCCCAGTTCATGACCAACTTATTCCAAATGAAATCTTTGTGAATTCTTTAAATTGTGTGTTTTGTGATCCTATGCATATTTGATTAACTGAATCATAATCAACAGCATCAACTTTCAGAAGTGTCATTTTAATGATTTAAAACTCTTAATGATCTACTGAGATGTCATGATCACACCTGTAAAATAAAAATAAAAATAAACATTTAAAATATGTTATACAGAATAAAAATAAAGAACTAAAAATAATTTATCTTTTCCAGAAATAGTTTATCATACATGTACAAATGAAAAAAGCTTTAATACAATGCACTCTTCGACTAAAAATTATCTTTATGCATATATGCTTGGTGGCAAATAGATTCTATATGAAAAATAGTATTATTCCAGAAATGTTTGCTGCATGCATCATAAATGTTCTGTCATATCAAACAAGTTTGCACACAGTAATGGTGTAATGAAAAAAATGTAATTAAATTAAACTTAGCATATCACATGCACTGCCACTGATTACAATGTATATAGCCAGAATGTTAATACATTCACATACTGTAATGTATGCATTAAGCATATATTTCATAAAGCTTCCCTAATAGCACTGAAACATAATAATTATGTTTTATAACAATTTAAATAAATTGTTTCAAAAATGTTGCATGGAAATTCATGTTACTATTTAAAAACAATTGTCCTATGTATTGCTACAATATACACTAGGAACTTAATGAGAAATGCATAAAAAGTTTTCATGTAGACAAATTTCATTTAAAACCAAAAAATATAAAAAATCTTGAACATTTCACAAAAGTATCAAAGAATACCGGAACAATTCCTTTATTATAGATGTATTAATAAATCCCGATAAATTCCGAACAGCCATGATTACGTCACTAAAGGTCTGCTTGGATAAAGTTATTTATAGATTGGGAGAATTTGACAACTTTATATTAATGCTTGCCGTTTTCGCCATTTTGCGAGTAAAATAATAAAATCGTGAATTAAATCCCATCTCATTTTCATTTATCGAAACAAAGATATATATTTATTCAGTTCGTGTAAAGTTTCTGTGCGATTTTTGTGCATCTTTTGTTTTCAAAATTAACCCCCATTTGATCCGGTTGAAAACGATATTTCTTTTGAGAATAAAACTATATTTTAGAAGAAGTTTTGTTACTTACCGTGCATGATTGACCTCCAAGGTCTGAATACATCAATGCTAGATAATTATTGTATCAATTGGTAGAACAATACGTCGGTAAATTCTATTTTTCTTTGGTACAACCGCTTCAAGTCGTGTTTGTTTTTTAAATTCCTTCTAATATATTCAAAACCCTGTTTGTTTCAACTCCCAAGACCTTATTCTTTTAAAAAAATATCATGACCTCCCCTCGACTACCTCTTGTGAAGGCGCAGCGGTCGTTTTTGTCAGGAATTCGCCTGAGTAGAGAACAACATGGACCCAAAGTGAAAGTAACAGCGCCACCTATAAAAAAAACGGAAGTTCAGAACTCTCGGAGTTTTACCATTCGATATTTGGTTTTCTCGCTAGTTATCGTGTTTCTAGGTATAAGATACCGCGGGAAATAACAGACGAAATAATAAATTAAAGAAAATGGACAGCAATCAAGAAAAAGCCTTGAAAATGGCATTTATCATTCATTGTATGTACAAGTCAAAAATGTTCAGTTTTCACTTCAAATCGTCCCGCTCGTTTAATGATGTTTGAATCTTAACGGTATTGTCCTTACCTCAAAGCTAAAACCCCGAGAGTTCCGAACTTCCGGGTTTTTTTTAGGTGGCGCTGTTACTTTCACTTTGGGTCCATGTTGTTCTCTACTCGGGCGAATTCCTGACAAAAACGACCGCTGCGCCTTCACAAGAGGTAGTCGAGGGGAGGTCATGATATTTTTTGAAAAGAATAAGGTCTTGGGAGTTGAACCAAACAGGGTTTTGAATATATTAGAAGGAATTTAAAAAACAAACACGACTTGAAGCGAGCGGGGGTAAAAAAAGATGTCCGCCCTTGTATATGTTTATACATTGATAGTATATTTACCTGGATAGTGACAAGGCCCTGTGGTACAACTCTGAAATTGTCCTGGCCAAAATGGCGGAAGACATGGTCATGCGCCACACAACGTCCGATAACTCTTCCCGCTCAACTCTGATTGCAAAGTCAGAAAATATGGACCGAACATCCAATGATTTCCGGGAGCTATTACTGCTTATCCATTGAAACCTTGGCGACATATCTTTAGAGGAAGGTCCAGTTTATTGATATTTGACCCCCAATATTTTTCGGAAGTGTGGTAAGCGAGTTTAAAAACACTGTTTTGTAAACTTTTATATTTTACGTTACGATTTCGATTGTTTTTAATTTTTGGCGGTCGGATTGGTAAAATTGAAGACTTTCTGCAAATTTTAAGCCATGCATGAAGAATATTGGTCCAGGGATAGCTCCCGGAATTATTTTTGAAAATGGGCTGTTCGTTGACACATAAATCAAGATGGCGTCCGATTTTCTCGAAACGACTTCACTTTGGACGTTCAGTAGTAGTACCCAATCATATTTTTAATGCTTATAACTACCAAATTAATAAAGATCTAGTTTTCAAGTTTTATCTGATATATTTTTTATCACGAAATAATAAATTTTAGGTGTTTTTCTAATGAAATGAAAAAGGTGAAAATTCGGGTTTTTCTACTCTGACAGAAAATAATAACGCTATCGACGACTACGTTTGTCCTCCCTATCATATGTCAACAACTAATTTGAAGCCATGCAGAACAAACAATAGATATAAATTTATTACTGTATTGTTCAAAGAAATTTTACAAATTTAAGCAGGTGTCAAACAATTTACTTTATAATGATTTTATTGTCAATATATATATACAATTGGATTGGGAACAAGTTTTTACAACTTACTAGTCCCTCTCCGGTACCGGGTCGTTTCGCCCCGAATCCCGTTCGCCCCGGGTCGTTTCGACCCTAATCCCGTTCGCACCGGGTCGTTTCGCCCTCATTTATTAATAGTGCTTTAAAAAATGAAATACGGAAAATACCATTGCAAATATTCGTATTTTGGATGTTGCAAGGCTTGTTCATGGGTACTTTATTTTTGTCTTCCTCATAATTAACATGCTTTCTTGACGTGTTTAATATTATGTATTGCTTCATTCTTTGTTTGACGTCTGATTAAATTTATACTATTTTAGCATTTGATGCGTAATTCATTAAAAAAGAGGTTATTTTGCACTTGTACAGCATCTTCGTCATTTCATGCACTTTTGCGTTGGCACAAAAAAAAAAAAAACCTTTTTACTGTTCTTGTGTGTTGTTTTTGTAAATTTTGCAAGAAAAGTTTCACTTGAGATCTTTGACAAAAGTAGACCAAAATGAATGAATTATTATTTTTTTTGTATGTACAACTAATAAATAAATATTTAAAGTAGACCAAAATGAATGAATTATTTTTTTTTTTTTGCATACAACTAATAAATAAATAATTTCAAAAAAATCTTCATCTATTATAATATAATAGCGATTAAGTGGGGCGAATCGACTCACTTTCCGGGGCGAAACGACCCGGATTCCCCTCTCTATACAAATACAGTAATAGCATAAACAAATCAAATGACAGCAAATGTACAGGCTATATCAATAATTAGTAAATTAAGCAAAATCATGTCAAACTAAGCATACATATTTAATATTTAACAGAAAAAAAGGAGGGGGGTGCAGACTTCCCGAAAACCGTCGGTCCTGACCGACAGAAATGTAGTAGGACCGACGATTTCAAAATATATATCGGTCCAAATGTCCGGTAAAACATAGATATTTGAAAGGACCGGCGATTGAAATTTATTCCCTCCCAGTTTCCACTGCCAGTGGCATTAAATTCCGTTTTCAGTTTTATATAAATGTCAGACAGAGACTTGAAATTTGTTTATTTATTCTGTCAGACCGACACGTTCCTCTTTGTAATCGAAACTCCTATACAAATGTACGTAAATGTAAACATCCTTTTATAGGAACCAGCACCTGCAAAACGTGGAACATTAAAACTGAAATATATTACTGAGCACAGAAATAAGTTGACTTCCACACTCCCCAAGTATCAAAGATTGTTTGTGTTTAATTAAATATGTTTTGAGATGCTTATATATTGAAGATGACAGCAGATTCATATTCTTAACTGAAATTAAAAATGTAGGTAAACCGGAAACTGACATTGATGTATAATATTCGGAAAGTGATCGGACCATTAGATACGGATTGCTGGCTATATCTGCCTTATCTTTTTAGATAAAAATATGTATACAGAAAAACGTTTAATTGAGTTGTTTAATGATCATGACTATAGGTAATCTTGCATTCAGTTCTGTATAAAAACAAAAAAAAATTTGACAGGTTATATACAATATTACAAAAAAATGGTGGGACAGACACAAAGCTCATGGGTAAGACAGAACCCCAGTTCCTGTCTGACCCAATGTCAGAGAGAATTTTTTTTTTCCGCCAACTCTGTAATACCGAATGTTTGGTATAATAGTTACCTCAGATTTTGTCCGAAAGGCATTGATCAGTGTTTAATTTTACTTTTAAATTACATAATTTTCATTGTTTTCACTCCTTTTATACATTTCCGGTTTCAATCAAACCCATTTGTGAAGGCGATCACGACACGATTGGTTATTTGTATATATATTAGCCAATGACATGACGTCTTTCATACAACCATTGACCTATAGTACAAGGTTATCAAAACAACAAAACTCGAGACGCACACTATAAAAGACATAACATATACAATTTTGAACAACACTGAAAACTGAAAATTGAATTACTTTAACCTCTATAAAAACCAGAGGTGAAATCAGGTGCCCAATTGCTAATACTAGGGTAAATCACTCTAAAAAGGCCAAACTAAACATTATGCATGTGACAGTGAATTTTTGGGGACTTTTTTTTCGGACCGGCAAAATATTTTTCGGACTGACAAGATTTTCATGTCTGTCAGTCCGAATGACTGACAACTTCTCAGCAAGTTTCGGGAAGTCTGGGGATGGTAAAACTAATAAATTGTGTTGAGATAATATCATGGTTGGGGATAATTAACACAGGCACTTGTTTCATTAAAAAAATATATGCCCCCGCCTCTTCCTTACTTCAAGGTAAACATCTGCACTTTACCCCTTCCCCACTTCGCCTCAATATTTTTCGCTTATTTGTGATCCTTTCGCTGACCCAATTATATCGTTACACTCCCGAGATATTTCTCTTTTCGACTGCCACATTGAAATATAAATACCGGGCCCCCCTCAGACGGATTGAACCAGAATATTCAGCGAAAGTCGCATTTTCTATTTTTCAGTCACTGAAACGGATACAGTCACTTCCGGTCCGTTCTAAATTGATTTAGAAACTAAAAAAAGAAAGTGTTTTAAAAATCAAATGTCAGTAATTTGGAGTTGAACATATTTTTATAATCTGCATTGGAACAATTATCTGTATTTTAAAGGCTTACTTTACATTTGAGAGATGATCATGATGGCATTGTTACACATGGCCGGTCTAGAGAATTCCGAATGCATATGAAAAATCCAGTGCAAACCAGAAGTGGTTGTATCCGTTTCAATGTCTTAAATTTTCACCAAGCCACTTTCGCTGAATAGTCTTGTCCAATTCGTCTGAGGGGGTCCCGGTAGGTATATTTAAATGTGGCAGTCGAAAAGAGAAATATCTCTGGAGTGTAACGATATAATTGGATCAGCGAAAGGATCACAAATAAGCGAAAAATATTGAGGCGAAGTGGGGAAGGGGTAAAAGAGCAGATGTTTACCTTGAAGTAAGGAAGAGGAGGGGGCATATATTTTTTGAATGAAACAAGTGCCTGTGATAATTAATTATTAAATCTACAAGTTTGTCGAATAAATTTTTGCACTGAATTGAACAATAAAGTATTCAATTCTTCACTAATTTCATTACATCCAAAGAGTATATATTCTATAGAGATGGGAACAATGTTATTAAAATAGTTAAACAGAGAAGTTCTATCGTGTTGATAAAGTGGACAATCAAGAAAAAAATGAATAGCATCCTCAAATAAATGACCACATACACAACGTGGATCATTCTTCAAATTTACTTTATATAAATCGGCATTAAGGCCACTACATCTACATTGTATGTCTTAGCTTACATGTAGTATGTATTATGTTAGTTTTCCTATCGCCAATATTGTAAAATGAAGCCACCAGAATTTGGACAGCCTGAATTGTCAAACAATGAAAGTGAAGCCATGCATAATATTAAACACGTCAAGAAAGCATGTTAATTATGAGGAAGACAAAAATAAAGTACCCATTCATGAACAAGCCTTACAACATCCAAAATACGAATATTTGCAATGGTATTTTCCATATTTCATTTTTTAAAGCACTATTACAATGGTATTTTCCATATTTCATTTTTTAAAGCACTATTAATCAATGAGGGAAAAACGACCCGGGGGGGCGAACGGGAATAGGGAAATAACGACTCACGGGGCGAAACGACGTCAACGGCCTTCAGGCTTGTGTTGTCGGCAGGTAAGTTAAACTTGCCTTTGGTGCCATCACAAGATTATGTTTTACAAGATAACAAGAGGTGCTACGACAAAATTTTGAGTTACTGGAATTTCAGACTCCCTTCATTGGGCTTCAAATGTATTCTGGTAGGCTTGAATGAACATGATTGATGGTATTCAATTTTGGACACCAATTTTTTTTTACAGACATAAAACAGTTCTTGTTAGCCCATGGTCTGAATATTTTTAAGTGGGTGGTTGCAGGAGGCATATTTCCTAAAGACGAAGTCGAACAACAACAACTTATGTATTTTAAGAACAAAGTGTTCACCATCACAGACACCGGATGACAACCCCCACAATGTATAGATATTGCACCAAAGAAGATGATGGTTTGACAGAAGGAGCTTATTGTTCTTGCACTACAGGGTATGAAATTTATGCATGTTTTTTTTATTCTCTATATCGTGTCTATGCAGTGCCAATTCAGGACCATTAGATAATAACAGAAGGGATTGCAACTAATCTTGGCTGAAATGTTCCTAACAAATTCATGACAAAATGTTGTAGTTACTATGGTGTCAATGAATCAGTACATTTCAATAATGTTTGAGAGATGTCAGTTCAAATCTCTCTGGAAGCTAATGATCTGCATACATGTACATATTGGGTTTGTCAACTACTAACAATTACAATATATGTATATACATTGTAGCTTCTATAGTACAAGGTAGTACGTTTCAATAATGTTGAAACGATGTCAGTTCAAATCTGACTGGAAGCTAATCTATGGGTTTATTTTAATATATGCTTGATCATGTTGACTGCATTAACTAACTTGGACACAAGTCCCTAGCTTAATGAAAGTTTTGAAGAACTACTCCTTTTTCAATGCGACCGCAAAAATGTTGTGTTAATAGTTAGCATGCTCACCTAGAATGTGGTAGATCCATGAGTTCTAGCCCCTGTCTAGTCAAACCAAAGATTATAATATTGGTAAGAATGCAGCATTAAGGAGTAAAAACAAAAACTGGTCGAGTCAGAATAATGTTTCAGAGTGGAACGACATACAGGTATCTACCCACAGACTTGTTTCAATGAACTACATTTTGTAGCACTCTAAAAATCCAACTAAGGATGTTGGTCTTTTCATTTTTTGTATCTAAATGTTTCCTGTTGCTCATGCTTAAATAGTTTACACATCACATGTTATAGTTTATATTTCTTGTTGTTTATTGTTTAAAAATTCTATGAATAGAATGTTTTTATCCCCCATATGTCATGAGTGTTGTTTTTCATGTAACATTATTGAATATTTTGGGCTTTGTTCATTTACCTGAGAAAGTCTTAGACAAATATTTTGAAATTAAAGGAGTTTTGAACCTTATTACATGTATGGGTTTTTTTGGGGAGGGGGGGTGGAACTTTTGTCAGATTTTTTAACTTCTCAATTCAATAACTAAAGGATAGAGAAAATTGCAGTGTCCCCCAATATTAATTTTTTGATGTTAAAAGCAATATAATTTTCATTCAATCATTAACTTAAGACTTAATCAGGATGAGGGGAATGTGTTTTATTACCCATTCTTCAATGTTCCAGTTCATAGTTTTGTTATTTTACAACATTGTTATTATGTAGCTGACCTTTTAATAATGTTTTGTTTTTGCAATAAATATTTTCTTGTTAATGAATATTTGTTTAATTTTTGTGCTCTATAATTTACAAAAGTTATCGAGTTGAATCATTTACAAAGTACATGTGCATGTACATATTTTGCCCAACCAAGACTGACCTGTTCCTGAATTTAGCACTTTTTCCATACTAATCCTTATATGTTATTATTGGTCTCCTGACATTGGCATAAACAAGAAAGGATGGAGTGCCTCATGAACAGAAACCACACCATAATAATGTGCTTGACATACATGTAAGAATGGAACATGACTGTTAATGTATAGCCCTGTATCAGGGCATACTATTTAACCCCCCCCCCCCCCCCCCCCCCCCGTCTGTCCCTCCCTATAGTTTTGAGCTAGAGTTTTTGTAATATTTTGTAGTGTGTTTAATGTACAAATACTAAAGGTGTGCATTCTTACAGGATTTTGACTTCTAAAAAATCACAAAATGATATATAGTTGAACTAAGTCATTTTTAAGTTAGTACATCTAAAGTGTCTTACACACAGACTTTATACATTCTCTAACAAAAGGGGCACACCAGTTTTAAGTTGGGCCTTTTAAAAAGTTTTATTTGATGCTCCATAATATGATAATTTACAAATTGCATGTTTAATGTGATATAAATATGATAAACTATAAAACCATGCAGAAGTCTAACATAATGCCAACTTTAAAGCATTAACATTACAAAGCTGGTTTTTGTACGAATACCTGCCAGTCGCTTAGGGGGAAAAAAGACTTCTTTTGATTTCCCTTTTTTATAAGGATAGTCGGACAACAAAATATACAAGATTTAGATTAATTTTCTTCAAGTTAATCGATAAGTACCCGCTAGGATGATATATTTTATTTATTCTTGCAGGTCTAGGATATTTTGTAAACAGTACTATTTGCGAGGTTGTATCACAATATCCTTGGAAGTTGGAACTACTACATGTATTCTACTATAGCTGAATATTCACACGATCTCTCATTATTTTCAAGTTCTACGGGATACATGTAGTCATAAATTATTTTCCTAACCAACAAATTCACGAAAACTTCCTTACGACCGTGACGATATGTGCATAACTGCCACGATGAATAAACTGCGACACCGTGTTTACAAATGCAATGACGTCTTGTTTACGTTTTTTTACTCCGATTGAACTTTGAACCATAATGGCGGCGGTAACGTGAAATTGGTAACCGATAATTATCGAATCCTACACGGAAAGTAACGAGTCGCTAAAAATAACACGATTGCGCAACCCGATCGTCTGCTCTGGATTATTCCTAGAGCAAACTCAGGCTTATATTTATATTCGCTTAATTGCATCAGGTATTGATAAAATACACAATTGCCCAAAATGTCTCAAAGAAAAACACTTTCAAAACCTTATGCATACATACATGCCAACTCTACCGATTTACGCGGTAGTCTACCGATTTTTTAAGTCTTCTACCGCCTACCGA
Source organism: Bathymodiolus brooksi (assembly GCA_963680875.1). Classification (NCBI taxonomy): domain Eukaryota; kingdom Metazoa; phylum Mollusca; class Bivalvia; order Mytilida; family Modiolidae; genus Bathymodiolus; species Bathymodiolus brooksi. The sequence continues at coordinate 58,124,129 of OY804578.1, forward strand.
TTTTAGATGTTTTCCTACCGATTTAAAAAAAAAAAAAAAAAAATTATCGTGAATTGTTCACATGTTGATTATTCTTGTAGATTTCTAAGACGTATAAATGTGTACAAATCCAAATTATTTAGGCCCTTTCCGTAACCGTTTCCCTCTTAAAATTTGTACCGGAAACTTCCATTGGTCAATTCTTTATCATTAAGCCAATCAGAAACTGTATTTAAAATAAAGTTTTGAAGCACTACATTTTGAACTTATGACTCCTAAACATATATATACAGTAAAACTTCGCTCGCTCGAACTCGAAGGTACTGTCAAAATATGTTCGAGCTATCGGAAGTTCGAGCCACCGAGGTCCCGTAATTTTAGACAGAAAACAATCTTGTTCTGACCCGGGACAGTTTCATTACCTATATATGATAACTGATGCACAGTAAAACTGGCCTTTCTCGTAAAAAATATTTAATCATTTAAGTTCAAGTTCAAGTTCTTTATTCACCCGGACACATATATACAAGTGTAACAAGAGGAATATTATACAAAATATTTTACATAATGACGGATATAACTAACCTAAAATAATACAGCCTCAGAATATAATTACAAAACATTTTGCAATTTAGATATAAATAAGACAATTTTTTCAGAACCTTAACATTACACAAAGATAACAGGCCTTTCATTTTGTACATGTTTGCATATCTAGTATAATAAATTGGAATAAATTTACATCTAAGCCTTTGTACATCAGCAGAGGTACATTCAAATAAAAAATGAAATTCAGTACCTAAACCAACATTACACAGATGACAAATACGTTCTTCTCTGGGAGTATTCGGCCATCTTCCAGTTTCTATTGGAAGCTTAATGTTATTGCATCTAAGCTTTGTTTTCATGTTTCTCTCATGTGGTAATAATTTTAATAAGTATTTATCTAAATTAAATTCATTTTTAAATATGCCATAAAATTCTCCTCTAGAAGAGTTCTCAATTTGGTTAAACCAGTTTTGAATATATTGATCCGTCAGATTTTGCTTAACAATAAATTTTAGTTGCACTGAATGAACTGGCTGTTGTTGGTTCCATAGATAATTAAGCCCAGTTTTCTCAAAAAATGATTTGATAAAATTTAGTCACTTAAATTGAACATTATCAATAATACTCAAATTAAACATAATCTTATATAAAATACAACTAAGTTTCTTCTTGTTTGAAATAAGTCTATTCCAAAAATTTACAATCCTTAATTTTATACATAATATATCTATAGGTGTTCTACCAAGTTCTCCGTATGTCATGAAATGCAACTAAATCAATCAAATTTGGGTTCAAAATAATCCTTATACATTTAACTTCAATTATCAATTTAATTATTCCATTCCATTCAGTATTTGTCACAATGCAACAAAGTGAAAGGAACTTTTTCTTTAAAAGGGACTACTTTTGTATATGTTCTTAGCTCTGATTGGTTGAATTACTGGTTTGACACCTAAAGAGCAACAAAACTTCCTTCTCCAACCCTTTATTGGCCTTATTTCTATTCCTTAGGCAATATCAACCACAAAAAACCTCATAAGGTATGTGGTTGTCTAATATTTACAAGTATAAGTGTTCAAATGCAAAGGTACCCCCTTGAAGATTTTTAATGAAAATATCTCCATTTACAGCTGTTGAGTTCAGACTGTGTAATATACCAAAACTTACCTATTCTCTTATATATTACAGTTATTAAGCTAATTTCTAACATAATAAGCAATTTCTACACATATATATGCCTCAATTAACATCATTCTTAATTTTGTTAATTCATGCTTTAACCCCATAAATTATGTAGTTTAAGGCATAAAATAAGTTTTTGTATATAGATCTACAGTTGAAATTCCTTCTGATTCTATCAAATATGTTCTTAGCTCTGATTGGTTGAATTACTGGTTTGACACCTATAGAGAGGACATTAGTATTTGAAATTAAATGATATCCCCTATGACATCCATTGGAAAGTTAAATGAAGTAGAATAGAAAAGTATGAGAAAAAAGTATGGAATCTTTTATTGTTGCACTAGGGACAGTGCAAACATTGAAGATTAACTAGTACTAGTACGCGGGTGGTATCAACCATTATAATGCCTAAAGGGGGTAGTAGACGCCGGTGTCTGTAAAATGAAAGTATGGTCTTTTAAGTCATAAGAAAAGAGTTTTATTACGAAAATATCAATTAATGCAACCAAAATACATAAGCAATATTGGCCTATACCATGCTATGTACAGCCGATATATATTCATGAAGTGTAAATGATGAGTGACGTACGGTCAGCGCCGTCTTGTCAGCAATATAGGCCCCGGTCAAAGCAATGCACTGAGGCCCATATCTATACAAACACTCACAGAAATAAAATTATAAATGGTCGATAAAATTAAACATATATTTCTTGTATTGATACTTCCAACAAAATCAGTGTTTAAAAATTAAAAATTATGCCGTATACAACATACATAGATTAGCAGGGGTTCATTTGCTTGTGTGACCACCGGGCAACTGTCCATTGTGCCCATACATAAGACCGCACTGCGTACGGTTACTTTAATACTGATAATCTTCATTTCGACATTTTAAAGTATGTGTATTTGGGCCAATATTATGCTATCTCCAAGTGAACAAAATAGTTTTTAATTTTAAAAGAATTATATAGGTACCGCTTTCATCAGACATGTCTCTGCTTTCACATACAAAATATTTATCAATACTCAATATTGTTTTTTATTGGAAAAAGCACAGTAGAGGCGTGATATATATATTAAGGGAACGACCATTTAACTTGAGGGGGGGGGGGGGGGGGGGGGTTATGGTTTTTTTCTAAAAAAATATTCTGATTCCCAATGTTGCTGAAAAAAATAAATATTCTAACTCTTGTGTTGTCCGAAAAAAAAATTCTGAACGAAACAAAAAACCATAACCCCCCACCCTTCAAGTTAAATGGTCGGTCCCTAAGGCAATATTCAGTATCGAAATCATACTCTTTAAAATTATCTGTGACAAGATTATAAAGACAGAGACATATATTCCTTCTTGTGTAATGTTATTACCTTTTAAAGTTTCAACAACAGGCTGGTTAATAATTTTATAGCATTTATTTTAGAAAGATTGAGCTTAATAAATAATAACAGATATACATATAGTATGAACGGCATAATTAATAGTTAAATAAATAAAATTCATTGTGTCTTACTATTCTAAACCATTGTCGGCAGATGTTGGTAGTATTCAAATATTTTGTAGGATCAGACTGACGGAAAATGTAAGATGAATAAACAAATGGGTACTGATAGAAATAATTAACACTAACAGAAATAAGGAAAAACTAATGCGTTCCCTGTTCCTTGCAAGCACATCATGGTTAGAAAATGTTTGTTACTTAGCCAAAGAAATAATAAATGCAAAAATTGTAAAAAAATGAAAAATGTTAATGTTCACCACTATCTTTACTTATCAGAGACATATGAGCCGGTGGCAAGGGACACATGCACCCACCCCTTTGGCAAAATTTTAAAAAGCTGGATTTTTAGTATACTTTAGGATTTTTGTGATATTTAATTGGAATTACCATTATTCAACACAACTAAACCGTACGAAAGGTAGGAATTAAGTATAAATATGAACGGGTGTCATCCCTTGTTATATTTTAATACCGCACATTGATAGTAGGGTTAAAATTATTGATAACGAAAGGCCGGGAGCAGGTCCCTGTGATCTCCTCCTAGTTATTGTACGTGTACTATAGATGCGTATTAAAAAATATTGATGACATTGTCATCTTTGCGTGTCAGTTGTGACCCAAATACGATTTCAATGCTGACCTTTACTTGTTGCAACATAAAATATGACGTGATAAAAAAAATATTAACATGACGATGAATGGTGGCCAGATTCGTTTTTATTTACGCATTTATTGTAGAACTTTAGGAATATTGTGGTACATGTACAAATAATCTTGGAGACAGGAATTGTGTTTGGATTTCTTTTAAACTGGTAAGTCATATATATCCTCGTCTGACAATAAGTCGGTCAGTCATTGGATAATGTTTGATTATTTTTTTCATGTTTGAAAAGTAAACATTTTTTTCTTTTTAATTATGTTCCTCATCTTTTCTTGCTCACATGTGTAAAGTTCCATGGAAAAAAGATCGATAATAATTACATACTGACCCATATTTGTTTACCCTCCCTTTTCCAAATGGCTTCATATGACGTCACATAAAGTCGGTCAAAGTTCAATAAAGCACATGATTTTGTCATAGGCCAACCAAGCTTAAAAAGTAAACCAGATTAAGAAAGTACAGTATTTTAGCTTTTTCAGTGTAATTGATTTGTCTGAACAATTTCAAAAAATGTTTTTTTTAAATAGTTTGAAATTGAAGTATTAAAAATTAATTATTTGATGCAAATATTAAACTTGCTTACCCACATAAAAAGTATTTAATCCAGTGAATTTGGTGTTTTTGCTTTTGTCAATACAATCTATTAGACCGACATATTTTGGTAAAACAATTAATGACTGATTTCAATTTATTTTAATCACATTTATTATCACAGAGTGATAACAATACAGTTTTGTTGATGCTATTTGTAATAATGACAGGTTTATTTTACCCAGACAATCTCATTTTTCTGTCTGGTTTAATTTAATTCTCTGTTCAATTTATGCTATACATTTTGATTATTGCTGTTAAATTAATTCTTTTTCTATCTTCTGTGAATTTCATTTCATTACCCCAAGAAGTAAGGGGTATATTTGTTATTAAAGCAGCAGTGGAAATGCAAAATAATCTGCCATTTTGTGACTAATGGAGAGCACTTGCATGTATTTTCCCGGTAAAATCGGCCATTTTCTAGAAAATGGTGGAATCTGAATGAACAATCATCATATTTTCAAAGTATTTTAAAATACAATTTGCTTGGCCTACATTCCAGAAACGGTCATGAACTGTGATGTCGATTATGTCAACAAACCGGAAAACTACAAATGTTTGGGGAATACCATCGATGGAAACATATTTAACAAGCATAATGATCAGGAAAAAAAGACATTAGTAAAAAGGATATTTTTTACTTGCATGGAATTTATTCAATTCAAACTTCTCTGTTTTAATCTCATCTTGTAATTTTGACGTTGAAAAGTATTCCCTCTGTGTTTATGTATGCTATGAATATACAGAATGACGTCATTGGTCTCGTGCTGCGCGAGAATTGTAAATCAAAACAAATGACCGACATTATTGCATAACCGAGCAGATGTCACGGTAGGATACAGTAACGAAATGTCAATATAAATCTGGAGTGCGACAGTGAAATGCAGTTGGGCGTGAATAACAAACAATTTTTTTAAATTTTTTTTGTTACAAGATTAATAATAAATAAAATTAATAAACTACAATGGGTTGATTTTAATTTGGAGAATGTCCTCGTAGCTCTCCATTCCTTAAGGAATTTCTTTGACGTTTTTCTTCCATTTTATCTACTTTTTGGATATTAAATTTATGTCTCATTTGTTGCACTACAAATGAGAAATTTGCATACCAAATATAACAGTATAGGTTTTAATATTTAGTAAGTTTTCAATCAATGAAGATAGAATTTGACATTTTCAACAGAATTCTTCAGAACATTAACGTTTTCTCTAAAATTTCAAAAGAAAGCACACGTTTCTATCATATACATGAAAAATATAGTGTTTCTTCTACCTTCCTGTACAACGGGAACTCGACGTGTTATGTAGTAAGAATATTATACACAATTTCATTTCAATGGTCAAAATGTTTTGGCTATCGGGGACAGCAGATTATTTTGAAACTGATTATCACTGACAGCAGATGTTGGCATTCGGGAACAACAGCGACATGAATTCTTATTTTCTGGTTTATCCTGTAATAAGTTGAGCCATTAGTGTTTAGAATAATTCAAATATTGGAGATTAGGTGTTTAACACCCTTTTCAAAAATATTTCAGTTACTACTTTTGTGGCGGAAATTGGAGTACATTCTGTAACATTTTTACACAGATCCATCGTATCTGTCGATAATAAATTCCGAAAAACTTACCTGCTTTGAAAGTCGATTTCCACCGAAACCGAAATGCAGTTTACAGAAGAGCACATCAATAAGAGATTACATGCACACAGGTTTCTATACTGTGAGTCAACGGGGTTTGCAATTAACATTTCGCATGCACAATAGCGATCCCACAGCACAACGTGTGAACAATAGAAATATTCTTCTGTGGTTTAAATGCGTACTAACTGCAGTACATGTAAACTGTATGATTCTATTTAATAAAGGCCTTTAACTAGACCGGGGAAGAAAACGTACGCTTGAGTCAAATAGAGTTGTAATAAGAGATCGTGATCGTGATGTACAAGTTTGAAAGAATTCCATTGTATATTTTAAATGAGGTTGAGACAAGTCACGATTTTTTAAAATCAGCAATTCCACACCCTACAACCAAATACCAAATATGATAGTATAGGTTTTAATATTTAGTAAGTTTTTAATCAATGAAGATAGAATTTGACATTTTCAACAGAGAATTTTTCAAAACATTAACGTTTTCTCTAAAATTTCAAAGGAAAGCACAAGTTTCTATCATATACATGAAAAATATAGTGTTTCTTCTACCTTCCTGTACAACGGGAACTCGAAGTGTTATGTAGTAAGAATATTATACACAATTTCATTCCAATGGTCAAAATGTTTTGGCTATCCGGGACACCAGATTATTTTGAAACTGACTATCACTGACAGCAGATGTTGGTATTCGGGAACAACAGCGATATGAATTCTTATTTCTGGTTTATCCTGTAATAAGTTGAGCCATTAGTGTTTAGAATAATTCAAATATTGAAATTCATGGCTAATGGTTGCCTTTAAATTTCAAAACATTGAGATTGTTCCGAAGTAAAAATATATTTTCGAAGCTGTGAAACCCATTAAAAAATAGTTTGTTGTCCAATACCATAGTATTAGCTTTTGCTTGTATTGATTTCCATTGTCATTGACTTTGGAAATGTCTTTGACGTGGATAAACTGAGAAATAACTTGAAAATTACTTCTTTTAAAAAGATTTGATTGAATTAGGATATTTAGAAGTTTTGTAATATTTCATTTTTGATCAATTTCATCAGATCAGTGGAGTTAAATGGCAATCGGGAACATGAAAAATTTCACGAGACGTTTTAGTGTCAAATCGGGAAACAAATGACTTTTCTACAAGTGTCAGGAGCAGCCAGGGAGGAGCGGTATGAATAATGCACAATAATGAGAGAAACAAAGTTAATTAACAATGGAATTTCTTTTAATTGTTTTCATGTTCCCGATTGCCATTTAACTCCACTGATCTGATATACGTGATAGCCCGATCTGCTGTCCCCGATAGCCAAAACATGTTAACCATTGGAATGAAATTGCGTATAATATTCTTACTACATAACATTTCGAGTTCCCGTTGTACAGGAAGGTAGAAGAAACACTATATTTTTCATGTATATGATAGAAACTTGTGCTTTCTTTTGAAATTTTAGAGAAAACGTTAATGTTCTGAAGAATTCTCTGTTGAAAATGTCAAATTCTATCTTCATTGATTGAAAACTTACTAAATATTAAAACCTATACTGTCATATTTGGTATGCACAATTTTCTTTTGTAGTGCAACTAATCAGACATAAATTTAAAATCCAAAAAGTAGATAAAATGGAAGAAAAACGTCAAAGAAATTCCTACCTGTCATTCCGTGTGACGTAGATATGATCTGAGTTCCCGATAGCATCTGCTGTCCAGATAGCCGGTTGTAGGGTGTGATATTTGTATACAAAAGACGCAAAAGTTGTAGTAACTGAGGAGAAAAAAAAGAATGAATAATGATTCTGCACTAGTGAGTCTAGTGTGGTTATTCCATATAGTAAACACTCTTTAATTTAGGTCTGTAATTTATTTTTGAATGGTGACTGAAGTAAAATTATTGATTTAATTCAGAATTCTTCAGTTCTTGATTTTTAGCTATTGTTATTGATTCCGCCACAAACATTTTTTCCGAAATACAGAATACCCGGGCTAGAATATAATTTCTGCATGACCTAAATCATGGCCTAGGGTATAATTTTCAATGAAATAAAGCACACTAGTGTATTTATTCTATGTGATTAGAAATCAACATAATATGGACATGATGGATGATCTACTCTAGGAAATGAATTTACGCTTACATTACATTACAAGGTAGTGTATTATTTCCTTGAAGAATAACTGCACTATGAAATTTTTTCCAGGATAAATTATACTAGTGTATAATTTCCACATAACAATTCATTTTGAAATAATCACTTCAATATTTTTAAACCTCCGAAAAAGTCCATGCCCCATTTTTTTAATAGTCCCCTAAAAAAAAATCCCTTTTAAGAGTGTTTTAGATACACAATTAAACAAAGGATAATTTACACTATAGATGGAAAAAATAACCTAGTGCAATAATTCATCTGGAAATTATACACTAGTGTAATTTGTCCTCAGGAAAGAAAACACTGTTACAATCCCCCCCCCCCTTTTTTTTTTTTTTTAATTCATCACTTTTGTGGGACCTTTTCATTATAAACAGTGTTGAACAACTTCAAACATTACCAAAAACTCAATCCGAGATCGATATAAGCCCATTTCTAAAAACACAGAAACCCCCCTCTTACTCTAGTCTATAATAGACTAAAGGAGTAGTCTATAATAGACTGGACACGGCTGGTAATCGGCACAAGCAGAACAGTTGGTTCTGCAAAGAAATTCTTGAGGATAACTTCCGGTTTTGGTGGAGGAGAGTTCACGAAGACGCTTCGCAAGGTATGTACATATCAAAAATTGAAATTTTCTTTTTTACTGCTCGAATATTGCAAAATCAGAGAATGCTATGCTGTGGCGAATGCTTTCACGATTAGAAACATGTATAGTTTATTCTTGTATATGAGGTGTAACTCTCGCAAAATCAATCGTCCCACGAAAAACATGACGAAAATTGTGACACTCTTACATTTCTAAGTTGTTCTTGACAAAGATGCAAGTTAAATTTTCATTATTTTTTCATCATGGGAGTCTAAATGTAATCGGGGATAAATTCCGATTCGTCAGAAGTAAATTGAAGTCTAGATAAATCTACAAGCTGTCAATTTTCTCGTTTTCCTGCTTGAGGAGATCGGTTCTGATAGAGCACATTGCGAATGCATGAGGACATTTGTTAGTTTTGTTAATTGTTTTCTGCAAAATTGTTAAATTGACACTTTTAAACACAAAACTGATAAATACTCTAATCAAAATAAACTATTCTCTGTCCACTTTCAGGAGATGCCAGGATTCAAGGGAAAGAGGAAAAGGGGACTGACATTGACTCTTTACAAAAACCCATTTCGATATAGATTGCCTGTATCACCGCCAAGGAAACGAACAAAAACAAGTAGCAGTACACCAAATTTAAAATCCCCATCAATCAGGACACCAAGTTTATTTAAAAAAATCTCTTTCAATTTCAAAATATTTATATCCTTTCAAACGGGTTTACACATCTCTTCGGCGCAACCTTTTTACTAAAGACGACGGAAACTTCACCGCAGATCTACACAAGTTATAATATTACATGATTTCAGCACATACATAGGTCAAAGTAAATAAACATTCACTTAGTGCTAGTAGTCATGAATAAATTAAACACAAGATGTCAATTAAACTGTGGACATATCCTTAAAATCGGTAAAGCGCTTTACATCTTGTAACCACTACTAACAGAGATCTTTTTTTATTTACAAGTGTGTACACATAACACACTACATAATAGAAAATAAGGGTAATAACAAAATTACCGAACTCCGAACAATCTAACAAAGGGAAAGTCAAAACTCATAAGTATATAAACAGACAAAATCAGTCAACAACCGGAAAACTGTGAAAACCGTAATGACCCTGACTTGGTACAGGCATTTCTAAAGAAATGGTGGGTTGAATTAGATTTTAAAGCGCCAAACCTCCCCCTTTCATTACGGCTCAAAGTTTCCGGCTGTCACTATAACAGTATTTACAACAATACTTGAACAAAACAGGTAAAACAGTTGTCAAATCAGCGCCAAATGTCAAAAACACTTTTACGTCACACATTGATAAAAAAAATATTTTTGACATTTTTGTTGAAACCTTATCTTTATACATTTTCACTATATGAAAATCCATCGTTTATAATCTTTTCTGCAGAGACGGAATATATTTCGACAAGATCTCGGTATCGGAATATAAACTTTTTAAGAGATCGAATAAGGCGAATCTTTTTATAGCCCTGGTCCAGTAGCCTGTTTCTCAGATGAAGATGACGTTTCAGGAAATCAGAATAATTGCTACTGGCCCTTGCATAGCGAATCAATTGCGAGATGTAAACACCATATGCAGGAGAAGCTGTTATTTTGCTGCACATATTTGGAAAATTTATGATCTTAAAATTGAAGTCGTCCCGTTTATCATAAATTTTAGTACTGATTTGACCACTGTCGTCAAAGGAGTAGGCATGATAAGGGCAGAAATTGGCCTAAAAAATAGACAAATTTTAAATGAAACGTATAGCTTTCGTTGTTTCTTGATTTTATAAGACCTTTACCCCAACTACTATTTTGGTAACAATTTTCCATATTTGCACGTGCGATGACGTCACACTGGTCAATGAAAAGTCTATCGTTTCGTGAAAATATATGAAATCTAACAAGAAATGTGTATTTAATGTCAATTTTCAGTATAACCACAAGCAGGTACCAACGCATATTTTAGTATGATGTTTAATATACATAAACACATATCTCATTTAATTGTTGTGTTGGTACCCGAGTGTGGAGAGTATGAAATCTGCAATAAAAACATAATTTTAAGGTCGATTTCTCGTCAGCGGCCATTTTTTATTGACCGTTTTCATCCGTAATAAACAGAAATAGAAATCGACCTTTTAATCTCATCCAAAATAAAGTTGGTTATCGTAGTTGTTTTGCTACGGGAGTAAAACTTGAACAGTTTTCATGAAACAGTTTTGACGTTAAATAAATTTTGGAGGTGATTTACTGCCGACCTGATTGTGCATTGAGTCCGACGTGTTTTTTTTCTAACCCTCAGTGGAATTTCATGTGTTACTATACTAAAGTATACTTTAATATTATCCCCACAATTCACAAGAAAGTACAGAAAACAAAACAAGCAACCAAAAAGAAAATTAGTACGTCAGATTATCTTAGAAATTAATTCATTGGACATGCAAACACATCGGAACTTTCTAACTTTAGTAGTCCCTTTACTTTTTATTATTATTTTCTTTTCTTTAACAAATATATTTTATTTGGCTCTTTCGCAAAGTGAATTCCCGATGAATAATTGTATTAACGTAAATTTGATTTATATATTATAGTATTATTACGTGATGTTTTTCATATTGGCCTAGTTATAGGTCCGAGGCCTGCTGTATTGGCCTGAGGCGCAGCCGAATGCCAATACAGCAGACCGAGGACCTTTAACTAGGCCAATATGAAAAACATCATGTAATGATACCTTTATTAATTAACCAGTCCAATATCTCTCGGGATTTTTCCTTGCAATTGTCGAAATGTCTAGCGGATTCCGATCTAGTTGTTATTGGACTGACTGGAATTGGGCCAATACGGAAAATATCCGTATTGGACTGGTTTTTGCCGTATTGGCACAATGAAAATTTTTATATTGTATTGACAGATTTGATCATATAAAGGCTAATAAATCAAAGTTAATTAATAAAACTTAATATTAACGTTGCGGTGGCGTAATTGTTTAGCACACATGACTGCCGATAACAACATCGTGAGATTAATATTTTATTCTTACTTATTTCAATAAAGTATGGAAAAACAAACAATATATTTCATAATTCATAATTCATCTAATACAGTACATATAACGATATAACGTGCATGTTTTAACATAGTACACGGATGTCAGGTTTGATTTACATATTCGGTGTTTTGTTTACAATGGTCCTTTTGTTATCCTTACTAAGAATGTCATTGATATAGTCTATCGTTTATGAGTCAGTGCTAAATGTGTAGTATTACTTGGAATTTTAGTGGTATGATTTTACTTTAATGGGCCATGACCGATAATACAGTATTACCAAGCATTCTATTTATATAATCTATCACGTTTTACTTTTCTCAACAAAAATTTTTTGAAGATACCGTAAATATAAATTACCGTCTTCCAATCAAAGTATACCACCGTAGTTGTACTCTTAGACATATCAGAATCGAAATAAATCATGGAAGCCAGAATGTGTTTTGAGTTTTAACATGGATTGGCAGATATTACTAAATTGTATCACTCGCTTCTGGCTCGGGATAAAATACTATTCTCTGATGTGCTCGTTGCAAGTAGAATTTTGATTGGCTAAAAGGGTATTTTTAAAACTTCAGGGAAGCCGTGCGGTGACAGAAAATCAATAATCGCTCTCACCTATGTGCTGTCCATTTATATTGTGCCCAGCAGACGACACACATTTCACAAGATGACAGAAAATCAATAATCGCTCTCTGTGATCTTTGTCCAAAGATACACGTATTTATGTTTTTCCTATAATAAGGACATACTTATTAATGTTGGAACATTCAGATAAAAATGTTATCAGTCTCTAGATGTTATATACCCCGTTTTAAAGGGATATACATGTATAACATCTCGAGACTAATAACGTATAATATCCGCCAATCCATGTTAAAACTCCCAACACATTCTGGCTTCCATGATTTATTTCTTAATTATTCAACATGGATTACATCCTCTCTTGCCGCTGTAGCGCTGCTATACCATGTTATGCAGTTGACTTGGTTCCTTTGACATTCTAATTACTGAGAATAATTTCCTCTCATGATTTAAAAAATAAAAAGATCAACATTCGGTTATAAAAAGATTAAAAAAAAGCAATTTACAGAGCTCAGCATTGACGAGTTTCTGTGGTTGCTAGGGATAATATTTGGTTATTAGGGACATTGTAAGGTTAAAGGAATTCTTATAATATATACTGGTTAGTAAATGATAAGATGTCTCTAGATCTGCTAAGGTGCTGTTGTAGAATTTTTTTTCTTGATTAAATAAAAGGTCCATGAAGATCTACAGGAAAATACTGTGCATAGGGAAACCTGTTGCTATGGACGGGGCATAACTATGAATACAAATATCAAAATGTATTTTTGAAATATGAAATGACATTTGTAGTGTGTATAGCTTGACAAAAATGTACCACTTAATCAAATATCAAGTCAAAAGATCGTAGTTGTCAAAATTCAACCATTAATTGCAATAATATAGGCTAATTTAATGTTTACAAAACCGTTGCTAGGGTGACAAAACTACACAAAAATACTATATGCTACCAGAGAGAATTGGAATATTATTTTAGAGTGTACATACACAGAACATAACATTTTGTCGAAAAGACTATGCAATATATGTAAAATAAAACCACCATATTTGAATTTCCAATGATTATTTGGACCCTCCTCCATTTACGTTGCTAAGCAACAAAGGACAAAGTGAAATCATAAAAAAAAATATTTTTCTTACCTTTCAATGATTGTGTTTAATATTATATCTATATAAACAGTTTCTGAGATTGGGCCAAAATCTACCCTTATCATACCCACTCCTTTACCACAAATTAATATTATTCTCAACTGTATGATATTTAATTTAGAGTGTATCATTTGTATTAGAGATTATAAAGATATGATTCACATTAAGTTTAAATATTCTTGATTATAAAATTATCTTAGTGCATTTTCAATTTTTTCCAATGTAAGGGAAGTTAATTTTGTGTATCCAATACACAATGGAAGTTGTCACAAACAACAAATGATCAATAATGACAAGTTAAATCATGGGAAACCGCAGTTACAATTATGAATTGATTCCTTAAATGAAATGTTTCTTTCTAGGTGGACAGCCCATGAACAATGAAATATTACTTTTATACTTTTAAAAACCCGACGGGAAGAAGGGCATCAGTTCGTGAATTTATTACCAGACAGACATGCAAAATTTGTGATTATACAGTGGATTACATGTGTCCTACCAAAACTAGCAAATCTCATCATGCATTCGCAATGTGCTCTATCAGAACCAATCTCCTCTAGCAGGAAAACGAGAAAATTGACAGCTTGTAGATTTATCTAGACTTCAATTTACTTCTGACGAATCAGAATTTATCCCCGATTACATTTAGACTCCCACGATGAAAAAATATTGAAAATTTTACTTGCATCTTTGTCAAGAACAACTTAGAAATGTAAGAGTGTCACAATTTTCGTCATGTTTTTCGTGGGAAGATTGATTTTGCGAGAGTTACACCTCATATACAAGAATAAACTATACATGTTTCTAATCGTGAAAGCATTCGCCACAGCATAGCATTCTCTGATTTTGCAATATTCGAGCAGTAAAAAAGAAAATTTCAATTTTTGACATGTACATACCTTGCGAAGCGTCTTCGTGAACTCTCCTCCACCAAAACCGGAAGTTATCCTCACGAATTTCTTTGCAGAACCAACTGTTCTGCTTGTGCCGATTACCAGCCGTGTAGAGGAGGGTTTTAGAAATGGGCTTATATCGATCTCGGATTGAGTTTTTGGTAATGTTTGAAGTTGTTCAACACTGTTTATAATGAAAACGTCCCGCAAAAGTGATGAATTAAAAAAAAAAAGTTAAAAAGGGGGGTCCACAAATCGGGTACCTATGGTTTGAAAATGTAGAGGTATTCGTAGATATAATTATTGTAAACATTTTTTCTCAAACTTCAAATTAAGACGCACCAAACATATGAACATTACCTTAGATGTTGAAATGTCCACAAGTACTGATAACGTAAACATAGCCACCGATGCCACTGTGTGATGTTTTGTTACATACACTGACTCAATAATTGCTCACTTTGGTGTTCATCTTAAATCATCAAACAGAGTAACTGGAAAAGTTTTGTTTGAATTTCACGAAATAGAAAAAAAATAATTGTCTTTATTGACAGTGTATTCTATGGTAACTCGACGTCATGTGAATTAACAGGATATTGAATTTCTGAGAATAAAAAGAAAAACATTTTGATATAGAGCCTATGTAAATACGATACCACGACCAAGAGATAATAATTTGAACCCGGGGTCTACGGTTTTTTGGATTGGTTCTTTATTAGAACATGAACATGAGTCATCTTAAATGTTCATTTGAATATTCTATATTTAGGAAAATCTATCACGAAATAGAAAATGACGAATGCTCACATGACTTAAACAAACAAATAGATATGCATACACAGTACTGATCATTAAAAAAAAGGCCCAAAACATATGTCGCTGGAAATCAAGGTGCTAGACAGGTCACAAAAATATGGCGAGGCTAAGCCAATGGGATCCCAACGTCATTTTAATAATATAATTTGCATGTATAAGCAAACAATTAAAAAGCTTTTACATATTTAATTACACTCAATAAGACCACATACTATTACAATTATGGACAATAACATACACATGGACAATACAAAAGCTTGTACAGATTTAATTACACTCAATAAGACCACATACTATTACAATTATGGACAATAACATACACATGGACAATACAAAAGCTTGTACAGATTTAATTACACTCAATAAGACCACATACTATTACAAATATGGACAATCAATAACATACACATGGACACTACAAAAGCTGGTTCACAGTAAGATCATCGTTAACTGACTACTGGCAGAGTGGCTAAGTAGGCATCATCTATTGGACAAAGACCATTACTCATGGGGCACAAAATCATAACTGACATTTCTGACATATTTAATATTAATTAGTCATAAACATCTTAAGAAATTATTAATCTTGATCGGAGACCACAATAGATATGTCATCACTTAAAAAAATAAACATTGAATTTAAAACAGTAATGTTATTTATAAAATGCAAGTTACATTTTGAAATGGGTTTTTTATAAAAAAAAAACCAACATTATAAAATATACATTTTTTTGTACTTGCTGGGTTCTGTTGAACCCACAGAGCTGATCACCGTGTCCCGAGGTGGCCGATAGTGGATGCCCTCTCGATTGGGGGAAGGGGCAGGGCATGAAATTAACGCTGGTCCGCTAGCCCGAGGCTAGTAAGATCAGCGTCGGACTGGAATCATAATTAGTCATTCATATTACTCTGTTTGTTTACGCTGTACACAATTTACCTGTGGGGAATTCCCTCGATAGCAATTAGATATACGAATTGATCAAATTACTCGATAATCCGGGTAACTCAGTGAGCGTTCTTAACAACATAATCTAAGGTTCAAGAAATGTGGCGACACATTACCGGCGTAGAGCAACCAGCGAAAAAAATTAAATTAGATAATAATGAAAAATTGGAGAGAAAAAGGACGTATGATCAGGTCAAAAGAAAAAGAAAATTTCAAACAAACATATTTATTATGTTTCATACATATGACATTCCAAGTTATGACCCTACTGATGCCATCAACCTTTGGAATTTGACAGGACAAAGAACACGGAGACCAAGCCAAAGACCATACGGTTCCAGACAGGATGATGGTGATGCTGGTGATGATGATGTTTTAAGTGATGACAATACTGACATTCTTTCTTCATTATAATTTTTTCTATCTCAAATAAAATAATTATTATATAGTTTTTATCCCCCCGCGATAGCGTTGAGGGGATATAGTAATAGCGTCCGTCTGTCCGTCCGTCTGTCCGTCCGTCACACTTTCTTGTTTACACGATAACTTGACTAAACATGGATAGATTTGAATAATGTTATGCATGTGGCTTGTAATTATCATTATCTTGGATGGGTTCTAACATGGAAATATTTGAAGCAATGGTTTTGGGGGAAAATCTTACTTTTTGGTTGAACAATCACTGATTTTAAGAATTGTCTTGTTTACGCGATAACTTCAGTAAACATGGATAAATTTGAATAATGTTTTGCATGTGGCTTGTAATTATCATTATCTTGGATGGGTTCTTACGTGGAAATATTTGAAGCAAGGGTTTTGGGGGGAAATCTTAGTTTTTGGTTGAAAAGTCACCAATTTTGAGAATTATGTCTTGTTTACGCGATAACTTCAGTCAACATGGATAGATTTGAATAATTTTTTGCATGTGGCTTGTAATTATCATTATCATGGATGGGTTCTTACATGGAAATATTTGAAGTAAGGGTTTTGAGGGGAAAATCTATATTTACATCAGAGGTTTACACAGTGCTCAAAGTGGAGTACTTTCTGTATAGTATTCAGATCATGCTGCAATATACTCCATCCTTCAATAAAGTATGTTAACATTAAGACTGAAAGGCTGCTTTCTATAAATATATAAAACTAAATATTATGCAAGTGCGGGGGTATACGTCGCGCATTTATGCGCTAGGCGGTACTTTAATTAATAATTGTCCCCATGATGGTCGGGCTAGTAGAATATCTGGGGGGCTAGTGGATTTTTATATCTACTAGTCCTGCTGGCTGGTTGAAATTTTTGCTTAAATTCTACCCCTCTCAGAGTGGTGTCAGGTTATAATACCGTAAACTTGACCGTTGACCATGTATAAAAGCAACCTCCTGAGATGGACTTCTCCTACGAAGGGAATTTGTCTGAAAAATGGAAAAGGTGGAAACAAACCATGAATTTGTATCTCGAAGTTACGTTAAATGAACGATCGGAAAAAGAAAAATGTAAAGCCATTTTGTATGTGATCGGACTAGAAGGTCGCGAGATATACAACACTTTTCATTTCGGAGAAAGTGAAGTTGACAAACTTGAAGTGTTACTGAAAAAGTTTGAGGATTATTGTATTCCGAAAACTAACGTAACGGTTATTCGTCACAGATTCAACAACTTACAGAAACTCCTATGGATAAGCCATAGGTTGATACATGTAGAAGGTGCCTAGAGGAGGTATTGTTTGAAACTTTTTTCCGTCATGAATGTAACTGAAATACTGTTCATGTCACGTTAATCAACAATCGATCTAAACATGCAATCTTAGGCCCATACCAGTGCCATCTTTTTTTCACCTAGATAATTTATTTTTTGCACACTTTTCTTCATTATGAACATAGCTGACATACTGCTCATTTAACGTTAAGCAACGATCAATTACCAAGTTCGTTTAGCCATTTTGTTGTCTGTACTTCGATTTACGGATTCTAATAACTTTTGGTATCTTCAAACTCATGCTAGTTAGAAATCAGAATTAGTATATAGAAAATATTATAATATTGATTAATTAACTGTTGTCTAACGTCAACTAAGCAGTATTTCAGCTACGCTCGCACACGGATGAGTTGCTTCCCTAATAAACTCGAAGAAACGAATTGGTCTATTCGTAGTAGTTAATACCTTACTGTAACGAAATGAGACTTGACTGTACACGTCTGAAAAAAGAATGCTGTTCGGATCGATGTTTACTGAATATTTTAAATTTAGTGACACAAATATAATTATAGAAAGAAAATCAAATCTACAATATATCATTGTGTCGATTGTATTTAAGTATGGCTCCACCTAAGGATCATGCAGTGGGTGATTTATTGATAGTTGCAAAATTTATATGGTTGATATGTTGCATTTTGATTGAAAACTCATAAAAATACAAGAATGCATGTATTGACTTTGGTTGCTATGGTAACAACTATATACATCATAAAATCCCTTTTATTTCAGTCTTAAAATCACTAAATTTGCACTTTTGCCACACAGATTTCTCAAAATATATTTATAAAAATTCAAAATATAATTACATACTAGTGATATTGAAGACTTCTTCTAAAAATTAACGTATATGAACAGAAAGTAAAAGTTTGCCAATTATTGTTACCATGGCAACCAAACAGCCTCATTTCGCATCTTCAAAAAAACGCAAAAAATCAGGATTTTCATTATCTATTATCTCCTGTGAACAGGGTTGTTGGTGAATGAGTCTTGTTTGTATCCGTTCAATAGACACTTATCTAAAACATATTGAAAATAATCATGTGTAGCCTCTTTTAGATTTTTTGGGGAAAAAACGTTTTTTGTCCCATACTTTTGTTTTTTTTTAGCAAATAGGTACAACTACATTTTTTACAAAATATTTCTACTTCTCTAAAATGTATTTACTGATGTTATCATTTTCACATAACTTATAACCAAACTAACTACTAAATAAACTTTTAACCTTAAATTATGTGAATGGTTGCTATGGAAACAAAAATAAAACATTTTAAATGCATTTCATATCATGCTAAAATCATAAAATTTTCTTTTGGTCACAAAGATTTCCATATTACTGATTTCATAGCTAAATGTCAAATCTTAAACTGATAACAATGAAAATTTAAATAATGTCCATGGTTGCCATGGAAAGAAAAACAACTATTGTTATCATGGCAACCGAACAGCCTCATTTCGCATCTTCCAAAAAAAAAACGTAAAAAAATAGGATTTTCATTATCTATTGTCTCCTGTGAACAGGGTGCTAAGTGAATGATGCTTGTTTTATCTGTTCAATAGACACTTGTCTAAAACATATCAAAAATAATCGTTTGTAGTGTAATGTTCATGGTTTCCATGGAAACAAAAACACAGAGTCTGATAAATCTGCAATCCGAACACAGCAAAAATTGTTTTCTAGCATTAATTTCTCAATCATTTTTAAAATCAAATCTGCTAATTTTCCAATTGTAAATTATTTCAGGTAGTATACAATTATGGTACTAGAATATTTATTGTACTATGCATTTATTGTACAATTCTAGTACTATACATTTATTGTACACAGGGGTCCCGGGTGGCTCAATGAGTTAGGTCGCTGGATATACAAGCCTATCACCAATACGGCGTGGGTTCGCCCCCGGCTTTGTAAATTACAAAATAGGGTGCCCTCGACTCGCAGCCACAAGTGATAAAGTTTACCAGTTGCTTGCCCATGATCGGTGATTCTCTCCGGCTTCCTCCACCACTAAAACTGGTCGCCATGACAATAGCTGAAATATTGTTGAAAGTGGCGTTAAAACACCAAAAATAAAATCAATCTAATCAAATCATTTATTGTACAATTCTAGTACTATACATTTATTGTACAATTATAATACTATACATTTATTGTACAATTCTAGTACTATACATTTATTGTACAATTCTAGTACAATACATTTATTGTACAATTCTAGTACATTTTGTACTATGCATTTATTGTACAATTCTAGTACTATCCATTTATTGTACAGTTATAGTACTATACATTTATTGTACAATTATCGTACTATACATTTATTGTACAATTATAGTACTATACATTTATTGTACAATTATCGTACTATACATTTATTGTACAATTCTAGTACTATACATTTATTGTACAATTATAGTACTATACATTTATTGTACAATTATCGTACTATACATTTATTGTACAATTCTAGTACTATACATTTATTGTACAATTCTAGTACAATACATTTATTGTACAATTCTAGTACAATACATTTATTGTACAATTCTAGTACATTTGTGCTATACATTTATTGTACAATTCTAGTACATTTGCGCTATACATTTATTGTACAATTCTAGTACTATACATTTATTGTACAATTCTAGTACTATACATTTATTGTACAATTCTAGTACATTTTGTGCTATACATTTATTGTACAATTCTAGTACTATACATTTATTGTACAATTATAGTACTATACATTTATTGTACAATTCTAGTACTATACATTTATTGTACAATTCTAGTACAATACATTTATTGTACAATTCTAGTACATTTTGTGCTATACATTTATTGTACAATTATAGTACTATACATTTATTGTACAATTATAGTACTATACATTTATTGTACAATTATCGTACTATACATTTATTGTACAATTCTAGTACTATACATTTATTGTACAATTATAGTACTTTACATTTATTGTACAATTATCGTACTATACATTTATTGTACAATTCTAGTACTATACATTTATTGTACAATTATAGTACTATACATTTATTGTACAATTATCGTACTATACATTTATTGTACAATTCTAGTACTATACATTTATTGTACAATTCTAGTACAATACATTTATTGTACAATTCTAGTACAATACATTTATTGTACAATTCTAGTACATTTGTGCTATACATTTATTGTACAATTCTAGTACATTTGTGCTATACATTTATTGCACAATTCTAGTACTATACATTTATTGTACAATTCTAGTACTATACATTTATTGTACAATTCTAGTACAATACATTTATTGTACAATTCTAGTACTATACATTTATTGTACAATTCTAGTACTATACATTTATTGTACAATTCTAGTACAATACATTTATTGTACAATTCTAGTACAATACATTTATTGTACAATTCTAGTACTATACATTTATTGTACAACTCTAGTACATTTTGTGCTATACATTTATTGTACAATTCTAGTACTATACATTTATTGTACAATTATAGTACTATACATTTATTGTACAATTCTAGTACTATACATTTATTGTACAATTCTAGTACAATACATTTATTGTACAATTCTAGTACATTTTGTGCTATACATTTATTGTACAATTATAGTACTATACATTTATTGTACAATTATAGTACTATACATTTATTGTACAATTCTAGTACTATGCATTTATTGTACAATTCTAGTACTATACATTTATTGTACAATTATAGTACTATACATTTATTGTACAATTATCGTACTATACATTTATTGTACAATTATAGTACTATACATTTATTGTACAATTCTAGTACTATGCATTTATTGTACAATTCTAGTACTATACATTTATTGTACAATTATAGTACTATACATTTATTGTACAATTATCGTACTATACATTTATTGTACAATTCTAGTACTATACATTTATTGTACAATTATAGTACTATACATTTATTGTACAATTCTAGTATTATACATTTATTGTACAATTCTAGTACAATACATGTATTATACAATTCTAGTACTATACATTTATTGTATAATTCTAGTACTATTATTTTAAGTCACTTTTTAGATAGATACTAAAGATTTGTTGTAGTAACATTTTACTATAAACTTCTAATACAAATATGGGGTGCTTGTCCTGATTACATTATAATTTATATTAAAAATATGAACCTAAAAGTTAAGAAAGTTGCCATTGTTTGAAGAGCAGCAGGGATTTACAATCTTATGACTTTTCACAATGTGTCAGAGGGTTGTATCTTGTTTTTCAAATCTTATTATGCAAATGACCCCTCTTTTTAACATTATAAATTCTTATGATGCAATCAGTCTATTTGTTCATAGAAACATGTACATGCTTCATATAGTTTCAACAACTTCTGTTTTCTGAATAGCTGATTCTAGATCCCCATCTTCTACTTGTACTGTTTGTAAATTAAACCAAAGACCATACAATTGGTATTTAATTTGTTGCTTCTGCGCTAAGCACGCAGCATTAAGAAGAAAGAGCAAAGACCGGTTGGCTCGGAATCAGGATATAAAATGTGTCTGTGTGGGACAACATGTCTATCCACAGACTGTTGTTTCAGTGAACTAATACTATAAAAATGTAACTAAACGGACATCATGTCATTGAAAATTAACTTGTTCTCGCCATGGTATAGCTGAAAATTGCTGAGTTTGAGTTAAATAACAATCACCCACTCTACTATTTGTTTCTTTGGGTTTCAAGACGGTAAAGAAAGTCTTGAAAAAAATGCAATCTGAATTAGTGAATATGAAGCTTAAGGAGATAGTGCAGGGTGTCAAGCCACTTTTGACAAAAATTATATAGGATTTTTTTTAGTGAAAATATACTATAGATAAATTAAAGTTATATTTAGCAAAAAGTACATGGCCTCCACCAGTCCACCTGCCTTGTAGCAATTCCTCACCTCCTTTTAATACTGACAAATGACCCAAAAAAACCACTATCATTAAACTCTAGTCTCCTATTGTTCTTTTTACAAAATAAATGAAATTTGTAGTACAATGTACATCTGGGTTGTGCGTAGGAAAATGTGCCTGGCATTGCATTTACTAGTTGGTCAGATGTCACAATTTCATTTCCTATGGGATCCTCATTAACCTTTTCTGGGTTTTTTTCTTGACATTATCCCTTCTTCTTTTGATGGCAAAATGAGTGATTCATGAACGACGAGTCCTAGTGATGATGGAGTTGGACATATTTTCTTGACATCATCTTCTGTGTATAAAATATCATCTCCAATTTCAAAAGATTTCCAAGCAATGACGTGTTTATCCCTACAAGACATTAAAAGATGTTTTGAGTTTTGATAAACATTAACTTTTGCATTTTAAAAATGTTATAGGTTTTTACAAGTACACCACAATGCTGAACATCCATCTTTTTTCTATGTAAAGTTTTGTGCAGACTCATGAAGAATGGATATCTACAAATGTAGCTGTTAATGTAGCTGCTGACATGTCCTTATTTTCTTTTCGATCACATCCAAATATTCTGATATAGCTGAAATATTGCTGAAAGTGGCGTTAAACACCAAAATTATATTTTGTTAACAAAACATTATACAGTAGTCAATCCAATCCTGTAAATTTGTTATATTTTTCAGAAATTATTTTTATTATGTAAATTTAACTAAATTTTACTTTTAAAAAACTTTATCTTGCGATATAAAAATAAAAAGATTGTAAACATACCATTTCAACAGGTAGTAAAACACCATAGTCCTCCAAGATTATCTGGCTATGGAACGGAGATAGTCCTCTAAATGTCTTTAATTTCGTGTATGTTGATGATGAGTGCCATATTTACTCTGCCGAAAGTCTACCACGAGTTTGTAACGATGTAATATGCATACTGTTACAGTAAGAGACAGATTCGTTGTGAAAAGTCCTACTCTACCTTTGTCTTTGGGTAGAACAATAAGCCCTCTTCATATTTTTACATATGTACATATTTGGATTCTCGTCGTGTAATAAATATATCACAGCAACTTATCATAAATGTGTGCAAATTAACATGAATTTATGAACTTGAAATGGTTCCAGTCCTCTTCATTTAGAACCGACTTAAAAGCGTTCAAAGTTGTTGAGGTACACAGTCATCATCTGTCAAAAGTATTCGGAAATGTAAAAAATAATCCCTATATAATCAACCAAAACCATATTTTTTAAAAAAATTATTGTGAAGTCATTTCTGGATAAATTTTAACATATTTTACACCAAAACATTCGGAATTGTCTATATTTTGTTTGTTTATTTGCTCATTATGTTTATATGAGTGGTTTTTATTTGTACATAATTTTTCCATGATTTTTTATTTTTAGGATTTATTTTTAGTTGAAATATATAGGAAAATCAGTCAATTTTTATTTGTTTTGTTTAAATTATGTACAAATAAAAATCACTCATAACAACATAATGAGTAAATAAAAAATCAACATATGGACAATTCCGAATGTTTTGGTGTTACATTTGTTAAAATCTATCCAGAAATGACTTCATAATAATTTTTTGAAAAAATATGGTTTTGGTTGATTATATAGGGATTTTTTACATTCCCGAATACTTTTGACAGATGTTTTGTAACTGTCGAGTCACAGGTTATTTCACTGATCTATCACTCTTATAGAAAATGAATGTAATCTTTGTGATGTCCTGCACTGTTTCCTGAAAAGTTTCAATGAGTGACCTCTTGTTGTATTTGAGGGTGCCAATGTAAAAAGTGTCATCCAATCGATGCCGTCAATACCATGCCGCGGATGAAAAAAATAATGGGATGTGTAGAACTCGGTAAATGATTTGGTGATCATTCATCCGCGGCAGCTTATTCCCGATAATCTTGTACCATGCATAAAACACATTCATATCTTCGAAACAGGACAATGTTATCCAACAACATGCTAGTATAAAATCAAGAATAGATTGTGAGTTCTGACTGGGTGTGTATTATAGACTTTTAATCAGCCGTTCCGCTGTTTTTATGAGTTTGTTTCAGCAATTTTCGTGGAAAACGCAAATTTACGATGACAAATTGTCAACTTAAAGTATTCAGTTTAAAGTAGTTTATACACAACTTGTATGTAGAGAAAGCCCAAGAAAAACTGCAAAAGATGGTACTCCTATTTTGTTGAAAACGTGCTGTTTTAACGACAGAGAACAAAAAATATTAGACTTACCTGAAGCTTGTCGTTACAGGACTACACCGCGTAATGATGATTCATCCGCGGGTTACTTATCGCTGTAAAGGGTGTGTTAAGTTAATGTAAATTAAAAAAAATTAATTTGAATCCACACATGCACAGAACAAGGACCAAACAAATACACAACTTGTCAGGCATGGGAGGCAAAATGATGTCTCATGTTTGGAAAATGTCACGCCCATTGCACGTGAACGACAATCTGCATTCACCTAAGGAGCTGCAGCTTTCTACGAGAGATCGTAGGTGAACCGTTGCCAGACTAAATGTTTAGACCCGATCCACTATATATCCTCTTTCTATCCTTGTGATCTAAAGTTATACCCATTGATTCATCCTGATATCACACGTTTGTTTACATGAATCATTCTTTGTTTGTAAATGCCAGGAATATAACTTAAATACCGCTCACCAAACCAGACAATTGGGGGAAAGGACTCTCACCTTTTTGTCATTTTTGCGCTTTTGTCATTTACCTTTTTAGCAACTAACAGTATGTTGGATGGTAGTTAAATGTCACTAAAATACGTCACAGTTTTCGACCAATATATTGTACGAATAGAAGTTTTGCAACTCTCCAATTCGCAAACAAAGTACTTAATTCCCCCATTTTAGGCCCTGTAATAGCATATCCCCAGAAAGGGTCAACTTCATTTGGACAAATCTATATCTCATCTTATCAATGATCATCTCTGCCAAAGTTTGGTTCAATTTGGTTGAGTAGTTTTGCAGGAGAAGATCAAAATATAAAAAATTAACAGATGACGGACACCAAGTGATGGCAAAAGGTCAAGTGGCGTTTGGCTGGGTGAGCTAAGCATTAACCCTTTGTAGATATTGCAGATATGCATACATGTACCAAATGGATAATCAGAGCTGTTAAGCAAGAAAAGATGGACAATACATGGCAAAAATAATAAATGGCTATGAAGGGCCCAGCATGATATGACGGCAGCAGGACGATGGGCAATCTCCTACACCAGTTTAACTGTAATCAAGTACTAATTGAAACCCCCAACTGATAGACGAGATCCGACAGACTACTAACCTAAAGCCATCGTCACATTAATTTCAAAGACAGTGTTGGTGACATGTTTCAACACTGAATAGATCAATTTTGAAGACAGGCGTACAGATGCTCATATTATCATGATGTATAAAATAGCAAACGGAAATGTAGCTATTACTTAACTAGAAGTTCTCATGAATAGGTGTTTGTCATCGCTTCTCAAATGAAATTTGGATTTTTAAGTGTTCACTATATTAGATATTTACATACCATTAGTTGTTTATAAAATACAGTTATTGTTTGTATCCAAACATCTGATAGTTACTAAAATCATATTCCGTTCGAAACGGCAAAGAATGCGTAATATTAGCACCTTTACGAACAGTGAATGATTCGTTGAAAACTTTATTGCAATCATTCGTTGTCCATCCAAGTATGGACACTTTTCCTTTTTGAAATATCTGTCCTAACCCCCAACCATCTATTGCAGCAAACACACCTGTATATAGAAGATATATATGCATAAGAAACCAAAGGGATAATCAGAAGCCATATAAATAGACAAAACAATAGCCAGGAGTTGAAGAACAAAACAACAAACAATGACCATCTACAACACACTACAAAGTAAACTAAAGAATGAGCAACATGAACCTCACTAAATCCTGGATGGACTCAGAATGGTTACCATACAAATGTGTTGTCCATCATACCAAAACTTGATTGAATTGTATAACCCTATAGCATAATGCTAGGAGTTTGTTCCTGATATCAATGCACTATACTGTTTTATAATCATTGGATTGTATCAAAATCTAATGTGGTTTTTTTCAAATTAAACTAAATATTTTTTTTGTTCGGTACATCTTAATATACATTAAATAAATGATCATTTTAAATATTTTGTGTTTTGGTCGAAATCAAATATACCAGACAGCACCCAGGGCCATTAATGACTTTTCATAAGTATACTATAATTAAAAGGGAACAGTCAAAAAACACAACACCAACACACAGAATGAAACAACTACATTGTAAGTAAGATGAAGTCAAACTTATTTTGGTGTAACTACATCGTATAAAACAACTATGATTGAACACAACGTACATCACATTTACATACAAAATAGATTTATGCACTAGCAATTATTAAACTAACAATCGCCTCTCACCTCAACTCATTGAACATATGAAATACCACGACATATGAAAGTGTGAAGATGCTAAAGGGGTAACTAAGAAGCCGTAAATCGAAGAAGGACAGGCAATGCAATTGCCAAAAGAAAAAAGGACAAATATGATCTACAAAACACTACACAGAACACTAACGATCCAGCAAAGCGAACTCCACAAAAACAGGGGGTGACGACTTCAACTCCACTACTAGGAACCCTTGGTTCAGTAGCTTCCATGTTAGCAATAACCCTCTTTCAAGACAATGTCATATTGAACCAATACTGGATCAATATGACGTTGGAAATATAGGTCCTAACTTGAAACAGACACACACATATGCCGGAGGATCTTCATCGACAATACATATAAAAAGTAATAATGTAGACTATGTTAAATTAATTTTGTAACTAAAAAGTTAAAATATATTGACGTATGGCAGAGTGGACGTTTACCACTTTAATAGACCACCAAATCTAGCTACCATTGCAATGTTTGAGTGATTGATTTAGTGATTGTTGTATTTAGCCAACTCATCAATTTTTCTGATATATCATGGCGAGAACAAGATAATGTTCAATGAGATGATGATGATGGGGTCCGCTGTGCACTGGACCAACATCCACAAACAATCCTGCGAAACACATCAAAATGGCGGCACCCTACAGTGATCAGTATGTCCATCCGTCCGTCCGTCTGTCTGTCATTTCATCTATATTATATTATAACATCAAATCACTGAAAAAAAACACTCAAGAATTTAAATTATGAATAACAAATATCATCAAATTGAATGACAATGAACGGTTATTGTGAATATACTTACAAGTAAATTTACATTTCTAAATAAGGTGTCAATCTTTTACATAAACATGTATTAAGCTTATTTGTACATGTTTATGCTTTGCTGATATTGTAAATGTAGACTTGTTAATTGCAAATAAAGCGAATATTATCTTTCGTCATGTGATAAAAGCCAAACCCATTCCATAATGTGATTTCATTGTGCAAGTTATTATATTGCATGTAAATTGAACATATTTCTAGGTGTCATCTCTCATCGTTGACTGTACACCAAGGTAGAACAATACAAATATTTGTCGACCTCTGACAAACCTGCTTTGAACTTTCATATCTTGCCTAATAGTTTGTATATTATTATAAAGTTGGGCGCAGTTTATAGAAAAAAGCAACATCTTCACGTCTACTTCTTTTTGTCACAAATTATTGGAGGTCAAAATATTGCATGAACTTATTTGGAAGAAAAATTGAAAATTCAATTGATTGATTGATTGATTGATTGATTGATTGATTTGATTTTTGGTGTTTTAACGCCACTTTCAACAATATTTCAGCAATATCATGGCGACCAGATTTAGTGGTGGAGGAAGCCGGAGTACCCGGAGAGAACCACCGACCATGGGCAAGCAACTGGTAAGCTTTATCACTTGCGGCTGCGAGTCGAGTGCACCCTTTTTTGTAATTTACAAAGCCGGGCGCGAACCCACGCCGTATTGGTGATAGGCTTGTATGAGTTGTTAGATCCAACGACCTAACTCATTGAGCAAAATTCAATTGAACATTCATATATTTGAACTTAGCTAGGTAGTGTAAATATTTTTCTTGCAATCTGAAGAGCTGGTAGAAAGCTTAAAACAGTGTCTCAGAATTTTAATACAGAGCCTGTTTTTTTCAATGAAGTTATTTCGAATTTTAAGGTAAAGTAGCAAATTACGTGAATAACTTCAAACGTGATTTATTTTTACACAAGACCATGTTTTAAAAATCTGTGACATAAATAGGCCTGCATGGTCGGCTCTGGAACACTGGATTCGTTGGTGAACGTTTATATAATTTTCAGGAAAGGAACTGGTGGTGACTTGGTCTAAATAATTTTTAGCCCTTAAAAGGGCTGTTGTAGCACCAAAAAAGGACTGTTCAATATTTTTTTACTTCGCCTCAACGACGTTGAGAAAATTTATTGGAGTACTCTCGGCGTCCATGTGCGCGTCAGCGTCAGCGTTCCCGCCCACGCTCATATCTCAGCAACTATAAGTTGTAGGATCATGTTAACTTGAATGTAGATGCATTTGGGATGGTAGGTCAGCGTCCAGGCAAAAGTAGGTCACTTTGACCCACATTTCGCGCTTCAGTTACTTGCATTTGCGAAACGTGGTGGGGTATCATATATTGTTCCATTAGATGCCCTATTTTTTGCTTTTGGGAAACCCTATTCAAAGTCATTTGGATCATCCATGTACAAGCTACTTGGCTAGTAAACCCATCGACACTAATAGTCGACCAAAAGTGGCACTGGCAAGTGGTAGTAAAATTTAACAGAGCAACTAAGTTGAATATACAAGCCATTTTCAGAGGGGGACTACTATGTAGTCATTCTTTCGGGGTGAAATCCTACTATATAGCCATTCTTCCGGGGGGAAATCCTACTATATAGTCATTTTTCCGTGGGGGAAAACTGGCTATGGGGGGGAAATGGCTCTATAACGCTCCTATAGTAGTTTTTTTCCCTAGCCATTTTTCCGGGGGGAAAACTGACTATGGGGGGAAAATGGCTCTATAACACAGGCATACAGAGAAAGCCATGACAACAAATATAAAACAGGAAATACAGTATAGGCTAGCACAATACGGACCATTCAGATTGAGAATATATGTCATAGACTAAGAATGAACTGATATGCTCTAGTCTGACATGATATTTGTCTTGGTCATATAGAATTGAATATTACTCTTGAGATCTGTAGGTGAAGAAACTTGATATAGATCTAGAGAAGGCTCTCAAATATGCTTAAAACAATTGTGTGATTTTTGGGGTCAAGCTCATAAGTGGGACATAACATCAAGATTATACTGATTCATATATAAATATACTGAATATCTTAAGGCTACATTAAATGGTAAAAAAAAATAAAACTGTGCAAAACAAAATATGCAAAAAAAAACCTTAATAATTTAACTTGAGTTCAAAAGTCAAGATCATATGCGAGTCGTGATAGTCTCGTGACGACGTACACAATTACTAAATATCAGATTAAAGTAGCAGAGATATTACCTAGATAAAGCTTCTGTTCACAGCATTGTGAATTGAAAAGTTCAAATTAAAATAGCACACCATGACTGAATGCTGAGGAGGAACTGTTTTAGTGGACTATAACATATGCCTCTTCTTCATCTATGGAAGTCACTCTGGTAAAGGAAATGCTCAACAATGATATTCTACAACTAAGCTAATTCATTTGTGGTGTGTGTGATGGGCTTTTACTTTATGCTCAGTTATTTGACCTTGAGATCAAAGGTCATAATCATATATGATATGAGGGGCCCAGGTGTCTCAATGAGTTAGGTAGTTGGATTACCTAACAACTCATACAAGCCTATCACCAATACGGCGTGGGTTCGCGCCCGGCTTTGTAAATTACAAAAAGGGTGCACTCGACTCGCAGCCGCAAGTGATAAAGTTTACCAGTTGCTTGCCCATGGTCGGTGGTTCTCTCCGGGTACTCCGGCTTCCTCCACTACTAAAACTGGTTGCCATGATATAGTTGAAATATTGCTGAAAGTGGCGTTAAACACAATAAATCAAATCAAATCATATATGATATGGGTGGTGCATGGTGTCCGTGGTCGTATGGTAGTTGGATTTATTACTAACCACAATCAGTACCTATTACCACTAACGTTATGAGGTGTACTCGATACAACATTATGTGATAGAGTTTGTCGGTGGCTTGCGACAGGTCTGGAGTTTTCTCCGGATACTCCGGTTTCCTCCATCAATAAAACTGACCGCACTGAAATATTGTTGTAAGTGGCATTAAGCACCATAAAAAAATAACATATATGATATGGCAAGGTCACATGAAGGTCATGATGATAAGCAACACATCTTTATACCAAATTTCATAAGCAAAAGATGACAGTCTGGACAAGAAAATGACCCCAAAATTCATTTATTTGACCTTGATATCCAAGGCACATGAAGGTCGTGATGATACCTGACAAACCATATTATGATAATACAGCTACACACCAAATATCATAAATCTATGACAAAAGATAAAAAAGTTACAGTCATGATGCGAAAATTCCCCTAAAATCAATTATTTGACCTTGACATCTAAGGTCAAGGTCATATGAAGGTCGTGATGATACATCACATGTCATCTTATGATAATACACCTACATACCAAATATTATAAGTCCATGTCAAAATATAAAAAAGTTACAGCCTGGATAAGATAATTCCCTAAATTTAATTATTTGACCTTGAGATCTGAGATCAAGGTCATGTGAAGGTCGTGATGATCCATGATACAGCATCTTATGATAATACACCTACATACCAAATATCATAAGTCTATATCAAAGGATAAAAGAGTTACAGCCTGGATACGAGAATACCCTAAATTCAATTATTTCACCTTGAGATCTGAGATCAAGGTCATGTGAAGGTCGTGATGATCCATGACAAAGCATCTTATGATAATACATCTACATACCAAATATCATAAGTCTATATCAAAGGATAAAAGAGTTACAGCCTGAACAAGGTTGTTTGAGTACAAGAATTAGAAGAAGAAAAAGTCCTACTAAAACAATATGTCTCCCTTCATTCCTTCGTTTATTAAAGGAAGAAATAATTTGTTCATATTGGACATTTAAATCTGGAAAAACATTTTGTCTTAATAAACAAGTGTCTCTGAAGCAAGCTGCACGAGTTCTTCATACTATTGTAAGACCAAATTGCACAAACAAATGACTATACAACAATTTCTGAAAATTGACAAAAAAGTGGCAGAAAAATTTCAATATGCACACGTGCATTCAAATGAGGGTGACGTCATCAAAATGCACCAAAATCTTGTAACTATTGTATTAATGAGTTACACATTAAGCAAGCTCTA
This sequence comes from Bathymodiolus brooksi, assembly GCA_963680875.1. Taxonomy (NCBI): domain Eukaryota; kingdom Metazoa; phylum Mollusca; class Bivalvia; order Mytilida; family Modiolidae; genus Bathymodiolus; species Bathymodiolus brooksi. Next base: position 58,156,541 of record OY804578.1, read on the forward strand.
TGTTGAATATGAAATTTAAAAATCAAAGTTCTACCTAATATCAGCTAAAGAAACTCTCCATTTAAATGATCAGAATGCATAAATGTTATGTAATGCAGAGATTTGATCAAATAGGGTATTTCCCATCCATTTCCCATTCATGTTTTATGGCAACGTAATTAACAAAGAAAAGAAGGAAAGTTTTGAGATATCAAAGGGGTAAAGTTAAAATCTGACACATTTAAACTTGTGAAATCCTTAAAGTATCCTAGTGTTGCCGGTTCTCGATAGCGTAAGAAACATTTCTCCCGTGTGTCCCTTAGAAACAATAATTTTTTACAAAATTATTTTTTGTTTGTTTGTCAAAACTAGTTCTTTATTTCTACCAAACCTAAAAGTTCTACTCCTAGAAGTTACGGAGAAAACACAATTTTTGTGTATGACCTTATTTCTGACACTTTGTGTATTACGACACCAGTTCTCGATAAGTGTGTAAAACCCTGTAAAATCAATTATGGATGGCATGTTTACTAATAAAAATAATAGGAAGAAAAGAAAAATATGTATTTAAGACATTTGTAAACACCAAGATTATTGATTTCAACCATACCGTCACGGTATGTGTTTTCGTTTTTTCCATTTTATTTTGATTTCCACAATGCAAGCATTATTTTTGACGTGTCTTCCGGTTTCTATTTATGGAACATAAACAAGACTACAGCGTGACATCTGTAAAAAATGTTAAAGTTTGCTTTTAAAGACGCAAGTACCAAAAACAGTGAACCTACCTACTGAACCATACTTTTTGTAATGCTAAAAATTTACTTCATTTATAAAGTAGCTGAAAAAAAATCCAGAAGGGCTATATAAAATTTAACTATGTCGTCTGCCTCTCAGACACCTGCTCTTCCTGTCATGTAACTGTCATGGGGTCACTGATCGTACTTGTAAACAAAGGAGCTGCCTGAAATGTGCCTGTTTCTTATATAAAATACATGTTTTATGTGCCTGTTTCTTATATAAAATACATGTCACTTTGCAGTGCATTGTGGTTTCAGCACTAAAAAAAACATCTAAAGTAAACACAATTTTGAAAGTGGTCAATTTCAAACATTCTGTTATTTTATTTAGATGTAGGGTTTCAGGTCACGTGACGTTATCGTGTAATCAATGGCGTAATACTGCTTTTCATTTGTATGTTGTCTTTATGCAATTTTTAAAGGTTTATTCGTATGTTAACAAAATATTTTTTGTTATACACAATTAAAAAAGCTTTATATCTTGTTGCATTTTAATTTTCTGGAAGTTCCCGTGTCTAGATTTTGATCGACAGCTATTTGAAGTGAACAATTGTTTAACGGTATTGATTTTTGTGTTTCACGGAAAACGGACTACATTTTAAACTTATATTTAAATGCATTGCGTGTTTTGATTAGCTATCCGCTTGGCGCCTTAAGGAATTCGCCTTCGAGAGGCCAATCAATGGAAAGCTTATATCCTGAGCTTTCCATAGGTATGTGCCCTTTTAGAATTGAAGAATGCTGGGCAGAAATATGTAAACAGAAGCAAGAAATTGAAGATTTCCAATGGTAAGTTGATATTTTTTATTTAAAGGGCACTAATAATCGAATTCTCTGACATTTTTTACATAAGAATAGTGATTTTGATAATTATTTTAATTGAAAATACCGTGTGGAAATGTTGTTTTAAACGACCCGTTTTGAGTTGTTTTGGTGTTTTTTTTCAGGACGTCGTCAGAGATGACAGTAAAACACAACACATGGGGTTATCTCAGGTAAATAGTTATTACTTAACTGTTATTTTCAATTTAATGTATAAATCCAAATGCAACAAAGGTTTGACAAAAGGCAGTAGTGTATAGGATAGTTGAGCAGTGTCAGTGACAACCTATGAAAAGGGGGGGGGGGGGGTAAAAAAAAAATGTTTAAATATTTTTACATACAAACCAGCTATGTATTCCCTGACCTAATTCTTCATTCGTATTGGAACACACATGCTGTAGACAAAATTGTTCTTGTCTTAAGAGGCCAATTAAGGCAATAAGGGGGTAGAGGAGTTTGATTTCCAGGTGATCCAGTCCAAAGTAATTCTTACTATTATATATTATTTACATATTTAACATAAAATTAATTAATTTTTACATCTTTTCCCCATTTTCCTGTAGAATTAAATCATCAAAATACTGAGTTCCTGTGAGGGTGATTATAAGGTAACACATTGTTTCCCATCCATAAATGGTATAGATAAATATGTGATGTGGGTGAAGTGTATGAATAAATAGAATAATATTATTTTTACTCTAAATTTCTAAGCTTGATATGTCGTCAAGACAGGGCCGTAGCTACATTGAGGCAAATGAGAAAAATGACACATGGCAATAAATTTAAAAAATATTTACATATACATAGAAAATAATCATGCCAGTGCTTTTCTAGGTATGATTATTGTTTAGCATCGAACAGTATTTCAGCTATATTCAGGACGAGAACAAATTATTTTTCTATTTACATTTGTATAATAAGGGTGCAAAGTGTAATTACAATATTGTCTACTACCATGTTTTTTTGTTTTAAATGAAAACATCAGGTATCAAGTCCAATTCTTCGAAATGACAATTTGAATTATTTGTGTCACTCCCATTTTCCATAAACTTCAATTTATAACCAGGTGAGCGATTACAGTCCCTGGGAGCCTCTAGTTTAATGGACCATTAAAATAAATTTTACTTTAAAACAAGACAAATGTCCAAAATACACCGGTTCCAACATATCTTTTTTTATACAATGTAGCTGAAAGTTTTTACAGGTAGTAAGGGGACTGCTAGTCAGTCCTCGGAAGCTTAGCTTAAATTTGGTTTCTGTCGAGCAATTATTTTTGTCAATTTGTTTTCTATATCTTTTTGTATGAATAATACTATAAATTTTTTCTTATTGTTTTTTTTTAGTTTGGGACTGCTGAACAGTTCATGAGACTTGAAACAAAAGCAATATTGGTGGAAACCCAGTACTATTGGATATGATGCTACTGGACAGTATACAGATGTGAAACATGTCATACTCTCATTTGATGTGCTACAGTAATAACATTCAACTTGTAATTGCTATATGACATTCAATGGTGGAATTTGATCAGATTGTCAAGAACAGTATACATTTAAACAAATGAATTTTAAATTGAAATAAAGTATTGAAACTATCTTCGATTTGATATATTACATGCAATTCTTGCAAGTTTTTTTTTCAATAACCATGTGCACATTGGTGGCGTAATGGTTAGCGTGCCCACCTCGAGTGCAGTAGATCATAAGTTCGAGCCACAATTGGTTCAAACCAAAGACTATAAAATTTGAATTTGTTGCTTCTCTGCTAAGCATGCAGCATTAAGGAGACAGAACAAAGACTGGTTGGCTCGGAATCAGAATAATGTGTCAGAGTGGAGTGACATGTCTAGTACTACATGTGGACTCGTTTCAGTGAGCTAGCACTTTAAAAATCATACTCTGCGTGTTGGTCTAGAACAAAGTTGATCTCATCAACACCTCATTGAAAATTAACTTGTTCGTGACATGATATAAGCTGAAAAATTGCTGAATTCGCATTAAACAGCAATCACTCACTCTGTTTTTCAAAATTCAAAATGGCAAACAGAATAGCGGCCATATTGAATTAATCAACACTTTTCCAAATAATCTTGAGTGTTATAGTTTATAACTTGTGAAAATAAAATAATTTGACTACCATTGAAAATATCTACAATTTGATATATTACAAGCTATATTTTCTGAATATATAGTTTTTCATAATTCAAGATGGCCGCCAGAATGTCCGCTATTTTTAATTTTAAGTCTCCTCTATTTATAACAAACACAGTGTACATGTTATTACATTTATTATACTTTCATGACTCGTTTTTAAACAATATTGCTAGTTTTTATTACTAAATAGCTATAATTCCCAGATTTTACGAAGGACAGCGGCCATTTTGTTTTTTTATTCAAATCCGCAGAAACCAAAGTCTGCGACATACTCCACCGAAACAGAAAATGTATAGTTTTTATGTGATTACATGCAGTTTGCCTTTTATTTATGAAAAAGTGCATAAAACGAGTAATTTACACTTAAATGGTGCCATGCATTATACATTCTATATATATCCATGTTGGTTACACTTAAATGGTGCCATGCATTATACATTCTATATATATCCATGTTGGTTACAAAATATGATATATTCTGAACACAAAAACGGTAATAACTTTGGTCATACTTGGAATTTTTTCAAAAGGTAAAGTGGAAAATGATGGTACAGTTGAGCCCTTTTATAATTTGTAATAACCAGGGTTCTGCAAGGTACCTCATTTTTTGGCATGAAACATCATGTAGTATGATTTGGTAGATGGCCAGAACCATGACATTTTAAAACCAGCCATTTCCGGATTTTATATTCGTTTCCATCCCGTATATCGGCCTTGTTATTACTTCACACGAAAACAGATGACGCCATTTTACTGACAATAAAAGTTGCCAGATAATCGAGAGTATATTAAAATACAAGAATGGCTTTAAAAACAATCTGATGTACAAAGAAATATTTAACTAGCCATTCTTTGAAAATTCCAATCGTCATATGAATGAAGGGTTAATTAACACTGTTAATCGCTATATCGGAAAATCGATAATAGCACGAAAACCGATAACACGATGCTACATGTAAAAATAAACATGTTTAAAAAAGTGTTCCATTGGGGTTACACAATACAGAAAAAACGTTGATATAAAGATAAAACTGATAAGATAGGACCCGAACGGTGTTCCAAATTATTTTTTTCTGGACAGTGCCACCTGTATATTTCCGGTTTTGTATGACGTATACATACTTGACCTTCATTGACAGCAAAGTTTTGTTTACATCACAAACGTATATTTTAAGCAATGACCCGGTGAATTTAGAGTTATGTTTGGAATAAGAAAATGTGCATAAATATCGGAGACTATAAAGATTATGTTCATACATACCTTGATACGTAGCATAGCCATTTCTTCCTTCTTGCGAAGCGAGGTGGTGTTCCGTAGGTAAAATCCTGGCGAACAGAAGACACGTGCGTTTTCCCGATTTATGTCAAAACTCTCACGCGCATAACTATCGAGAACTGGGGTGCGTTCAACATCGTAGCAGCTAGGTTGAGCTACGTAGAAAAATCCTATTGAACGGATAGCTAGCCTAGCCGCTACGTAGCTCTAGCTAGCTTAAAAAAATTCTGCTAGCTTTTGAATCCAAGATGGCGGCTAAAACTCAATGAACTATATGAAATACTGTAATTGGTTGATAAAACCGTAAAAAGACTGTTGAAACGCAATCATTGGTCGAATGCATAATGTCATCCGGAAATGAGATACGGAACCGGGTCCATTTTACACAGAGTGGCAACATAGACGCGGGATGACAACCCAGTGAGGACATTTTAGGAGATAATTTATTGTACTTGTCAGTTTTTAGTCATGTTTTGCATTATTACTTATGACTAAAGATTGGAGGCAATTGATATCTTCACTTACTGCATTGCACGAGCTCGGACACATTTGTTGCGTCATTGTCGTCTGCAAATCATTCTCTCAACGCTACAAGAATGGCACAGTCTTCAAGTTCATCGAGAATAGTACCGTAAGTCTTGCATACATCAAATCAAATCAAATGAAAATGCCTATTTCATGATCTCATTCTTTATAAATATAAATATATGGTGATTTTGCAGAAGCTATTTTTTCTTTCAGTCTTTCCAAAAGTTGAAAATCTCTGCCTGTCCACAGGGACTTGCTCCCGGGCTTTCGTTATCAATAATTTTAACCCTACCATCAATGTGCGGTGATATTTTAGGCAATTGTACTTGCCGACAACAACCCTAACCCTAATTTGGAGAGTTATTGTTATCACTGAGGCGGCAAACTGATTGTTTTGAAAAAAAAGTATTGTTTGGTTTTAGCTAGGGCCAAAGAAAAACGATTGTTGGTTTCCCCTAACCCTGCCAGGTCAGTTTTATCCTGCCTGGTCAATTAATTCTATTGGCATTTTTAGTATAAACATTTTTTTTTTAAGACAGCCGTGTCACTTTTTTCAACATGAATTAGAAATTTTTATTTTTTCCCCCTTCTTTCCATAGATACAAGAATAAAACTGAGTTATTTACCCTCCAAAGAGGAACACACAGAACAAGTATGATTATTAGGAGCATACATGTATTATTCCACGTAAATAACACTCTCGTGTACCCGATAAGGAATGGTCATTTCAAGATGGCGGATTGTACATCATCAAAAAGGTAGGTGTGAAGATTTTGACTATTATCGTTCTTTATAGGTTATCTTAGTGTCTATGAGTTACACGTTTAGATAGGGCAGTCTTTTTTCTACTTCACCATTAAGTCAGTAAAGCTTGATCCTTTTGTTTTTATCGTAAACTGCCTTCGGTAGTTGATCAATGCAGCGACAAAGATATCGAGGCGTAGAATCCAATTTATTTCACCAATTCCTACCGCCTAGTGACTTTTTATATTAATATGTTGATGCCAAAATTATTCAAACATGTGAATTGTCCAACAAATGTCATTTAAGCCTTTGACAAGCCTTGTATCCCTCTTAAAACGTCTATGAAAAGTTTGTTTATGTCACGGAACGGTCACGACAAAAACATGACAAAAATGTATGGGAATGGTCTCATGTTTTGGGTGAAGGAATGGACTTTCAAGCCAAGGAATGGTCTTTTCTGTTTAGGAATGGTCTCCATCATATAAGATATGCTTATTAATAATATTATTGAAGTTCATTTCCGTTTGTGGTCTTTAATTTAAATCTTCTTATTTCATATGATCAATCTTGCCTTAAAATACCCGAAATGCCTTATTTGCTATTAAATTGTTATAATCTTTTCCATTTCATTATGCAATGTTTCTTTTATCTATAGGTACAAGTGTTACTACTGCCAATTTGATACTTCCAATCACCAAGCCATAGTGGACCACTGCTGCCAGAATTATCGGGATGAAACATTAAAATTTAGATCTTTTGAATTTAACACTAATGTGGGTAAATTTGGTTTAGAACTCTTTCATTAATTGTACACATATTGTAATGGCTTATACTTTGTGATATTGACAGGGAGTCATTTTTTACATAACAATATTTTTGTTAAAAGAAATATTCATTGTTATTTAAATAAATTTTATGAAATCAACTCTTTATATCTTTATTATCAATTTGCAAACAATTACAATTATAGTCATTTGATCCAGAGAAAAATGTGAGTAGTCCTGAAGATATAATCCTCTCCGAACATGTGGAAGAATCTCTGCCTCGTGAGCTCTGTGATATTCCCTGACAGTTTGTGGTTACAGTAATTACATGTGATACGTATTTGTTCACCATGGCTGGTCTGATGAGCCAATAGCTCCCCATTTTCACAAAATGCTGCTGTGCAAGAATCAGTGGTACATTTAAATTTTATCTCTTGTTTTAAATGTCTTCTCAGGCGATGTCGTCTGAGACCACTTCTACTTTTCAGACATTTTCCACAGTCCTCGCATATAAAATCATTCTCTGAGGCGTGGAAAGATGTATCCATCACAGTAAACCTGTAAAAATGAGAAATACACGATATATCTATTGAAGATTTAAGCAACCTCGTATATTTTTGTTTTCATGAAGTAAATACATGTACTGATTTTAAACACAGGAAAATTAAAATAATATATGTGAACTGAAGCACCTATGTACGAAAAAACTAATACATAAACCTAACAGTGGTCTAGACTTAGTGATAAAAAAACCGAAGATCCAAAAAGTAAAAGAAAAGAAGAAAAAAATAATAATAAAAGTTGAGAACATCAGTCCAAATAAAATCGTGGTGTGTACTGAAATGGTGATGTATTATACATAACTGCCGGGGTCCGGGTGGCTCAATGAGTTAGGTCGTTGGATATAACAACTCATACAAGCCTATCACCAATACGCGCCCGGCTTTGTAAATTACAAAAAAGGGTGCACTCGACTCGCAGCTGCAAGTGATAAAAGTTTACTAGTTGCTAGCCCATGGTCGATGGTTCTCTCCGGGTACTCCGACTTCCTCCACCACTAAAACTGGTCACCATGATATAGCTGAAATATTGTTGAAAGTGGCGTTAAGCACCAAAAATTTAAAAAAATCAAAACATAACTGCCTGTAGTTGAGGAGTTTCGCTAGATTACCATACGAAGAAAATATCACTTGAGACGCACTGGGGTAGTAATTCTACGACAGAAATACACTAGTGTATTTCTTCCTTACGGAATAAACACACTAGTACATATTGCAAGGTAGAAATACACTAGGGTATTTACGTTCCCGGACATTCTACACATCGGAAAGAAAGTACGCTTACAGTATATCAGAGAAGCGAGTGGTATGTCGTCATATTGACAAACTAATTGAAATACATAACAGTGAATGTAGTAAGACAAGAAAATTAAGATTTTATGCGAGTGTGAATACTGGATGAACGACAAAGCCATTGCTCCCGCTTTACATCCGATATGTTCAATCAGATCATTCCTAAACAAAAAAGACCATTCCTTGGCTTGAAAGTCCATTCCTTCACCCAAAACATGAGACCATTCCCATACATTTTTGTCATGTTTTTGTCGTGACCGTTCCGTGACATAAACAAACTTTTCATAGACGTTTTAAGAGGGATACAAGGCTTATCAAAGGCTGAAATGACATTTGTTGGACAATTCACATGTTTGAATAATTTTGGCATCAACATATTAATATAAAAAGTCACTAGGCGGTAGGAATTGGTGAAATAAATTGGATTCTACGCCTCGATATCTTTGTCGCTGCATTGATCAACTACCGAAGGCAGTTTACGATAAAAACAAAAGGATCAAGCTTTACTGACTTAATGGTGAAGTAGAAAAAAGACTGCCCTATCTAAATGTGTAACTCATAGACACTAAGATAACCTATAAAGAACGATAATAGTCAAAATCTTCACACCTACCTTTTTGATGATGTACAATCCGCCATCTTGAAATGACCATTCCTTATCGGGTACACGACAGTGAATAATGAAAATATATAAAAAAAAATATAAAATGTCTGCCTGCTATGAAAATTTTCCCATGTCAAAAAAAAATTATTGTTTTCTTTTACTAAGAGTAAGACATGTAATCCTCGCTTATACACATTAAGCTTTCTCTATAAAGAGACTCCCCATTTTTTCAAGACTTTTGGGTTTCTGTCTCCTTTTGGTACAAAATGTACTATATATCCTCTCATAATTATACCCCTGGATGGTTTTAAATTTTACCTTTATGTAGGTCTTGAAATTTGAAGAGGTTTGTTATGGCAGACAGACAATAAAAAAATTCTGGAGCCACCAAATTCAGCAAAGTGAAATGGCTATTTTACCGGAATCATTAAAAGGAATACCAATGTTATTAAAAAGGAATATTTTAGATCTGTATATTGTAATCGTAATGTAATTGATTACATTTATTTTGACCCTGTAATCATGATTACTTTTCATCATTTTGACTTATTTTGACTTAAATGAAACATATATCTCCTTAGATATTTAATGTATGATTTATGTAAATGAAAATATCAGTGAAAACAGTTTGTCAGCTTGTGTAAAACACAAAAAGCTCTAAAATTTATAAATTATCTGACACCTTTCAAGATTTCATATACATGTATATGAAATTGCTTCTATGAAAGACTATCACTATGTCCTCACGATTTCCACAAGGATAAGATAAAGAAATAGTTTATTTAAACCAAGACATAGGTATCTAATGAAGATTTCTTCTACAGTTTAAAAAGAGATCTACATTTCAATAAAGATATTATATAAAAAGCAAAATGTAAATTATCATATTATAAGCACTTTTTATTAATTGATAAATAATATTGTACAATAAGATCAATTTCAACATGATATAATATATATAATTAAAGGGATTTGAAAATAAGTTTTTTTAAAACTTATATTAATTTGTTTCCCTGGTATATCTCTTTCCAATAGTAAAACGTTAAATAATTAGCAATTTTTAAATTATAATAAAAAAGAAGAAAAAAACTAAGAATGAAAAAAAAGAATTTAAAGTGTAAATTGCTTGCTACAGATAACTTATTTTTGAACTACTAAAACCCACGATATAACTAAAATATTGTTGAAAGTGTCTTTAAAGGCATACAAGCTGTCAGAATTGATTTTTTTTTTATATATTAAAAGTTGCCAATATTCGATGTTTTATACTAATTGTAGTTGAAATGTTTCATAATATCATACGTAAATAGCCTAGAACGAAGGAAATACGTCGCTGTTTGATTCTCTTGCATCTAGTAAAGCATTCAATGTTTACCCGCACAATATTCATACATTCATACGACCTACACAGTGAACTCATTCGGTAAAGCGTTTGTGCATGTGCGAAATTGTTTGTTGAAGAAAAAGCACATGGCACAAATAAAAATATTGACGGATTCTACACGAAAACGACACAAAAAGGAGGATTCAGCAAGCTTTGTGTAAAAATAAAAAAAAAATATGTTATACCGACCTACTCCATTTTTCAACACGTAAGCATAATTTAGTATCTTTTTTCGGCCGAATCGTATTTTGACAGTAGAATTGCATCGTAGTTTTTTATATATTCTTTTTTCAGGAGCAAACGCTAGGTGATATCTCTTTTAAATTAGAGTCTAAAATAATGAACTTCATGTCTGTATTTTTCGAAAAAAAAAAAAAAAAAATCTTAATTGTGGACTTAATTTATTCCATGATTTAATAGTAGAAGGGAAAAGGGAGTTTGCAAATAATTGTAATCTAGTGAACGGATTTCTAAATTTGGTTTGGTTGCGCAAATTTAATTCGTTTTCCTCTCGTATAAAAGGCAGTAAACAATCATATAAATATAATGGACTATCATTATTACGTATTTTGTAGAACAAGTTTAATTTTCTACTATGTCTACGAGAATGGAGGGGTTCCCACCCAGTTTCAAAATATAGGGATTCTATGCTTGCAAATTTTGGCAACCCAGTAACAATTTTAGCAGCTTCGTGTTGTATTTGTTCAATTTTATTTAAATCCAAAATAGTACAACCATCCCACAGTTCACACGCATACTCTAATAATGGCCTTATATAAGTAAAATATATTTTTTCGGGATTTTCCCTGTCAAGTTTAATTTTGAATTTACGTAGCAGACAGTTGACCAGATGTGCTTTTCAATATATTTTGAATGTGACAATGCCATTTACAATTCGATGAAAACGTAACACCCAAATGTTTATGATTTACTACAAATTCAACATCCTCATTATTGAAAAGTATTTGAGGTTTAATATTTTCCTGATTTGTTGAGAATAGCATACACTTAGTTTTTTGGGGATTAATATCCACTAACCATTTTTTTTTTACCAATGGTAAATTTTCATCATATCTGAATTTAATCTTTGTTCAATTTCATTTATATTAGAAGATGAATACGATAGTGATGTATCATCAGCAAACAATCGTGAAAGACTTTGAATATCTTCAGTAATATCATTGATATATAATATGAATAGCAAAGGTTTTAACACTGATCCTTTAACGTTCCCTACCTCTGAAAGACAATTTTGTAGAACAACTTTTTGATTTCTGTCACTTAAGTAATTTTCAAACCAATGCAACAAATTCTCGGAAATTCCATAAGCTTTTAATTTTTTAAGTAGGCCACGGTGCCAAACTTTATCAAATGCTTTTGATATATCACAAAATACAGTACACATAACTTCACGATTGTCTAATGATAAACAAATATTGTGGTAAATTTCAATAAGTTGGTGGACGGTTGAGTGTCCGCGCATAAATCCGGACTGATATTTATAAATAAGAGAGTTGTCCAATAAGAAATTAAAAATATATTTGAAAACAACACGTTCAAAAACTTTCCCAACACAACTAAGTAAACTAATAGGTCGATAATTTGATGGGTCAGATTTTACACCTTTCTTAAAGAGTGCAATAACTATAGCCGACTTCCAATTTTTTTGAAATTTTCTAGTTTGTAGGGAATAATTAAATATTAACTGGAGGGGTTTACAAATTGTAGAAGCCATATTTCATTTAGCATACAGTGACTTATCAGATCGCTACCTACTGCTTTCCCAAGCTGTAGACATTCAATTATGTCCTTAACTTCATCTGAAGTTATATGTAGAGTGTCTATTCTATTACCTGTGCGATCATGAAAATCGGGGGTAAGAACATTAGAATTTTCTATTTCAGTTATGGAGCAGAAAAAGCTGTTTAATATATTGGCTTTATCCTCATTATTTATTACGTACTCACCAGAGTCCAATTTTTGCAATGGAGGGATGTTTGGGGAATGGTTACAGTTCCCCATTACAGGGGCGGATCCAGGATTTCAAGTTAGGGGGGGCGCACTTAAAAAAATTGCGTCGAGCGGAGGGAGGCGCGAAAAATGTTGGGGTATTTCGTGTGAAAAATCACGATTTTACGCCAAAAAATAATATTTTTTCCAATTTTAGGGGGCCCCCCCCCCCCCTGGATCCGCCCCTGCATTAATGTTTTAACCAATTTCCAGTATGATTTTGGATTTGACTTACCATTTGTATCTAACATATCATTAGCATTGATGAAAAATTGCTCTCTTGCATACTTTATCATATTATTAACTTTGTTCCCTTGGGTCTTATACCTACGTAGAAGATTTGGGGAACTATTTTATTTTATTTGACATACATGTTTTCCATACAGCTGTCAATGAATGTTTGGTACCTTTTTATAATCAGTAAAAGGATGTGTATAATGGAAAATAACCAACAGCAATTTCACCAATCACATCAATCATTTCTCCTGTTAATCTTATACTTCAAAACAGAGGCAAAAATGTATGGAGGGGTTAAACATGTCAATAAGCTCATAAAACGCCGCCTCTTCATAACTAGATTTCCATAACCAAACATATAAACAGCCATAAAAATAACTATTAAGATTTTCATGCACTGTTTAGGAAATCGATTCTGTAGTCATAACAGGAATTATTGGAAACAAAAATCATCTGATTTGAGTGTGCACGAAAATGTGATAGATATCAGTTATTCTCATCACTAATAGAAATAAACAATTCTTTGACACTTCACTTTGAGTACTGGGATCCATATCATAATTATTTTTCATGTCCGGTGTATTGTTGCTGTCATCTCATCGGGTAAATGCACTGAAATTGTCAGTGTATTTGTTTAAGAGTACATCCTGTAATTTTCCGTAATTACCGACACAAATATCGATAATTTTATATGCATTAGGTTTTATTTAAAAAACTGATAAAATTTCATGCATATTTCAATACATTTAAAACGGAACCAATTGAAAATATCTGAAAATTGTTGCTTGTTTTTTTTTCACATGAAACATTCTCGTGATAAATTACATTTTTGAACATAAATGTGCCCTGTCAAATTGACATTGTATTACTCGTATACAACAAGATGCGGGGTCAGGTCATTATTCCGACAGCCCATTGCTCCGACGGCCCATTATTCCGACAGCCCATTGCTCCGACAGCCCATTTCTCCGACAACCCATTATTCCGTCAAAAATGGTCAAAAGTAGTATAATTATCTTAAAACCTGTTGTTTTTCTTCTATACCTAACGGAAAACTGACTTTAATCTTTATACTCACTGGGCGGATTGTTTCTGTATTAAACTAAAGGGTAAATATGAGGTCAAAGTCAAATGTCATGGTGCTAGCAGATTCCTTACATCATGACGACATTTTGAAATAAATTAAACCAAAATGGAAATTGAATTATAATTCGAAGGTAAAAATGTGGGAAGGGAGCAATTCGTGTCTGAAAATAAAATATATTTGGCCTAAAAATCAGATTTTATTTTCTTGTAGTTAAGCCAGTAAACAACAATCAGTCATGACAGAGATATTTGTAGATGGACCAGTACCAATGTCACAACACAGAAAGTAACATCTCTGTAAAGTTTGGTTAAGTTCTGTTCAGGAGGTTACTGGAACTAATATCGATCGAGTGAAAAATCTGTTGTTATATTCATCTCAGGTGGTTATCAAAGAGACAAGCAATATGTGAAAGGTTTACAGTCGAACGCACGACAGACACCAAGTGATTGTGGGGACCCGGGTGGCTCAATGAGTTAGGTCGCTGGATCTAACAGCTCATACAAACCTATCACCAATACGGCGTGGGTTCGCGCCCGGCTTTGTAAATTACAAAAAGGGTGCACACGACTCGCAGCCGCAAGTGATAAAGTTTACCAGTTGCTTGTCCATGGTCGGTAGTTCTCTCCGGGTACTCCGGCTTCCCCCACCACTAAAACTGGTCGCCATGATATAGCTGAAATATTGTTGAAAGTGGCGTTAAAACACCAAAAATCAAAAATCAATCAACCAAGTGATTGTAATACTCACTTGCAGTTTTAACCAGGTTAGCTAATTACCGCAAAATGTTCACGACAATTAGGACATTTTGTTGTTGTCTAATGGTCAGGCATCTCTCTATTTTAAGATAGCTGTATGCATGTTTGGTTTCATTTTAATGTCTCAGGTACAACATAATTCATTTTCCATTTTGGTTTAATTTATTTCAAAATGTCGTCATGATGTAAGGAATCTGCGAGCACCATGACATTTGACCCCATATTTACCCTTTAGTTTAATACAGAAACAATCCGCCCAGTGAGTATCAAGATTAAAGTCAGTCTTCCGTTAGGTATAGAAGAAAAACAACAGGGTTTAAGATAATTATACTACTTTTGACCATTTTTGACGGAATAATGGGTTGTCGGAGAAATGGGCTGTCGGAGCAATGGGCTGTCGGAATAATGGGTCGTCGAAATAATGGGCCGTCGGAATAACGAGTTGTCGGAGCAATGATACGCACCCCAAGATGCTATGCCGTTTGTTGAAAGGGATATTGCATACTTACTATATGATTATTTCCTCTTTTACTTAAAATTGGGCTATGAGTGTTTCGCGACACTTTCAATTCTATTTAGTCGAGTACACCCAACGATGATTGGGATTCAAACTATCAATCAATCAATCAATCATCTTTATTCTCATAAACCATATACAACGGTACAGAGAAGGCATAAATACATATAACAAATACAGAATAGATATAAACATATATACAGTATATACAACAAAGACATGGGTGTGAGACAGCCTAGAGAACAAAAGATTTATTTATATTTCGTATAAATTTACATAATTTTTCCATATTTTGTTTTCCATAAGCACTCATGATTTGTTTAAATTTAAGAATATTTGGTCTTTCTCGTAAATTTGTAACAATGAACCTATTTCTAAAGTTTGAAAAATGTTCACATTCCATTATGTAATGGTATTCATCTCCAATAGTTATATTGTCACATTTTGTACATATTCTATTGACACGGTCAATATTATTCCACCGACCAGTTTCTATAGGTAATTTATGATTGGTAGTTCTGAATTTGCATAGGGTATAAATATCCTTGTCTTCTAAAACTCTAAAAGTAATTTTCACATTCGAAATTTTCTTTGAATATTCTATAATTCAATACTTTTGGGGAGTGTTCAATTAGGGAGTACCAGCCCTGTTTAAATTGATCATGCAGGCGTAATTTGATACTCGAAATTAACCAATTAGAATTTGGAATATCTTGATTTATCCAAATACTAGAGTAGCCTGTTTCATCGAAAAGTTCTTTTAAATATTTAATCCAGACGAAGTGAACATCTTCTTCAATAGAAAGAGTGTATAAAAGTTTATATGACAGGTACGATAGTTTTGTTTCTTTCCCCAATAAAAATCTGGTCCAAAATGACACCATCCTTATTTTTATATCAATTTCGATAGGAAATCGCCCCAGTTCCCCATAAATCATATAATTAGGTGTCGATGATTTTAATTTCAATAGTAATTTACAAAATCGTAATTGTATTTTTTCCAGACAATCAATATTTTCACTATATCCCCAAATTTCCGACCCAGAAAGAAGTATAGGTTTAACCATTTTTTCAATAGTTCGAGTTGGCATTCAACAGATAAGTTATGAGTTCGTCCTCTTTTTAAAACTTCATACATAGCCTGTTTGGCCTTTTCTGCTTGCTTTGTGATTGCTTTATTGAAATTTCCAGTTCTGTTTAAAAGTATTCCGAGGTAATTAAATTCGTTTACAATTTCTATTTCAGATCCATTTAATGAAAAATGTATATCTACAAGAGGTCGTCCTCTAGAAAAAAATGAAAATTTTAGTTTTTTCTGCATTTACTTTCAATTTCCATTTTTTGCAGTATTCTCCAAAAATATTCAATTGAGCTTGTAGATCTTCGCGCGATTCAGCCATAATAACAGTATCGTCTGCTTACAATAGAACGAAAAGTTTCAAATAAATATTAACATTTTCTTCAATTTTTTCTGAAATTGTTTTAAGACCTGGGTAGGTTTTCTTTTTCCAAGAAGTTTTGTAAATCGTTTAAGAACAATGCAAACAGAAAAGGGGACAAATTATCACCTTGTCTCACTCCTATATCACACGAAAAGTAAGCTGATTTACAATTATTATAATTTATACAAGATTTAACATCATTATGCATGTTTAAAATAACATTGTACATTTTCCCGTTTATATTATTTAATAGAAGTTTATACCACAGTGGTGATGAACACTGATTGTACATGTACTATATAGATCACAGACACTACACACTATATCAATACAAATACAATATAGTCAATGGTATGAACACGGTGTATTGGGCAATATAAAGAGAGAATGCTTCCAACGCAAAAATATCTGTTTATTATTCATATTTATATGTTGTTTTATCTTTAATCAAGAAAAAGTATATATTTTATTTTTATTTCGTATGCATATATTCGGTGCGAACAGCACAATCATGGTCGATCAACGGTGGATTCTGACGTTCATCAGCAGTGGCCTCCGTCGAAGTACAGTTGTCTGCAATCCCATAAATCATTTGGCGGAGAAAAATTAGGTAGTGCTACCTACAAAAATACCACAGTTTGAATTTTGAAAACCGTGCACGGAAAAAACAAACCGATTACACAAGATACGATTTTCTTACCATTGACTGCATGCAATTTTTCCATTAATATAGTGCCAAGGGCCTGTGTTTATATGTAACTTATTTTAACTATCAGTCATGGCGCCCCTCAATTGGTACTTAACATTTAAATTTGTCTTTGATAAAGATAAGCAAAGAAATTACCTAAGGGAAATACCACACAATGAGGAGAGCTTCGAAAGGGAAATTGTTTGTGAATAAAATATGTTTAATATACACACAACAAAACAAAGGCAAATTGTAGATTTCGCATTCATTCTATATAACTTAGTAGCAATACAAAGAAAAACTAAATACAATGGGCAGTAATTTAAACTAAATACAATGGGCAGTAATTTAAATTAAATCTGAACCTGTAATCTATTTTGTGTATTTCTAAATAAATACCTTGATGAGCTAAAGTTGCTATACAAATCGAGTAAACAAGACGAGAGAAGACAGAAAGATACATGATACATACTGCTATTATATGTAACTATCATACATTTTAAATCTTTTCCATCATTTATAATTGCACAGAATGAATTACAAAGTATTGAAAAATATATGAAGATGAAGAAAAGTCTGAAGATACCAAAGAGGTAATCAGAAGCCGTAATCGAAGGACAGACAACACAATGGTCAAAGGAAAAAGGTCAAACGGACAAACAACGATCTACAAATTAAAGCATTACACAGAAAATTAAAGATCGAGCAACACGAACCCCATTAATAACCGCGGGTGAACTCAGGTGCTCCGGAAGGGTTAGCAGTTACTGCTTCACACGTGAGGCCTATCATTTTACTGTTAAAGACACGAACATCATATGACATTGAAATCGTGTTGGACACCAGTATAGGTAAATAAATACAAATAACATATGAACCCCTACAAAATGAATGGGAATCAAGACGAATCGAATATCGTTTGTAGGCGGAAATCGTAGCGGACATTACCACACGGCACTAAAAACGTGAATACATGTAATTTGACAAAGATAAAAAAGAGATTGGATCACAATAAAATAGTAGAGATTATTCATACAGAAAACATACAAATACAATAAAGCGATGAGAATATTGTTTTCGAAGATAAAAAAAATACACATAAAAACTCAAACGTACAAAGAATAAATAACAAGCGACAAATTAATATTAGCTACAGGATCTCAAAAATCACTCCTTACTGAAATGAAAATATTTATAATACGTATACTCACTAAATGGTTAAATAAATAAAGTTAGTTCAGGAATAACCGACCGAACTCTTGATTATCTCTGAATTAGATCATTCAAGTTCCGTCTAACATCAGCCATATTTAGACGATGGCCAACGTGTCCGACTTCTGACACATTGGCGTATACCTGTTATATTCCGTTTCCCATTCTATTATTGCCGGATTATTGTGAAATAAATTCGAAATGAAAAAACTTACGCTCATTCGTGTTACAAAGACCTGCAGTTTCCTATAATAAACTTGTTTTCCCTGTGCTTTTTATATTTAAATAGTTTTCTATGTGGTATTGATTTACATTTATAAACAAGTCCAAATAATTGCCATCGTAATTTTCTCCATTGTCTTGAGATGATACTAATGGGAACGTTGACACATATCATCTATCCCATCTTAGATATAGAAAATAACACCTTGTGATTCCATGGAAATTTTCTCTTTAATCTAGGAATATCGTGTACAAACGGCGAGGATTGCAACTCGCATGCATATAAATTCTTCGGTCTCATTTTTTGTTCAATTCAGCAAATGGTAAATGCATACGTTGACAAAAACACTGGAATGGGAGGTTAAATCTGCTTTAATTCTGTTTATTATGTAGATTTATAGTTTTCATGAAAATAGTGCACAGTTTGAATAAGTGAGAATTTAAGCTTAAACCTTGAAGTTAACATCTACCTTTAAGTTTAATCCCGAGGGTAATAATACTTCAATGGTAACATCTACCTTTAAGTTTAATCCCGGGGGTAATAATACCTCAGTGGTAACATCTACCTTTAAGCTTAATCCCGAGGGTAATAATACCTCAGTGGTAACATCTACCTTTAAGTTTAATCCCGGGGGTAATAATACCTCAGTGGTAACATCTACCCTTTAAGTTTAATCCCGGGGGTAATAATACCTCAATGGTAACATCTACCTTTAAGTTTAATCCCGGGGGTAATAATACCTCAGTGGTAACATCTACCTTTAAGTTTAATCCCGGGGGTAATAATACCTCAATGGTAACATCTACCTTTAAGTTTAATCCCGAGGGTAATAATACCTCAGTGGTAACATCTACCTTTAAGTTTAATCCCGGGGGTAATAATACCTCAGTGGTAACATCTACCTTTAAGTTTAATCCCGGGGGTAATAATACCTCAATGGTAACATCTACCTTTAAGTTTAATCCCGGGGGTAATAATACCTCAGTGGTAACATCTACCTTTAAGTTTAATCCCGGGGGTAATAATACCTCAGTGGTAACATCTACCTTTAAGTTTAATCCCGGGGGTAATAATACCTCAGTGGTAGCATCTACCTTTAAGTTTAATCCCGGGGGTAATAATACCTCAATGGTAACATCTACCTTTAAGTTTAATCCCGGGGGTAATAATACCTCAGTGGTAACATCTACCTTTAAGTTTAATCCCGGGGGTAATAATACCACAGTGGTTTAATCCAGGGGGTAATAATACCTCAGTGGTTTGGTTTAAACATATTTTATTTGCCAATTAAACAGACAAATTGGATTAGACACAAGTTAAACAAACTTATGAAGTCTTCTCCAAATTACAATATGTTACAATAAAGAAGTACATAAAAGGCATGCATTACTATATGTAGCACTAATAACGAATCAATGATAAATATTCACAAACAGAAAGAAAAAGAAAATTAAGATGGATTCATATGATGTGCATGTTCACCCAATTCAATTCCAGTTATATAATAAGGAATCTTTTTGAACATTTAATATAATCAAAAGCATATTTAAATATAATACAATTTTGTTCATAAGTTAAATTATCATTGCCACATATCAGAAATTCAATATCTAGAGTGTAGCAGGTTGTAACCCTGTTGATATTACCTATCAATATAGTTCTGGCTTGTATTTATATAGGACAATCCAAAAAGAAATGTTTTAAATTTTCAAGGGCTGCACCACATCGACAAGATGGGTCAGATACGATTCCAACTCGAAATAAATCGAAATTCAAAAACGAAGCTAAATTTCTTAGCTGAGTTAAAATAATATTTAATTTTCGAGGACCACAGAAAAAATGTTTAGGGAACGACCATTTCACTTGAAGGGGGGGGGGGGGTATGTTTTTTTTCTAAAAAAATATTCTGATTCCCAATGTTGCTGAAAAAAATATTCTGATTTTGGTAGAGGGAAAAAAAAATAATCTGATTCAGAGTTTTTGTCATATAACCTTGTTTAATTCTGGAAATTTTTTCACTTGAAGGGGGGGGGGGGGTATGTTTTTTTTCTAAAAAAATATTCTGATTCCCAATGTTGCTGAAAAAAATATTCTGATTTTGGTAGAGGGAAAAAAAAATAATCTGATTCAGAGTTTTTGTCATATAACCTTGTATAATTCTGGAAATTTTTTTCGCGCTTTGCGCGACAAAAAAAAAATATTCTAACTCTTGTGTTGTCCGAAAAGAAATTTCTGAACGAAACAAAAACCATAACCCCCCCCCCCCCTTCCAAGTTAAATGGCCGGTCCCTCAGGGACAGAATGATTTTCAGTTTAGTCGATTTTCTTTAATTCGGATTTGAATTTTGATAAAGTACCAACGTTTCGAATATTGTTATTTAAACTATTCCACATTTTAATTGTGGAGGGGATAAAGGAATCACTAGTCGAAGACAGTCTACAGAAAGGTAAAATAATATCATTCCCATTTCTCAACGGATACACTGACGTACGTTGTATGGTGGGGGAATCAATGTACAAAGATAATTAGGGGTGTTTTTATTAACTATATTATAAAAAAGTTGAAGTTTCCTTCTCTTCCGTCTCGCAGATAATAATTCCCAACCTGTCTCTCTATATAAAATTTCAGTTTTGGTAAAAATATGTAAGCCTGTAACAATTCTGGCAGCTTCCAGTTGAAGTTGTTCCAGTTTTTGTGAATTTCCAATCCCACAATTATCCCATAGTTCACATGCATATTCAAAAAGTGGTCTAATGTACAAAAGATATAGTTTATCTAAATTAGTGCGACTAAGACGCTATTTCAATTTACGTAGAATGTTCAAATGTTTAGATACACTACTTTTAATATTATCAACATGGTTATTCCACTTAGCATCATTGCTAAATGTAACACCTAAGTGTTTATGAGAAGTGGTAATGGACACTGATTTTCCATTGAAAGAGAAATCAAGATTCTCTGGAACGCTACGATTAGAGAAAATCATGATTTCTGTTTTGTCAGGATTAAATGACATAAGCCATTTTTTGGACCAAATATCCATTTCATTCAAATCATGAGCAATAACCTTTTTTCAACTGCTTTGTGTCCTGATTTGAATAACCAAACGAAGTGTCATCTGCAAATAGTCTGCTCAGTGATATAAGTTTGTCAGCAATATCATTTATATAGATAATAAATAAGAGAGGTCCAAGGACAGAGCCTTGTGGAACACCTGCAGATATTTCACAATATGCTGAAGAATTATTTTTAATAACAACTTTTTGTCGTCTGGCTTTTAAATAACTTTTAAACCAATTAATTAAATTTCCAGTTATCCCATATGCTTTCATTTTATGTAAAAGGCCTCGGTGCCAAACTTATCAAATGCCTTAGAAAAGTCACAAAATACAAAACAATTTGCTTCCTTCAGTGGTTTAATCCCGGGGGTAATAATACCTTAGTGGTTATGAAAAGAAAGTTTAAACAGTGGTGGTTAACAATTCTACAAATATCAACAAAACGAACAATCATCTCTCACTTCAAATCATTGAACACAAAAAGACCACCACATATAATGACCTTGGACATCCAGGTCCTGACATGGGACAGTTACAGATATGAGGAGGGGATTTAAATTGGTTAATGGGTCCCGAGACCCATTACTCGCAGAACAAATAAATCATTTAATATCAATTAGTCATAAACATTTAAAGAAATTATAACATAAAATCACAGGCATGCAGTGATAAATTAAATGGTGTTGACAGCCATGGACATAGAGTAGATTTTATTTAATCAATTTGGAATTTCAATTAATAAAAAAAAAAACACGTTTGGAGATTTCAGGGAAGAATTTTAATTTACTTTTTACCACAAAAACACAATTTTGTTCTTTTTTCCTACCATGCAACAATTCCATTACTTATGTGATTTCTTAGAAAAAAAAATATATGGAATGTCAGTCAATCAGAAGATATAATATGCCGAGCTGCCATAAGAAAAGCTTGAAGATACCAAAGGGGTAATCAGAAGCCACAAATCTAAGATATCAAAGGGGTAATCAGAAGATACCAAAGGGGTAATCAGAAGCCGTAAATCTAAGATACCAAAGGTGTAATCAGAAGCCATAAATCTAAGATACCAAAGGTGTAATCAGAAGCCATAAATCTAAGATACCAAAGGGGTAATCAGAAGTCATAAATCTAAGATAACAAAGGGGTAATCAGAAGTCATAAATCTAAGATACCAAAGGGGTAATCAGAAGCCATAAATCTAAGATACCAAAGGGGTAATCAGAAGCCATAAATCTAAGATACCAAAGGTGTAATCAGAAGCCATAAATCTAAGATACCAAAGGTGTAATCAGAAGCCGTAAATCTAAGATACCAAAGGTGTAATCAGAAGCCATAAATCTAAGATACCAAAGGGGTAATCAGAAGTCATAAATCTAAGATACCAAAGGGGTAATCAGAAGCCATAAATCTAAGATACCAAAGGTGTAATCAGAAGCCATAAATCTAAGATACCAAAGGGGTAATCAGAAGCCATAAATCAAAGATACCAAAGGGGTAATCAGAAGCCGTAAATCTAAGATACCAAAGGTGTAATCAGAAACCATAAATCTAAGATACCAAAGGTGTAATCAGAAGCCATAAATCTAAGATACCAAAGGTGTAATCAGAAGCCATAAATCTAAGATACCAAATGGGTAATCAGAAGCCATAAATCTAAGATACCAAAGAGGTAATCAGAAGTCGTAAATCTAAGATACCAAAGGGGTAATCAGAAGCCATAAATCTAAGATACCAAAGGGATAATCAGAAGCCATAAATCTAAGATACCAAAGGGGTAATCAGAAGCCATAAATCTAAGATACCAAAGGGGTAATCAGAAGCCATAAATCTAAGATACCAAAGGGGTAATCAGAAGCCATAAATCTAAGATACCAAAGTGGTAATCAGAAGTCATAAATCTAAGATACCAAAGGGGTAATCAGAAGTCATAAATCTAAGACACCAAAGGGGTAATCAGAAGTCATAAATCTAAGATACCAAAGGGGTAATCAGAAGCCATTAATCTAAGACACCAAAGGGGTAATCAGAAGCCATAAATCTAAGATACCAAAGGGGTAATCAGAAGCCATAAATCTAAGATACCAAAGGGGTAATCAGAAGCCATAAATCTAAGATACCAAAGGGGTAATCAGAAGCCATAAATCTAAGATACCAAAGGGGTAATCAGAAGCCATAAATCTAAGATACCAAAGTGGTAATCAGAAGTCATAAATCTAAGATACCAAAGGGGTAATCAGAAGTCATAAATCTAAGACACCAAAGGGGTAATCAGAAGTCATAAATCTAAGATACCAAAGGGGTAATCAGAAGTCATAAATTTAAGATACCAAAGGGGTAATCAGAAGTCATAAATAATCAGAAGCCATCAATCTAAGATACCAAAGGGGTAATCAGAAGCCATAAATAGAAGAAGGATAGACAATACAATGGCCTAAAAAAAAGACAAACAATGATCTACAAAATATTACACAAGAAACAAAAATTCCAGGAATACCAACCCCACTAAAAACAAGGGGCAAACTCAGATACTCTGGAATGGTAAGCAGTTTCTGGTCTACATGTGGCACCAGTCGTCTTACTTTTCGGTCTCATTATTTCAATACATCAAATGGTAATGCATACAGTAGCAAAAAAAACACTGAAACGGGTTGGTTAAATCTGTTTCAATTCTGTTTATTATGTAGATTTATAGGTTTCGTGAAAATAGTCCACAGTGTGAACATAAGTCACATGACCACCGCTAAAAACCGGGGGTGAACTCTGGTGGTCCAGAAATGTAATCAGTTCCTGCTCCACATGTGCAACCGTCGTGTTACTCTTGTTACAAATCTGACTTGAGAAAGAAATGATTTTTGTCCATGACAAGATACATTTGTAAGACAGTACAAAAAATCATCTTATGTATCAACTTTTATTACTTCATTTCTAAAACATGTACAACAATTACAATGGAATATCACCTTTACCCACAATGCAACCAATCTAAAAACATGAAGGTTTTCTATGACACAGACGAAAAAAGAACCAACAATGTATAGTAAACATGAAAGGAGTCACATTTGATTTTGTCAGTTGAGAGACCAGCTGCAAATCCCTCACTAACTTTATCAAATAGAGTCTTGTTGCATTTGCCTTGCTACAGGCAAGAATCGGATCCCCACAATTTTAGATTTAATATGCAAGATTGCATAGTTATCTTAACTTCCATACACCTTGAAATTATATATATATTTATTGAATGACGTTTAGTAATTTATTGTTTTTCTCTACCATTGCCTTTTGTAGTATACCACGCCTTAAATAACATATCTTAGGCAAAGTGACATTAATAACTGGTGATTTATATAATACACATAAATATACAACTAGTTTAAACCCACCACTTTCTATTGAAATGCCTGTACCAAGACAGGAAAGTCATAGGGGTATCAAATTTGCCTCTTTCAACAATTTTTTTTATTTGATTTTGGAATTGTTCCGACAGTGTACTATTTGTTGTTTTTCATTTTATTTTTATATGGAGTGTGTTTTTTTAATGCAAACAACACTATAATTCTTTAACTCAACACTATAATTCTTTAACCCAACACTATTATTCTTCAACTCAACACTATTATTCTTTTGCATAAGAAAGTGTGTTTTTTTTGGGTTTTTTTTTTAAATACTGTATACATTATTAAGACAAATTCAAAATAAATGTGCAATTTAAAAAATAAAATTCTTTTAGAGCATATGCACCAGTAATTTAACAACGAAATATAAATAATTTTATGGCATTAGTTTTATTTTCAATTTCGTTGTTAAAAGGAAGACATATTGAAGAAAAAGCACAATAAACATGTATTAGTGGTATCCCACTAATTAATGCATACAAATGAAGATGAAAATAAAATTTATATGAAGACATGTATGAACTGACATAAATAGGAGGTGCAGTGATATCTTGGACTACAGTAATCTATCATATCAATAAGATCTAAGTCAATGGTCAACTCTGGAAGGCGTGTGCTCACCTTTAAATGATATTTTGAAATTTATACAGACTTACAATATAAACTTTATGGGGAGGAGGCGTAAATGTCTGATTATGTCGATAGAAATATGAAATATCAAAGTATATGGATGGTTTTATGATAGATATATGATAATGGAAACATGTGATAGCCATAAGAGCTAAAATATAAAATGATCCGTCATAGCTACGTCAAGGTTCTACAACACATTGCTTGCCAATGTATAGAAAGTAATATAAATGTTCAGACCAAACTATCAATAAATGAGATATGGATGTGAATTAACAGCAAAGAAAATCATATTTAAAACTTAGTAAATAAATAACAGTAATAGAATGCCACATTTATTGCTGTTCTATGTGTCAGTCATATAAAACATGATGACTGAGAAACTGACCTTACTTTGATGGCACAAAGACTATGAAAAATATCAAGGTCTTGTAACTGTGAAACAAACCAAATTACATACACCTTGCAGTGTATTGTTGTATTAATAACACATTACTTACATGTGGAAAATACTAGCATGACTGCATCATTTCATTAAGAGTGGATATTTGGGTCGACAAAATGAATATTAACCCACCCACTTTTCTTTGATTTTGGACATGTTCTGACCGTGTTGTATTTTTTTCGTTTTTCAATGTATTGTCTATAGGGATTTACTCACAGAAAAGGTTAAGACTAAATGATATATACACAATACATCCAGTTTAAAATCATCCAAGTTCAGAAGTAAGTGCAAGTTTACAAGTATAAGATTTATATATTTTCCCTGATGATAAATAATACAACAAAATTAAATAATAATACCAGTGTCATCTGACTAGAAGGTGACATAACTATTAGATCAACATTTTTATCTTCAATTTGAAAAAAACTGGAGTAAATTCCCACAGCAGTATTTATCAACAATCAGTATCAAAGAAATTATTGTACAAAATCTTTCAAGTAACAATACCATTAGGGAACGACCATTTAACTTGAAGGGGGGGTTATGGTTTTTTTCTAAAAAAAATATTCTGATTCCCAATGTTGCTGAAAAAAATATTCTGATTTTGGTGGAGGAAAAAAAAAATAATCTGCTTCAGAGTTTTTGTCATATAACCTAATGTTAAATTCTGGAAAAAAATTTCGTGCTTTGCACGACCAAAAAAAAAAATTCTACCTCTTGTGTCGTCCGAAGAAAATTTTCTGTACGAAACAAAAAACCATAACCCCCCCCCCCTTCAAGTTAAATGGTTGGTCCCTTATAACTTGTTTTACAGCCAACTGACTTGTGTGTGGATCCTTTATAGACTATGAGATTTCTACACTTTCAATAAATATATTCTATACCAATATACATCTGACTAAATAACATAATAAAATAATCTGGTCATAAATGGACGGAATATAAAAATAATGTACAACTATAATTTATACTAATATATTAAACATAAAATATAACAAAATGCTGGTCTTCATCATAATACAACAAATTTTAAACAATATTCAATATATAGCACTCAAATGATTTTTGACAATTGAGAAACACATGGATTAAATAAAAGTACATTTAATCTTCATCTTCAAAGTTTTTCAATATACATTTATTAAGAAACTTTTAATAATAAGTTCCCACACTTTCCATTTTCAAATAAAAATTTAATAAAATCTTACCAGACTTTTATTCACAAAAAGAAAATTAATCATAATTTGCCAGACTTTTATTTTCAAATAAATTTCACGTTATTTTGCCACACTTTCATTTTCAAATTAAAATTTAATTAACCTTTTGCCACACTTTTATTCTCAAATAAAGATTTGATATTATTTAGACAGACTTTTATTTTCAAATAAAGAGTGAATAAAAACTATATGAAGATCCAGCTGGGCAATTTTAATGGTTATAAGGTTTAACCACTGGAATGTTGGAAGAAGCCTTAGAAACTAGAAATAACTCACTAACACTCTTAAAACTAAAACACACATTTGAGTCAGAATGTCCATGGTTCATCTAGATGCATTATAAGTACATACATGTATCTCTATGGTATATCATATCACTAAAGAACATTTAAAATTTTCATTTTTTTTTTCAACGAGGCATGTTAAATACAATAATTATCAAAACTATTTTGATCATGTTACTGAGGGACATTTTGAATAAATAATCAGGTTGTGGCTTATGGTATTTAATGCCACTTTCAACAATATTTCAGTTATATTGTGGCAGTCAGTTTTATTGGAAGAGGAAACCGGAGTACCTGGAGAAAACCACCGACTTGTTGCAAGTCACTGACAAACTTTATCACATAAAGTTGTATCTAGTACACCTCACCATGAATAGGTTTCAACTCACGACTTCAGTGGTGATAGGCACAGAATGCATAGGTAGTGGTAAATCCAACTACCATACGATCACGACCACGATGGTCCCAAATAAATACTCAGCTTCAGACTTAAAATATAACCCTCAATTTAAGTTCAAATCTCTTGATATGACAAACAGTATCTTGATTTCAATATAGAAATCACATGAGATAAGATGAGATTCTCTTGAACTACAATATTCCGTGGTCATGTCTCAATAAAAGACACCAACATTGTTCATGGACAGAAATCATTGACTTGTCATCAATAATCCTACATCACAATAGCACCTCTGGTTGACTTGTATTCAATAATCATCATAATGTGTACCATTATCATCTGTGGAAAAAAAATAGATACAATTATAATGTCCAAACAAGGTAAAACTAAGAGGCTTAATGGATTCTACAATAAATAATATGGTTAACAATTGATCTGTCATTATATTAAAATAATAGTGAAAAATTTTGACATGAATTAAACTGCATCGGTGGTGTAATGGTTAGCGTGCTCGCCTCGAGTGCAGTAGATCATGGATTTGAGCCCTGATTGGGTCAAACCAAAGAATATAAAATAAGTATTTGTTGCTTCTCCGCTGCACACACAGCATTAAAAAGAAAGAGCATAGACTGGTTGACTCGGAATCAGGACAATGAATCCGAGTGAGGTGACATGTCTATCCGGTTGTTTCAGTGAGCTGGCACTATAAAAATTCAACTAAGCTTGTTGGTCTAGTACAAAGTGGACCTCATCATCATCTCATTGAAAATTAACTTGTTCTTGCCATGATATACCTGAAAAATTGCTGAGTTGGCATTAAACAACAATCACTCACTCACTAGACATGAATTATATACAACTATTGAATGTAGGATTGGATAATAGATCATAGAATATGCTTGTACCATTTGTACAAAGGTTTTAGTTCAAATGGACCAGATAAGATTTGCCCATATTTCAGTCATACAGACAGAGCGTAGTATGCACAATGTATATCATATTTAATGGTAGATTTGAAGGAAACTAGGCTTCTTTAATGGGCAACAAACACACATTTCTATGTCAATTAATACTTTATATTACCTACTGTTTTCTGAGTAGAATGCTGTCATTTGTGAGACAATTAGAAACTACTTATTACTATATTGGCCCTAACAACTGCAGACACCAAACATCAAATTAATTCATAGTTATTCAACATAACTTATGTTACGTACATGTGGCTTAAAATATTCTATTAATTCTATATATCATTGTCGGATTGTCATTCATTTTTCTAAGAAAAATATCTCATCTAATTAAACACTACATGTAGACATTACTATTCACTAATTAAGGTCTAAAATTAAGAGCTTTGAAGGATAAACACAATATATGTACATTATCGGAATATATCAAATTCATTTCTAAAGCTCATACAAATAAATTATATATTTTCCGACAATGTATGTATATTGTCTATGTATACAATTACCTTCTGAATTTCTGTGTAGATTTAGGTATAATTAAGGTGTATACAATTACCTGCTGAATTTCTGTGTAGATTTAGGTATAATTAAGGTGTATACAATTACCTTCTGAATTTCTGTGTAGATTTAGGTATAATTAAGGTGTATACAATTACCTGCTGAATTTCTGTGTAGATTTAGGTATAATTAAGGTGTATACAATTACCTGCTGAATTTCTGTGTAGATTTAGGTATAATTAAGGTGTATACAATTACCTTCTGAATTTCTGTGTAGATTTAGGTATAATTAAGGTGTATACAATTACCTGCTGAATTTCTGTGTAGATTTAGGTATAATTAAGGTGTATACAATTACCTGCTGAATTTCTGTGTAGATTTAGGTATAATTAAGGTGTATACAATTACCTGCTGAATTTCTGTGTAGATTTAGGTATAATTAAGGTGTATACAATTACCTGCTGAATTTCTGTGTAGATTTAGGTATAATTAAGGTGTATACAATTACCTGCTGAATTTCTGTGTAGATTTAGGTATAATTAAGGTGTATACAATTACCTTCTGAATTTCTGTGTAGATTTAGGTATAATTAAGGTGTATACAATTACCTGCTGAATTTCTGTGTAGATTTAGGTATAATTAAGGTGTATACAATTACCTGCTGAATTTCTGTGTAGATTTAGGTATAATTAAGGTGTATACAATTACCTTCTGAATTTCTGTGTAGATTTAGGTATAATTAAGGTGTATACAATTACCTGCTGAATTTCTGTGTAGATTTAGGTATAATTAAGGTGTATACAATTACCTGCTGAATTTCTGTGTAGATTTAGGTATAATTAAGGTGTATACAATTACCTTCTGAATTTCTGTGTAGATTTAGGTATAATTAAGGTGTATACAATTACCTGCTGAATTTCTGTGTAGATTTAGGTATAATTAAGGTGTATACAATTACCTGCTGAATTTCTGTGTAGATTTAGGTATAATTAAGGTGTATACAATTACCTGCTGAATTTCTGTGTAGATTTAGGTATAATTAAGGTGTATACAATTACCTGCTGAATTTCTGTGTAGATTTAGGTATAATTAAGGTGTATACAATTACCTTCTGAATTTCTGTGTAGATTTAGGTATAATTAAGGTGTATACAATTACCTGCTGAATTTCTGTGTAGATTTAGGTATAATTAAGGTGTATACAATTACCTGCTGAATTTCTGTGTATATTTAGGTATAATTAAGGTGTATACAATTACCTGCTGAATTTCTGTGTAGATTTAGGTATAATTAAGGTGTATACAATTACCTGCTGAATTTCTGTGTAGATTTAGGTATAATTAAGGTGTATACAATTACCTGCTGAATTTCTGTGTAGATTTAGGTATAATTAAGGTGTATACAATTACCTGCTGAATTTCTGTGTAGATTTAGGTATAATTAAGGTGTATACAATTACCTGCTGAATTTCTGTGTAGATTTAGGTATAATTAAGGTGTATACAATTACCTGCTGAATTTCTTTGTAGATTTAGGTATAATTAAGGTGTATACAATTACCTGCTGAATTTCTGTATAGATTTAGGTATAATTAAGGTGTATACAATTACCTTCTGAATTTCTGTGTAGATTTAGGTATAATTAAGGTGTATACAATTACCTGCTGAATTTCTGTGTAGATTTAGGTATAATGGGAGTTCTAATTGTGTTTTGACTACCATCGACGCCTCTCTCATACTCGTCAACATCAGCTAAATCTTCGTCCAATGAAGCTGTCAACTGCTGTAGTAACAGATCAACTGCCTACAGAAATAAAAAAAATTGTTAAGTTTTACATGTGTAGGAAGAAGAGTTGGAAGATACCAAATGGGTAATCAGAATCCATCAATCCAAAGACAGACAAATAACAGTATGATGAAAAAAGATTCCCAGATGTAGAATTAATTTACAAGAATAAGATAGCATTGTTTAATTACAGGACAGGGACAATTTCACATTGACTTTAGTTATTTTCATTACGATAGTTATCTGAAAATGTAAAAAATAAACATTGGGATTACCATGAAGCAAATCCATTATATTGCAGAGTTGCCATCTTGTTTTCCCACCCACATAAAAAACATTATTTTGTACAGGGACATCCAATATTTATGCATGTATAGTTTAAGCTTAATCAAGTTTGTAGCTTCTGTGGAAAAAAAAACATTTCTGTTTTTTTCCCATAGCGTCCTATGTTAGAATTTATTTCTGAGGTGGTGACCATCTTCAATTTCTGATTTATTCAAAAATTGCGGACAACTGACTACAAAGGAAGATGAACAAAAATGAAACGTCCAGATTAGCTAATAAAAATGGTCTTTGGTTAGTTTTATGGTGCTTAATGTCACTTTCAACAATATTTCAGTTATATCATGGCAGTCAGTTTTATTGGTGGAGGAAACTGGAGTACCCGGAGAAAAATACTGACCTGCCGCAAGTCACTGACAAACTTTATCACATAATGTTGTACACTTCGCCCTGAGAGGGATTAAAAATCTTAACTTCAGTGGTGATTGGCACTGATTGCATAGGTAGTTGTAAATCCAACTGCCATATGATCAAGACCTCGACGATCCCTCATAACCCTTTGGATTATGTGAGTTAAATCAGATGGAACTCAGGAAAAATGGCAGACAATTGAGTACAGAGGAAGATGAACAACAATGTAAGGTACAAATGACCTAATAAAAATGAAGCATCACTGTCATGATAAAAGAATAACACATTGCTATTTTATTACTAATTAACACAGATTATCAGGTCTATCGTTGTTCTCTTTAGATTGTTATTTTATTACTAATTCACACAGATTATCAGGTCTATCGTTGTTCTCTTTAGATTGTTATTTTATTACTAATTCACACAGATTATCAGGTCTATCATTGTTCTCTTTAGATCGTTATTTTATTACTAATTCACACAGATTATCAGGTCTATCGTTGTTCTCTTTAGATTGTTATTTTATTACTAATTCACACAGATTATCAGGTCTATCGTTGTTCTCTTTAGATTGTTATTTTATTACTAATTCACACAGATTATCAGGTCTATCGTTGTTCTCTTTACATTGTTATTTTATTACTAATTCACACAGATTATCAGGTCTATCATTGTTCTCTTTAGATTGTTATTTTATTACTAATTCACACAGATTATCAGGTCTATTGTTGTTCTCTTTAGATTGTTATTTTATTACTAATTCACACAGATTATCAGGTCTATCGTTGTTCTCTTTAGATCGTTATTTTATTACTAATTCACACAGATTATCAGGTCTATCGTTGTTCTCTTTAGATTGTTATTTTATTACTAATTCACACAGATTATCAGGTCTATCGTTGTTCTCTTTAGATTGTTATTTTATTACTAATTCACACAGATTATCAGGTCTATCGTTGTTCTCTTTAGATTGTTATTTTATTACTAATTCACACAGATTATCAGGTCTATCGTTGTTCTCTTTAGATTGTTATTCTATTACTAATTCACACAGATTATCAGGTCTATTGTTGTTCTCTTTAGATTGTTATTTTATTACTAATTCACACAGATTATCAGGTCTATTGTTGTTCTCTTTAGATTGTTATTTTATTACTAATTCACACAGATTATCAGGTCTATCGTTGTTCTCTTTAGATTGTTATTTTATTACTAATTCACACAGATTATCAGGTCTATCGTCGTTCTCTTTAGATTGTTATTTTATTACTAATTAACACAGATTATCAGGTCTATCGTTGTTCTCTTTAGATTGTTATTTTATTACTAATTCACACAGATTATCAGGTCTATCGTTGTTCTCTTTAGATTGTTATTTTATTACTAATTCACACAGATTATCAAGTCTATTGTTGTTCTCTTTAGATTGTTATTTTATTACTAATTCACACAGATTATCAGGTCTATCGTTGTTCTCTTTAGATTGTTATTTTATTACTAATTCACACAGATTATCAAGTCTATCGTTGTTCTCTTTAGATTGTTATTTTATTACTAATTCACACAGATTATCAGGTCTATTGTTGTTCTCTTTAGATCGTTATTTTATTACTAATTCACACAGATTATCAGGTCTATCATTGTTCTCTTTAGATTGTTATTTTATTACTAATTCACACAGATTATCAGGTCTATCGTTGTTCTCTTTACATTGTTATTTTATTACTAATTCACACAGATTATCAGGTCTATCATTGTTCTCTTTAGATTGTTATTTTATTACTAATTCACACAGATTATCAGGTCTATTGTTGTTCTCTTTAGATTGTTATTTTATTACTAATTCACACAGATTATCAGGTCTATCGTTGTTCTCTTTAGATCGTTATTTTATTACTAATTCACACAGATTATCAGGTCTATCGTTGTTCTCTTTAGATTGTTATTTTATTACTAATTCACACAGATTATCAGGTCTATTGTTGTTCTCTTTAGATTGTTATTTTATTACTAATTCACACAGATTATCAGGTCTATCGTTGTTCTCTTTAGATTGTTATTTTATTACTAATTCACACAGATTATCAGGTCTATCGTTGTTCTCTTTAGATCGTTATTTTATTACTAATTCACAGAGATTATCAGGTCTATTGTTGTTCTCTTTAGATTGTTATTTTATTACTAATTCACACAGATTATCAGGTCTATTGTTGTTCTCTTTACATTGTTATTTTATTACTAATTCACACAGATTATCAGGTCTATCATTGTTCTCTTTAGATTGTTATTTTATTACTAATTCATACAGATTATCAAGTCTATCGTTGTTCTCTTTAGATTGTTATTTTATTACTAATTCACACAGATTATCAGGTCTATCGTTGTTCTCTTTAGATTGTTATTTTATTACTAATTCATACAGATTATCAGGTCTATCGTTGTTCTCTTTAGATTGTTATTTTATTACTAATTCACACAGATTATCAGGTCTATCGTTGTTCTCTTTAGATTGTTATTTTATTACTAATTCACACAGATTATCAGGTCTATCGTTGTTCTCTTTACATTGTTATTTTATTACTAATTCACACAGATTATCAGGTCTATCGTTGTTCTCTTTAGATTGTTTTCACTGTACATAGCAAACATTATTCTGTATAAACCAAACATTTAATGAGTATGATATTCATGAAACACTGAACATAGATGGAAAGAGATATAGAACTCTTTATATAACAAATAACAATAAGCTTACCACATCAGTAGAAACTTTTTCATGTAGTTTCCTGAGAGGGTTGTTTTCTATGGTTTTATCTCTGTGATCTCTTACAGTATAGAATTGTTCTATCAACAAATCCAACAGTAAATCTGAAATTAAAACATAAATTTAAAGTTTTATCTGCTAAATTAAATAGCCATGGAAATTCTGCTGCTTATTATCAATGGAGTTTATGCCTTGATGAGACTATTTGGAGCAAAGCCTCAACAGTCATAAAACTTTCAAGTACCAGTTTTGTACTTATACTCGAAAATCGTCCAATCAGAACACTTTATATATTGGTCTCAGTGTTAAGATTGGCTTTTTTTTTTCTTAGTATGAGTAGAAAAATTTCATCAAACATTTTATGACCGTGAGGCTATTTTCAGTGTCAATAAGATAATCCTGATACAAAAAAATACCAAATGTTTATATTTAGTCCAATTTGAAGCATAATTCAATGTAAAATTGTGATTTTTTTTTTATACAAGATGACTGAGTGCATTGTGCTGTTTTATTGGGGTAACAAAACAGTGAATGAAATAAAATATGAAAATTTCTGGTAGCATGATTTTCTACAATCTTAATTAAAATTAGATTCCCCTCAATTGAACTCCACTTTCTTTTCTTTGTCACTGTGTGGGAGATCTAACAATATGGCATTAGATAAAAAAAAAATGATCAAATTTTATGCACCATCAAAAAAGCATGTCAACAACATTAACATACTGTTAAGAAGAGTTTGAAGATACCCAAGGGGTAATCAGAATCGATAAATCGAAGAAGGACAGACAACACAATGGCCAAAAGAAAACGGATAAAAGGACAAACGATCCACAAAACACTACACAGAAAATTAAAAATTGAGCAATACGAACCCCACTAAAAACTGGGGGTGAACACAGGTGCTATGGAAGGGTGAGCAGTTCCTGCTCCACTAGTGCCGTCATGTTACTCTAGATACAAACTTGGTGATAAGTCATGAACGAGGAAAGGACCAGGAAGTGCTTACGACAAGTGGAACATATTCATGGTCATTTTTGACACAGATATTCCATAATGCTAAACTTAAGTATACAATTAATGAATAAAAAGGTATTTAGTTTAATATGGAATCACTGAAATAAAATGACATTGACTAAAACATAGGTGGTAAAAATAATGTCTTAATAAATTTCAAAACTTTAATCAGAACTTAATTTTAATCTGTAAAAATGTCTGACTTCACACTGAATATCCTTAGAATCCTCTTGCAACAGACTATTACTGAATAAATGTTCAATGTAAAGAACAAATGTTTAAATAAACACAAGACAATTAATATCTCAGTGAATACTTAAACAGACCATTATTATTACAACTATAGTACATTTAAGAACTAAAACTTACCAGACCGTCGTGGTTGTGATTGTATGGTAGTTTTATTTACAACTACCTATATGCAATCAGTGCCTATCACCACTAACGTTCTGAGTTCGAATCCCACTCAGGTGAGGTGTACTCGATACAACATTATGTGATAAAGTTTGTCAGTGACTTGTGGTTTTCTACGGGTACTCCGGTTTCCTCCACCAAAAAAAAACTGACCGCCACAATATAACTGAAATATTGTTGAAAGTGGTGTTAAACACCATTGCCCTAGCCCTAAAACTTACCATCTAAATATTTGTTGGCATGATCACTTTCTGACCATACTCGTCCCTGACTAGCTACCATTGAGAGTATATAATCCAGTAATATAGATTCCTGAAGTTTATCTCCAGCCTGTTTAGCTACCTAAAATAACAAACAACAAAGGTTATCAAGTTAATTATTAATTATATTTATGGACAGTAAAACTGTATAAGACAGTAAATGAGTAGAATCATTTAATTATTTCTTTGTGTAGGCATGATAAGTTGTTAACTTTAGGTAGGTTGACAAATCTAAGTACAATGTAGAATTAATTTGAATATCGAACATCATACTAAGTTTGATGTTAATGATTTAAATGATGAGAAATGTGCTCCGTTACATAAAATATATATTTTCCAATCATCAAATATATTCAAAACGTTCAGGTAGTGACAATCATATGAAAGAACTCCTTGCATTTGTTTTACTTTAATAAAAATATAATTCCCTAAACTTATTTCTTAAAAATAAAAAGGGGCCATTGTGGTCGTGATCGCATGGTAGTTGGATTTACAACTACCTGTGCAATCAGTGCCTATCACCACTAAAGTTGTGAGTTACAATCCCGTTCACGGCGAGGTGTACTCAATACAACATTATGTGATAAATTTTGTCAGCGACTTGCGACAGGTCGGTGATTTTCTCTGGGTTCTCACCACAAATAAAACTGACTGCCACGATATAACTGAAATATTGCTGAAAGTGGCATTAAACACTATAAACCAAACCTAAAAATAAATGCCTGTGAAGTAAACAAGTATTATCATGCAATAATATTAATGTTCTATATCTTAACCTATCATGCTATATTTTACCTCTTTTAATTCCCTCCTTTCTATTCTAGAATCATACTGACTAAGAACTTCCTGTGCAACCTCTGCAGCATCCTCATCTACTTCATTTACAATTAAATCTTCCTCAATGATGTTCTCTATCACAATGTCTGTAACAACCTCATTTATCTGAAATTACAAAAATTATCTCCCCTGTATAATCAAGTTTTCCTCTGTCACAATAGAATACCTGTCATATCATAGTAGCAAGTCACAAGTTTTCAGTCCACAACATTCTCTTTAACCCTTGGCTGTTATATGTATTAGTTACTTGTTTCTCATGAATATTTGCAAAATTGTTCAAATATTTCATGTTTGAGCAAAAAGTACTCAGAGAATTGAATAAAACATGTAGTATATCTAACAACAATAAATTGTAAACTGATGTATATTGTTATACAGTCAAACCTGTCTATGTTGAACCTCCTAGGGACTAGTATTGTGCTTGGAATAGAGAGATGATCAGTTTATACAAGTTAAATTAACAAAGATTTCCTACATTGAGGTTTTATGTAGTCGGTTTATTCAGGGTTTGGTTTATTCTGGGTTTGGTTTAGGCAAGTCTTTTCATTTGCTAAAGTTATGTCACTGAATTTCATGCATATTTAAAACAAGGGAATTCCAAAGACGTGTGAGGAGGGAGAGAAGAGGTATGAAATTCATCCGACAATTTGATCATTGTACTGAAATTATAAAATTATCTCCCCTGAATTATCTCCATTGGATTTACAATTATCTAAGCAAACAGTGCCTATCATCACTAACGTTGTGAGTTCGAATCCTGCTCATGGCGAGGTGTACTCGATACAACATTACATGATAAAGTTGGTTAGTAACTTGCGACAGGTCGGTGGTTTTCTCTGTGTACTCCGGTTTTCTCCACCAATAAAAGTGACCTCCAAGATATAACAGAAATATTGTAGAAAGTGGTGTTAAACACCATTACCCTCACCCATACACATCATATTGTACAAAAATGACAATCCATGAGCTTTGTTTCCTCCTTAATTACTTGTTTAATTAAAACCAAAATTGTTGATTCTTCAATGTCATAATAACAACAGTGTGATTGTATTAAAGACAGATATTGTCAGGACAATAATGAGGTATTTATAGCAGTTCTCAATAAATTAAAATAAAATAGAATACCAGTTCTTGTTGTATTTCTTCAATATGGTCATTAAGAAGGTCATCCAGTATAGAATTGACAGTGTCAGAAACATCGTGTCCCCCTACTGGAGCAGCTTCGGCCACTAACTCATTTACTCTAGCATCCATTGGTAATTTTGAAAAACCCATATAACTGAAAGTAAAACAATAATTCTATATCAATATATGACATGTGATAATATCACCAGGACATATAGCTTGGATCAACTCTTTATTGTTGTATGGGCAATTAGAGGCAACTACTGTTTAAACCAATCCTTCAATGAACCAGAATCATGTTTATACCAAAGTTGAAATAAAGTCTCAATGAACGAAATCTGTGCTAATTTAATCTGTATAAACTAAACACAACAGTTGGTCCCCATGAGGTTTGGCTTAGACGAGTCTCACTGTACATTTATGATTTTATCAAAATTTTACCCTATTTGAAAAATTCAATTCAACCAACAGCTCCTAGTTAAGCTTGTAATTGGTCACCTGACTCCAAATTTATAAAAGTGTCCAATGTTAAACTGTATTCCACAATCATCACAATCTCGTATTCTAGATATTCACCAAAATCAAATTTTGAAGACATCCATTGATGGAATTATCTCATTATTTATGATTATAACATTTTCCAGCAAACATTTATTCGTTTGGAAAAAGTCTTGTCTGAATAAGCATAATAATGAAACTAATTGTCTACAGATGCAGACAGACAATATCATCTCAAAATATTGCAGTCTAATAAAAAAATAACTTACTCTCCAACCAATTCTGCCATGGCTAATTTAACAGCTTCATGACTTAAGTCAGGTACAACTTCCTCTATTATCTGAGCACATACAATCTGGGCTTGGTCGTAGTATGGATGATTTTTTGGCTGAAGGTATAAATTGATTAATATGAGTTAATATCTGTATCCAGAAGTACTATTACATATAAATGTGAAACAATATATGTACAGTCAAATCTGTGAGTATAAAGGTAACTCAAGGGAACCTGAAAATGTACTCTATATGAGCAGCTGCTCTTTATATACAGGTTAAAATTATATGCACTATTCATTAATGGGGAAAATGAGGCTCCACTTTATAGGCAGTAATTTGTTTGACGGAATACACAATTTTCTTGTCATACAATATCTCTCAATTATAACTTTTGAGTAATTTAAATCATGAAATTTAGTATGTGTATTTCCTATTCAAATTCAAATTGATAGCAGTGACATGCATGATTCGTCATTTTATGAATTTATAAATTAAATGGCTTTGAAAATACTGAATAATGATAAACTATTCCTGGAATATTGAACAATTAACATATGGTTTTAATACAGTATTCTTATTATTTTAACATGATTGGTAGAATGTGTATAACAGTGATCTGTGTCTGCTTGAATGGAAATAAACTTTTGGTAATTTTTATCATGATGTTACTGAAACTATAGACAAGTGTCACCTGCTGACATGTGTTCATTTTTGTAAATATGTGACTGTTATTTCAACGGAAATATATAATTATAATGTAACTCTTGACATATTGAAATACTGAAATTAATTTTTGCGTTAGTGTACAAATACATGTACTGACATGATATGTGATATAATATGGACTCTATTTCTGAAAATGAGGTATTATAAGGTGACCACATTGCATAAAATACAAATTACTTTTGGAATGTATGCAATTGTTCATTTAGAACAGAAATTAACTGTAATTTCTTTGAATAACTGCTAGCATCAATCTAAGATTATACTTTCACAAATATCTGTTTTACTGGGTCTGCTAGCATGTAAGCAGAAAAACCTAATTTTGACAATGATGGCTAGTGTATTAAATACAATACCTAATCTAATTAATATTACATGTTTGTTGTCTCTTTTTTTTAATTTTCTTTAGTTAATTCTTTAATTTCTTTAATTAACATCCATCAATATACAGTTTGGTGACATGTCAGGTAACCTTGTATTCATCTTCCATCGTCCAATCATATACATATATATATATATATAAACGTCTAAAATGGTTTGTAAAACAACACCAAGTACACAAAACAAAGTGATAAAGAATTAAACACTTCGTTGAATGACACACACATATATATACATGTATATACATGTATATATATACGTCTGAAAATTAAACCAAACAGTGTTAGAATTAGATTTTAGAGCTGTCAAATTTTTGTTCTTCCCTCGACGGGATTTGAACCCACACCATTGATACACTGCAGCACCATTCGCTTAGCGCCCTAGACCACTCAACTACATCCACTCCCTTAAAAAGGAGCTTCAATAATCGTAATGTTACCTTTTCTCGTAAGGCAAATCTAGAGATACACGTAAGACATGTGTATAAGTGTGTGTAGATGGTACATATATACTTAATATTATAATTTGACAGCAATCTAACTCAGCAATTTTTAATATATATATATATATACAGTGACAAATCAGAAAACACTTCTCAGTTTATGTTTGTACCTCAAGTTTCGGTAGGGTAATTGCTGATTGGCCTGTTGAAGATATGAACCCTGACATGACTCCATATTGTATTTAAATAGATGTAAGTTTGTGGCAACAAAAAATAAAACAATCATCTATATTTAATTAGATTGATACAATATATAAAATGGTAAACAATTTCTATAATGATATAAATATTTTCATTTGTCATATAGTAATATTATTACAATAAATTTGGTTATGACTTATTGCAGTATAACCAACAAGTTCTAATAATTAATACTCCAATGAAAATAGTAAAATAACAAACTAGCAATCTACAAACACACTATTGTGACTAATAATTGAAATATATATAATTATCTAAAAAATATTTTACTGACAATAAAAAGTTCACTGCAAACACCTAAATCTAGAGCTAAAATTGAAAAAAAAAAAAAAAAAAAAAAAAAAAATGCTATATTTGAGCAAAAAATGTGATATTCATTAGCATATAAACATTTTTTGCTAAAAAATAAATCCATTTCAAGTCCTAGGACTGTAATGAGTACTGGTATTGTGAATAACATTACTTCATGCTGTCTTTTGTAAAAACAACAAAATAAAATTGTACCCTATCCAAACTGTCATCTATTAATAAAAAGAAAATTTGATAAACAGTGAAATCTGTTGAACCCCAACCTCCATTGTGTTCAGAATAGACAGGTGTTCAGTTTATACAGGTTAAATTAACAAAGATTTCATACAAGTTTTGTATATACAGGATTCTAGTTTATTGAGTATTTAGTTTCACTGTACTTATCTCTTAGTACTTATCAGGTATATTCAAATTTAACTGACTTTTGATCTAATATACAAAAAGCTTGGCTTGAATCCACACACAAATTGTGCTGATATTTCTAGAAGGCATCCCATTTATACTGTATGATATTTAATATTACTGGTACATTCTAAAATATGGTGGGGATGATACAGTTTAAAATGATAAGGGTCAATAATCATGATGTGAGTATATGTATGTATTATTTTCTATTCAAGAAAAAGCATAAAAAAAAAATTGTAATATCCAAAATTGTTTGTCAAGGTCATTAATAGGTCAATTAGATGAGATTGCCCCCTTTGTTTTAAATGAAATGGTCGTCTCAATGTCTTATTTGTAAAAAAAAAAACAAACAAACAAACAAACAAACAGTAAAAGACAGTAAAATGTTTGCATAATTCTTCAAAATATGTTCTGTGCAAAATTTTAATTTACATGTGCATAATCTCATTTTTTATAAGTATTGAAAAATACCATATATAAAACTGATATATACTTGGCATTACCACATGTCAATAAAACAGACATCCTGCCCCCAACTTCAATCCCTTCTAAAATGTGTTAGAAAATACATGTATGTAAGAAATTGTGTAAGAAAATACCTTTCCATGTTCCACCTTCTAATACTATAGAGTAAGCATGCAGACAAGACAAGGTATAAATAGTTAGTGAGTCAAAGTAATATAAGATATAGTATATGTAATGCATTAGTATTAGAGGGAGGTGGGTTAGCTACAAACCAGTTTGTTTAAGTCAGTAAGTGTCTCTATTAGCATATCAGGAATGATCTCCTCCAAGCTGTCATTAATAAACCACTTAACAAAACTCTCAGCAAAGAGAGGATGATCATTGTAGTAAAATAAGGAAAGCAATTCCTGTCAAAACAATAACAGTAGAAAATGTATGGAAAGCAATTCCTGTCAAAACAATAACAGTAGAAAATGTATGGAGAGCAATTTCTGTCAAAACAATAACAGTATACAACACCAATTAGAAAATGTATGGAAAGCAGATCATGCTATTAATGTTAACATATATGAACCAATGGTTAGCTCCAGAAAATAATATTAGGTCTTAGATTTTAAGATTGAACAAATAACAATACTTTTTAGATTGAAAGCTCCGTATTTCTTGAATAATTAAAAAAAAATTGTAATATTGAGAATCCAATATATAGTTCCTATCTGATTAAACTAGTTAAAATTAGCAATAAACTGTAATATCTAGCATGTAGAATATTAAATTGACAACCAGTAGCTGACAACAATGCTTCTAAATTACAATTCTTAGAACACTGGAACTTTGCAAAAAATACATTGCTTTGATCTATGAAAGAACGACTTCAATTTCAAGTTTTTCAACATAGAAATTTTAGAAATTTAATATCTATTAAGATTGAAAAATTAAAACTATAATTATTATCTAAGGCTGAACCTTGATTTTTTTTTTTGTAAATTTTACTTAAACAAAATTCAACAAAATTCAAGTTGATTTTATATCTGGTCAGTAATTTATCTGGGTGTAAGTAACCAAGGTTCAACAATAGACACAAAGATAGAAAAATGTAACAGTTTTTAATATCCCAATATAATATATTAATCTAAAGACCAACACCATTGTTAATTGTAATACCAATAAATAACATGTAATTTCAGCTTTAATAAATTAAATTTTCCAATAATACAAACCATACAGATAAGGACAAACCAGCAAAATTTTTTTCATCTGGTATTCAACAGAATTTTCAAATTTACAAATAAATTAAATTCTTAGCAAATTAATTTGCTTACATTTTGACAGATTTAAATGAATGGAAAATGTTTCAAATAATTTAAACTACCAGTAACATTATTTTATTTTGTTTTTAAATGTTCAGGATTTTTTAGCTGTGTTTCATTTTTAAATTAATAACACAGCTAAAATACCTCACACTTGAAAAAAATAATAATGGTACTGGTTGTTATTGTATTTGATAATACTTGAGTGATGTTAAAGGAGTAAGATAATACAATGGAGGACATGCAGTTAGGTTGACATGTAAACTGAAGAAAATGTGACTTTCTCAAATTATCTTAACATTGTAATGAGTAATTTCAGAATCTAATGAATCATGGGTAATTATCTACAATAGTTCTGGTTTGCTTTCATGTCATTGGTCAATGCGTGGTTGTTCAAATTTTTTTCAACCAATGGTATTAATAGTATGGAAGGAAGTCACAGAATGAAATAGCCTCTGAAAGCAAGATATTCAATTGTTAAAAAAAAGTATTAATCCATTGAAGCATAAAATTATGATTGCTGTGAAAATAACAACAATCTGGTTAAAATCAAACACATTTTTTGTATTAAATACCCAAAAATCCATTAACTTTTAACACATACTCCATCTTATATTTTGTCTATAAATAAACCGATGAAAACACTATTGGAACAAAATCTTGTCAATGATACCAGTAACAGCAAAGGAAAAGCCCTGGAATAAACGACCATCACTAAGACTTATCTACTCAACATTTAGATTGATTTGTGTCAGTCAGATATTAATGGAGCATACAGTATCTAACATAGTTATAATCAGACTGAAGATACCAATTATACACTCTTGAAAATGAAATCATTCTGAATAGGTCTGATTCTTTTACTTCTTAAACATATCAGGCCACCATTTAACAAAATGATAGTTTACCCAAACCCGACCCATGGATGTTGGACATGGGTATGTAGGGACATTCATTTTCTTTCTATTAAAATGTGTTAAAATTTGAATTAAGATGCCTTATCACTATGGAACTAGGAAATACCCAAAAACTTAAGAAATATGTTTTTAGAGAAAAAAAAATTGAGTAGGTACCTTTTATTCTGGTAGAATGATTGATTGATTGATTTATTGTGCTTAATGCCACTTTCAGCAATATTTCAGCTATATCATGGCGATATTCTGGTAGGACACATTTGGGCAAACACACAATTGATTAATTCATGGCCTCAAATATAA
Source organism: Bathymodiolus brooksi (assembly GCA_963680875.1). Taxonomy (NCBI): domain Eukaryota; kingdom Metazoa; phylum Mollusca; class Bivalvia; order Mytilida; family Modiolidae; genus Bathymodiolus; species Bathymodiolus brooksi. Next base: position 58,201,185 of record OY804578.1, read on the forward strand.
AACAAGTTCAAAACATTATTTGTTTGAACATGTGCAATGATGTGAGACTGTCTTTTGATATTAAGGTATCTCCTTTAAGTTATGTTTATACAATTAAAACATCAATTATAATTTATATACTATACATACTGGTTCATCCTGGTACTTTCTGGCCACTACATCATCTATGTTTTCTGGGGAATATGGCGACTGTTGAGGTTCAATGTACTACAAATTACAAGTTAAACATGAAAATTACAAATAATATAATATACCCCATTATATTAACATCTAAGAAATATATACTTCAAATAATGGAAATGAATTTCAAATTTAAAGTCACATAAAAAAATATCTTGCTCATCGAATATTGCGGCTGATGTTTTTCTCAACTTTTTCTGAAATCACTCAAATTTTACTATCAAAATACAATGGCATGAATCTGCTAGCAAAAGATGAGATGGGCTGTTTTTATGCCGCATGTATACTGAACCTGGTAATAATTGCAGATGAAAGAAAGATTTAATTTAATAACAATGGAAACAACAATAATGAAACCATTTAACTTTAAAGAAATGTTTTTTTCTCATTATAAAAATATATGGAAACAATGTAAGTAAGATCAACAAATTCAATAATAAGTAATAATTAATATATCCTGTAAATACCTTGTATCTTTTGAGTACATCATTTCTATCAGGATCAAATATTTCAACTCTTCGTCTATGTGTACGATTCTCTTGAGTGTAGTCATTATGTACAGGAAGTGAATGATGCACTCTGGGACTTTTTTGATATTTAGAATGCCTGCCACCTTGAGGCTGTGAATAGTGCACATTTGGTTCTTTATTTTGTGTCCTTTTAGCCCTTTTGTCTCGAGCTTTTTTATTTTTGTAACCATACTGTGGAGGTGGTGGATAATAAATCGGAAAAGGAGCTCCAAAAACTACTTGAGGTGGAGGCTGTCCAAGTTGAGGAGGTTGATATGCTGGGTATCCATATGCAGGATAAGGGTAATGCTGAGGCATGTAATAATTTTGTTCACCACCCGAGTCATCCTCACTTTCTTCTCCCCAGCTGTCATAATCTGGTGTTCTAAATATACAAGAAAATAATTCATATTTTCTAACCATTGTTTTACATTCCTCCAGATATTTGATACTAAAATATTCAATCTATCTACCTACTTCAAAAACTGCAAGTCAGATTATAGGAAACAATATTTTTAAGGATATCTTTATTAGAAAAATTGAAGCTTGATAACTTTATGTTCTAAAATGCATCTTTATAGGAAATTTAATAAAACCCAATGAATCACTCTATACTAGCTAGTAGTCAGTTAACTAAGAGAATTCACTGACCCTACAATCAATGCACTGTCCATGTTAATTAATGTCATTAATTTTTGTGACAGTATGTTGTCTTTTTGAGTGGAAGTGAATCTGTGAAGATTTTTTCATTGTTTGTTTATATATGTATTGCCGTTGGAGATCCAATAGTCAATAGGGGACAAAGATCACTGAAATAAGGTCACATAAGATGGGCGATTTCAAATACAGCTTTAATTACTATGAAATTCATTATAAATGGAAATTATAATCAAGGTCACACAATACAAATTATTGCTTTAATAGATGTGGTAACTAAACCAGGTTTGACTATACTTAATAGATGTGGTACCTAAACCAGGTTTGACTATACTTCATAGATGTGGTACCTAAACCAGGTTTGACTATACTTCATAGATGTGGTACCTAAACCAGGTTTGACTATACTTAATAGATGTGGTTACTAAACCAGGTTTGACTATACTTAATAGATGTGGTAACTAAACCAGGTTTGACTATACTTAATAGATGTGGTAACTAAACCAGGTTTGACTATACTTAATAGATGTGGTAACTAAACCAGGTTTGACTATACTTAATAGATGTGGTAACTAAACCAGGTTTGACTATACTTAATAGATGTGGTAACTAAACCAGGTTTGACTATACTTAATAGATGTGGTAACTAAACCAGGTTTGACTATACTTAATAGATGCGGTAACTAAATCAGGTTTGACTATACTTAATAGATGTGGTAACTAAACCAGGTTTGACTATACTTAATAGATGCGGTAACTAAACCAGGTTTGACTATACTTAATAGATGCGGTAACTAAACCTGGTTTGACTATACTTAATAGATGCGGTAACTAAACCAGGTTTGACTATACTTAATAGATGTGGTAACAAAACCAGGTTTGACTATACTTAATAGATATGGTAACTAAACCAGGTTTGACTATACTTAATAGATGCGGTAACTAAACCAGGTTTGACTATACTTAATAGATGCGGTAACTAAACCAGGTTTGACTATACTTAATAGATGTGGTACCTAAACCAGGTTTGACTATACTTAATAGATGTGGTACCTAAACCAGGTTTGACTATACTTAATAGATGCGGTAACTAAACCAGGTTTGACTATACTTAATAGATGCGGTAACTAAACCAGGTTTGACTATACTTAATAGATGCGGTAACTAAACCAGGTTTGACTATACTTAATAGATGCGGTAACTAAACCAGGTTTGACTATACTTAATAGATGCGGTAACTAAACCAGGTTTGACTATACTTAATAAATGCGGTAACTAAACCAGGTTTGACTATACTTAATAGATGCGGTAACTAAACCAGGTTTGACTATACTTAATAGATGCGGTAACTAAACCAGGTTTGACTATACTTAATAGATGCGGTAACTAAACCAGGTTTAACTATACTTAATAGATGCAGTAACTAAACCAGGTTTGACAATACTTAATAGATGTGGTACCTAAACCAGGTTTGACTATGCTTAATAGATGTGGCACCTAAACCAGGTTTGACTATACTTATTAGATGTGGTACCTAAACCAGGTTTGAATATACTTATTAGATGTGGTACCTAAACCAGGTTTGAATATACTTAATAGATGTGGTAACTAAACCAGGTTTGACTATACTTAATAGATGTGGTAACTAAACCAGGTTTGACTATACTTAATAGATGCGGTAACTAAACCAGGTTTGACTATACTTAATAGATGTGGTAACTAAACCAGGTTTGACTATACTTAATAGATGTGGTAACTAAACCAGGTTTGACTATACTTAATAGATGTGGTAACTAAACCAGGTTTGACTATACTTAATAGATGTGGTAACTAAACCAGGTTTGACTATGCTTAATAGATGTGGTAACTAAACCAGGTTTGACTATACTTAATAGATGTGGTAACTAAACCAGGTTTGACTATACTTAATAGATGTGGTAACTAAACCAGGTTTGACTATACTTAATAGATGTGGTAACTAAACCAGGTTTGACTATACTTAATAGATGTGGTAACTAAACCAGGTTTGACTATACTTAATAGATGTGGTAACTAAACCAGGTTTGACTATACTTAATAGATGTGGTAACTAAACCAGGTTTGACTTTACTTAATAGATGTGGTAACTAAACCAGGTTTGACTATACTTAATAGATGTGGTAACTAAACCAGGTTTGACTATACTTAATAGATGTGGTAACTAAACCAGGTTTGACTATACTTCATAGATGTGGTAACTAAACCAGGTTTGACTATACTTCATAGATGTGGTAACTAAACCAGGTTTGACTATACTTAATAGATGTGGTAACTAAACCAGGTTTGACTTTACTTAATAGATGTGGTAACTAAACCAGGTTTGACTATACTTAATAGATGTGGTAACTAAACCAGGTTTGACTATACTTAATAGATGTGGTAACTAAACCAGGTTTGACTATACTTTGCTTTAAGATAGATAAAAGTCAATACCTCTGTAAACTAATTATTTCTGTGGCATCTATTATCACTTCCTATTATTATTCACTTTTTTAGGGCCGCTGTGGTCATGATTGTATGGTAGTTGGATTTACAACTACCTATGCAACCAGTGCCTATCACCACTAAAGTTGTGAGTTCGAATCCCGCTCAGGTGAGGTGTACTCGATACAATATTATGTAATAAAGTTTGTTAGTGACTTGCGGCAGTTCGCTGGTTTTCTCCATGTACTCTGGTTTTCTCCACCAATAAAACTGAAAATTTGTTGTGAGTGGTGAGTGTTGTGAGTGTGTTGTAATCCTCACCATATCATACACTACACCAGAAGCTTGTTAACTTGAACTAAGATATGTTGATTTCTTGAATAACTTAACTGCATCGATGGTCTAATGTTTAGCGTGATCACCTCGAGATCATGGGTTCCAGCTCTGGTTCGGTCAAAGACTATAGCATTGGTAAGCACCCAGCATTAAGGAATATGAGCAAAGATTTGTTGGTTCTGAATCAGGATACTTTGTCCGAGTGGAGCGCCATGTCTACCTGCTGACTATTGTTTCAGTGAGCTAGAACTTTAAAAATCCAACTAAATGTGTTGTTCAAGTACAAAAGGAATTTCATCATCATTCCATCAAATATTGACTTTCTCTCAACATCATATATCTGAAATATTGTTCACTCTTTCACCCTTGAAAAAGTTTGTCACTTTTATAATAGTTTTCAGTTGAATGTATCATGGATAACATTTACTCAAATATTCCATTACAAATACTGATACTTGGAAGAAAAATCATAAGTCCCTTCAAGTCAGATACAAAAAAAAAGATTTTATTGTATTATTGCATGGAGATTTGATGTTCAAGTACTGTGAGCATTACAGACATGTTTTAAATCCATGAAATGGGAATATACATTGTACTATATAGTAGTCACCAGAACAGTTTGTGGGACCCTAAAAACAAAGCCTATTATTTCTGCATGGCCTTGTTGTTTCTATATAAACATTAAATATCCATTCATGTGTTAATTTTTAAGACATCTACATACTATATCTTCCTGTAAACTTACTGATGTGTACGTTTCTGGACAGGGGGGACAACTCCATATTTGTTTCCTCTTAAAGTACCCTTATTTCTTATTCTGTCATGCTCTGGTGGTGTATCAATCCTGAAAATGTACAATATTTTTTGTTTATTTCTTAAAATAAAATAGAAATAAATATGAATGTAAATGATCAAACCAGAAACATTTGACATCTGGAAACAAACTATAATTTATATACAACACATTAACTGCTGTTCATCAATAAACAGATTAGTAGAAATTTGTACAGTATTCTCTCTCTTATAAGGCAACTGTCATCAAAGGCCACCCCTATTATCAAGCCAGATTTCTGTAGCACTGAGATAGTAAAATATTACTAAATTGTCTCCCTTGAGAGAAGTCATCCCTCTTATAAAACCACTTTTTCATTGCAGAAGGGATGGCCTTTTAAGAGGATTTTTGGCATCATGATTACATAGCAGCAATTTTTTTTTGTTCATTTTGTATTCAGAAATATATCTTAAAACGCAGACACTTGAAATACTACTGGTAGACAAAGTTTAAATAACTGACTATAAAGAAATCCTTCATCGCAACATAAATATATTGCATTCATATAATTAAAAGACATATAAAATAGATAATATTGAATGTACAGGTATGTATTACACAATCAAAAAGTAAAAGGCAAGTTAACCTTATACAATAGTCCCTCTCTTATAAAGGCAAGTTAACCTTATACAATAGTCCCTCTCTTATAAAGGCAAGTTAACCTTATACAATAGTCCCTCTCTTATAAAGGCAAGTTAACCTTATACAATAGTCCCTCTCTTATAAAGGCAAGTTAACCTTATACAATAGTCCCTCTCTTATAAAGACAAGTTAACCTTATACAATAGTCCCTCTCTTATAAAGGCAAGTTAACCTTATACAATAGTCCCTCTCTTATAAAGACAGGTTAACCTTATACAATAGTCCCTCTCTTATAAAGGCAAGTTAACCTTATACAATAGTCCCTCTCTTATAAAGGCAAGTTAACCTTATACAATAGTCCCTCTCTTATAAAGGCAAGTTAACCTTATACAATAGTCCCTCTCTTATAAAGGCAAGTTAACCTTATACAATAGTCCCTCTCTTATAAAGGCAAGTTAACCTTATACAATAGTCCCTCTCTTATAAAGACAAGTTAACCTTATACAATAGTCCCTCTCTTATAAAGGCAAGTTAACCTTATACAATAGTCCATCAAGTTAACCTTATACAATAGTCCCTCTCTTATAAAGGCAAGTTAACCTTATACAATAGTCCCTCTCTTATAAAGGCAAGTTAACCTTATACAATAGTCCCTCTCTTATAAAGGCAAGTTAACCTTATACAATAGTCCCTCTCTTATAAAGACAAGTTAACCTTATACAATAGTCCCTCTCTTATAAAGGCAAGTTAATCTTATACAATAGTCCCTCTCTTATAAAGACAAGTTAACCTTATACAATAGTCCCTCTCTTATAAAGGCAAGTTAACCTTATACAATAGTCCCTCTCTTATAAAGGCAAGTTAACCTTATACAATAGTCCCTCTCTTATAAAGGCAAGTTAACCTTATACAATAGTCCCTCTCTTATAAAGGCAAGTTAACCTTATACAATAGTCCCTCTCTTATAAAGGCAAGTTAACCTTATACAATAGTCCCTCTCTTATAAAGGCAAGTTAACCTTATACAATAGTCCCTCTCTTATAAAGGTAAGTTAACCTTATACAATAGTCCCTCTCTTATAAAGACAAGTTAACCTTATACAATAGTCCCTCTCTTATAAAGGCAAGTTAACCTTATACAATAGTCCCTCTCTTATAAAGGCAAGTTAACCTTATACAAAATAGACCCTCTCTTATAAAGGCAAGTTAACCTTATACAATAGTCCCTCTCTTATAAAGGCAAGTTAACCTTATACAATAGTCCCTCTCTTATAAAGGCAAGTTAACCTTATACAATAGTCCCTCTCTTATAAAGGCAAGTTAACCTTATACAATAGTCCCTCTCTTATAAAGGCAAGTTAACCTTATACAATAGTCCCTCTCTTATAAAGGCAAGTTAACCTTATACAATAGTCCCTCTCTTATAAAGGCAAGTTAACCTTATACAATAGTCCCTCTCTTATAAAGGCAAGTTAACCTTATACAATAGTCCCTCTCTTATAAAGGCAAGTTAACCTTATACAATAGTCCCTCTCTTATAAAGGCAAGTTAACCTTATACAATAGTCCCTCTCTTATAAAGACAAGTTAACCTTATACAATAGTCCCTCTCTTATAAAGGCAAGTTAATCTTATACAATAGTCCCTCTCTTATAAAGACAAGTTAACCTTATACAATAGTCCCTCTCTTATAAAGGCAAGTTAACCTTATACAATAGTCCCTCTCTTATAAAGGCAAGTTAACCTTATACAATAGTCCCTCTCTTATAAAGGCAAGTTAACCTTATACAATAGTCCCTCTCTTATAAAGGCAAGTTAACCTTATACAATAGTCCCTCTCTTATAAAGGCAAGTTAACCTTATACAATAGTCCCTCTCTTATAAAGACAAGTTAACCTTATACAATAGTCCCTCTCTTGTAAAGGCAAGTTAACCTTATACAAAATAGACCCTCTCTTATAAAGGCAAGTTAACCTTATACAATAGTCCCTCTCTTATAAAGGCAAGTTAACCTTATACAATAGTCCCTCTCTTATAAAGGCAATTTAACCTTATACAATAGTAGAGATGCCAGTCAAAAATCAATTACAGGGGATGCTTGCTGTTTTTGAACCATTAGATAGAGCTCAATCTAAGAAGAACTTTGAGCCTTCATTTGTAAAAATCGGATGAAGGGTTCAAAAGTTATGAGCATCTGAAATTGCCTATTTTTGGTCGATAATTTTCCAAAGATGGCCGCCATCAATAATGGTTTTAATGACTGTTTTAGAGTTCTGATTTTTTGTGTAAACAGCAGATAATGTCTCTACTTTTGTTTTTTCCCATAGATTATAAGTTATTCTGTCAGAAAAATGAAACTGAACATGCTTGAAGTGATATTTGCTATTTGTTTTACTGTCCAAAATGTATGGCGGAGCCACTTTTGATCTTGACCGAAAGGTCCATATGGCTCACATTGCCATTATTTTGTCAGAAAATAACTTATCTGACATCATAATAGAAGAAATTGTGTGTAGAAATACTTGTTTTGTGTGCAATTATAACATATGAATCACCTTTTACATCTTTTTGTGGAATTATGAATCTATAAAGGTGGGTGTGCAATTAGTGTTCAACACTATTTGAGAATGGCACCGTTTCACAGCAGTTATATGGGAAAATGACACAAAAAGCTTCATATTTCCTAAACTAAAAGTGATATCCGCACAAAATTTTGAAGGTAATACCACAGTGTTGTGCACGTTCTGTTGGACGTGATGTTTTTTTTGTCGACGCAAGAAATGGCAGCCATTTTGTTCAAAATGGCAGCCATTTTGTTCAAAATGGCCGCCATTTTTTCATAAAATTCATCAAACAGGGAACCTGTTCCAAGATAATTTGATAATTTTTTTTATCAATATAATTAATATCACTGAAAAAATGGATATGGAGATTTGTACCAATGACCTCTTATTTGTTTTAGCATTTTATTAAGGAATAATTGTCATATTGGTGACCATTTTGAAAACAAAATGGCTGCCATTGCTTTAAAATTCGTTGCTCAAATTTACGTTTTTTATGATTACTCTATTGTTTCTAGTCAGAATTTGATCATCAAGGTATCAAATTAAAGATATTTTAATAATCTATAACCTCAAGTAACTAATAAATTAAACTGAATACTTTTCATACCAGTATGTAATCCCCCATGGGGTGAAGATTCCAGACACCTAGTACTACCACTTGCCGAAAGTTTAACTGGTCAGCTTGATATATATATATATACATGTGTAGGTGTTTTTGCTTTCCTACCTCAATGTCTTGCTATCATGATGTAGCTGTACAATTGCTGAAAGTGATGGTATATGCAACAATCACCCAACAAGCATGATAGTGAAACACCTCTAAACTAAACTTCCTTAAGACCAGCTTGTGTTTAAAATAGATGGATATTATTTGCACGCTTTACACATTTCCTACGAAAGGCTACATATGGAACTTTATTTAAAATAAAGTTTATGTTGTTTATATAGGATGCTGTTTATATTCAGGTTTCCCTTGATTGCAATTTGAGCAAGTAAATTTGTTTCAGTCTTACTCTCCATGCCATTCGAATCCCGCTCATGGTAACTTAAGGTGTACTTGATACCACATTATTGTGTGATAAAATTCGTCAGTGACTTGCAACAGGTATGTGGTTTTCTCCAGGTACTCTGGTTTACGCCACCAATAAAAGTGACCACCACAATATAACTGAAATATTGTTGAAAATGAAAGTGGCATTAAACACCATAACCCAACTCTCCGACTCCATGTCAAAGTTTCAGTCTTGCTCATTACTATTCTAATTTGCTTCTTAAAACATGTTCAATGAAAACAACAACAAAATATTAAGTTCATTCATTTATCATTTAGGAAATATCTGGTGTATTTTTTAAATACATCATCTATTGTCACATGTATTGTGGTCTGAATAAGTCCAGCTACATGTAAAACTAAATATATAATAAATTATTCTTCAATAGAGACCAGAACTCCCAACCATCTGTAAAGAAAAATATTAATGAAATTTTCAACATAGTGTATTAGTAATGAACCAGAACAACTAATGAAGACAAAATGTTGGCCAGCAACATTTTTCATCTCTTTATTGAATATTTAATTATGATATAAATTATGGACTCAGCTGTAAATTATCCTGCAGGCTGCAGTCCTATGTTCAGGTAATATCCCAAGGCCAGCTTGGATCACATGTCTTTGACCAGCAAAGCATACTGTCAGGTGAACTGGAAAAAAACCCAGAAGGGACCACAAAGATACAGTTCTAACTACATATTATCATTTCATAACTACTATTTTAATAAATATAAATTCACAATGTATTTAAGCAAAAAAAATTACCAGTGTTTCAACTTTTTAGTATTGACCCCAACTTTTCGTGTCTCAAGTTTTTATTGACATTTTTGGACAAAGTTAAAGTCAGATCCTTGTTCTGTATAACCTACAATGTAGGTAAAAATATATTATATATGTTTTGTCTACTTATACTACCTTCCCCTTTTCGAGAATATTAGTAGAAACACTGGTATTTTTGTTCATTGGTCTTATCTATTTTTCCTTAAAAGTACCATGGCTTATCAATAAAATAAATGATAAATAGTTTGATGTATTGGTTTTAATGTCACTTGTCACATCTTGTTATTCTGGCCACGAATTCATCATCCCATGCAAAAGACAAAGAAAAAAAACACTTTTCTTCTTATCTGTAGTTAGCAACCATTACACTGACCCATATATATTTATTACATAATGATTTTATTTAAGCAATTTTATTGGCTATCATGCTGTCACCTGACATTCCGTAAAATTTGATATTGCTTGATTAAAACTTGTATTGACTTGGGTTTCACTTTCGTTTTCCATTGCATTATGTATGACGTCATAATGAAGTGATTAATTTCATATTGACTTGGTTTCACTAAAGGCTTCGGTGATTATCGTTTTTAAGGTCCATAAAAACTTGTATTGACCTCAGCAAAAGACTATAATTGTATAATATATATATATATATATACAGCAAACATTACACTGACCCATATATATATATATATATATACATCTCACCAATTGATGTGATAATTTTCATAAAATAAAACTAACCGGTATAATCCTTGTTTGTTAACAAACAGTAGATCATATCTCTGTTGATGGCATGTGACATCAAGTACTGTTTACAAATATCATTCAGCTCACTTGTGCTTGACTGGTTGAAATTCTGTAGCAGATCATGCAGAAGTGATTGACCTGCAGAGAACAAAAACTAAATACTGAATTTAATTATGCCAAATACAAAAGATCATTATAATGTGATGCTTACAAAAATTTTTATTTCATTTCAAGATCTAAAGTACCCTGGCCTGAGAAGACCAGACCTTCCGCAAATCTCTGACAAACTTTATTACATAATGCTGTATCGAGTGCACCTCGAACCGGACTAGAACTCCTGATTGTGGTAGGCACTAATTGCATATGTAGTTGTAAATCCAACTACCATACGATCACGACTGCCCCTTAAAGAGAAGGTTTCAAATGCAAAAATAAAATTAAATCAAGACTAGTATTTTTCTTTCTTCCAATGTTCAGTCTTTACTTCTAAAGTGAGGCATTTTCAGATGCAGAAATACCTAATGATTTCTCCGCCACATTATTTATTGAGTTGCAGACAACTATACATCAAGACAAGCCACTTCTTCAGGATTAAAATATATTTTCCCATGTTGAATAAAAATAACGCAACATATAAATATGCAATAACATTTTTTTTACTTTTATTTGAATTTAGTATGTAAATATTTGATGCATACTTGCAATCCAAAGCCCTGGTTGAATAGTTCAAGCAACATAATCTCATTGAAATTAGACCTGGCTTCGAAGAAATTTTCTGCACTATAACCTCCAACCTGAAGATAATAGAGCAGAATATTTCTTCTCACATCTAACCAAAATGTCTGTTTTAAAAGCTCAAATTCATGTACCAACTTTAAAAAAAAAGCTTTGAATATATAAACAAAAACAAAGCTTTTGAAAAGTTGTCACAGTACACCACCCAGAATATGAATAGAATTAACTTTCTGAAGAGTGAAGACTATAATATAAAAAACAAATATTATGTACACATAGAAGAAAGTGTTTTGTGTCTGTAGTAGTGTAGACTGTATTGACTGATGAAAAAGAGGAAACTCCTAATTTCTAGTGCTCAGTCATACCCTCATTTTCTAGCTGTTTGGACCAAGCTTGAAACATTTTATTTCCAAATATTTTCCTTAAAGAAAAGAGGAAAACTTTCATCTCTATTTACACCCCCCCCCCCCCCCCCCCCCCCCTTTTTTTCGGTTTGTTTACTTTTCGTCTTTTGTTTTGAACGTAAGTTGGAAGTATTTATAAATTGACAAGAAGTTTTTCATAAACTACTTAAAAAGAAGCAATGCAAAAAATAAATCGTACGTTTAAAACATTGAGATCAAGGTTTATACATACCTACGGCTACAATAACAGCTGTATCAGCGTCGTTGACGTTACAAATATTTTCCACTTCCAGTGATGACGTGCGACGTTCTTCTTCAGACATGATGTTTAGCTTCAGGGGTGTTTTAAATACGAAAAATCAGCCGTGTTCTCGATCTAATAGGGTTGAGTTGGCATGTTTTCTATGTTGATATTATAATGAAAAATACAAATATCGCCATCGGAGAACGCTACTCCAAATTTTTCACTGAATTGTTCATCTTAAAACTTTTCAGAAGACCATTTCCCGTTTGGCATGCGCAGGAAAACGGAAGCGACTGTGACCATGTGCAAGCTACGAATCTGCGCTTTAATTGGATAATAATTATGGAACTATATAACGTCAGGAACATGCCGGGCAAGGCATTGAAAAGGGGGACCTTGGTGAAAAAAACCGTGCCGCGAATGTAAAATTCCGAAAACAGCGATTCCGATTCGAACACGTTATATCTAAACGATTCCATATCAAAAGAAACAAATTTTTTAAAGATTTTAAACAATGTTTAGATAATTGATTAATGTAAAAAAATTATATCTTTATATAGTTTTATCTGTAAAAAGTTGACATCAAAATATTGCATTTTCATGTAAAAGCAGCTACCGGAAAACAAAATGGCGGCCAAAATAACGATAAGTCGGCATCTCTAACAATAGTCCCTCTCTTATAAAGGCAAGTTAACCTTATACAATAGTCCCTCTCTTATAAAGGCAAGTTAACCTTATACAATAGTCCATCTCTTATAAAGGCAAGTTAACCTTATACAATAGTCCCTCTCTTATAAAGACAAGTTAACCTTATACAATAGTCCCTCTCTTATAAAGGCAAGTTAACCTTATACAATAGTCCCTCTCTTATAAAGGCAAGTTAACCTTATACAATAGTCTCTCTCTTATAAAGGCAAGTTAACCTTATACAATAGTCCCTCTCTTATAAAGACAAGTTAACCTTATACAATAGTCCCTCTCTTATAAAGGCAAGTTAACCTTATACAATAGTCCCTCTCTTATAAAGGCAAGTTAACCTTATACAATAGTCCCTCTCTTATAAAGGCAAGTTAATCTTATACAATAGTCCCTCTCTTATAAAGACAAGTTAACCTTATACAATAGTCCCTCTCTTATAAAGGAAAGTTAACCTTATACAATAGTCCCTCTCTTATAAAGGCAAGTTAACCTTATACAATAGTCCCTCTCTTATAAAGGCAAGTTAATCTTATACAATAGTCCCTCTCTTATAAAGGCAAGTTAACCTTATACAATAGTCCCTCTCTTATAAAGACAAGTTAACCTTATACAATAGTCCCTCTCTTATAAAGACAAGTTAACCTTATACAATAGTCCCTCTCTTATAAAGGCAAGTTAACCTTATACAATAGTCCCTCTCTTATAAAGGCAAGTTAACCTTATACAAAATAGACCCTCTCTTATAAAGACAAGTTAACCTTATACAATAGTCCATTTCTTATAAAGACAAGGTAACCTTATACAATAGTCCCTCTCTTATAAAGACAAGTTAACCTTATACAATAGTCCCTCTCTTATAAAGGCAAGTTAACCTTATACAATAGTCCCTCTCTTATAAAGGCAAGTTAACCTTATACAATAGTCCCTCTCTTATAAAGGCAAGTTAACCTTATACAATAGTCCATCAAGTTAACCTTATACAATAGTCCTTCTCTTATAAAGGCAAGTTAACCTTATACAATAGTCCCTCTCTTATAAAGGCAAGTTAATCTTATACAATAGTCCCTCTCTTATAAAGACAAGCTAACCTTATACAATAGTCCATCAAGTTAACCTTATACAATAGTCCTTCTCTTATAAAGGCAAGTTAATCTTATACAATAGTCCCTCTCTTATTAAGACAAGTTAACCTTATACAACAGTCCCTCTCTTATAAAGGCAAGTTAACCTTATACAATAGTCCCTCTCTTATTAGACTATCTTCTGGACAATGAAAAAGTGGCCTTATAAAAGGGTGGTCTCTCTTGAGGGGAACAATTTAAAAGTATTTTACTGTCTAAATGCATCTGAAATCTGGCCTGATAATAAGGGTAGCCTTTGGTGGAGTGGCCTTATAAGAGGGTCATCTGAAATCTGGCCTGATAATAAGGGTAGCCTTTAGTGGGAGAGGCCTTATAAGAGGGTCATCTGAAATCTGGCCTGATAATAAGTGTAGCCTTTAGTGGGAGAGGCCTTATAAGAGGGTCATCTGAAATCTGGCCTGATAATAAGGGTAGTCTTTAGTGGGAGAGGCCTTATAAGAGGGTCATCTGAAATCTGGCCTGATAATAAGGGTAGCCTTTAGTGGGAGAGGCCTTATAAGAGGGTCATCTGAAATCTGGCCTGATAATAAGTGTAGCCTTTAGTGGGAGAGGCCTTATAAGAGGGTCATCTGAAATCTGGCCTGATAATAAGGGTAGTCTTTAGTGGGAGAGGCCTTATAAGAGGGTCATCTGAAATCTGGCCTGATAATAAGGGTAGCCTTTAGTGGGAGGGGCCTTATAAGAGGGTCATCTGAAATCTGGCCTGATAATAAGTGTAGCCTTTAGTGGGAGAGGCCTTATAAGAGGGTCATCTGAAATCTGGCCTGATAATAAGGGTAGCCTTTAGTGGGAGAGGCCTTATAAGAGGGTCATCTGAAATCTGGCCTGATAATAAGTGTAGCCTTTAGTGGGAGAGGCCTTATAAGAGGGTCATCTGAAATCTGGCCTGATAATAAGGGTAGTCTTTAGTGGGAGAGGCCTTATAAGAGGGTCATCTGAAATCTGGCCTGATAATAAGGGTAGCCTTTAGTGGGAGAGGCCTTATAAGAGGGTCATCTGAAATCTGGCCTGATAATAAGTGTAGCCTTTAGTGGGAGAGGCCTTATAAGAGGGTCATCTGAAATCTGGCCTGATAATAAGGGTAGTCTTTAGTGGGAGAGGCCTTATAAGAGGGTCATCTGAAATCTGGCCTGATAATAAGGGTAGCCTTTAGTGGGAGGGGCCTTATAAGAGGGTCATCTGAAATCTGGCCTGATAATAAGTGTAGCCTTTAGTGGGAGAGGCCTTATAAGAGGGTCATCTGAAATCTGGCCTGATAATAAGGGTAGCCTTTAGTGGGAGAGGCCTTATAAGAGGGTCATCTGAAATCTGGCATGATAATAAGGGTAGCCTTTAGTGGCAATGGCTTTATACGAGAGGGACTACTGTAAAGTGCAAGACAGTTATAATTTTCAAAATATAGGTCATATTATATTAAATACAAATGTAAGCAAAACTGAATTGTCATTAATATAAAAAAAAGTATTAATTTAAAAAAAAAAGAAAATATATATGTATAATATAAAAAGAAAAATCCAGAAATGTTAAGATTCAAAACATAGCATCATTATTCATTCAAGAGATATTTCAATTTAATAAATTAATTCCTTAACATAGAAACTCATAAACACCTGTGTAAGTACGCAGGAGATGTAGCATTTCTATATTTGCCATACGGTGAATGAGACCGTCTTCCAACATCTTTCTGATTTTTATTGGGTGAGTATCTGTTGGGTGGTATTCCTCTTTGTGGAGAGTATCTATTAGGGGGTGTTTCTCTTTGTGGAGAATATCTATTAGGGGGTGTTTCTCTTTGTTTGGAATATCTGCTGGGTGGTGTTTCACTAACACGAGACTGCAATCTTCTTAAACTGAAAAACAAAATTATATTATAAACAAAATGTACATTGTGTATATACAAGGAAGAGATAATGGTATCATGCTGAAATAATGTTAAACGATCTAAAGAAATATGAGCATGAAATGTTATATGTATCTTTAAAGGTAGGAACTGCAATATCTACTATTTGACGCTGAACATAATTTTTTCCATTTTTTTTTCTTTGCCCTTAATTATTTAGAAAACATACTCCTGCAGTCAGATTTTAGTTTCATTGTCTGCATTGACATTATAAATGTAAATATTGAAGTCATACTCACCGAGTAACAAGCGCTTTATGTTTTACTTAAATTGACTGTCCAAAACATGATTTATGAATAAGAATGTGTTGTTTTCAATGCCACCGTTTTGAAACAGAAAGGAAATACTTGGTTTTTAATTTAGTAAATCAAACATAAATGACCATTTTCTCATGTTTATATGATAAGCTTTGAATCTGGGTGCTCTATTGAGATATTAATATGTGTGTGCAAGACCGTTTAAAACCCGGTCATAACAGGACATAAGGAGTGAGCGAGTGATTTTTCAGCTATATCATGGCGAGAACAAGTTAATTTTCAATGATATGATGATGATGAGGTCTGCTTTGTGCTAGCTCACTGAAACAACAGTCCGACGGTAGACATGTCGCTCCACTCGGACACATTATTCCGATTCCGAGCCGACCAGTCTTTACCCTTTCTCCTTAATGCTGCATGCTTAGCAGAGAAGCGACAAATACCAATTTCATAGACTTTGGTTTAACTCGAACCCTCGACCTACCTCACTCAAGGCGAGCACGCTAACCATTACATCACCAATGCAGTTGGGGACATAAGGAAGTTAAATGATTTTGCATTTGACATGTAATAAAAGTATGCGCTGTCAAGACTGTATACTCATAATTGGGTCACATGTACTCAGAGGACAGGATAGCACATCTTTTTTCAAAACTACGAAAATTTTGTTACTTCTGTTTATATGATCCGTTCATTATGACTAATAATATGAGATTGAGAGATTGATTTGAAAAAAAATACGACTAAATTGCCTTGGTTGGTTGGAAAGCAAATTGATTTCTAGAAAAATGGAATACTTCACCAAGACAGCAAATCAAAAGCAGAACTGCTGAATGACCAATTCAAGTCGGTCTTCACAAAAGAAAATGCACAGAAACCGCTACCAGAAGTGAGTGAACCGAAATACCCCAGCATTAGTGATATAAACATAGAGGTACATGGAGTTGTGAAGTTGTTAACCAATCTAAACATAAATAAAGCAGGTGGTCCGGATAACATCGCTAACAAGGTCCTAAAAGCGTGCACTGAAGAACTTGCACCCGTAACGAGTCACATTTTCCAAATCAGCTTAACAACAGGCGAACTACATGTACCATCTGACTGGAGAAATGCAAACATAACACCGATATTTAGAAAAGGCGATAATCACACAGCCTCAAATTATCGACCAGTGTCATTAACATGTGTATGTTGCAAGCTTCTCGAACACATAATCTGCAGGCATATACTTAAACATCTAGAAAACATTAGAATCCTAACATCTTTACAACATGGCTTCCGAAGCGGTCATTCATGTGAATCCCAACTAATTATAACAATGCATGATATAATGAAATCATTTGATGCCAAGAAACAGACCGACCTAGTTATTCTAGACTTCAGTAAAGCATTTGACACTGTACCACACAAAAAATTATTACACAAATTAAATAATTATGGAATTGACGGGAAAATAAACAAATGGATCGAAAAATTTCTTACACAACGTCAACAAAGAGTAATAGTCGAAGGAGAGTCTTCATCATCATGCTCAGTAGAATCTGGAGTACCCCAAGGAACCGTCCTTGGACCTCTGCTTTTCTTGTGTCACATCAATGACCTTCCACTATGTGTAAGATCCCAGGTCAGACTCTTTGCAGACGACTGCTTACTATATAGATCGGTCAAAACACAACAGGACCAACAACAACTTCAAACCGACCTTCATTCACTAGAGAGATGGGCAACAAAATGGGGGATGCATTTTAATGCCACCAAATGCTACATTATGTCTATTCACAGAAGTAGAAATCCACTAACTACACACTACATTCTCAACAATCATATTTTGGAACATGTGCAGGAAAATTCGTACCTTGGTGTTATCATCAGTGAAAACTTAAAATGGTCAACATATATCAATAAAATCTGTAATAAAGCCAATTCCACCCTTAGATTCATCAGAAGGAACCTCAAACATTGCAAACCGAAAATTCAAAGAAACAGCCTATATCTCCTTAGTGCGCTCGCTGTTCGACTATTCAAGTAGTGTGGGACCCACACCTACAAAAGACATTGACCGCATAGAGAACGTACAGCGCAGGGCAACCAGATTCATCTATAGTGACTACAAACGAATCAGTAGCGTGACCGCAATGATGAACGAACTTGGCTGGAAGCCACACTAAATGAAAGGAGAAAAGAACAAAGGCTTGTCCTTCTTTTCAAAATAGTCAATGACCTGGTAGCCATACGGCCCATACCCGCTGATAATAATATTTAATATAACCAACGTCCATCAAGAACATCCAACAGTAAACAAATCAAAGTACTTTCAGCCACCAGAGATATATAAACATTCTTTCTTCCCAAGAACTGTGAAAGATTGGAACACGCTAACAGAAAGTGCTGTGAGCAGCAAACTGTAGAAGGCTTCAAAGCAGCAATTTTGCACGACTAACAAGAACCTAGACTAAGTAGGACCTAGTGCGCAAACACACTCCTGGATAACTTTTGCTCAGTGACTGAGTTAACTTCCAGTATAATACAGATACAGACAGATCGGATCTCCTGTACTTGGCGATCACTAGTATAAAAATTTGTTCCATTATTGTGAATTTTTTTCTAAATTTTGTACAATACTGGTATACCAGTATTGTAATTCAATTATGAAAATATGAAATTGCATGGATTTTTTATAGTATATTGGATTGCTTCATATTAGAAGGTTCATGTTATCAACTGTTGAAAACCATACTAAAAGGGGTACCCTACTAAAAGTACAAGTTCATTGTGTATCATTTTATTGGCATTTATAACATGGTATCAGTAATACATCACAATACACAGCAATCCGTTATGGATAGAGTCAAAATTATTAGACAGCGACACAAGAACAACTACTTCAAGAACTGGTCTACCCAGGAACTAACATTTCCACAATACCTATTACAATACTTACTACAAGTAAAAAAATATTTTTTTTAAATCACAATACTGGTACAATACTGGTATACAATACTGGAACAAATTTTTATTCCCGTATTGTGCACAATACTAGTACACCAGTATTGTGATCGCCAAGTACAGGAGATCCGGAGGGCTATACTGTCCCCGAGTACGACTTTAAGTTTTATAGTACGCATTTTCTTTTGTAGTCTATTACTATTCACTATTCAGTCTATTATTGTACTAATTGTAGGCTGAATAAAAAAATGAACGTCAGTTGAACCTGTCCTTATGTTCCTCCCATACAGCTTTTCTATTCTGGGCTGATAAAGACATATTTTGTTTGCATTTTGTCTGAATTTTATCATAAATTTTCCATGTTGTTTACACCTGTTGATTAGTTGCAAACCGGAATTATAACTGGTTTAAAATATTTAATATCCACAAGGTACCAGGGGATGCCAGACAACTCGGCCCGCGGATAACTCGGATCGAGACAACTCGGACCATAAGCGAGGAAAAGTCGGCCCGTATGTTAAGACAACTCGGACCGTATTATTGTTTTAAAATATTGTTCAATATTTATATGTGTATAATTATTTATTTATTTAAAAGACAATTATTATCTTTTAGTGAAAATGAATTATTTATTAAATGATAATATTACTTGTGACCAAAAATGTGATTAGGACGTTATTTTGTTCTCATAACATGGTTCACTATTTTCTTCTGTATTTTCCATATCTTTTCACTATTCCACTTGTGTTTCTTCCATAATTTTCATATCTTTTCACTATTCAACTTGCCTTTCTTCCATATTGTCCATATCTTATCACTATTCGACTTGCCTTTCTTCCATATTTTCCATATCATTTCACATTTCAACTTACTTTTCTTCCATATTTTCCATATCATTTCACATTTCAACTTACTTTTCTTTCATATTTTCCATATCATTTCACTATTCAACCTACTTTTCTTCCATATTTTTCATATCTTTTCACAATTTTCTTCTGTATTTTCCAAATCTTTTCACTATTCAACTTAGGTTTCATCCATATTGTTCATATCTTTTCACTATTCAACTTGCCTTTCTTCCATATTGTCCATATCTTATCACTATTCGACTTGCCTTTCTTCCATATTTTCCATATCATTTCACAATTTTCTTCTGTATTTTACAATCTATTATCTTATCACTATTCAACTTGGGTTTCTTCCATATTTTTCATATCTTTTCACTATTCAACTTACCTTTCTTCCATATTTTCCCTATCTTTTCACTATTCATATAACGAGTTATCCACATGACTCCGCTCCCACAAAGCGTTTCATTGTGAAAATTACTGTTGAAAGGTGCGACGAATTCTTTGTCGCAGTTCCGCAAATTTTTGATAGGGTGAAATCCGTAGCCCTATGGTCCGCCAAAAAAAAAAAAAAAAGGACCATAAAGGGCTACGGTTCCGCAGCTAATTTTCCGATTAACCCCCCCCCCCCCCCCCCCCCCCCCCTTCCCCTTTTTGGTCGCACGTCCATAATACCTGATTGTGACTAGTCCACCAGCCAAGTCTGAAAAAGCCTATAATAACAAAGTGTGTGTGATACCTCTGTAGACCGCATTTTTATTGCATGAAATTAAAGTTTGATATTTAAATTGTCGATTTCCATATGTTGTACTAAAATTAAAAACGCGGAAAATAGTATAAATTCAGCTTTTTCCTACCTACCCGTGTGTTTCTGTAGTGCTGTTCAATAGTTTGTATAACGTTTCATACACATGACCAACTTGATTTTAAAAATCTGATAATAAATATTTAGTACAAGTATAAAAATAACATGATTCGCCATATCCTTTGAAAATAACGCATTTTTATAAGAGATATACGTTCTCGCAAATGTAGTATTTTTGTGCCTAAAAATAGCATGTTTTTAATTATTATACACATGACTGCACGGGATTAAATAATAAATAAATAAATAAGTTTTATTTAAAGTCGAAGCATGTACAACAAGCATAACACAAGCTCTAACGAGCTTTTAAATTCGATTAACCGCAAAACATGTCAAATAATCACGAAAACATCATGTTCGATTAAATCGCTACATTTAAATATTTGTACAACTATTAATTATTCCAAAACGCTCTTTTTACAGAATTTAACCATTTAGCAAAATATTTTCGGATATACGAGTCACAGGTACTTGTGGACAGGACCCTCTCCCTCTTTTTCTTGAACATCGATTTACATAGAGAGTTGCAAAATGTTGTTTACAAAAAAAAAATCGATGTTCAAGAAAAAGGGGGGAGGGTCCTGTCCACAAGTACCTGTGATACGAGTTATAACCGATACGATTTCATATTACAAATTCTACACTAACAACGATGTGATTTATTTCTCTGTCTGGGCTTTTTGTGTCAATTTGTTGGTTTTGTACAAGAACTATTTTTCATTTTGTCAATCTAGATCAAAATTGAGATCATTATCGATAGAATGTAATCAATTAGTGAATTAATTGTTTTGGGTCTGTTTGACTTTGCTTTAGTTGTGGTTCGTTTGATTTGTATTTTCTCATTTCTTTTTTCGTTTTGATCATTAATATCTGTACACTAGTTTTGTAGGTTATCTTGTTATTTTATATATCTTTACACTTGTTTCCATTGTTGTTGCAAATTTTGTTTATTGATTTGTCGCGTGATAGTCATTTATATTAGACTTTTTTAGGTTAATTTTATTGCATTTTCATTTGTTTTTAAACTGAATTTATTTCTAAAAGTTCATTGACAAGCAATATCCCTTTTCGTGATCCTATTCCGAAAAGAGTTCTGAAGACATTCTATATTAAAACAAAAATTTCCTAAACTGATAAGAACACCATTTTGAAGACAGATAGACACTTATTTGCAAGGTTGTTAGTGATTGCCTGATTTAGACAACTGAATATGAGAGATGTCCTTCGACATGAACTAGGTTCTATCCCTTGGTCAATTGCCACAACAAGTGGTTGTCTGGTAAAAACAAATAAAGCAGCGTTGAATAGCATCATTGAAAAAGTTTCTGAACATAATGGTGTACTTCCAAATCAATATGTCTGGATTTTTGATGTTATGGCACTCATACAATCCCTGAAAAACATTCCATGAACCTTTGAACATCTTGCATCATTTAAGAAGCACAAGGAAGAAGGCGGTCAGTATTCATCAAGGACAGAAGTGTTTCCGGAGAGGTTTTGACAAAATTAAACGACCACCACATCCTTGTCCGCGTCAATGGGAAAAAATCTTGAGATGTGAAAATAAAACACAGCTTGTTGAATTCTTCGTGGATGAATGGTCAAAAATGAGGCCTGGGTTTACGTTAGAAGGTAAGCTTATCTCCCCCTCCCCCCCCCCCCCCCCCCCCCCCCCCCCCCACAAAAGTTAATGTCATTAGACCACTGTCAGCAATGCTGTTGTTGTGAAAGAGGATGGTTCTGGGCTTTATCAGGAATAGCTTGAAAATGTTTCTATGCTGAAAACACGCAATGGATAATGGATGCAAGTCAATTGTGATTCGATCCTCAGATACAAACGTTAATTGAAGTACTGGCATGCATTTTATTGTCTCTGGAACGTCTAGTAAATCCCGGATTGTTGATATAGCTGCCACATGCCGAAACGTGGATGAAGATGTTTGTCTTGTTTTGCCAGGTCTGCATGCAATATCTGGTTGTGACAGTGTAAGTGCCTTCTCTGGAAAAGGTACATCAAAGGTCTTCGATCCTGTTTCAAAGAATCAAAATTTTTGCCAAACACTTTGTAGAGTAGGTGATAGTTTTGACATTCTAATCGGCCTTCTCCTCGATGTAGAAATTTTCATGTTTTGTCGACGGTTTACCGTCAATTTGTGATATTAATAAGGTACGGTTCATTTTGTTTTGTAAATAAAAATACATCCAGTGTCATCAGCTACCACCTACAAAGGACGCTCTGCAGAAACACATACAGACAGGAAATTTCCAGGCAGCAGTTTGGATACGCGCCTTTCAGTCTATATTCGGACTACCATCAGCAGAAAGCGATGAATGGGTGATAGAGAACAATATGTTGTCTGTTAACTGGATCAGCCTGCGGCATCTGAGGCATTGATGCTGCTCATTAGATGTGGGTGTAAAGCTAACAGCGCCACAAAAAGTTGTTCTTGTGTGGCACAAGGTTTATCCTGCACAGATGGCTGCAGATGCTCTAATCTTTGCCAAAATACGAATCAGAGTCTCTATCAGAAAAAGATAGTGAAAGTGGCGATGAGGAAGAAGATTAAAACGTGAAATCATAGTTCTAGGAGAAAAGTACTGATTGTAAGATTCCAGGTTCTTGAACACAAAATTAATGTAAAAGACCCCCCCCCCCTTTTTGGTCAAATATATAGAATCATTCCCATTAAATCAGTCATACAAAGATTGGAACTACAGTAATTACTGCAAATATAAAGAATGGGACAATAAAAAGTTAAGCATAGAACTTGTAGACACAAAATATAATAATATAATGCTTGGCTTGTTTGTTTGCTTCTTTTGGCTTGCTTGTTTTGGCATGCTTGTTTGTTTGATTTGCTTGACTTGTTTGTTTGTTTGTTTGTTTTTGGCTTGCTTGGCTTGTTTGTTTGGCTTGTTTGACTTGTATTTTTTGCTTGCTTGGCTTGTTTTGTTTGGTTTGCTTAGCTTGTTTGTTTGTTTGTTTGTTTGGCTTGCTTGGCATGTTTTTTGGCTTGCTTGGCTTGTTTGTTTGTTTGGCTTGTTTGTTTGTTTGGTTTGCTTAGCTTGTTTGTTTGTTTTTTTGGCTTGCTTTGCTTGTTTGCTTGGCTTGTTTGTTTGTTTGTCTGGCTTGTTTGTTTGTTTGTTTGGTTTGCTTGGCTTGTTTGTTTGGTTTGCTTGGCTTGTTTGTTTGGTTTGCTTGGCTTGTTTGTTTTGTTTGTTTGTTTGGCTTGTTTGTTTGTTTGTTTGGTTTGCTTGGCTTGTTTGTTTGTTTGTTTGGTTTGCTTGGCTTGTTTGTTTGTTTGTTTGGTTTGCTTGGCTTGTTTGTTTGTTTGGCTTGTTTTTTTTTTGCTTGTTTGTTTGTTTGGTTTGCTTGGCTTGTTTGTTTGTTTGGTTTGCTTGGCTTGTTTGTTTGTTTGGTTTGCTTGGCTTGTTTGTTTGGTTTGCTTGGCTTGTTTGTTTGTTTGGTTTGCTTGACTTGTTTGTTTGTTTGGTTTGCTTGACTTGTTTGTTTGGTTTGCTTGGCTTGTTTGTTTGTTTGGTTTGCTTGGCTTGTTTGTTTGTTTGGTTTGCTTGGCTTGTTTGTTTGTTTGGTTTGCTTGGCTTGTTTGTTTGGTTTGCTTGGCTTGTTTGTTTGTTTGCTTGGCTTGTTTGTTTGGTTTGCTTGGCTTGTTTGTTTGTTTGGCTTGCTTGACTTGTTTGTTTGTTTGGTTTGCTTGGCTTGTTTGTTTGTTTGTTTGTTTGGTTTGCTTGGCTTGTTTGTTTGTTTGGTTTGCTTGGCTTGTTTGTTTGTTTGGTTTGCTTGGCTTGTTTGTTTGTTTGGTTTGCTTGGCTTGTTTGTTTGTTTGGTTTGCTTGGCTTGTTTGTTTGTTTGGTTTGCTTGGCTTGTTTGTTTGTTTGGTTTGCTTGGCTTGTTTGTTTGTTTGGTTTGCTTGACTTGTTTGTTTGGTTTGCTTGGCTTGTTTGTTTGTTTGGTTTGCTTGGCTTGTTTGTTTGTTTGGTTTGCTTGGCTTGTTTGTTTGTTTGGTTTGCTTGACTTGTTTGTTTGGTTTGCTTGGCTTGTTTGTTTGTTTGGTTTGCTTGGCTTGTTTGTTTGTTTGGTTTGCTTGGCTTGTTTGTTTGTTTGGTTTGCTTGACTTGTTTGTTTGTTTGGTTTGCTTGACTTGTTTGTTTGGTTTGCTTGGCTTGTTTGTTTGTTTGGTTTGCTTGGCTTGTTTGTTTGTTTGGTTTGCTTGGCTTGTTTGTTAGTTTAGTTTGCTTGGCTTGTTTGTTTGTTTGGTTTGCTTGGCTTGTTTGTTTGTTTGGTTTGCTTGGCTTGTTTGTTTGTTTGGTTTGCTTGGCTTGTTTGTTTGTTTGGTTTGCTTGGCTTGTTTGTTAGTTTGGTTTGCTTGGCTTGTTTGTTTGTTTGGTTTGCTTGGCTTGTTTGTTTGTTTGGTTTGCTTGGCTTGTTTGTTTGTTTGGTTTGCTTGGCTTGTTTGTTTGTTTGGTTTGCTTGACTTGTTTGTTTGGTTTGCTTGGCTTGTTTGTTAGTTTGGTTTGCTTGGCTTGTTTGTTTGTTTGTTTGGTTTGCTTGACTTGTTTGTTTGGTTTGCTTGGCTTGTTTGTTTGTTTGCTTGGCTTGTTTGTTTGTTTGTTTGGTTTGCTTGGCTTGTTTGTTTGTTTGGCTTGTTTTTTTTTTGCTTGTTTGTTTGTTTGGTTTGCTTGGCTTGTTTGTTTGTTTGGTTTGCTTGGCTTGTTTGTTTGCTTGGCTTGTTTGTTTGTTTGGTTTGCTTGGCTTGTTTGTTTGGTTTGCTTGGCTTGTTTGTTTGTTTGGTTTGCTTGACTTGTTTGTTTGTTTGGTTTGCTTGACTTGTTTGTTTGGTTTGCTTGGCTTGTTTGTTTGTTTGGTTTGCTTGGCTTGTTTGTTTGTTTGGTTTGCTTGGCTTGTTTGTTTGTTTGGTTTGCTTGGCTTGTTTGTTTGGTTTGCTTGGCTTGTTTGTTTGTTTGCTTGGCTTGTTTGTTTGGTTTGCTTGGCTTGTTTGTTTGGTTTGCTTGGCTTGTTTGTTTGTTTGGCTTGCTTGACTTGTTTGTTTGTTTGGTTTGCTTGGCTTGTTTGTTTGTTTTGGTTGCTTGTTTGTTTGTTTGGTTTGCTTGGCTTGTTTGTTTGTTTGGTTTGCTTGGCTTGTTTGTTTGTTTGGTTTGCTTGGCTTGTTTGTTTGTTTGGTTTGCTTGGCTTGTTTGTTTGTTTGGTTTGCTTGGCTTGTTTGTTTGTTTGGTTTGCTTGGCTTGTTTGTTTGTTTGGTTTGCTTGGCTTGTTTGTTTGTTTGGTTTGCTTGACTTGTTTGTTTGGTTTGCTTGGCTTGTTTGTTTGTTTGGTTTGCTTGGCTTGTTTGTTTGTTTGGTTTGCTTGGCTTGTTTGTTTGTTTGGTTTGCTTGACTTGTTTGTTTGGTTTGCTTGGCTTGTTTGTTTGTTTGGTTTGCTTGGCTTGTTTGTTTGTTTGGTTTGCTTGGCTTGTTTGTTTGTTTGGTTTGCTTGACTTGTTTGTTTGTTTGGTTTGCTTGACTTGTTTGTTTGGTTTGCTTGGCTTGTTTGTTTGTTTGGTTTGCTTGGCTTGTTTGTTTGTTTGGTTTGCTTGGCTTGTTTGTTAGTTTAGTTTGCTTGGCTTGTTTGTTTGCTTGGCTTGTTTGTTTGTTTGGTTTGCTTGGCTTGTTTGTTTGTTTGGTTTGCTTGGCTTGTTTGTTTGTTTGGTTTGCTTGGCTTGTTTGTTAGTTTGGTTTGCTTGGCTTGTTTGTTTGTTTGGTTTGCTTGGCTTGTTTGTTTGTTTGGTTTGCTTGGCTTGTTTGTTTGTTTGGTTTGCTTGGCTTGTTTGTTAGTTTGGTTTGCTTGGCTTGTTTGTTTGTTTGGTTTGCTTGGCTTGTTTGTTAGTTTGGTTTGCTTGGCTTGTTTGTTTGTTTGTTTGGTTTGCTTGACTTGTTTGTTTGGTTTGCTTGGCTTGTTTGTTTGTTTGGTTTGCTTGGCTTGTTTGTTTGTTTGGTTTGCTTGGCTTGTTTGTTTGTTTGGTTTGCTTGGCTTGTTTGTTTGTTTGGTTTGCTTGACTTGTTTGTTTGTTTGGTTTGCTTGACTTGTTTGTTTGGTTTGCTTGGCTTGTTTGTTTGTTTGGTTTGCTTGGCTTGTTTGTTTGTTTGGTTTGCTTGGCTTGTTTGTTAGTTTGGTTTGCTTGGCTTGTTTGTTTGGTTTGCTTGGCTTGTTTGTTTGTTTGGTTTGCTTGGCTTGTTTGTTTGTTTGGTTTGCTTGACTTGTTTGTTTGGTTTGCTTGGCTTGTTTGTTTGTTTTGGTTGCTTGTTTGTTTGTTTGGTTTGCTTGGCTTGTTTGTTTGTTTGGCTTGCTTGACTTGTTTGTTTGCTTGGCTTGCTTGACTTGTTTGTTTGTTTGGCTTGCTTGACTTGTTTGTTTGTTTGGCTTGCTTGGCTTGTTTGTTTGTTTGGCTTGCTTGGCTTGTTTGTTTGTTGTTGTGTTTTTGGCTTGTTTGATTGTTTGCTTCTTTGTTTGTTTTGCTTGCTTGACTTGTTTTTTTTTTTGCTTGCTTGGCTTGTTTGTTTGGCTTGTTTTGTTTGCTTGACTTAAATTTAATTGAGGCTTAATTTGTGCAATCCAGTCCTGGTGTTATTATTGTTTCATTTGAATGTATGTCTGCTCGGTCTTCCATAAATATTTATACTCACTTATCATATTAGCATTAACACTTTTAACTTGATGACTTTTTTACAACTTGTAGTAATTCATCATGTTTTTAATGTTTTTCCAGTTATTGATGGTGGTCACTGGACATTTAAATATTAAGAAGGAATGGTTGAAATCTCAATTAATGTGATCCGGTCAAACACATACATTGTTTTTATTAGCGAGTATGATTATGTTTCCAGAGTTTGTTAAGATCTTTATACAGGAGTTTGACCAATTTTCTTGCAGTTGGTAAAATAGTGTAACATTAGTTTTAAATTGTTTTTCATTGGTCGCTCCATAAATTAAACAAATAATGGTTCTTTTTTCTCTATATTAATCCATGGTAATGTGATGCTCTGTTTGTGAATACCTCATACAAACTATAGCTGGTTATACATGCCCTGATAGTTTATATGCTTGACTTAATGTTTTTTTTATTAATTCAGATTAAAAGTATATATATATATATAGAGGGCCTGGGTGGCTCAATGAGTTAGGTAGTTGGATTACCTAACAACTCATACAAGCCTATCACCAATATGGTGTGGCTTTGCAAAATACAAAAACGGGTGCACTCGACTTGCAGCCGCAAGTGATAAAGATTACCAGTTGCTTGGCCATGGCCGGTGGTTCTCTCCGGCTTCTTCCACCACTAAAACTGGTCGCCATGATATAGCTGAAATATTGCTGAAAGTGGCATTAAACACAATAAATCAAATCAAATCTATTAGTATATATATATATATATAGTACATTTACTACAGGATCATATGTTAAAATATTTTCCCACAGATCATTTTGGATTTTACTCGGATTTCAAAAATTAAAATTTGGAAGAGGATCATAGAAGGGATGTCAACAGATTTAAAAAAAACACATAGCCCCACCCCCCCCCCATAAAAGGTAAATGACTGTTCATTAAGGAGTATTCCAAAAATGAAGCAGTTCCGTTCCTTCCATCATATGACTTCTGAAATCCAAACGGAACCATCCAAAGAACACCCTTTAATTAATTTTAAGGAAATTGGTAAAAATATGAAAAAGAATATACTGTTGTAGTTTTAAATTCTCTCATACATTTATTCTAAAACAAATTTAAACCAAAACCTTATTTTTTGGTCAATAATATAAAAATTGTTTTTGTATTTATTCAATTTTACATAATGTACATTTTATGTAAGAACATTTTCTTGAATCATTTGCA
Source organism: Bathymodiolus brooksi (assembly GCA_963680875.1). Lineage (NCBI taxonomy): Eukaryota > Metazoa > Mollusca > Bivalvia > Mytilida > Modiolidae > Bathymodiolus > Bathymodiolus brooksi. The sequence goes on from OY804578.1 coordinate 58,229,834, forward strand.
AAATATTATTCTAAAACGAACGTCCGTGATATATAAATAGCCAAGATAGCTGGACATTAGGTAACACACTTTCTTAATTTGTGACAGATGCTGATAAGAAGTGGTAAACTGTTGATGGATAATGAACCATAACAAATTTCAGAAATTTGATATCTCCTTAAAATTAGGATGAATTTTGGCATTCGACCACATACCTGTAGCATTTACGCAAGGAGTTATTCTTAATGTGTTATTTCCTTGGATTTTCACCCATATTTCAACAATATCCATATTTTGCTTTATTCTCTTTCTCAATTTCCCCCGTTACTCATAGGGTCGTCGTGATCGTGTGGTAGTTGGATTGATAACTACCTAGGCAATCAGTACCTATCACCACTACCGATGTGAGTTCAAATCCCGTTTAGGCGAGGTGTACTCGATACAACATTGTGTGATAGTTTGACAGTGACTTGTGGCAGGTCGATGGTTTTCTCCTGGTACTGCGGTTTCCTCCATCAATAAAACTGACTGCCACGATATAACTGAAATATTGTTGAGAGTGGCATTAAACACCATAACCCTAACCCAAGTTACTGGTGTAAGGCAAAAACTGCATTACTAAGACAAGATTTTGTTTTAAACATTTATTATCACTGGAGACATGATATTATATATAAATCTTCAGACTAGATTTCCTCTTTTACACCCAGTCATTACTTTTATACACTCAATCTGACTTGTGATTCAGACATTCACATCAAAACAAGTATTCATAAATATGTGCAAAATAAAACCAGAGGCTCCCAGGAGCCTGTAATCGCTCACCTGGATCAAAGCTGCTTTCAATAACAACGCAACTGCACTGTGGCGGCCATCTTGGTGGGAGAGCGCAACTGCCGGACACCATTTTGGAAGAGGACCATCCAATGACTATTTCATCAAAGTTTGGTTTTAATTGAGCTACTGGTTCCAGACAAGATGGTTTTTATGTGAATTTCCCATAGGGTCCTATGTTAAACTAAGTACAGCTGTGCAGCCATCTTGGTCAGAGGGCGGGACCACCAGACACAAATTTGGTTCAGCGGTTTCAGAGGAGAAGATTTAAATGTGATCTTTTATCAAAATATGCCTAATTTGCATAATCGGTATAAATCGTCTGAAAGAAAAAAAAAAAAAAAAAACCCCGAACATATGCTAAACTACTCCTTGCCATGTAGCTGCAGTTCAAATTTGAGCTCATTTTGACTTATAATAAAGCAGCAATGGACAATTGAAGAAATTTCTATTTTTAGTAACAGCAGCCATCTTGAATGGAGGGCGGGGCTGTCGGACACAATTTTGAAAGGGAACCACCCAGGGACCATCCCTGCCAGGTTTGGTTTAATTTGGTTCAGCGGTTTCAGAGGAGAAGATTTATATGCGATCTTTTATCAAAATATGCCTAATTTGCATAATCGGTATATATCGGCTGAAAGAAAAATTTCACAGAAAAACCCGGAATATATGCTAAACCACTTCTTGCCATGTAGCTGCAGTTAAAATTTCAGCTCATTTTGACTTACACTAAAGCAGCAATGGACAATTACAATTTCATCCCCCCTTTTTTCTATTTTTAGCTTGGCGGCCATCTTGGTTGGAAGTCGGGATCACCGGACACAAATTTGGAAGGGGGCCGTCCAAGAATCATTTCAGAAAAGTTTGGTTGAGATTGGCTCAGTAGTTTCAGAGGAGAAGATTTTTTTAAAAATTTCATCCCCCCTTTTTTCTAATTTGCATAATCGGCAAAAGTTCAAAGTTCATAAAAAATCCTGTCATACATGCTGAAAAGCTCATCATTATGCTTATACAGTTCAAATTTGGGCACATTCTGGCTTAAAATAGAGCAGTTTTGGCCATTTGAAGAAATTTCTATTTTTAGTAACAGCGGCCATCTTGAATGGAGGGCGGGGCTGTCGGACACAATTTTGAAAGGGACCCACCCAGGGACCATCCCTGCCAGGTTTGGTTTAATTTGGTTCAGCGGTTTCAGAGGAGAAGATTTAAATGTGATCTTTTATCAAAATATGCCTAATTTGCATAATCGGTATATATCGGCTGAAAGACAAATTTCACAGAAAAACCCGGAATATATGTTAAACTACTCCTTGCCATGTAGCTGCAGTTAAAATTTCAGCTCATTTTGACTTACACTAAAGCAGCAATGGACAATTACAATTTCATCCCCCCTTTTTTCTATTTTTAGCTTGGCAGCCATCTTGGTTGGAAGTCGGGATCACCGGACACAATTTTGAAAGGGGGCCATCCAAGGACCATTCCACCAAAGTTTGGTTGCAATTGGTCCAGTGGTTTCTGAGGAGAAGATTAAAATGTGAAATGTTGACGGGCGGACGACAGACGACGGACGAAAAGTGATGACAATAGCTCACATGGCCTAAAGGCCAGGTGAGCTAATAAAATGTTAATGTTTAAATAATTTTACCATTCATTGTTTTTCCTGGAAATTTTAAATTTAGTCTTGTTCAGGCCAGCATCAATATGATTTTTAATACGTAGATAAGTCATATAGAAGAAAAAAAAATTTTCCATATGAAGAATTGCCCTTAATAATTAGGTATCCTCACTAGAATATGTTTTTTTGTTAATTGGTCTAAAAATAATTTCCAACTGACAATTTAAAACAAATCCACCATCTTTTACTATTATAAAAGTATTTCCATGCAAACTTACATTGATTGATACATAGTATCAGTCAGATTAATAAAAATGTTAAATGTAAAAATAAAAACAAATAAATTAGCATTTAAATCAATTTTTTAAGTATAAAAGACCTTTCATTTAACCTATGGCAGAATAATGAATAATCATGCTGTTTTTGGCAAGTCAATAAAGCAATTGCAACATAAATTTACCCCTTTATCCCATCCTAATACACTCTTATTATTTTTTAAGAAAACCAATTAAAAGCAAAATCTGCAAATATTTTGTTAAATATTCCAAATTGAAAGTCTCTACAGATTATACAACAGACTGGATCCCTGTTTTAAAAGTTAATACATTACATATGTAACATCTACATGTATTCCTATATACAAAATACTATCTTGTATCTCAATCACTTATACAGAAAAAAGTTCTTTAAAACATGAATAAAATTTATTTGAACTTTTCATCCTGACAGCTCTATTCCTTAGTTTTCTAAAGCTGTACATTTATAAAACTAAATTTGCTCTCTCTTCAACATGCATAAAAATTAACAAACAAAATTATCATTTAATTGTGACTTACTAGATTTAGTTTCTAGATAAAATATTAAATTTTTTTTATCAGAAACTTAAAATATTCTCTCTCTCTTTTGTAATTTTGCTCGTCATATTTAGAAATGGCAGTGGTTTAAAGCATACATTTTTATTTCAATAAAAATGTTCGACATATTAAGATAGAATATGTGTTTTTATTTAAAAGCCAAAAAGAAAGATATCAAATAAAATAATAATGTTTCCATGGTGATTGATATCAATGAAATGTTATTTCTTATGTGTAATTGATTTAATAATTCATAAAAAAAAAATAAACAAAACAAAAACAAAATACCCTAGCAATCACTAAAATGTGTGGGATATGAACAAGATGATATGGTTTTGTTTGCTTTGCTAAAGCCATGTTAAAAGCAAATGATTAAATAAAAAAAATTATAATAATAAAATTTAATATTTGCACCTTTAAAAATTCTCCTGTTAAAAAGCACATAATTGGCAGTTAAAACTATAAACTATTTAAAAAAAAAACATATTTCTGAACTAACACATTAATATAAACATATACTATAACATAATACTTCATACTTGTTTAAAAACAAAAACACCAAAAAAAGGCAGTGTTTTCAAACATTCATAAACATTTAAATAATTGACATTTTCAAAATAGTACATTTTTTTCTCTCTGGTACATAAAAGCTTATAGCTACCCTTTGATAATGGTATAAATCGTGTCTTAAAACTCCTGACATTAAATAAAAACAATAATTTTTCCTACCTAGCACTGTGCGACCTATCCACAAGTAAACATTTTAAGACATGTATCATGCATAGAGAATAAAAAGTCTTAATGAATTTTTGGAATCAGTTGATTTTTATTGCCATTTTATAAGAGTACTTCTTTAGTTCTTTTTATTTAATTTATATTAAACTATTGTTGTTTGTCTATCTAGATATTATTTTTTTTTTTTAATTGACCCATGACCAAATAAGGACGTCTTCAACTGTTGGTACCGTAACCCTAAAATTGGAGCATAACCTGTATTTTTAATAAAATCATCACAAAAAACTAATATTCAAAATTAACATTTCTTTGAATTACTATATTTGTGAAAAACACATTCGTAATTTTTGTTTACTTCTTTAAGATATATCAGTAGCTTTTTCAGATAAATGTATATAGCATCATAACCATAGTAACAAAATAATACAAATCAACACTTGATACACACAATTATCATGTAAACACTTAAAACAACAAACAGCAGACATTAACAAATGCATAAATTCTTAGATCACAATTCTTTTTATTTATAAAAATTGGTTATGTATTTCAAAATAAATGTAATGCATAGCACCTTAAGTTTGTGTGTCTAATGATGGTGAATTTCACCGAGTGAATTCAATCGGTTGATATGAACAATTTCACTGTGTGAATACAATCGTAGGGTGTGAACGATGTCACTGTATGAATTCAGTCAGTTGATATGAAGAATTTCATCATGTGAATTAAGTCGGATGGTATAAACAATTTCACCATGTGAATTAAGTCGGATGGTATGAACAATTTCACCATGTGAATTAAGTCAGATGGTATGAACAATTTCACCATGTGAATTAAGTCAGATGGTATGAACAATTTCACCATGTGAATTAAGTCGGATGGTATGAACACTGTAAATGAATGGTAAATGATGCCTATTTCATATAAAACAATTTACAGATTATTTTTAGTCTAATATCTTGCTATTAACGAACTGGTGCAAGTAAAATTGACTGTTCATCATGATGTAAATGATATACTGAATATTCATCATTATGTAAATGATATACTGGATGTTCTAAGTGGATGAGATATTGACATACAATATAAGACTGTAGGACTCCGATATCTATTTTTAGATTCAGAAGACATTCTATCTCGTACAATAGAATCTATTCCTATTTCTCCTGGAATTCTCACAATGAAGTAAGGTTTAATATTGATACTGGAATGATTCTTGTAGATCCACACTTCATCGTCAATAAAAATATAATTTTTACGGACTTTCGTTATGAGTTATGAAAGACCGTGTTTTGTCCTTGTATAATGAAAGGCTAATTGGCAATAGGTTCGATCACAGAATCCAACATTGCTATACTAAATGACCTCGCATATCATCTTCTGGATAATTACGTGTTCGTGATGGGGCCCTAGGAATGGGTCCATTAAATGAAGGATTTGGTATAATGTTTGTGGAATAATTATTCTCCCCTGAAAAAAGAAAAAAAAAAAGTGTTACAAGAACATGTTTGTCTAAAAATATAACATCAATAAATTGATAGATATTGTATGTTTTATTGATGCACTACAATTCATGCTGGGAGTGAGTAATTGTTGTTAAATGTTAACTAAGCATTTTACAGCTATATCATGGTGAGAAAGTTACTGTTGAATGAGATAATGACGATATCTGTTTTTATTTTGTACCAACACGCTCTGTTAAGATTTTAATAGTGCTATCTCGCTGAAATGACAATGCACAGGTAAGCAGGCATGTGGTTCCACTCCCACAAATGATCTCGACTTTGAAGCCAATTATTCTATAATTAGTCGTGCTCAGCAGAGAAGCAGCAATTACCAAGTTTATAGTGTTTGGTTTGATCATCTGACCAAAGATAGAACCCACAATCTCCCACGCTGGAGACAAGTATGCTAACCAACATCACTCAGGTCTCTTTATTATTAATCTAGTCTTGCAAACACATGTAAAGTTGTCAAATTTCAATAATATCAATAATAAAAGGCCACGATATAACTGAAATATTGTTGAAAGTGGTGGTAAACACCAAAACCCTTACCCTCAATATCATTTATTACAGTTGTAACACACACAAGGAAGTTAAAGAAGATATTAGGTACCTGGGAGTGGAACATATCGTTCATCCTCGAAAGGGGGAGGTAATTCATCCAGATCATAATTCCTAGCAGGAAGAGGTGGAACTGGTGACTGGCAGTAATGATTGGTAGCACCTTTACTTGATGATCTGATTGGTGGTTGAGGGGGTGGGGTCTTCCCACCAAGTCTACAGCTGGATGCTGTATGACTTGATCTGTCAGAAAAATCTGTTATACTCTGTCAATGATAAAAAGTTTAAATTATTAAATTGTTCTCTTCCTAGGGAAAGTACTTGCTGAACAACATTATTAAAAACAACTCTCATATTCATTTGGCAATAACACCTTCATCATTGTTTTATTCTATTAAACCTGTCACATGATGCTACAATGAGGTTATATAAATGAACAAGATATCTCATTGTAAAACAATGAAAAATATAAAATGCTTGAAGCCTGATTTAAAATCAGAACTTACCAATCATTATGTTAGACTCCCTAAAAGTAATTTTGAATGCTTGAAAGGCTAAAATAAATTGTTCTCATTCAAGTATATAAAACTTAATGTTGTGAGGTAACATTATTTGCTACATGTAAATTTTGAATTCCGCAAACATATCACAACGTTAAGAATATGAATTGAAATTGAATTGGTTAGATACAAAAAAAGTGCCCCAAAATCATAGAATTTGCAATTTTTCAAATATAACAATATTGATGATGAATTTTATATCTTCTTCCATTATGCAAGAAACTGTAATGTTTGAGCCAGTGAGTAATCGTATGTACCAGCCAATGAAAAAATTTATGAAAATGTTACTACACTGCTTTGCATCCTATGAGCAATCCGATTGGCTGCGACATCTTAGAAATTACCAATATTGAGTTTCTAGTTTATGTAAACATCGTAAAATCCATTACATGTAAATTGATTTTCCCATTTTTATACATACTTTAGGTCTAGTATCATTGTCGTACACTTGATCAGGATAATCATCAAATGTTCCTTTCCCTCTGTTCCCTATCTTGTATGGATCTGTAAAAGAAAATGTATCCAATGTCACTCTATATAATGAAGATTTAATACACTTTAGTTATGTAACAGTTAGTTTGGTTGGAGTTTAAATACAGAAATATGTGTCCTGCGGCTTAAACAACCAAACTTCTATTCAATCGTCACAAAGGAAAAATAATCGGGTAGGGCAAGTAACTGATTATTTAAGATTGTAAGTTCCAGTCCATAATGATTCGTGTTTTACTGTTACAGGAAAGTAATTATTTGTAAAATCTGGTGTTTGCTTTGTAATGACATGGTGTTCTTGTTATAATCTACAGTTAACCATTCAACATGCTTTGTAATGACATGGTGTTCTTGTTATAATCTACAGTTAATCAGTTAACCATTCAACATGCTTTGTAATGACGTGGTGTTCTTGTTATAATCTACAGTTAATCAGTTAACCATTCAACATGCTTTGTAATGACGTGGTGTTCTTGTTATAATCTACAGTTAATCAGTTAACCATTCAACACACTTTGTAATGACGTGGTGTTCTTGTTATAATCTACAGTTAATCAGTTAACCATTCAACATGCTTTGTAATGACGTGGTGTTCTTGTTATAATCTATAGTTAATCAGTTAACCATTCAACATGCTTTGTAATGACGTGGTGTTCTTGTTATAATCTACAGTTAATCAGTTAACCATTCAACATGCTTTGTAATGACGTGGTGTTCTTGTTATAATCTACAGTTAATCCGTTAACCATTCAACATGCTTTGTAATGACGTGGTGTTCTTGTTATAATCTATAGTTAATCAGTTAACCATTCAACATGCTTTGTAATGACGTGGTGTTCTTGTTATAATCTACAGTTAATCAGTTAACCATTCAACACACTTTGTAATGACGTGGTGTTCTTGTTATAATCTACAGTTAATCAGTTAACCATTCAACATGCTTTGTAATGACGTGGTGTTCTTGTTATAATCTACAGTTAATCAGTTAACCATTCAACATGCTTTGTAATGACGTGGTGTTCTTGTTATAATCTATAGTTAATCAGTTAACCATTCAACATGCTTTGTAATGACGTGGTGTTCTTGTTATAATCTATAGTTAATCAGTTAACCATTCAACATGCTTTGTAATGACGTGGTGTTCTTGTTATAATCTATAGTTAATCAGTTAACCATTCAACACACTTTTTAATGACGTGGTGTTCTTGTTATAATCTACAGTTAATCAGTTAACCATTCAACACACTTTGTAATGACGTGGTGTTCTTGTTATAATCTACAGTTAATCAGTTAACCATTCAACATGCTTTGTAATGACGTGGTGTTCTTGTTATAATCTACAGTTAATCAGTTAACCATTCAACACACTTTGTAATGACGTGGTGTTCTTGTTATAATCTACAGTTAATCAGTTAACCATTCAACATGCTTTGTAATGACGTGGTGTTCTTGTTATAATCTATAGTTAATCAGTTAACCATTCAACATGCTTTGTAATGACGTGGTGTTCTTGTTATAATCTATAGTTAATCAGTTAACCATTCAACACACTTTTTAATGACGTGGTGTTCTTGTTATAATCTACAGTTAATCAGTTAACCATTCAACACACTTTGTAATGACGTGGTGTTCTTGTTATAATCTACAGTTAATCAGTTAACATTCAACATGCTTTGTAATGACGTGGTGTTCTTGTTATAATCTACAGTTAATCAGTTAACCATTCAACACACTTTGTAATGACGTGGTGTTCTTGTTATAATCTACAGTTAATCAGTTAACCATTCAACACACTTTGTAATGACGTGGTGTTCTTGTTATAATCTACAGTACAGTTAATCAGTTAACTAATCAACAATTTGACAGGTTATTTAATACTACTGTGTACTGAGAACACCTCAATTAATTTACCAATGAACTTTCAAAGCCTTGAATAAAAACTGACCGGTAAACTGATATGATGGCATAAACGCTGAGCATGCAAGTGAGATTTTTTAGATAAAAAAAACCCAATCATATAATACATTAAATTCATATCTTCATTGTTTTGTCTGTCAAGGTTCAACCATATATGTCCTATAATCCAGGCAGTATTGTTTTCTGTTTCAGCAGTATTACTAAGAGAGGGGGGGTTATATATTATACAAACCTTCACATCTCCATTGGTGTCTGTCAGGCTCATCTAAATATGTCCTAGAATCTGACAGGAATGTTTTATGATTCATCACAGGGGAGTCCATCTTATTGGGTGTGTATGATCTACTAGTGTACCCTGGGGGAGGGAGGAACACACGTTTGACATCTTCATCCTATAAAAAATAATCAAATAACTTCAAAAAAATGTTTTCCATATATAATAGATGGAAATACATAGAAATATGTAGTGTGTGGCATCATAATATTTATATAAGAAATCTGATAAGCTCTTAATAAATACACAGTTTTTATATAAACAATAGAGAAAATATATATGTGTATATACATATGTACATCATTGCAGAAAGTAGAAGACATTATCGTAAAACTAAGCACTAATCTGAGTATACTAAAGTGTAATAAAATAGTAAAGAGACTACAGAAGGATCCCTTGTTGATTTGAGGTGTCACAGGTTATTTTTTTTAATTTTTTTGCTTAAAGATTGTTTATATGACTTGGGTTACAGACCACACCAGATCCTTCTGTAATCTCAGCAAATACAGCACACATTTGTCTAAATAACATATTTTAACAGATTTTGTTTATCCAGCTAACAGCCTAGAATTCTTAGTATAGTTCTACTATAGGCTCTTGTGAATCTGTAATCACTCTCCTTGTTTATAATTTGACTTCTAAATTTGATTGAAAAAGTCAGAACATATATGTTAAACTTTTAATTTCAGCTGATTCTTTTTTGGACATTTAATGAAATTTCTACTTTTTAGAAGTGGCAGTCATCTTGGATGAAGGGTGGTGGTGTCACACATAATATTGAAAGTGGACCAGATAAGATCATCTCAGCTCAGGTTTTGAGGGACCAGATTGTATTTATCAAAATATGCATAATCAGTCTAAAATAAAACATTTTACAGAATAGCTCTGAAAAAATTCTGCACAACTAATATTTTTATACAGCTGCAGTTTAAATTTGAGCTAAATTTGACTTACTATAAAATAAAGCAGTAACGACTGCCATCTAAATGGAAGGAGGGGTTGTACGACACAATTTTGATAGGGACCATCCCAGCCAAATTAGGTTTAATTTTGATCAGTGGTTTCAGAAGAGAAGATTTAAATGTGTAATGTTTACAATGTAGAACGTTCGAATGCCAAGTGATGGCAAAAGCTCATGTGGCCGCCTAAGGCCAGGTGAGCTAATGAAAAAGGAATTGAATACAGAATTGTTTTATGTTTTATCTGTCTCCTTAAATAAATGGAAGAAGATGTTTTTTACTGTTCTTATAATTTATGATTGTGGCAGGGCATGTGCTGTGTTCTGTTACATCATTACAATTCGGCTGTCATAGACCACCCATTATGATCCGATCAGGCATTTGGCTTATGGTGTTTAACACCACTTTCAACAATATTTGTGACCTGGTCAACCACTCATTCTGCCAACAAATGATTGTCCTTCAAGAAAGATGGTCTATCAAAAGATGTTTTTGTAATTATATAAATAATGAAAATTTGTATATCGAGATGGTCTCCCTAAAGAGGTGGTCTCTCTAGACAGGTTTCATTGTAGTATTCACTGTTGTAACACTTTCGTTTATCTACAGCAGGTAGCAGTGGTACAATAACCTTATGATGCTTTGTGTAATCTACATTGACTAAAGTTTATAACATTGTGCATTCTTAGATGTGTCACATTAAGAATTGGTTTGTGTCATTGCGTTGGTTGTATATATTTATAAGATCCTGTAAATCATATGTATATTTTTAATCTGAATCACAGAAAAACAACAACACTAATTATCAAGTACAGTCAAACCTGTATTAAGGGGTCACCCTTAGAACCAAGAAAAAGTGGTCTTATAAGACAGGTGGTCACCCTTATGACCAAGAAAAAAATGGCCTTATAAGACAGGTGGTCACCCTTATGACCAAGAAAAAATGGCCTTATAAGACAGGTGGTCACCCTTATGACCTAGAAAAAATGGCCTTATAAGACAGGTGGCCACCCTTATGACCTAGAAAAAGTGGCCTTATAAGACAGGTGATCCTTTAAAAGAGGTTCAATTCATTAAACATTTTCTGACAGGAAAGGAAAAGAGTGATCTTTTAATACAGGTGACTGCTTAATAGAGGTGACCACATGGACAGGTTTGACTGTATGCTAATTAGTTATTTTATGAGGTTGAAATTGGGTTATTTAATAGTAAAGCATAAGATAGTATGTAGTAGTCTAATGATCTCAGTATATTAATTAGTCATATAATGAGGTTGAAATTGGGTTACTTACTAGTAAAGTATAAGATAGTATGTAGTAGTCTAATGATCTCAGTATACTAATTAGTCATGTAATGAGGTTGAAATTGGGTTACTTACTAGTAAAGTATAAGATAGTATGTAGTAGTCTAATGATCTCAGTATATTAATTAGTCATGTAATGAGGTTGAAATTGGGTTACTTACTAGTAAAGTATAAGATAGTATGTAGTAGTCTAATGATCTCAATATACTAATTAGTCATGTAATGAGGTTGAAATTGGGTTACTTACTAGTAAAGTATAAGATAGTATGTAGTAGTCTAATGATCTCAGTATATTAATTAGTCATGTAATGAGGTTGAAATTGGGTTACTTACTAGTAAAGTATAAGATAGTATGTAGTAGTCTAATGATCTCAATATACTAATTAGTCATGTAATGAGGTTGAAATTGGGTTACTTACTAGTAAAGTATAAGATAGTATGTAGTAGTCTAATGATCTCAGTATATTAATTAGTCATATAATGAGGTTGAAATTGGGTTACTTACTAGTAAAGTATAAGATAGTATGTAGTAGTCTAATGATCTCAGTATACTAATTAGTCATGTAATGAGGTTGAAATTGGGTTATTTACTAGTAAAGTATAAGATAGTATGTAGTAGTCTAATGATCTCTGTATACTAATTAGTCATGTAATGAGGTTGAAATTGGGTTACTTACTAGTAAAGTATAAGATAGTATGTAGTAGTCTAATGATCTCAGTATACTAATTAGTCATATAATGAGGTTGAAATTGGGTTACTTACTAGTAAAGTATAAGATAGTATGTAGTAGTCTAATGATCTCTGTATACTAATTAGTCATGTAATGAGGTTGAAATTGGGTTACTTACTAGTAAAGTATAAGATAGTATGTAGTAGTCTAATGATCTCAGTATACTAATTAGTTGAGATAAATTCTATCATAAGATACATACTTATATGTTGTAGGGTGCCAATCCCTACAGTCCTTAAGTGGAAAAACAAATCCCTTAGGTTAGGGCTTAGAGCTTTGAACTTACGTTTCCCTCAATCATCAAGATTTGAGCCCAAATATGGCTTTGTTATTGATACAAATAAAAACATCCACTATTCCACTATTTGTCTGCATACGAACTTAATTTTTTTTTTTTTTAATATTTCTCCATTTCCATGACAAATATTTGGACGGGAAAAATATCTTATCTGAAATTCAGAAACAACTATATGTTGTATTGGTTGTTAATAAGGTTATTACCCATACCTGAGCTCCATCACCAAGTGTCTGATCTTCTATATTATGTGCACCCATTTATATTAATTAATGTTAAAACCCATTATATTCTTTATACAAAGTAACTTTCAACATTTGAATAACAATTTTCAACCCATAGTCTTACAACTAGCAATCTAGTATGACACAAATGTGTAAATTTGTGATAGATAACACCTATTTTTTCGTTTTAACTATAAACTCTGCTTAATTGATTAATAATTTCAATCTTGAAGTAAAAACAAGAGTTTTGTACGTAACCAGACTGACCAATCCCTCAATAAAATGTGAAAAATCAGCCAAACAATTTACTGTATTCAGTATTTAATTTGGATATAAAATGTTTAACAGTGTTTATTCAAAACTCCAACAAGTGAAAGTGTAACTAAGGTGTTTTTATAATAATAAACTGTTTCCTTATGAATGGTACAATGATCAGAACCCAACCAAACCTTGAGATCCAACTTGATTTATACATTTAAACAGATTTAAACATTAGCTCCCAAATATCTAAAAGATTTTTTTCTGCAGATTTACACTGGTTAAACATTGTACTACAGAGAATACTTTACATGATCAAGCTTGACACATCACCTGGTTTATTTTAGTAGGTAGTACCTGAACCATAAAACATACAAACACGAACCATAAAACATTTAAACACTGTCTACTGACATTAATTGTTACCTGTCTAAACTAAACACCACAAAGAACACCACTTTTTGTTGGGTTCAATTTTCAGATTTCAAATATTGACATTAAATTTGATATTCAGAATTTCAATCTATTCAAGGATTAGTTTAGACAGATGAGGAACAGGCTGAATACAGGGTTTAGCTGAGGAGCAGGATGGATATATAAATTGCTAAAAGTGGTCTGTAAGTAGTATAACTATATACAACCCAGTACATGATAATCCTACTATAGACAGAGAAGTGTGAGACAAAAGGACAGAGATTGGCACCCTACTTTTATCAAGTTTAAATTTACCCCTGATGAGTCATGTGGAAGACAACAATTGCCCTTTATTCCTCGTACACTTGACCTTACTCCGACCTTGATCTGGTAACAATTACAATGGGAGCTGTTTGTACTTGTGCTTTTCTGATCATTTTGCTATGGAAAACAAAAAGTTCAAGGTCATGCAAAAACTACATGCAGGAAAACAAATGTTATATGTAACATACCAGTGTTGCTTGATTTTAAACATTTATCAAACAGCTTAAATATGGGCATCATTTGTCCAGAAATCAAACTTTTTTACAAGATAAAATTGTACAAGGTATTCCTAAGTTAACTGTAATACAAATCCTTCGTATAAATAATATTAAACACAGCATCAACATTTTTTTCTCTTTTAAAGTATGCATATGTGAAAGTTTTGAAGCTAAAGCATTATTGCTACTAAATTTCTGCATTACAAGCAAAATATATTTAATAAAAGTCCTATTCTATATATTTATGATACTATTTCTGTATTGGTATTTTTTCTTTTGAAGTTTGAATATTATTTAGTCATTATCTCTCTACTGACCTGATACTGAAAAATATCAGCTGTAATGTTGTATAACATGATACCGAAAAATATCACCTGTAATGTTGTACAACATTGTGGACCTATGACAGCAATGACATCATGTTCTTGTAATTCATCCATAACGATCAACCAATAAAATCAGTTTAAGTCATGGACGACAAAAACAATAGATGACATTGTATGCAGTTACACCAGAAAATAGATCCGAAATTTCAAATTCTGTGTTAAAATAGACTAAACTAAAGCTAAATCTTCTACAGGCTTCAGGTCTAAAGAACAATGTTATTTTGATGTCTCGTATGAATTCACTACCTTGTATCAATCTAACCTCGACACAACGTTATGTGTTCTTTCTCAACAATAAAATAACAGATGGCCATACAGCTGATAGAATACATGTATCATTGATGTCATCAAATGATCAAACAACACTGCTTACAAATTACTTATCAACAAACAATGTTAATATAATAAAACTGTTCTAACATCAATAACAACTGGTTAAACAGGGAGAGAGTCAACTGGTCAAGGGAGACAACAGTCTGATCAGGGGAGACAAATACAGTTAGATCAGCAGAGATGAACACAGCCACATGATCACAGGAGACAAATACAGTCAAATTGTCATGGGAAACACCAGATGGAGACTGATCAGATGAAATCAAGCCACTTAAAAAGTGCTAATGTGTACATTAAATGTCTTACTGTAGTCATGGCAACTTACCTTGGTAACTGCTGCATATATAGGGCTGATATTGTATGAATACATGTACTTATTTACATGAAATATATAAATTACATTCACAGTATCTGCCATGCAGATAATTAATGACTAAGTTCAAAGGTCAAATATCTGAAGACTTGAATTGACTGATTGATTAGTTGGTGCTTAACGTCAACTTTAGCAGTATTTCAGCTATATCGTGGCCTTAAGACTTGAAAGATGTTTTTATCTTGAACTAAATTCTTAACCAATAATGTAGGAACTATTTCATTGTGGATTATTGTTAAAAAAAATATTTTTTGGGAGTTTTTGAACAAGTATTAAACACTCCAAGCCCGATATGAACTAAAAGAGAATTATTGTCAACCAATATTAACTAGCACTGTCTTAAAGTTAACTTCCAAATTCTATACATTTTCTATATTTTAACAAATCTGGTAGTTTAGTATGATGTACATGTTGTGGTGACAGTTTAGATTTATAAGGTGTAGTACAATATAAAAGATATATTATTATCCTTAAACAGAAAATTTTTTTGACATTAACATTCAATTTCATACAAATTGTCTAAGAGACATAAACTGACACATAGCTTAATGGAGAATGACTTCATTACCTGAATCCTTCTCTGGGTGACATGAAGAGAAACATATGGACATGCATCAAACATGCTTTATAATCGTCAATATTTAATCTATTTCTTATTTCACACATTAAAACAAGCTTAAATTTCAATCTCTAAAAGGAAAACAATGACAAGCAATTTCTATCATGCAAAATTTCATAGCAGATAGATGGGTGAACATCTATATATCGGAGACAAAATACTTTCACTGTTTCAAGCAATACTCAATATCATTTTTTTTTCATGCAATTTAAAAACAAAAGAAACAAATAATTTTATCAAAATGTTCATAATACTTTAAATAAAGTAATATATTTTTTCTAATTTACAGCAGTGAATACAACTTACTTCGTAGTTACTATAATCGTCAGAAAAGCCATCCATATTTTTCTCGTAAGTTCCATAACTACGAGTATCATCAGATGGAGTCATTGGGTAGAGAACTGTCTCTTTATTTGGTCCATATAATTCTATTGTATTGGTATGACTTGTGGTATCGCTGTTACCTATAATACACAATGTTAAATACAGAGTAATTTTTTTCTACTTTTGATATCATTCACTGTTATGCTATATATAGAATTTCCTAACTTGGATATCATTTAAGGTGTCTTTACACAGTCAATGTCTTCCTTCAAACTTAACCTGTGCACCTCTTTCGAACACAAATTTGACATTCTAACACATTGTCAATCATATTTGATGGGTTCATTAAATATTGCAAGGGAGTTGGATAGGTGCATAGACTGACACAGGTTGTTTGAAGTGAATCTGAAGGAAATATTTGACCATGAAACACATTTCTATACATCTAACAAGACTGCATATAAATATATGAAATAAGTAATGTATGAGTGACGATTATTAGTCTTAAATTTCTTTTATCTAAGAGAAACTAGAGGCTCAGCACTGAGCTGAGTCTGTGTCGCTCACTTTTCATTCTGCTTTGAGGAAACTTAATACAGAACCTTCCATAGGTGCTTCCCACCAAATATCAGTTCACTCTGGCAAAGCAGTTTCAGAGAAGAAGATTTTTAGAAATCCACCAATCTAAAACAAGAATTGCCTGTGGTAGCCATGTTTGTTAATGGATCAAAACGAAATGAGCAAACTCTATAGAGGACCTTCCATAGATGCTTCTTACCAAGTTTCATATCATTTGGCCAAGCGGTTTCAGAGGAAAAGCTGTTTTAGAAATTGACCAATAAGAAAGAAGAATTGCCTATGACGGCCATGTTTGTAAACGGATCAAAACGGAATGAGCAATTCCCATAGAGGACCTTCCATAGATACTTCCTACCACGTTTCGGTCCATTTGGCCAAGCTGTTTCAGAGTAGAAGATTTTTTAGAAATCGACCAATCAGAAACAAGAATTGCCTGTGGCGGCCATGTTTGTTAATGGATCGGGACAAAATGAGCAATCTTTATAGAGAACCTTCCATAGATGCTTCCTCCCAAGCTTTGGTTCATTTGGCAAAGTGGTTTCAGAGGAGAAGATTTTTTTTAGAAATCAACCAATCAGAAACAAGAATGGCCTGTGGTGGCCATGTTTGTTAACGGATCAGGATGAAATGAGCAATCTTTATAGAGGACCTGCCATAGATGCTTCCTACCAAGTTTCGGTTTATTTGGCCAAGCGGTTTCAGAGGAGAAGATTTTTTAAAATCGGCCAATCAGAAACAAGAATTGTCTATGGTGGCCATGTTTGTTGATGGATCGGGACAAAATGAGCAATCTTCCATAGATGCTTCCTACCAAGTTTCACTTCATTTGGCTGAGCGGTTTCAGAGGAGAAGATTAAAATGTGAAAAGTTAACGGACGACAGATGCCAAGTGATGGCAAAAGCTTACTTTGCCTTTGGCAAGGTGAGCTAAAAAAAAAACATCATCACATACTTTCTAGAGAGTAGATAAAACTGAAATAAAGTTATATAACTACAAATTTGACTAGTTTTTAGTATGTTAATTTGACATTATCTACAGGAATGATTCGATCTTTTTAAATTTTACTAGTTTTGAGGTACATTAAATTTGACATTATCTACAGGACTGATACATACTTTCTAATCTCTTTTTTCTCCTTCTAACAAAGAATAATATAAGGCCAACATTTAAGGCTAACAGGAATATTCCTACGACACACACGACTAATATTATAATGACAGGTAAATCATCATCCTGTGACTGTGGAAGCTGGTTGTCTCCCCCTTGTTCTGACACTGTCAAATAGAAAATAAAGAGTGATAATGATCAAAGTCAATGTCATGTGTATGTTATTATGTAAACAATAAACAAAAACTAAAATATCACAATCTGACATTAGCATCAAATGGCACAAAGAACAGAAGAATGACACCTTCCTGTATTCAGACAGGGAGAAAGAGAAATATCTTCAAAACATGAATCTTGATTAGATTTGTCAATTTTTGATAAATATGGAAATGTCTGAAGTCAATTCCATGCTGTAATGTATAACAGCCAGTTTAAGCATAGCAGTCTGCTAAAATTAATACACACACAAAGTAATAACATATTCAGTTCAAAAACTCCAAAAAAAAATGTATTGACAGAAAATATACAAATGGTGGTTTCCATGATCATTAATATATTTCTATAGTAGATGGATTCACTTTTACCTTATTTTGGACAAAAATATTGGAGGTTTCTACAGTATATCATACTTACACAGTGTTTTGATTTTGACTTCTGACGGGGATGATGTAGCAGGTCCATGATCATTCTCTGTTTTAACAGTAATCAGGTATTCTGTAGCTCTCTCTAAACCTACAATTTAAAGTATCAATATTGAGATGTTGTTGTCAAGATTCATGTTCCACAGCTTACTGTATCTTTACAGTTACACATATAAACCAAATGATATGATGTTCATTCATAATGGTAGTCATTTTATCTGTGTGTCTTTAGAAATATCGATAAATATTTGTCCAATCAAAATAATCTTTTTTTTAGATTATTTTCTTGTAATGTGTTAAAAATTATAACTATGAAGAATTGAAAAATATTATATTTACAAGTTCAGAGAATTTCTTTCCCTTGATTAAGGTAAAAATCAAAATAAAACATTTAGAGGTAAATTTTCACAACATATGAATCAAATCTTTAAATTCATGAATGATTTGTGCACAATATTTAGTTTTTAGCCCTGTGATATGCTCTAGAAGTCAAACATAATTTTTACCAAATATGTTTCTAGAGATACTATCCTATTTATATTTATGGCATAATGGTTAGCGTGCTCGCCATTGAGTGCGGTAGATCGTGGGTTCGAGCCCAAACCAAAGACTATAAAATAGGTATTTGTTGCTTCTCCGCTAACCATGCAGCATTAAGGAGAAAGAACAAAGGCTGGTTGGCTCGGAATCAGAATAATGTGTCAAGAGTGGATCAACATGTCTACCCGCAGACTGTTGTTTCAGTGAGCTAGCATTATAAAAATCCAAATCAGCATGTTGGCCTAGTACAAAGTGTACTTCATCATCATCTCATTGATAATTAACTTGTTCTCGCCATGATATAGCTGAAAAATTGCTAAATTGGTGTTAAACAACACTCTTATTTATATTCATTCAGTGCAAAGTATAAAACAAACTTATGTGTAGTAAATTGAAAATGACTGTTTTTATTTTGGCCATTGTATTGTCTGTCTTTTGATTTAAGGGTTCTGATCTCTTTGGTATCTTTTGGCCATTATATTGTCTGTCCTTTGATTTAAGGGTCCTGATCTCTTTGGTATCTTTTGGCCATTGTATTGTCTGTCCTTTGATTTAAGGGTCCTGATCTCTTTGGTATCTTTTGGCCATTGTATTGTCTGTCCTTTGATTTAAGGGTCCTGATCTCTTTGGTATCTTTTGGCCATTGTATTGTCTGTCCTTTGATTTAAGGGTTCGGATCTCTTTGGTATCTTCAAACATTTCTTACAAATAATTTAGAGAAAATTAAACAAAATACTACAGGTATAAATGTAATAAATTTCCACCATTATATGATATAGTTTTTACCTTTTATAGTATACATGGTACCAGAGTTCAGAGGTATCTGTATGGTTGTCTTGGCATTACTGCCACTGGTTCTAAATATTAATGTAAACTTCTGTTGCAATCCTCCGTCAAACCCAGGACGCCATGATATAGTAATACTGTCGTGTGTAGAGTTTACAAACTTTACGTCGTATGGAGGATCTGGTATACTGGTACCATCAACTTTAATGGTGAATGTATCTGTACCATTATCATTGGACGCCAAACATTTGTAATCTCCGTAATTCTGTTTTTGTATATTTCTAATCTTCAGTTCACTCTGGTACCAGTTAGCTTCTATGAATCGACTATATACCTCAAATTGTCCTCCATTTTGAATATCTGTATTGCCCTTTAAACAAATAAATATGATGATGCAATTAAACCTGCCTTTGTTATAAAGCAAAAACATGATGTGTATGAGCCTACATTAACTTAAATTTGTTAGTTATTTCATCAGCCTGAATGTAGAACTGTACATGGACGATTTTTCCTTTCATGCAAAGATACATTTTTGATGGACAACGGCTGGTCAAGAAATAATCATATGGAGGGGTGCTTCAACTGAAATTTACAGCATGGTGGTATTTCTTAGAAACAAGATTTGAATAGAGTATTAATATCAAAATTTCAATCCAGGTGGGTATAAATATAAATTTCTCCCCCAAACAAAAATTCTGAAATAGACCCAAGATAAAATTGAAATTAATTTAGAAATTGTTGGCTTTCCAATCTTTCGATTTTGAGCCTATCTGATGAAGGTTATTCTAGAAACGTGTCATGCACACTAAATTTGATGTCTGTTTTTATTAGAAAATCAATGTTATTACAACTACAACATAATAATACCTTTTTCCATTTAAAATCAACTTTAGGAGAGCCCTCAGCTTTACACTTCAGTTCTATAGTATCTCCCTGATCTCCAGCAGCTTTAGCAAACTCTTGTGACTTGTCTATTGCAGGTGCAACTGAAAACAAGAAATTATATATATATATCACATTCTTATTTCTAATTTCATAATACAGAAAGTAGTAGTTATTATGTAATTTAAAAAATAAAAATGAAGAGACTAATATATAGAGTCATATTCAAATATGAATGTAGGTAATTGGCACATGAGCTCCCATGGTCATGATCGTATGGTAGTTGGATTTACAACCATCTGCGCAAAAGTTTTGAATTTGAATCCCGCTCATGGTGAGGTGTACTCGATACAACATTATGTGATAAAGTTTGTCTGTGACTTGCAACATGATGGTGGTTTTCTCCGATTTCCTCCACCAATAAAATTGATCGCCACGATATAACTGAAATATATTTGAAAGTGGCATTAAACAAATCATAACCATAACCCATAACAAATATTTTGCAAGGTGAATTCCTTAACACCATAGACATGTAACACACATCTAGTTGTATAATTATTGTACAGATATTTCTTCCGTACTTGATTGTACGTTCAGCATGTTTTCTTTATTGCATACTGTCACTGAATTGGTTGTAATTGACATTAGATATTTTTTGTGTATTTTTTTTATTATCATTTTGGCATGATGAAATAAAAATTCATTTACATGTACACTGGTATAAATACACAGTATTAGTGATAATAGAATTTTCAATAACTGGTAAATCTTTCATAAATGTATTATGAGAAATTCATAATTTGGCATGACAATAATGTAGTATTCAAGTACTATTCTTTGTTCAAAAACAGCATGTAAAATATAGATAGATGAAAAAAACCAACAATTGTTTAATTGTTAAAAGTGTGATACAAAACAATAACTTTATAATAAGCAAATTTTGTAAGCAGACATGTTTCTTTAACTCACACATGACAATAAGCTGAGCTTCTTGTGTTGCTGGTTCACCTATCCTGTTGTCAGCTGTACATTTAAACATTCCAGAATCATCTTTAGCAAGCTCTGTGACTGTCAGATAACCGTGACCACCAGAGTCATAAGTCTGTTTAGTCTTGGTCATATCAAAGCTTTCTCTTGACCATGTGATCATATTAGAGACCATGGGATTAGCAATGGCTATACATTCAAAGTAAGCAGTGCCACCAATGTTCTGGTAAACTTTTTCAGTAATTGTCGCAATAGTTGCTGGATCTGTGAAAAAAAACATATAAATAAACTAACAGATATTTCTATAAATATTGATAAAAAAAACAAAAATATAATAAACTAGGAAGAACTGTTTTAGATACCTAAAACTTATGTCTCCCCTAAATGCGGCCATCTGTACAACAACCTATCTCGAAAGACAAAAATGTTATGGCCCGGGCAAGAAAATACTACTTAAAAAACAATTATTTGACCTTGAGGTCAAAGTCCCACAAAGGTCATAATGGTATGTGACACATCGCCTTATGGTCATGCATCCACATACTAAATATCATTGACCTATCTCGAAAGACAAAAATGTTATGGCCCAGACAAGAAAATACTATTTAAAAAAACAATTATTTGACCTTGAGGTCAAAGTCCCATGAAGGTCATTACGGTAAGCGACACACCGCCTTATGGTCATGCACCCACATACCAATTATCATTGACCTATCTCGAAAGACAAAAATGTTATGGCGCGGACAAGAAAATACTATTTAAAAAACAATTATTTGACCTTGAAGTCAAAGGTCAAGGTTCCACAAAGGTCATTACGGTATACAACACACCACCTTATGGTCATGCACTCATATACCAAATAAATACTATTCAAAAAACAATTATTTGACCTTGAGGTCAAAGGTCAAGGTCCCACGAAGGTAATTACGGTACGCGACACACCGCCTTATGGTCATGCACCCACATACCAAATATCATTGACCTATCTCGAAAGACAAAAATGTTATGGTCCAGACAAGAAAATACTATTTAAAAAACAATTATTTGACCTTGAGGTTAAGGTCCCACGAAGGTCATTATGGTACGTGACACACCGCCTTATGGTCATGCACCCACATACCAAATATAATTGACCTATTTCGAAAGACAAAAATGTTATGGCCTGGACAAAAAAATACTATTTAAAAAACAATTATTTGACCTTGAGGTCAAAGGTCAAGGTCCCACAAAGGTCATTACGGTATGCGACACACTGCCTTACGGTCATGCACACACATACTAAATAAATACTATTCAAAAAACAACTATTTGACCTTGAGGTCAAAGTCCTACGAAGGTCATTATGATACGCGACACACCGCCTTATGGTCATGCACCCACATACCAAATATAATTGACCTATTTCGAAAGACAAAAATGTTATGGCCTGGACAAAAAAATACTATTTAAAAAACAATTATTTGACCTTGAGGTCAAAGGTCAAGGTTCCACAAAGGTCATTACGGTATGCGACACACTGCCTTACGGTCATGCACACACATACCAAATAAATACTATTCAAAAAACAACTATTTGACCTTGAGGTCAAAGTCCTACGAAGGTCATTATGATACGCGACACACCGCCTTATGGTCATGCACCCACATACCAAATATCATTGACCTATCTCAAAAGAAAAAAATGTTATGGCCCGGACAAGAAAATACTATTTAAAAAACTATTATTTGACCTTGAGGTCAAAGGTCAAGGTCCCACGATGGTCATTATGGTATGTGACACACCGCCTTATGGTCATACACCCACATACCGAATATAATTGACCGATCTGGAAAGACAAAAAAGTTATGGTCCGGACAAGCTTCGCTGAGAAGCAGAAGAAAAAATCAGACTAAAACAATATGTCTCCCTTCATTCGATGGGGAGACATAATTAATATATAACAATTTCTGAAAATATCTAGGAGAAGATTTGACAATTGTTCAACAATATTCATGTACTACTTCAAATTCTCTTAATATTTCATTTAAACAATAAAACATGTTGTTTATTCAAGTAAAAATAAAAGGGATTAGAATAGGTTTCTGCATGCTTAACACCATTTCACTTATATTGTTATTTTTATTAATGATACACAGAGGAAATAATTGATAAACTTAAGGGGTGATTGCCAATGATTGTGCATATAGCTGTATATTCAACTACCATTTGATTTCGGTCATGATGGCTTTTTAATGATTTTCGCGATAATGAGATTTTATTTTAATCTACGAGAATTGAATCTTCATAAAAGACCGTGGGAAGGTAATCTGTATTAACTCTTGTGTACATAATCTCGATTACTACTGGGGGAATGGAATATGTATATATTTAAGCAGGGGCCATCGTGGTCATGATCGAATGGTAGTTAGATTTACAACTACCTGTGCAATCAGTGCCTATCACCACTAAAGTTCTGAGTTCGAATCTGATAATGGTGCGGTGTAATCGATACAACATTATGTGATAAAGCTTGCCAGTGACTTGAATAGAGATGCCGACTTATCGTTATTTTGGCCGCCATTTTGTTTTCCGGTAGCTGCTTTTACATGAAAATGCAATATTTTGATGTCAATTTTTTACAGATAAAACTATATAAAGATATAATTTTTTTACATTAATCAATTATCTAAACATTGTTTAAAATCTTTAAAAAATTTGTTTCTTTTGATATGGAATCGTTTAGATATAACGTGTTCGAATCGGAATCGCTGTTTTCGGAATTTTACATTCGCGGCACGGTTTTTTTCACCAAGGTCCGCCTTTTCAATGCCTTGCCCGGCATGTTCCTGACGTTATATAGTTCCATAATTATTATCCAATTAAAGCGCAGATTCGTAGCTTGCACATGGTCACAGTCGCTTCCGTTTTCCTGCGCATGCCAAACGGGAAATGGTCTTCTGAAAAGTTTTAAGATGAACAATTCAGTGAAAAATTTGGAGTAGCGTTCTCCGATGGCGATATTTGTATTTTTCATTATAATATCAACATAGAAAACATGCCAACTCAACCCTATTAGATCGAGAACACGGCTGATTTTTCGTATTTAAAACACCCCTGAAGCTAAACATCATGTCTGAAGAAGAACGTCGCACGTCATCACTGGAAGTGGAAAATATTTGTAACGTCAACGACGCTGATACAGCTGTTATCGTAGCCGTAGGTATGTATAAACCTTGATCTCAATGTTTTAAGCGTACGATATATTTTTTGCATTGCTTCTTTTTAAGTAGTTTATGAAAAACTTCTTGTCAATTTATAAATACTTCCAACTTACGTTCAAAACAAAAGACGAATAGTAAACAAACCGAAAAAAAGGGGGGGGGGGGGGGGGGGGTGTAAATAGAGATGAAAGTTTTCCTCTTTTCTTTAAGGAAAATATTTGGAAATAAAATGTTTCAAGCTTGGTCCAAACAGCTAGAAAATGAGGGTATGACTGAGCACTACAAATTAGGAGTTTCCTCTTTTTCATCAGTCAATACAGTCTACACGACTACAGACACCAAACACTTTCTTCTATGTGTACATAATATATGTTTTTTATATTATAGTCTTCACTCTTCAGAAAGTTAATTCTATTCATATTCTGGGTGGTGTACTGTGACAACTTTTCAAAAGCTTTGTTTTTGTTTATATATTCAAAGCTTTTTTTTTTAAAGTTGGTACATGAATTTGAGCTTTTAAAACAGACATTTTGGTTAGATGTGAGAAGAAATATTCTGCTCTATTATCTTCAGGTTGGAGGTTATAGTGCAGAAAATTTCTTCGAAGCCAGGTCTAATTTCAATGAGATTATGTTGCTTGAACTATTCAACCAGGGCTTTGGATTGCAAGTATGCATCAAATATTTACATACTAAATTCAAATAAAAGTAAAAAAAATGTTATTGCATATTTATATGTTGCGTTATTTTTATTCAACATGGGAAAATATATTTTAATCCTGAAGAAGTGGCTTGTCTTGATGTATAGTTGTCTGCAACTCAATAAATAATGTGGCGGAGAAATCATTAGGTATTTCTGCATCTGAAAATGCCTCACTTTAGAAGTAAAGACTGAACATTGGAAGAAAGAAAAATACTAGTCTTGATTTAATTTCATTTTTGCATTTGAAACCTTCTCTTTAAGGGGCAGTCGTGATCATATGGTAGTTGGATTTACAACTACATATGCAATTAGTGCCTACCACAATCAGGAGTTCTAGTCCGGTTCGAGGTGCACTTGATACAGCATTATGTAATAAAGTTTGTCAGAGATTTGCGGAAGGTCTGGTCTTCTCAGGCCAGGGTACTTTAGATCTTGAAATGAAATTAATTTTTTTGTAAGCATCACATTATAATGATCTTTTGTATTTGGCATAATTAAATTCAGTATTTAGTTTTTGTTCTCTGCAGGTCAATCACTTCTGCATGATCTGCTACAGAATTTCAACCAGTCAAGCACAAGTGAGCTGAATGATATTTGTAAACAGTACTTGATGTCACATGCCATCAACAGAGATATGATCTACTGTTTGTTAACAAACAAGGATTATACCGGTTAGTTTTATTTTATGAAAATTATCACATCAATTGGTGAGATGTATATATATAGGGAGTGGATGTAGTCGAGTGGTCTAGGGCGCTGGACGTAAGGCTAAGCGAATGGTGCTGCAGTGTAACAATGGTGTTGGTTCAAATCCCGTCGAGGGAAGAACAAAAATTTGACAGCTCTAAAATCTAATTCTAACACTGTTTGGTTTAATTTTCAGACGTATATATATATATATATATATATATGGGTCAGTGTAATGTTTGCTGTATATATATATATATATATATTATACAATTATAGTCTTTTGCTGAGGTCAATACAAGTTTTTATGGACCTTAAAAACGATATTCACCGAAGCCTTTAGTGAAACCAAGTCAATATGAAATTAATCACTTCATTATGACGTCATACATAATGCAATGGAAAATGAAAGTGAAACCCAAGTCAATACAAGTTTTAATCAAGCAATATCAAATTTTACGGAATGTCAGGTGACAGCATGATAGCCAATAAAATTTCTTAAATAAAATCATTATGTAATAAATATATATATATGGGTCAGTGTAATGGTTGCTAACTACAGATAAGAAGAAAAGTGGTTTTTTTCTTTGTCTTTTGCATGGGATGATGAATTCGTGGCCAGAATAACAAGATGTGACAAGTGACATTAAAACCAATACATCAAACTATTTATCATTTATTTTATTGATAAGCCATGGTACTTTTAAGGAAAAATAGATAAGACCAATGAACAAAAATACCAGTGTTTCTACTAATATTCTCGAAAAGGGGAAGGTAGTATAAGTAGACAAAACATATATAATATATTTTTACCTACATTGTAGGTTATACAGAACAAGGATCTGACTTTAACTTTGTCCAAAAATGTCAATAAAAACTTGAGACACGAAAAGTTGGGGTCAATACTAAAAAGTTGAAACACTGGTAATTTTTTTTGCTTAAATACATTGTGAATTTATATTTATTAAAATAGTAGTTATGAAATGATAATATGTAGTTAGAACTGTATCTTTGTGGTCCCTTCTGGTTTTTTTTCCAGTTCACCTGACAGTATGCTTTGCTGGTCAAAGACATGTGATCCAGCTGGCCTTGGGATATTACCTGAACATAGGACTGCAGCCTGCAGGATAATTTACAGCTGAGTCCATAATTTATATCATAATTAAATATTCAATAAAGAGATGAAAAATGTTGCTGGCCAACATTTTGTCTTCATTAGTTGTTCTGGTTCATTACTAATACACTATGTTGAAAATTTCATTAATATTTTTCTTTACAGATGGTTGGGAGTTCTGGTCTCTATTGAAGAATAATTTATTATATATTTAGTTTTACATGTAGCTGGACTTATTCAGACCACAATACATGTGACAATAGATGATGTATTTAAAAAATACACCAGATATTTCCTAAATGATAAATGAATGAACTTAATATTTTGTTGTTGTTTTCATTGAACATGTTTTAAGAAGCAAATTAGAATAGTAATGAGCAAGACTGAAACTTTGACATGGAGTCGGAGAGTTGGGTTATGGTGTTTAATGCCACTTTCATTTTCAACAATATTTCAGTTATATTGTGATGGTCACTTTTATTGGTGGTGTAAACCAGAGTACCTGGAGAAAACCACATACCTGCTGCAAGTCACTGACGAATTTTATCACACAATAATGTGGTATCAAGTACACCTTAAGTTACCATGAGCGGGATTCGAACGGCATGGAGAGTAAGACTGAAACAAATTTACTTGCTCAAATTGCAATCAAGGGAAACCTGAATATAAACAGCATCCTATATAAACAACATAAACTTTATTTTAAATAAAGTTCCATATGTAGCCTTTCGTAGGAAATGTGTAAAGCGTGCAAATAATATCCATCTATTTTAAACACAAGCTGGTCTTAAGGAAGTTTAGTTTAGAGGTGTTTCACTATCATGCTTGTTGGGTGATTGTTGCATATACCATCACTTTCAGCAATTGTACAGCTACATCATGATAGCAAGACATTGAGGTAGGAAAGCAAAAACACCTACACATGTATATATATATATATATATCAAGCTGACCAGTTAAACTTTCGGCAAGTGGTAGTACTAGGTGTCTGGAATCTTCACCCCATGGGGGATTACATATTGGTATGAAAAGTATTCAGTTTAATTTATTAGTTACTTGAGGTTATAGATTATTAAAATATCTTTAATTTGATACCTTGATGATCAAATTCTGACTAGAAACAATAGAGTAATCATAAAAAACGTAAATTTGAGCGACGAATTTTAAAGCAATGGCAGCCATTTTGTTTTCAAAATGGTCACCAATATGACAATTATTCCTTAATAAAATGCTAAAACAAATAAGAGGTCATTGGTACAAATCTCCATATCCATTTTTTCAGTGATATTAATTATATTGATAAAAAAAATTATCAAATTATCTTGGAACAGGTTCCCTGTTTGATGAATTTTATGAAAAAATGGTGGCCATTTTGAACAAAATGGCTGCCATTTCTTGCGTCGACAAAAAAAACATCACGTCCAACAGAACGTGCACAACACTGTGGTATTACCTTCAAAATTTTGTGCGGATATCACTTTTAGTTTAGGAAATATGAAGCTTTTTGTGTCATTTTCCCATATAACTGCTGTGAAACGGTGCCATTCTTAAATAGTGTTGAACACTAATTGCACACCCACCTTTATGGATTCATAATTCCACAAAAAGATGTAAAAGGTGATTCATATGTTATAATTGCACACAAAACAAGTATTTCTACACACAATTTCTTCTATTATGATGTCAGATAAGTTATTTTCTGACAAAATTATGGCAATGTGAGCCATATGGACCTTTCGGTCAAGATCAAAAGTGGCTCTGCCATACATTTTGGACAGTAAAACAAATAGCAAATATCACTTCAAGCATGTTCAGTTTCATTTTTCTGACAGAATAACTTATAATCTATGGGAAAAAACAAAAGTAGAGACATTATCTGCTGTTTACACAAAAAATCAGAACTCTAAAACAGTCATTAAAACCATTATTGATGGCGGCCATCTTTGGAAAATTATCGACCAAAAATAGGCAATTTCAGATGCTCATAACTTTTGAACCCTTCATCCGATTTTTACAAATGAAGGCTCACAGTTCTTCTTAGATTGAGCTCTATCTAATGGTTCAAAAACAGCAAGCATCCCCTGTAATTGATTTTTGACTGGCATCTCTAACTTGAAGCAGGTCGGTGGTTTTCTCCGGGTAAACAATATAACTGAAATATTGTGGAAAGTGCCGTTAAAAACCATAAACCAATCAACCTATATTTAAACATACTTGAGGTGATATTTCAATGCCTCATATACAGAGATAATATAAACATCTTACATGTAACATTGATAGAGAAGTTATGGTTCCTTGATCCTTCAGTGTTCTCAGCTTTAAGTGCATATGACCCAGCATCTCCCCTCATTATGTTAGACATTTCTAACATCCCACTGTTGACAGACACAGAGGAGGAGGTATATACTGCCCCATCTTTTATCAAGGTATAAGTAATGTCAGTTGGATTGCCCCTGGCAGTCATGTTTAAGGTTAGACTTTTGCCTTTTATGATCTCTATGTGATGTGTAGCATGGTTGTTGAAAACTGGTGGATCTGTCAAAATATAAAACATATTGTCGCAAGGTTTTAATAATAGGTAATAAGAATAAATTACAATAAGTATAATGTTCAAGATTATAGGATTCTTTATAACAATGCTGTTCTCCCGGTAATATATGAGGGTTATAATTATGTTGAAACTCACATGTTGAAAACACTTACATGACCGCATCATTTCACCAAGAGGAGAGGTTTGGGCTCAGAGAACTAGTTTAACACCACCATTTTTATTGAAATGCCTGTACCAAGCCAGGAAAGTGAGTTTGCCTCTTTCTATGATTTTGTAACTATTTAGTATTTTTTGTATTTCATTTGATTATCTATCACATGAAATAAGAAAAAATACTAGTTGTAAAAATAGAGTCTTCAATTACACAGAGGTCTGACTGTTCATTTGCATTCATTTCATTTTGGTATGAAATTTAAACATGAAATAGTCAATCTATTAACATTAACACATGTTGTACAAACTGGGTCTGACTTGAGATGATTGCTACTGTTTGTTTTTATGAAAATAATGTATTACTTGGGTCTAGTTTAACTGAGTATGGAAAAAAGAATTTACAATCACAATTTTCTTTGTGCATTTTGGAAATCTAAAATAGTAAAGAAATTAATGCAATTATGATATTAGCAACAACAGTACGGCTGGTGAAACTGCTCACCTTTCATGAACACCAAAATTCAGCTTATAAGAAAGAGAAACTGCTAACCCTACATGAACGTTCATCCTCAGATTTTTGTTGAGGTTGTGTTGCTCATCTTTATTAGTTTTCTGTTGGGGTTGTGTTGCTCATCTTTATTAGTTTTTTGTTGGGGTTTTGTTGCTCATCTTTATTAGTTTTTTGTTGGGGTTGTGTTGCTCATCTTTATTAGTTTTTTGTTGGGGTTGTGTTGCTCATCTTTATTAGTTTTTTGTTGGGGTTGTGTTGCTCCTCTTTATTAGTTTTTTGTTGGGGTTGTGTTGCTCATCTTTATTAGTTTTCTGTTGTGTTGCTCATCTTTATTAGTTTTCTGTTGGGGTTGTGTTGCTCATCTTTATTAGTTTTTTGTTGGGGTTGTGTTGCTCATCTTTATTAGTTTTCTGTTGTGTTGCTCATCTTTATTAGTTTTCTGTTGGGGTTGTGTTGCTCATCTTTATTAGTTTTTTGTTGGGGTTGTGTTGCTCATCTTTATTAGTTTTTTGTTGGGGTTGTGTTGCTCATCTTTATTAGTTTTTTGTTGGGGTTGTGTTGCTCATCTTTATTAGTTTTTTGTGTTGTGTTGTATGCTTTGTTTGTTTGTCTTCATTCTTGTGTCAAATCTTGCCTGTGTCTCTAGATTGCCCATTTTTGATTGCCTCTTCCGAGTTTATCCTCATGTTTATATACAAAGTATTCTTTTAAAAAAAAAGGCCTTGTCAAGATTCTAATAAACTTACATTTGACACTTAATGTGATAGCATCAGAGAATTCTTTGGACAGATGTAAGTTTTTAGCTATACAGAAGTATAGAGCTCCGTCATCAGTAGCGGAAGGGTTTGGTATCTCCAGAACGTTGGTACTAGTATATCCATCGTTGATCCCTGGGGAGTTACCAAGGTTAGATCCCTTCATTACTGTGTCATTATTATTCTTTTTCAGCCAGCTGATGGACGCTGGTGGATTACTAGGTCCAGAGGTGCAAGTTAAACGTAACATCTCACCAGCTTTCGGACTTTGTGGTGAAAATGTAATGTTCACATACTTAGGTGGGACTGAAATAAATATATAAATATGAGATTTAAAAACATTTCTATGTGTCTACCATATTTGATAGCGTTAAGATTTTCAATTTGAAAACAAAACAAAAAGATATAAAAAATAAATGACAGTAAACATTCAGAATTATTGATGTAATTATCGGAAGGGTTGGAGGTGTGGAGTGGGGACTTTTGGTCTGTAGACACTTACAGTAAACAGAAGTATAGACATTTCTAACTGTACTGATGGGGGGAACAGTGTTTCAGATAGACTTTGAAATCTTCAGGACAATTGCTAAATTTATCAAAATTTCTTCAGGACATTCTTTAATAATAAAACTATTTTTTATAAAGTTCTTCAGGACAATTTGAGAAATAGGTGGACAAATGTCCTGAGACAGGTGCCTAACTGAATCACAGGGGAGGAAATGACTTTTGTTCGGTAGATACTTACAGTAGACAGTTAAGATTACTGGTGTTTCTAAAGGTACTGATGTGGCTTCATTTGATGCAGTACATTTGATGACAGCTTGGTTATCTGAAGGCTTTGGAACAATGACCAAGTCAGAGGTCACAGCATTACCTAAGACAATCTGAGGGTCAGAGGTCAATAGTTCACTTCCTGAAAGAGAATTAAAATATCTTATTTCTACTATAATTGTTTTATTACAGTTAGTTATAGGACATACTGCAAACCTCTTCTTATAAAGTCACCCCTTCTACAATATAAAAAATAAAGGTCTTATAAGTGGTATGGTCTCTCCTGAAGAGGTCCATTTAGTAGTGTTCTACTATCAGTATCTAAGTGCATTTGAAATCTGGCCTGATAAGAGAGTTGGCTTTTGGTTGGAGTGGCCTTATAATAGGGGACCACTGCAATACCATAATGTCACTCTATGATTGTTATTCCCAGATTTAAACAACAAACCTTACAATGTTAAATACTTTTTTTTATCTTGTACGAAACCATATCAACTATTATATATAAACATATCAATATTATAAGAATATAAAGGTGTTTATGGTGTTTAATACCACTTTCAACAATATATCAGTTATATTGTGACAGTCAGTTTTATTAGTGACGGAAACTGAAGTACCCAGAGAAAACCACTGACCTGTCACAAGTCACTGACAAACTTTATCACATAATGTTGTATAGAATATAAAGGTCAAGTAAATGTGGTACAAATTAAGAAAAAAACAATTACTGTACACACCTCTGAACCATTTAAGATTTGCTGTAGGATTTCCTCCACTGGAAATACATTTTAATGATAAACTTTCTCCAGCTTCAGCATAGCCATTAGGATTGTAGCCTTCTATTACAGGTTGTCCTGGTGGATCTGAAAAATAAGTCATAGTTTATAAACTTTCTCCAGCTTCAGCATAGCCATTAGGATTGTAGCCTTCTATTACAGGTTGTCCTGGTGGATCTGAAAAATACTTTCTCCAGCTTCAGCATAGCCATTAGGATTGTAGCCTTCTATTACAGGTTGTCCTGGTGGATCTGAAAAATAAGTCATAGTTTATAAACTTTCTCCAGCTTCAGCATAGCCATTAGGATTGTAGCCTTCTATTACAGGTTGTCCTGGTGGATCTAAAAAATAAGTCATAGTTTATAAACTTATCCTCTAGCCATAATAGGGCAGTGTTTCCCAAGGTAAATTGAAGTTGAATGAACAGTTGGTCCAGTAAAGGAGTAGGAATTACTGGACCAAACTCTTTGCATTTTGTGTCTTTGGTTTGGTAGACTGGTTTGTAATTACCCACAGGTTACAGTTTTATATATTTTTGTATATTAATATCAAGTTTACAGGACATTCACACTCCACAGAGGAGGTGCTCAGATTTCCACAGGTCATTTGGTCCAGTTATGAATAACCTTTTACTGGACCAAACTAATTCTTACTGGACATTGCCACGTGTCGGAGAGACTTTCGGAATGACTGATAGGGATTCCTATAGGATTCAGATTTTAAGAATGTAGAACAACATAGAACTCATAGAACATTTGGGCTATATCTGTTGATTAACAGACAAACAAATGATTGTATGACACACCATCATAGATGTAGGGCCTGAATAAGACAACTGGAATCTTAAGTATGTCCTTGGTCTTGTACTGAATCTTATTTTGAAAGTTTACTTCAGAAAAAATCTTTTGAAGTTTTCAAAGTTTTGAGGGGTCTTAAATATATGGCCGTCCAGATAGGGAGACACATTTGATTTTATTAGGTTCTTTACTTAAGATATTCCATGCAATACATTGAGATTAATTAAATTCTTTATTAATCTAACGAGGATAGCCAACAGTCAGTGGCTACAAGCGATCTTCCTCAATAGAGATTGATACCCTACAATTAATTACTATACAGTACATTAAACATTACTGTGATGTAAAATGTACATGTGTTGTGTCAGTTAAGATACATCTGATCAAACAAAGACCTAGTTACCAGTGACAGTAAAACAAGATATATATAACCTATAGATCTATATCTCTAGAGTTCTAATGGTTCTTAAGTCAAATATTTAACAGAGATGACAAGTATACATGTGTAATCAGTAGGGGTGATCAGACAGTTGTATATTACATGTAATCAGTGGGGGTGATCAGACAATTTCATGTACCGGTACATGTAATCAGTAGAGTGGGTTTAATTAGTTACTGGGTGCAGCAAAACCTAGGATTCTATGTCAAAACTTTGTTCTAAGATGGCAGCTATGGGTTCAGTACTAATAATATCATTATTATTATTAATATTTTCCATCTTAGATTTCAAATCCACACAACATTTCTTAGTTTTGTAATATTACAAATCAAATATCTAGTTTCTAAGAAAACTTATTTCTTTATTTTCCTATATCATTAGCGGCAGTGGCAGTCATCTTCCGTTTTCAATCAACACAAAAGCATGCATTCCAGCCAAGCCTGCTGTCAAGTGATTGAGTGGTTATGATGTTTAACACCTGTTTCAACAATATTTCAGCTATATTGTGGAGGTCAGTTTTATTGGTGGAGGAAACCACCGACCTGTTGTAAGTCATTAACAAACTTAATCTCATAATGTTGTATCGAGGGTACCTCGCCATGAGCGGGATTCAAACTCACAACTTTAGTAGTGATATGCAACGATCGCACAGGTAGTTGTTAATCCAACTACCATATGATCATGACAGACCCTTGAATGGTATAAGAGAAGAATAATTTTAAATACTTTTCACATAGGGTCCTATGTCAAATCTTTGCCCTTCAGTAGTGCCAATATTGGATTTTAGATGCAGTATTCCTATAATGTAATAATAGATTCATCATACATGTGGATTCTGAGAAGATTTTTGAAATTTCAACCAATCAAAAAGCATCATTGGACTAGCAGAAAAACTGAATTGCAACATAGAAACATTTCTACCAAGTTTGGCTTCAAGTGCTTCAGTGGTTTGTGAGAAAAAGATTGAAATGTGAAAAGTTAATTGACACAGAAGACGATAATGTCGACAGTCGCAACGTGACTACAATACATCACATGAACATTTGATCTAGGTGAGATAATAATGATTAAAATTTCCTTTAATGCAGACATATTAAACATAATGCCAAGCATTGTACATAGAATTTTGATTTTGAACACCCTAACTTCTCATATATCAATTTACACTGTATATTTGCATAAATAAACTGCATGCCTTTTTCTAAAAAAAAAAATTTAGTTCGATAAAATAAGCAAAAAGGGAGAGACTGTACTAATATTCTATAAATTAGACAGACATTTATCAGATTATATTTGGTTTATCAAGTATACATGTAATTAACCAGCTATTTCAGACATAAAACATCCCCACCCATTTAAACACTGATTACAGATAATTATATTAATATCGATTAAAAATTGTAAGAGGCTGCCTTCAATAAACTTTAGAATATAAGTCTATTGTTAATTAATTTCTTATAATGGTGAGAATAAAATGTGAATAATATTTTAGAGATAGGCTGTTGAAAAAAACAACAAAAAAACCTTATGTCTCATACCCTACTGACATCAAAATAAATTATCTAGCCATTGTTTTTCCTGGCAGAACCCAGACTTTACTTCCAAAAGATTTAACCCTAAGTAAAGTGCTAAGTATTACAGTCCTCTAGCCATAACAAACATTGTATTTTCTGAAGGCAAAAACTGAGGTTGAGTAAAAATTTCAATTTCTTTTTACTGAAAACTACCTTTAAAGAATACACTACAAAATAACATAATACAGAATTTACACTGTAATTATTTTCTCATTCAATTTTAGGACACCATGGATAGTTGTGTGTGCCTACATTCCTAATTTCAAATCATATTAGTTTGTCTGTAAAAGTCAGAAATATTATTTATGTAAGATAACTTAATACTTCTTAATTAATTAGTTGTTAAACTTGCATTGCATGATCTGCATGGTCCAGATTTCATCGGCTAAACGTTGAAAAACAAATCTAAAAAAAAATCCACCCAAGAACAAGGGATTTTAAATTCAGGCTATACTTACACAACACACTCAATTCAATAGTATCCACCACTCTACTATAGTTAGAAGCCTGACACATAAACAGTACCGTGCTCTCCTGGTTTGTTAGGGTAACAGTAAGTGTTGACACTGTTATATGACCTCCATCACTGGATGCAGACACTTGTTCCTGGGCACCAGCTACAGTTAGACCTTTAGACAACCAGATCAGACTAGCAGCAGGGTTAGAATGAGACGATGTACACGTCAGCTGGATCTGTTCCCCAGCTTTACCTAACTTCTGTCCTGTAACTCTTACTGTATCTGGTGCAACTGAAATACACAAATCTCATCATGTATTTATGAAAACAATAATAACTTGACTCTTTCTTTTAACTTTTTTAGTGCCAAAAAAACCCCACCCTTATTTGGTATAAGATATTACCGTATTTTACGGACTATAGGTCGAATTGCTGCTTTTCGGCTAAATTTTTTGGGGAATACCAATGATAACTTGGGTAAGTATTGTCACATGGAACGGGTTATTTTTTTTTGTACATCGGTAAGCATTTGTCCTATAACGATGTTCTTCGGTAAGTATCTGTAAGTATTAGCTCAAGAATACTATTCTTATGCGTCATAATGGAAATAATTATGAAAGTTAAATTAAATAAAATTTTGTTTTCAAGCTGTCAAAACAATGTATCACCTTGTGCAGTTTTATTGACATACCTTTAAACTGTGTTTAATTAATAGTACACAAATTATGTGATCGTCTCGGTCCAGTAAATTTTCAATCAGCTGATCAGGATAATTAAGTGCCGACTGATGTTCACCTGTGTTGATTATCTCATGGTGATTATTTTATTTGTTCCTAATTGACCAATTCAAGTGTAGAACATTCTAATTTAATGAAATCGATAATTATTTTCTAGTATATTTAGTATAAAAAGCTTATTCTCCATGTTTATTGTGAGATGTAATGCAACCGCCATTTTTTACTACAACCTCGTGCGCATGCTCATGTTTGATGGAAAAGCTATTTATAGCTATATTTTGATATTTTGTGATAATAATTTTATATTGTAAAACGATCCACCTTGTGATTTTTTTTTCAACAACATACATTTTTTTATAGTATATATTTTATTATACAATACAATATTGAACTGATTTTCTCTAACACTTCAATCATTGAATATTGATTATTTTCGAATGTTGAACATTTTCCCCCGGAATTGCAACCCCTGTTAGTAGTATACTTTTATTGCTTTATTTAAAAAAAACAACAACACCAAGAACATCGATGATTTCAATCTTATTCAGAAAAAAAAACCTACAGCAAAATAAAGGTATACTGTAAACAAAATCGTCATTTTTTTTTTAGGGATTCCAGATTTTTTAAACTTCATCCTTGTATAGGTCGAAGCCAGCGTGTTGAGAAAAAAATATATCGACCTATCGTCCGTAAAATACGGTACACCAGAATTTTATCACATAAAAAAATTACCGGGTATATAAAATGTCCTTTAATACATAAAATTCATTCTTAAAAAACAAACAAACAAAAGACTTAAAAAATTCTTAAAATCTTAAAAACACTTTTTTACCTTTAAAATGTGAAATATTTTAATCTGTCTGAAACTCATGTATAGAGAAAAGGAACAGGCTGTTAACTAATAATTATTTTCCACTTACAATGAACAGCTAGTGTAACCTGGGTGGTAAGTGGCAACCGAGAAGCCTGATTGGATGATTCACATCTATAAATAGCATCGTTGTCCAGTGGTGCTGCTGCAAACATCAGTTCATTCGTAGATTTGCCTTGACCACTACTAAAGGAGAAGTCTAACTTTTCGTTGTTTCTAAACCAGACGACTTGTGGCTGAGGATTACCCCCGATAGACTCACACATCATTCTGACAGTATCCCCAGATTTCACAGGAGTTCTGGACGTGTATCCAAAGATTTGTGGATTGCCTGGTGGATCTACAAACAGATGACATCAGAAAATACAATCAGAGAATGTATGGGTTCTGAAATATTTTTTTCTGTTTTGTATCAAACCAAAAAATATGTTGTTAGTCAAAACGTTGCTGCCATGGTATCGATATTCACCTGTACTCGTATTATTGTATTAGGTAGGAGCAGAGGAATAAAATAGTCAAACCTATATATAAAGGCCACTCAACGAAACCTGAAAATGTGGCCTTTATGAGCCGTTGTCCTTTATATATATACAAGTTAAAATTATATGCACGATACATAAATGGGAAAAATGAGACTGTCCTTTATGGACAGTGATTTGTTATATAGAGGTGCCCTTTAACGCAGGTTTGACTGTAATGAAATCTTGAACATAGATTTCAAATGGTTTCCATTGGTTTTTTTGTGTGTTTTTTGTGCAGTTTAATTTTTGCTAAAGAAGTGATACATTTGTTTTTGTTTATGCTGTTAATCATTTTTCAAACAATTCCACCAATTTCACTTCAATTATGGCCATAAAAGAATGGTAGACTATATTAATCATTGATATTACCTTCTTAAATGACCTGTATATTTGATCATCAAACTAAAACATATTCATCTAAAAACAAAACAGTTGTATAACACCTTCTATTAAGACGACAGAACACATCATGATAGTAACAGAAAGGATGCTGGGCAATGATATTTTTCCATGATTGAAATTTTGCACCAAGTCTACATGAAATTTGGTGATAAAACTAATAATGTAGTCTGGTAGAATGATTTGTTTAGAATACATAATGTCACTTCAAGTCTGATTATAAATGTTAACTATAAAATATGAAATTAACACTTGAATATACCTATAAAATGGTCTCTCCTGTTCATTTACATCCATATCCTTTCTTACTAACATATAACATACACAACTGCTGATACATTAGATAAAAGATTGTACACAAGTTATCTTTCTTAGTACATCAGTTGACTCCAGAGAAGACCAACTGATTCAACTGTTTATAACAGTCTTCACACTAACCCACTTGCCCGAAGCCCGGGACAGGTAAAACTGGTTTCGGACAGGTTAAAATTATGTTTGAATAAATAAGACAATTTTTCTAAATTTGGCTTTCAGGCAAGTAGGAGAAAAAAATTAAGACTGATACAAGTATTTATGCCATTTGTAATTTTGTGGATGATGATAATCACTACTTCTATCAATCTACCAGATAATACACTACAAAACTATATACTATTTAGTTGACTGTAAAAATTGACTTACAAAGTACATTAAGTGTGACCATGGTCTGTAATGTGTCTATGGTTAGAGCAGCATTTTTTGCTCGACAGACGTAAACAGCTCCTTGCTGTTCGTTCCTAAGATCGCCTCCTATTGATATGACACTCGTAGCATTCTCTCTCTTGTCGCCAGGTATCCGTATCACCTTATACTCTATACTGTTACTTATCTGGTGGCCATTTTTAAACCATTCAATGTTTGCCGCAGGTCTGGCATTCCTGGCATTACAAGTTAATTGTAGTAAAGGTGTGGACTCATTCACGTCAACATTAGATCCATTATTATAGCCTTCTATTTCAGGCATATCTGGTGGCACTACAAAACACAAATCAATCAATCAATACCACAGGTATATCTGGTGGCACTACAAAACACAAATCAATCAATCAATACAACAGGTATATCTGGTGGCACTACAAAACACAAATCAATCAATCAATACCACAGGTATATCTGGTGGTACTACAAAACACAAATTAATCAATCAATACCACAGGTATATCTGGTGGCACTACAAAACACAAATCAATCAATCAATACCACAGGTATATCTGGTGGCACTACAAAACACAAATCAATCAATCAACATCACAGGTATATCTGGTGGCACTACAAAACACAAATCAATCAATCAATACCACAGGTATATCTGGTGGCACTACAAAACACAAATCAATCAATCAATACCACAGGTATATCTGGTGGCACTACAAAACAATCAATCAATACCACAGGTATATCTGGTGGCACTACAAAACAAAAATTAATCAATCAATACCACAGGTATATCTGGTGGCACTACAAAACACAAATCAATCAATCAACATCACAGGTATATCTGGTGGCACTACAAAACACAAATCAATCAATCAATACCACAGGTATATCTGGTGGCACTACAAAACAAAAATTAATCAATCAATACCACAGGTATATCTGGTGGCACTACAAAACACAAATCAATCAATCAACATCACAGGTATATCTGGTGGCACTACAAAACACAAATCAATCAATCAATACCACAGGTATATCTGGTGGCACTACAAAACACAAATCAATCAATCAATATCACAGGTATTTCTGGTGGCACTACAAATCAATCAATTAATACCACAGGTATATCTGGTGGCACTACAAAACACAAACAACATTAATACTGTTTACAAATCACTCAATTAAGGGTACAATTCTGTGTGGAAAGCTATCCTAGAATCTACAAATATTCATTGACCCTAATATTGTACTGTCTATATTTATTGTTGTTATAGTGTGTGGTCTTTTTGAGTAGAAACAAATCTGTGCAGGTTTTTAAATGTTTGTTTATACTTGTATTACAGTTGGAAATCCAATTATCAGGAGTGGAGGGTTGGAATCTCATTAAATGATCTAACTACACCACATTTCAGTGCCTGTTCTAAGCCAGGACCTACATTACTATCATGGTCTGTTTTGAATTACATGTAGATACTTTTTCATTTTGTTGATATTGGTTGAACTCGTCACTTCACTACCACTAAACCTTCCATGATATAACTGAAATATTATTGAAAATGGCATTACATATGTTAATAATCTGAAGCTACCATATGATATTCTGATAAGTAGCATCAGTTAAATACCAATAGATCCACTCTGTTAGCTAATACTTAGATCATACACCAATACAGGTAACTCTGTTGATCTAAGGTTATGATGATATTCTTTGATGGGTGATAAAAAGCATATGATACAAGGTCCAACGAAACTTGGCAATTATGAAAATGCATATGCTTCATTCAATCTTCAAAAATATTGACATATTTAAATAGCTGTTTCTAGTCCAATTATCGGTAAATAAATCAAGTTATAAAATGAGTCATTGAACAGATTAAAAAATAAATTTTATCTTCAAAACATACGGCCATAATGTGTGTTCCAAGCTATAATCTGCTTCTTAAAAATATTAATTTGGACCTAAATTTACACAGGCAAAAACAGAAGAAGAAAAAAATTTTAAAGGTTATTTTTAACACAAAAATAAAGTCGATAAAATGAAGGAGGATTTGCACATAGAAAAAGGGCAATAACTCTTTTAAAAATAGCTGGGTCAAAACTCTGTAATTATTGTCAAAACTTCACTTGGTAATAAGCAATCATGAAACATACTGATGAATTCAAAATTGAAATGTAGAAGAGGTTGTGCATACAAACTTTTGTGAAGGGCGGACAGGATGAAAAGAGGAGGGGAGACAGAATTTCATATTGAAACACTGGTTGACAAATGGGCATAACAGAATAAGTACCACAATTCTGTCAACAATCTCCACCAATTGTCATTGTAGAGCACATATATAATTAATAATACTTGTTATGGAGGAGGGGGCTGTGGCTCAGATTTATGGTGCTTAACACCACTTTCAACAATATTTCAGTGTTATATCGTGACGGCCAGCTTGTAAGTGGAGGAAACCGGAGTACCCAGAGAAAACCACCGACCTGCCGCAAGTCACTGACAAATGTTATCACATAATGTTGTATCGAGTACACCTCTCCATGAACGGGATTCGAACTCACAACGTTAGTGCAATGTGAATAATGAAAAGACAAATCATCCATGTTAACATGTACCATAGATCTAAGAAACATAAATGATTTACTTTACAGTGATATGATGTAATAGGTTTAGACTAAATATTGTTGTATATGTAACATTATATTATAATTAAGTAAAACTAACATATAGGCTTACTACAAATCTCCTGCTTTATCTGTTTTTTAACTGATAATATCTCAACAAATACTGCTGGCATAAAACATTGTTTTCATGTAATCAGATAAATACATGATATAAAAAATAAAATAAAATGTTTCACCACTTGAAGCATATTAGCATTTTTGTGCCTGTCCCAAACCAAGACAAGAATTTCCAACTTCATATG
Source organism: Bathymodiolus brooksi (assembly GCA_963680875.1). NCBI lineage: Eukaryota > Metazoa > Mollusca > Bivalvia > Mytilida > Modiolidae > Bathymodiolus > Bathymodiolus brooksi. The sequence goes on from OY804578.1 coordinate 58,272,082, forward strand.
TCATGGTCTTTTTTATGTTCAGTAACTTGAGGTGACAGTATGTTCAACAAGTTGAGGTGAGAGGTGAATGCTTCATTTTTTTGCTGATATTGGTGGAATTGTTTGATCATCACCGTTTAAACTTTCTTTTAATTGCATGATTTAAAAAAACCAAAAAACAAACTTGTAGTCAGTCTAGCTAACTCTATAATTTACCCAGTATTGTAAGGACTGCTGTTGTTCTGAGTGGTGGATTACCCTCTGTAGGCATCACTTGACATTCAAATGCCCCATCATCAGAGAGCTGGGTATTTACAATGTTTAGATTGAACTCATCTACTGAGTTAGATATTACAGAATACCGATCGTATCCAGGAATGCTGGGATCAAATCCTACAAAGATAAAAACAAACATCGTATGTACAGGATGTATAATATTGTCAGGAAACGGTTTTAAAACAGCTTTCAATCAATCAATTAAATCCAATTAAACTTATTGTAAAAGTTTGTAACAGGAGTAAGCTGAATTATACATACATGTATGTATTCTCATAAACCTAAACATCAAATTAAAAAATATAACTTATTTGCACTCGCTGAGAAACAGCCCAGAAAAATTCACCACATGTTTCCTTTTCTAACTGTTTCCAAACCTATACAAATAAATTATTACATATTATGGAATTTTGTAATTGCATTTTTAAAATGGTCATTCACCTATGTGCTGGAATTATATCAAGATCAGACAATTATATTTGAATGTTGATTTCAGAGCCAGATATTCCCCCACAACAGTCAAAAGTTCTAAAAATGTATATAACAATTTATTATATATAGAGGATGAAAACAGTAAAGACTTTAACATCAGATATTCTCTGGTAAAGATTTGTTTGTAAGTCAACAGTAATAAATATAATTACAATCACTTGTATCAAATCCAACTTTGTGCCATTACTTTTGAACAATCTAATATCAATCTTCCTTACGGCTAAAATACAGATCAAATTCTACTCATGTAAAAAATTACCGTGGCAACCACAAAATATTAAAAATCTTTTTTAATTTTATTTTTGTAAACAATAAGTTTCAGGTTGAGGTTTAAAAGTGCCATGTTTTGTATCAATTTTGAGCTGTTATTTCAAATTTAGAAATTTATTGCCTTCCAGATTAAATAGAAAAATAGTCTTATTACATCTTTTTAGCATTGTTTTAAACAACAACCCTCCGGGAATGAACATGCAGGTCAGCTATATCAACCACCTGTTTAAAAGTGTCTGTTTACAGAAGTATTAATTTAAAAACATGATTACATAGACAGTATAAAGACACAATATTAGTACAGCAGTATATACCTCATGTAAGAATCAATCATTTCAGAAATTTGTGAGGAGATTTTTTTAACATTCCAAAATAGTCCTGTTAAAACAAGGGTGTTTCTGGCCATCTTGGATTTCCAATTACCTCAAATTAATTAAGAGACTTAAACTTTATAGAGTTCATATGTTCATACAAAGCACATTCCTACCATGTTTATTCTCAAATGATTAAATAAAATTCAGAGGCATCTAAAACATTTTCCCATCTGCATTGGGTTCTATGCCAAAAACATGATCTGCCTTGGCAGCCATCTTGGATTTTCGATCAATACAAAAACCATAAAACCACAAAAGTACCACAATTTGATCGATTAATGTACAGTTTGGGTTCTTTTTTTTCCCAACTGGGCTCAATATGTCCGCTATGAAACACTCCTGGTTTTTTTTGGTGGTCATTTTAAATTTCAGATCAACAAAACAAACACATAATATTCCCATCATTGTTGTTTTCAAATAATTTAGTAATTTCAAATAAGAAAAAAATACAAATACAATTTTACAATGACCATAGTGAAGGCAGTGAGAAAATTGTTCAGGTGTGCCTTCAGGTACATAGTCTTTTGTAATGTTTTGGTATATAAAGGGTAAATTACAATTATTGTTTCTTTAATACAGAGTAATAAAATACATTGCACCATTTTTGGGACAACCAGTATTATAAATTTTTACATGATGAAAATTTATTAGAATAATTCAAGAAACACCAATTTTTAAATGGGAACTCTTTGGGACAATTATCATCTAGCTTCTGTGTTAGTTCTACACCTGTTTATAATCCAGGCAATGAGTGTAGACATTGATTAGTTTACCAGTAGTTTATGAGACAGTAACAAACCAATTTATTTAGCCAGGGACATACATAGTACTGAGTATTGTACCTCAGTTGTAAACCACTTCTTATGACCACAAAAGCCACATACCCATTGGTACTCTGTCACACTCCAAAATTCTCCACAAATACCCAAATTCAATTATTGTCAATAAGGTGTTTTTAATGATAGAAAATTACTTTTCAGATTGAAAAATTTTAACCAACAAAAGAAATTTATGAAATTCAAAATTTTAATACCAAATATCATTATGAAATTATGTATCTAATTATGATATTTTTGAATGATTCAAAAGCATGGCTTATAATCAACCTTCCACTTGATTTGTTCTTTTCAATCAATTTTAAATTAACCACTTTAAAAACATGTTGACTTTCTGACATACAACATGATATGAATACAAGTACTGGTAATATACATAAACACCAGGATTGTCGTGTGACTGAGAAATTTATTTATGATTGAAAAATGCAGGATTTGTTTTTTACATCTGTGAGATCTGTTGCAACTCGACTAAGGATTTTGATCCACCACCTACACATAGAACTGCAGTCCTCATGATGAACACAGGTCCTCCGGCCCAAGACCAGTAAATTTTTCAATTTTTATTTAGAAATATATAAAAATAAATTCAAGAATTTGATTCGAACCAGTAAATTCAAATTTTCATTTCGAGGACTGCCACTGTCACACTTACATCTTCTAATTTAGGTACTCAATGATCTTGATAAAATAAATAAAATTTAAAGAGAGTTAAGATATGCATGTCTAATGTGAAGAAATATGATAAACAGATGTAAATTATTATGTAAAGGGTGGAGTACCATTAATTAAGAGACACAATTATAAATGTCAATCAGGTTTTAAACAAAGTAATCTATCACACATGACGTTTAAGATAACACTCTACTGCCTTATCACAAAATAAAACATTAGGAAAAACATGTATATATGTGCAGCTAACATTACAACATCAGATATAGATTCTGACTTGCTTTAAATTAAAATGAAAAAAAAATATTTAAAAGAATGGAAAAATGTGTTTTAGTACACATATGCCTCTGCTTCCAGCCAGATAAAACAGGTATTTTTTTTGGTAAATCAAGGGACAAAACTTAAAGAGGTAAAGTCTGATATCAAACTTTGACTTTTAAGGTCCCTGACCTGTTCATAACTTTCAAATGGTTTGCTGAAGCAGAAATCAGATGCAGGATGTACATACAGACATGGACAAAACTTAACTTTTTCTTCTTCGACATTTTTGTGAGTGAGTGATTGTTGTTTAATGCCAACTCAGCAATTTTTCAGCTATATCATGGTGAGAACAAGTTAATTTTCAATGAGATGATGATGAGGTCTGCTTTGTACTAGGCCAACATGCTTAGTTAGATTTTTATTGTGCTAGCTCACTGAAACAACAGTCCGCGGATAGACATGTTGCCTCACTCAGACTTATTATTCTGATTTCGAGCAAACCAGTCTTTGCTCTTTCTCCCTAATGCTGCATGCTTAGCGGAGAAGCAACAATACCAACTTAATAGTCTTTGGTTTGACCTGATCGGGACTCGAACACAACATTTTTGTAAAATTGATTTTTATTTATATCCTTACAATCACCCATGCTAATTGTAAACAATTTAATTCCTAATAATCAATCAAAATAAATAATTAACTCTGTGACAAACATTTTCATGTTCCAGTGGTTTCATTCTGTGTTTTCTAATTTAGGTGAATTGGTTTTTAATCTAATCCACAGGGGAAGTATTAAACATCTGTTTACTCTAGTTTGCATGTGTTAGAACCATATATGTTACATCATCATTTAATCTGTCTAGTATCTCCAAATAAAGTGCTCAATTCAAATAATTCTGAGGTATGGAAAATTTTACCGAACCAAAGGCCCATCTGTTTATATATAGTTTAATTATTAATATATTCCCTAATCATGCACAAACAGTAACTAAAGAGTTATGCTGGGCACTCCATATCACCACAGCAGGCCAATTTTGGTTCCCATTTTAAACTATGTCCTAACACAAACTTTTAAAATCATTCATCATAGGTTTCCTTTCAAATGCTTCAGTCGTTGTGGAAAAAATAAAGTCTAAATATTATTGAATCAGAATGAATAACAGATGAAAACTGATGATTAGGCCAGATGAGCAGAAAATGTGTTACACTGGACACTTGGATTTATGACAAATTGATTTATTTATATTCTTTTCCTTCTGAAGAAGTGGTCCTAGATTCACCCTTTGTTTAACAATTGCCAGCTTCTCTTGATTTTCTAACTGTAAAGTACATGGCTTCAATCCCAACTTGTAACAAATCATTAAAGGGAAATCAAACCCATATAAAATACTGATAAAATCAGACATCTTTGAGTGTTCAGTCCATAAATAAACAATATAAACAATTCCCTCTGCCTTTCCCAGAGTTTTCCAATTACAGACAATATTATCAATAAACCAATGTTTCTACCTATAAAATAATATCCTCCTGACACATCCAAGAAATGGTCATTAGGCAATCTTCATTGTAATTGTAGGGTTTATCTTATGGTTTTATTAGGAGTTATCTCCCCTGTGTTCAATTATTTACATCTTAATTATGAGAGTTATCTCCCCCTTGAGAACAACAAATTCAATAGTAGTGACAATTAATGGATCCTACAACTTTTTACTTCTGTCAGAAACATTCTTTAATATGGTCATTCATGACTTCCATTATACCATGCATGTGTTAAAATATATTATTCAAAGTCAGTAAGTAAAATATAAAAATTAATATGAAACAGGCACGGCCATGAATGCTCCCGAATCTGCCAATTTCACGCTCATCCAGTGCATCAAAATAGTGTCAAGATTTTTTGGGCCGAGATATATCGGGGACAACTTTTTTTAGGGTCGAATCTAGCCTCATTCAATCGAACTCTCGTTGTTCCATACGAGATCTCAAAAGTTAACTTCCACGCAGAAAAAATTTCTTGTTAGTATGTCAGGAGAGATTTAATAAAATTTGAAAATATCAATATAAGTAGAACAAGCTAACAAAATGACTTTTATTACACACGGGTTCCGGGTTTCAGTGATATTGGACGTAGGAGAGAGGGTCCGAGATTTAGCATCACCTTTGCACTTTATGTTAAGAAGATCTTCACATTAGAAGAGTGTGTAAGTGTGTTACACGGAATGTGTTTACAATGTGCAGGGAAAAAAATATCCATCAGTATGTGAAGCCATGTGAAGAAAATCCTAGGTACACATTTTTAACCATAAAGAGCAGGCTTCACTCGCATATAAACATTTTGTGGCAACTTTATTATTGATGATTTATAATTTATAGAAATAGTGATACCATTTAAGTGTTACCTGACATCTTATTACAACACTTTCTCTCTGGCATTGAATTCACAATGATTTACATTAGTGGTGCACCGATCATCGGAAACATCGACTAATCAGTCGGAGGTCATCATACGATCCGATGATCGATTCTTATACCTTGTGGTCGATTCTGATTCCTAGTGTCTAAAATATATATGCTACACTTTATTCTTTGTTTTTATTCCTCATATTGACAAACATGTTGCAGCTTTATCCCAGCTGTTTTTTTCCTCATACTGACAAACATCTTGCAGTTTTGTCCCAGCGTACCTTTGACACCCAGTCAATACACATATTTGGACTAGTCTATTATTTATCTACTGCCCGGAATAGTCCATTTTATATCAGGTGCTACACATATGGAAACCAATGTTTTGTTTTATTCTAAGTTAATGTTTACAAATGGAAAAATTGTAGTTTGTAAATATACCATACGATTTTATTCAAACCTTTACTTTTGTCAAACACATATTTGGACTGGTCTATTATTTATCTACTGTCCGGAATAGTCCATTTGATGTCGGGTGTTCCACATATAGAAAACGATCTTTTGTTTTGTTAATGTTTATAAATAGAAAAATTATAGTTTGTAAAAATATGATAGGATTTTATTCAAATCTTTACTTTTGTCCAGCATACTCTTGAAATAAAGACTATCTGAGTAATTATAATCAGTATATAGATTTAGTAGGTAATTGTCACTGATGATCGATCATCGGTCGATGTTGGTATAACGATCATCGATCTTGAAAATGTGACCGATTCCCATCACTAATTTACATGAATATCACTGATGTCAACTATAGAAAATTATCATTTATATAATATTAACCCCCCAAAAAATGCTAAATCATGGATGCACAAATGTAATAAAATTTGTGATGCACATTAAATATTGTATATACATTAAATGTATAATTATAGTAACAAATAAAAAGTACATCTACAAGCTAAGGGGTACTCTCATAATAATTATAATCTAAATAAGAGTTCTGCTGCAGATAAACATTCATTAAAAGAAGAAACAGAAGAATTGGGATACAACAATATTTTCCCCTTCAGTGAAAGGGAGACATAATAAAGAGTCTTCTGATCTACAATCTAGGGAGGCACTCTCAATCAGTAATATACATCTTTGAAGACCTCACAGTGACCGTGAAATGAAGAACAACAATCAAAGTAATGTTCTTTAACTTTACTCCATTAGAGAAAAAACAGGGTTGTAAAATTTAAAATCCTCTATCGCAAACATCAAAATCACATTTTATGAATAGAACTAGATGTCAAAATGTTTTTTTTATAGTCACAATCCATTTAAACCTGTAAATTGTGCAGAAAATAGCACCTGGGGTAATTGTTTAATTACAAGAAAAGTAATTAAGAGAAATTTTAATACCTGTGTGTACTTATATAATGTGTTTCTAGTTTCAGATAATAATCAGAAATTGAGTTCATTAAATGATTAATTTTAACTAGGGGGGTAAAATCAGATGTTTAAATGACTGTGTTTGTGATTTCTGTAGGTTTTAAAGAATTTACTCATAAATACAAATCTATGATCTTTATCGTTTGAAATCCAATTACTGATTACACAACTTTCTGTAAATATTTCAGTAGCATTTTAAACTTCTAAAATTATTTCTATTTTAACTTTTAATTAAATCTGTTTTAGTGATTTTTCCCATCAAAATGATTTGGTGTATCACCTTCAGATTGATTACCTGAGTCAGGTGAAAGAATAGGTAAATGTCATTAATAAAAAAAAAACTTGGTCTGGTATCATTGGTGTGATGGACACACGACACAGATATTTATAATGTATATATATATACACCAGTATCTATCTATTGTACTCTTAAATAAAAAAAGACATGACACAAATATTTACAATATCTTCTTTGCATTTCATAAAAAAAGCAATCAAAATCACATCAAAAAAGTGTGTTATCATGTAGGACAGCCACCTCCTAGATACAAGACTGATAACTGTCATCAATCATTTCAAATTTTTTTAAACTGTTTTTATTGATTTTTTTTTAACTCATACACCAAAAAAAAAAAAAAAAAAAAAAAAAAAAAAAAAAAAATTCTGCAACAGCTAATAAAACTATTTATAGTATTGTAAAATAAGTCTTGATTTTCAGTCTTAGCAAATAACTATTAAATAGTGAAAACCAAGTCACAAGTCAGTTTTATATCGTGTGACCTGTTGTTAAATTACAATATTAAAAATGTTGTAGTTTTGATCAATATGGGAAAGTTCTATAAAGAGGGGTCACTCTCATCTCTCCATGTACAATACCAACATTAGATATACTTAACAAGCAGGATAAATTAGTTTTTATGATAAACTGAGGTCACTCTAATTTCCAGGTACAATCTTATTAATAAAATATCCTACATAATAAAGAACGTTATACAGTATCTACGTGAATAGGCTAGAAAAATAAAATCGTAACAACGAAGTCGGTGATGTGAGAAGACAAAGAGGGGACTCCATATAACAATTAGTAATGGTATTATAGGTCCAATACAACACCAACATCAATAATTGTAAGCCCTATTTAATGACATTCTCCTTGCTTCTCACAGGCCACAGATACCAGTCAATTCATTCAAGAATAAAATATTAAAGAAATATTTCACAATAACATAAAAATCTTTTTGAACCTTTTTTTCCGACAGAGATGACTATTCTGCATCAAATTATTAATCACTCCTCTGCCATTAGCCTATCGCTATAATGATTTCCTCATGTACCAGGTGAAGAAATGTTTGAAACTAAGATTTGTAGAGCTTGCCGACTCCATAAACAGAGAAAGTTTAGCAAGTACAACAATCAAAATTGATGAGGTTTAATCTCTATATCGCATGTTTCCATCATTCATACTTTGAAGTCTGTCAAAAAAATTATAAAATCTACTCGATAACATCACAGGGTGAAAACTCAAACTTGTGAATGTGAATGTGAATGGATGTAAAGCTGTGGCTGACCACTATACAATGACTTATAATATTCTATACTCTACAGTTGTGTATTCTGTAGGCCACTAGGGTATATAAACATTAACAATACTAGTAAAACTAGGTTTTCTCCCGATCTCAACTAAAATTACAGGAATGTATTTTTGACTGTTGCCAACTATAACTAAGTAGTATTAACCACACATTGGCAAGCCTTCAATACACCCATCAAAACTGATGCTGTAAGCTAATGGTTAGAAAGCAACAAAACTTATTCATTACAAATAAACAAGTTTAAGGTAGAAAAGGAATTACTTTTCATGTATTTTTTGTGCAACAAGCATCAAAATACCGTAATTGCCGTACTAAAACCACACCCTTGTATTAAACCCAGAGCCTTTTTTGGGGAGGAAAACAGATTATATCCAAATATAACACTTTGAGTTGCAGTGTCAGTGAATAAAAACACAGATATCAAATTTAGTGCACACAACACGTTTCTGGAATAAGCTTCATGAGGTATGCTCAAGGCCAAAATATTTGAAAGCCAAATAATTTTTAAATCTTTGGGAGCAAGAAAATCAAAGGGCCTAAACAGAATAGCTAATATCACCTAAGGTCACATATTCCTGAGGGAATATTACTATTCACAGTACACAAAAATAATCTCAAGTCTGAACCCAAACACTGCCACAATCATAGTATAAATATGGTGATAATTAAAGATATCATATCTCCATTACTGTGTTAACATGTTTCTTGATTATATTTTAAGACCTATCATAGATTCACACATAACAATCACTTTTCATATCGTGGCAATTAGCCCAATTTGTTTCCTTAACATCTTAAACAAGAAATCGGAGGGGAAAAAATCAGGACCAAATAATTAGAAGCAACGTTTATTTTGCTTCAGTGAACAGAAAAGAAATCCAATTTATTGGGAAATTATAGTTAGTACGGGATTTATAACATGTGATAAAGGAATACAAATATTTGCCAGAAGGCTTTCTACAAATAATATCAAAATCACGTTTTTTATGCCATATTCATTTTGTGTTTAATTTCCTTTTCTCTGTTTTCCTGATTAATTGGTACAAACTTAGAAAGTTGATATGGTCAAACATTTCATTTCATTTCTTGCTAATTTCTTTTTCTCCGAAAACAAAATTGTCTTTCTTCCTGTTACGTGTAAACTGAGAGACCAGAGCTCCATTTATTCTGAATGTAATTAATCTCAAAATTTGTTATTCTATTCTCAAATCCACATTTCCAAATAAATTTGTTTGGTCTTGCACCACATTTAACTAAGCTTCAAATATGACACTGTCCAAGATTTCAAATTATTTTTAGAGTGTGGTTTTTAGTCAGCATTCTGTACAATAATGCTCCTCATCCAGCATTCTGTACAATAATGCTCCTCATCCAGCATTCTGTACAATAATGCTCCTCATCCAGCATTCTGTACAATAATGCTCCTCATCCAGCATTCTGTACAATAATGCTCCTCATCCAGCTATATGTGAGTTTTGACATTTTATTCACATGCGGAAAACACTAGCATAACTTTGCATCATGCCAGTATAAGGGTAGGTTTGGGTCCATAAAACTGGTTTAGCCCTGCCACTTTTTGCCACCTGTAACAGGCCAGGAAAGTAAGCAGTCTTGTATATGTGTGTTAGGACTATCAATTTTGCTTGTTTCTACAATTTTTAGATTGTATTTCGGAACTGCTTTGAGTGAGGCTTTTTTCTGTTTTTCATTTGATGATAAAAATATATCTATAATTTGCTTACAATCGGTCACAGATCTTGTAAGTTAGTGTATGCCAAGTCACATGATAATAAAATGATTTTGTCACAGGCTTAGAAACAAAACAGAAATGTGAGGACCATTTTTACTTGCTATATGGTTTGTGTAAAATATAAAATGATAAAATAATCTTACAAATAATGGTCAATTGGCAACATATATGACATAATACAAAGGCTTGGTTAGGGTAATGGTGTTTAACGCCACTTTCAACAATATTTCAGATATATCGTGGCGGTCAGTTTTATTGGTGTGTAACGCCACTTTCAACAATATTTCAGATATATCGTGGCGGTCAGTTTTATTGGTGTGTAACGCCACTTTCAACAATGTTTCAGATATATCGTGGCGGTCAGTTTTATTGGTGTGTAATGCCACTTTCATCAATATTTCAGATATATCGTGGTGGTCAGTTTTATTGGTGTGTAATGCCACTTTCATCAAAATTTCAGATATATCGTGGTGGTCAGTTTTATTGGTGGAGGAAACCGGAATACTTGGAGAAAGCCACCAACCCATCACTGACAACCGTTATCACATAATGTTGTATCGAGTACATCTCGCCATGAACAGGGTTCGAACTCACAACTTTAGTGGTGATAGGCACTGATTGCACAGATAGTTGTAAATCCAACTACCATACGATCATGACCACCCCCATAATACAAAGGCAATTCATAGAGATGTCACAATAATTGTGTAATCAATATAATTTCTTTATATATCTAATGATAGCATTACTTTAAGAGATAATTAGTGTCCTTTTGACCTGGGACTATAAAAAATAATCTTTTATTATCTTAGAAATAAAGAATTTGAGACAACATTTTCTAAATCTGGATGAGAACCTAATCAATTTGTTCTAGTTTGATTAATACATAAAGTAGACATATTCCACAACACTCTAATTAATGGCCTCTGTTAGAGCTCTCTGTCTGTTCCCTACTTATCATGATGATCTAACTGTCACCAGACATTAATTAGTCTATACTGGTAATTAAAGTCAAGGTTTAAATACAAAAACAATACAATTCTTCATAAACATTTGAAATCCAACACAAACAGGTTCCAAACTAAATTTCATAGACAGAATCTGACTGCTGACGCATTCCTTGTCAGACAAAAATGTAAGTGCCACCTCCCTTTTTGAAAAATTTAATACACAAATATCTGAATTTATCAGATTTACTCCTCTAATAAGGTCATTTTTCAGGTAGTCTTCAAAGAGCTGCAATACAATATTCTATGAACGTAAGATTCACTACCCCCCTCAAATTTTTTTTTCGAATAAAATTAAATTTTTTCGGGGCATTGTGTTTCAACGATCTTCCAATAGCGTAGGTTTAAAATGAGTAACAACAAAGACATGTTATAAGACATTAAAACATGAGTACCATCTGAGGTAATAAAGACCAACAAATACGTCTTTTTATGGAAATTTGTAAAATTATCAGTCAAATCTCGTCTATTTACAATCTATTTTGTGGTAGTAAAAACAGGTTATTAAAATCAACAAATATATTTATCATCTGATAACAAACTAGCTCTTTTTGACAATTATTGACAGATCTTATTTGCAGACCATTTCCCCATTTTCTTGTTTTTCAAATGGCCGTTTTATGCTCTTTTGTGTTGTGGTTTCTGTAGACCATCAAATTCCAATGTCACACACTTGATGAATTATGACAGATCACATAATTGCACACACTGAATATTGAATTAAGTGGTTTTAAATGTTTAAAAGGTTTCTATTCACACATTTAGTATAAAACCACAGATTAATCAACTTTAATGTATAACAATCAACAACTTATTATTTTTTTACTTTAGTCTGGTTGTGATGTTTTACATATTGTACAAGCTTACTACAAGTTGAATTTGTTCCAAAGTATGAAAGTATGTGTTTGGAAATACGAGTTCATGAATACACATTCCTGTTACAACTTGTTTACTCAAGATGAAATCATCTTTACCCATTAACAACTGATTTATACACACATACCTATTAATGTATTGTATACTTGTATATAAGTATTATGTAGGAGTACCCATAATTTGAATTTATTATCAGTACCAAAATAAAATATTGTATCTTTGCCATTTACATACCTACCCACGAAAAATTAAACCCACCCAAAATATTTATTGTAGTTTCAAATAAAACGTTTGTGGTAGTTTGAATTAATCATACTAATTTTCTTTTTACCTGGTAAAAGACTTTTAACTGGAAAATATTTTTTTATTGGGTGATGAAGAAATAAAATTAATTTCAATACTACCTACTTACACAATTAAAATTATGAGTCAGTTAACATAAAACCCTAAAAATTATTTAATTTAGGTCATAAAATGTAATTTTAAATATACTATTGATGAATAATACTTTTAATAGTCAACAAAAATCTGTGATTTTACAAATTACTAACTACCATGATGAACATAGGATATTAACTATCAGAATTAAACTTAATAGGTTTTCAGGGATAGGGATGGTAAAGATATTTCTACTCTTAGGTTTCAACAAGTTCCACTTCCTGGTATCCATCAGATATATGTACCATTATAATTATCTACCTTTATTGTGGGTTTTACTGGAGTAAGTAAATGTGGATTTTTATAACATTAGTATGATATTATCTAAAGAATTGAATATTACTGTACATGTAAATTGGTTAAATCCTATCACTGTCATCCTTAAAAACATAGTGAATACTCAAAAAATTTGATCGATGTGAAAAAAAATAATGTATTATAAAATACATTTTTTTCTATTAAAATTGATAAAATAAGTTATGAGAGAAAAAATTGGTTTTAATAGGATTTATTACTGCCATTCTTAAAAAATAGAGATGATACTAAAATCTTTGATGTGAAAAAATAATGTAATATAAAATACTTTTTTTTTCTACTAAAATAGATAAAATAATGAAGTCACTCCCATCATCAATGTCAGTAAATATAGTCCAATAATAAAATGAAGTCTACTCCCACCATCAATGTCAGTAAATATAGTCCAGTAATGTAGGGTTAGGGTGTTTTAACACAACTTTCAACAATATTTCAGTTATATCATGGCGGTCAGTTTTATTGGTGGAGGACATCGGAGTATCCAGAGAAAACCACTGACAAACTTATCACATAATGTTGCATCGAGTACACCTCCCCTGAGTGGGATTTGAACTCGCAACGTTAGTGGTGATAGGCACTGATTGAATAGGTAGTTATAAATCCATCTACCATACGATCACGAACAAGACGGCCCCCATCAATGTCAGTAAAAATGGTCCAGTAATGTACATTGTATGATCTCTACTGATGCAGATGAAGATCTTGGCTCATTATAGGAATATTCTAATTAATTACCTAGAGGGTCTCCGTTCTTCACCCATTGTATCCTCCCTGATCTCTCTGCCACTTTACATATAAATGTAACACTAGATCCCTGAACCTTTTGTTGGTCTTGTGGTTCCTCTGTAAAATGTTGTACTGCTAAAACTGAAAAAGACAACAACAAAGTTTATACATGAACCAATTATGTCTCTTTATTCTGGAACTGCAAACTTAGACCTCAATATACATGTTTTTCTTGTGTGGGGTCTCTAAATTATACTAGGGATACTTTCTTTACCTATTTAACCCATTGTTATGAAAAATACATGAAACAAGTAATTCTAAACATTTGATGGTTGGTTTGGTTAGGTTTATGGTGTTTAACGCCACTTTCAACAATATTCCAATTATATCGTGGTGGGCAGTTTTATTGGTGGAAGAAACTAAAGTACTCGGAGAAAACCATGGACCTGTCAAAAGACACTGACAAACTTTCTCACATAATGTTGTATCGAGTACACCTCACCATGAACGGGGCTCGAACTCCCAACTTAAGTGATGATAGGCACAGATTGCATATAAAGGTAGATGTAAATCCAACTACTATAGGATCACGGCAACAATGGCCTCTCTAAACATTAGATTACCTTCAATATTAAACTTAGGGAAAAAAACACTACTAATCTCATTTGAAAACAAATATTTTGTTTACGAATAAATGTCACAATCCCGTTCTCTCCCCATCCACAAATTACTGTACTGCTGACATGGAAACACTGTTTGAATGGAAGTTTCATCTCTACAGTGATAAAATTAGGGAATATTATTTCTTCAGGGGAGATAACAGAGAGAAATATGAATTGTTCCCATAATTAGGTGTTATGTCCAGGTTTTCTAGAAGAATTCAAAACACACAAAAAAATGTTTCTTTTCCTAATCTTAACTATTTTCATATATATTTAATCTTAACAAAACATATTACACATGCCAGATTTGAGGAAAACTGACAGTAAAGTATTAAATTTAAACAATATTTATTTAGAAAATAATCAGAATATACAGTACATCAAACATAGTAAATAGACAGGATTCAGAAACAAGCAATTATTGCTTTTATAAATCTGTATTTATTTTATAAAAAAGTATTAAATTTGACATACCAACATTTAAAATTTTATCTTAACACTTAAAAAACTTTTTTTTGTCACTGAAATCTATAAATCACAATAAATGTAATATAAATATAAAATATCTTTTCTTTAAAAAGAATTTTAACAAGATGAAAGGAATGTAACAAGGTACTTCCTTTGTAACAGTTGTTTATATTGTATGGTCAATCTCTGCCAACAACAGACACTTAGCCCCAGTCAAGTTCAACAAAAATATTTACAAATCAGTGTTATGACTTAGATTATGAGTAAAATCAACAAACTCTATAGATTCCTGTTAATACACTAGGTACACTGTATACAGGTACATTTGGCTACCCAACAAACAGGGTTTTATAAACCTTAATATAGTGACATAATCCCTACTTTATTGAGAGCAATATTTGGTATCATTTTATTATTCATTTGAACAAGTAAAATGTTTGCTTAAAATAAAGGTTGTGTTTAGACTACTTGTAGAACAGACCTAATTGTAAAGAGTTATATATCACTCTTGTATGTATAAGAATTAGTGAATTAGTGTACTATAGCATCTTAATCACATTGTATAGCATAGCACAGTTTTAGATATACACGTACAATAACAGACTTATCTAAACAGAAGCAATGGGGGTTAGGGTTATGTTGTTTAATTGCATTTTCAACAATATTTTAGAACCAATAGACAGGATAGCTACTCTATGTAAAATCTCCTCACGATCAGTGAAGAGTTGAACAATTAAGTTTATCACAACTTTGAACTGAAAAAAATCATTGAGAGCTTGAAGTTATTGGTTTTTTTTTTCATTTTGAAGAATAAATGCAGATATACAATAACAGAACTCATGGCACAGGATAGTTACCCTAGATGTAAAATCTCCTCACGATCAGTGAAGAGTTGAGCAATTAAGTTTATCACAGCATTGAATTGAAAAAAAATCATTGAGAGCTTGAAGCTATTGTTTTTTTTTCTTCGTTTTGAAGATTAATTGTTGTAGCTTGGCTATAAGAACTTTGTCTGCCATCAGAGCACAGATAATTCATCTAAAATTGAAATTGTCAGACAATTTCGAGTACAAATTTCTCTCCTTGATTTTATTTCTGGGGTAAAACATACTCTATGGATTTGTCAAAATTCTCTCTGTGATTTGTTTGTTAATAAATTTTATCATTGGTAATATTTCTTAACTGAGATTCTGTTATATTTTTTGTATCTTCCAAGCTTTTTAATGTCCTATAATGTCATTAGTTCTGCAACAAAATCAAATGAAAACTTCATTATGTGTCATAAAACATGATTTTGTTAGACCTGATAATTAAATAGTGGTATCTGTTTAGTTCAAACACTGATACAGTTTTATTGGTGTTGATATATTTTCAATATCATGTAAAAAAAACCCAGGGCATTTAGCTGAAAAAGTGCAAAATAAATTTCAAACTAAATCTTCAACTTCTGTTGTTTTTATACAAGCAGTGTGGGAAACTAACGCTCGCCAACTCGCCAAATGTGAGTGTAAAATGATTTTGGCAAGTATTTCTATCCAAGTACTAGCCATTCTGGCGAGTTAGCATGTCTGTGCGAAATACGATAATGTACTGCTCGACAGTTGATGTAACAAAATAAATAGTCCAAAATCGATTGAATGGATTGATTGATGAATGTGATTTACTTGCGTGTTCCGATAAAATAGTACCGAAACATAAGTTTTTATTCAAATTGTCACTCGTTTTTTGTTGGGGATGCCATCACAGTTTTTATGGAAACACTAAAAACTTGCGAGATTGTCCCAACCTTGGTTGCTATTTTCTTATCGTTTCTGATTAGAAATCGTGAATGAGATACCTATGAAATACCCTTAAAAACAGATGTTTTGTTATTTCAAACATGTTACCATGTTGTAGCCCAAATATTAGCGGAAGTGGCTAATAATTTACTGAAATAATCGTACATCATTGATCGGAAATGGTACGCTTATCTTGTTAATATCCTAAAAGTTCTAAATGTTGACCTTGGCGGCAAATTTGAATTAGGAATGAAACTAAACCCAACATGAATTTTTTTTAAAGTAATTATAAGCCAAAAGGAAATCCTTCACCTGCAAAAAGATGCTAGCCAAAAAACAGTGAGAAAATTTATCCCTAAATGGAAAATAGGGAGAAAATGGTTGATGCATGATGCGAACAAGGGAATGGGGTGTTTCCTAGGCTATATAAGGAAAATTGGACACTTAGTGTTATGGAAGATATGGAGAGTTCAAACGAGGGATCTCTCCCCATAGTTGGCTAGTGGAATTTAATTTTGGCAAGTAGATTTCAATAGTTACTAGTCAGATTGGCGAGTAACTTTAAAAAAATGGTTTCCCACACTGTACAAGTAAATGTCTTTTGTATAAAGACATAATTTGAAGGTTTACCTTTTGCTAACTTTTTAGGAAAATCTTGTCAGCTGGGAAATACAAAGGACATGACACTTTTCTCTGGTTACATGGTATAACAGTAATAGAAAAAGAATAGCAGATGCTATGAAATCTTTTAACAAAGAAAAAGAACAGAACTTTTTTTTTTTTAGAATATGTGAAAATTAAACACTGAAGCATGATTATCAGAAAATTGGCAGTTACACACTAACACATTACTGACATTAATTTTTTTTTTTTTTTCTCTCTCGAAGAATGTCCGTCTGGTTTATTTAAAATAAATTCTTTAAATATCTGAAAGGCTTTTAAGAAACCCTTCAGTATTCTTACCATTGAAGATTGTGATTTTTTTTGCTCATTGTTTTCAGATGATTTACACATGTATCCAAATTCTCTTGCATATTTTCATAACAATGGTATATAATTTGCATTTAAAAAATATACCGATTTTGTCATTATTTATTTTTATATAAAAACTAGAAAAGAAGTATGCCCCCGCACTTGATAATTATGGACAAAGTTGTTTTGTTAGGAGTGATTTTTTAAAAATGAAGTGCGTCTGTAAGACACAAATGGTGCCTGACCATCAAAATCCTGTGGA
Source organism: Bathymodiolus brooksi (assembly GCA_963680875.1). NCBI lineage: Eukaryota > Metazoa > Mollusca > Bivalvia > Mytilida > Modiolidae > Bathymodiolus > Bathymodiolus brooksi. The sequence continues at coordinate 58,289,925 of OY804578.1, forward strand.
CATGCACACCTCCATTATGCATATAAACATCCTACAAAATATTAAAGCTTAGCTCCAAAACTGTAGGAGGAGAAAGCCGGACAAACCATGCATCTACCCTGTATATCCGGATGGACGAACGGACAGGGGGTAAATTAATATGCCCCCCCCCCCCCCCCCCGACTCTTCGTCGTGGGGGCATAAAAATTATCAATGGAAGTTGATTTTTGTCAGCAAGATCAGTCAAACAAAAATAGAATTGTCTCAATTATTATTCTAATAGACATTAAGATTTTCTACAAGAAACAAGACATTCTTGTAAATAAGTCTTGTGTCATCTGTTCCACAACTCATGTGGTGTTTAACAATCTTACATACTTCACTCATTAACTAATTTTTGCCTAACTAGTTAATAGCTATCTATACAATTTGCCTAACTTGACATAATGAAAATAAACATCTAAAAGACCAAAATAAATTCTTATTACAACTTCATCAGCTGGAATCAATGGGAAAGAAAATTTGAAAATTGGCACAAAAACCATGTATTTTAGGTAAATGTGTAATTCTAAAGACTGCTGACATATAACCATGGAAGATTTCCAATGTTAGATTCTATTCAGAACATCTTGAATCCTACATTACATTTACAACTAATGGTATAGGATAAAAGAATGATTTTAGTGTGGCACTTTTATCGTTACCGAAGTAAGATGTGTTAATTAATAACAGAAATTTACATATATTGACATCTGAATGAAAAGACGACAGGTAAAAATTCTATAGGTAATCAGACATTAGGCATAACATATCAGTTATTACCGATTATAAACCAATATTTGTACTTAATGACTTGGTAGGTGCTGTACCCTCCTGTACCATGATGTCTATTGTTCATAGCTTTACTGGTTGCTAGGTAAAGTCATTATCTACATCAAACTTGTAGACCAACCTCTAAAACATTTCATACCAACATTTATTTATAAAAAATAACCCCATAAAAGTATTCACTAAAATCACCAGTTTATAAAGAAGTAGTCAGAATTCTTCACTTAATACATTCAACTGTAGAAAACATAGTCATGGAATGGTTTATGGAAATGAGCCAGTAAGCCAGTGAATGATTGCTGCATAAAATGAAGTGAGCAATTGTTCAGCTATATCATGGTGAAAATAAGTTACATTTCGATGAGATGATGTCTGCTTTGTACATAAGATCAACACACTTTATAGGTGGATTTTTATAGTGTTAGATCACTCAAACAATAGTTCATGGGTAGACATGTTGTTCCACTCTAGATCTGACACAAGAATATTATCGGGATTCAAAATCAACCAGTGTTTTCTCTTACTCCTTAATGTCATCATGTGCACACTTAGCAGAGAAGCAGCAGATACCTATCTGATAGTCTATGATTTTACCTTACAATTTACTTGAGGCAGGCATGTTAACTATTACCTACATCACCAATGTGTTTTAATGGAAAGAAGATATATTGACAGTGATAGTATGTTGAAGACATGAATCTAGGTAACAAGAGACACTAACAACCATAGTTCTCCATTTAACAGCTAAATTGCCTGCAAACTTGGTTAATTTTCCTTCATCAATTATGTTTATAATTCTAACTGGTAAGCTGGTATTATCTTATCTTAACCTATTTTCACTAAATATTTTGCATCTGAAGCAATATTGTAATATAATGACACGCTTCATCATATGTGGTCTGACCCTGCATGTGTAAACCATTAAAACTCAATCTTATCCATGTCAAATATTTCCACATTAGAAATTTAAAAATAGCAGAAACTTCAGTGACGCAATTTTTTTTCTTCACTGAACAGCATCTAGGAAACATCTACTGCGAGATGATCATTCAGCTATATATATATATATATATATATTTTATTAACCAATCAAAATAAAATCCATCAGAATGCTGGTCTAATTAAAGTCTTCACCAAATTTATTTTAATGGAATAACAAGCTTTCAACTTTTTACTCCATAATAGTATAATACAGGTCTACATTTTCATCAATAATTTGAGGAATTTTTTTACACAGTTAAGATGCCCATTTCAATAGAGGTCTCTCTTTTTCATCAACAGTTTTGGAAATTTCACACATTTAAGATGTCAGTTTCTCCTGAGGGACTTTTTAAGTAATCCTATGACCATTATTTATACAAAAGTTCATACCCCATAAATCTCTCATTTTTTGTGAGGCTTAAAAAATCTGATCAATGTCTGACAGTTGACAGTGATTGTCATAATCCTAATCTGCATATTTACAAAGTAAAATTGTTTTCATTTAACTAAACTGAATACTAAATAAATATTGTGGTCAAAAAATGCCATGGCTTCTTTTAGCTTGAAATATCAATATTATACTAAATAAAACAGTAACAGTAGGACTTAATATTAACTTTAGTCTGACACTTTCATTCATTGCTTGACCCATGCCATTTAAATAAAAAAAAATTCATTCATATATATATATATATTTGACATAAAACCTTAAGACTTAACAAATATTGGAGGCTAGGGGTGTAACGATACACTTTTTCCACAAGCGATATGTATCGCGATATTTGATATGTATTACGATACACGATACGTTTTATAGGAAACTGTAACTATTCCTTGAAGTCCATGCTGGTCGACATGGGCGCTGCCATGCTTTTTTTTATCATACGAGGTCGCTTACGTACTAGTGGAAATTATAAATATTTGATTAATTAATTTTAAAAGCGTAAATTAATCGATTCACTTTTCTCAAAATATGAATTAAATGATCGCCAAAAGAAGAAAACGGAAGTTTAACACTACTTTTTTTTTAAAAAAAAATGAGCATCATATCGTTTGTATCGTAATCGGTCTCCACGTATCGTGAACCGAACCGTCACCAAAATAATCGTGATTTCGGTACATACGGTGAATCGTTTCCCCCTTATTGGAGGCGATACAAAAATAAATAGACCAACATAAAACTAATTGTCCTCAGTATCTACTGTATGTTAACCTGAGGCAGAACATGTTCATTGACGTCAACCCAGGATTGATCATGCTTTCTGTATACAGTATGTCATCATGGGCATCTTCAGTGTATCCAGTATGTCAACCTTAGGGTTAGCATGTTCAGTGTATCCAGTATGTCAACCTTAGGGTTAGCATGTTCAGTGTATCCATTATGTCAACCGTAGGGTTAGCATGTTCAGTGTATCCATTATGTCAACCGTAGGGTTAGCATCTTCAGTGTATCCAGTATGTCAACCTTAGGGTTAGCATGTTCAGTGTATCCATTATGTCAACATGAGGTTTAGCATGTCCATCTGAAGATTAGCATCTTCAGTGTATCATACAATATGTCAACCTGAGGTTTAGAATGTTCAGTGTATACAGTATGTCAACATGAGGTTTAGCATGTTCAGTGTATACAGTATGTCCATCTGAGGTTTAGAATGTTCAGTGTATACAGTATGTCAACCTGAAGTTTAGCATGTTCAGTGCATACAATATGTCAACATGAGGCTTAGCATGTTCAGTGTATCATACAGTATGTCAACATGAGGTTTAGAATGTTCAGTGTATATACAGGGTAGTATGTCAACCTGAGGTTTAGAATGTTCAGTGTATATACAGGGTAGTATGTCAACCTGAGGTTTAGCATGTTCAGTGTATACAGTATGTCAACCTGAGGTTTAGAATGTTCACAGTATACAGTATGTCAACCTGAGGTTTAGCATATTCAGTGTAAACAGTATGTCAACCTAAGGTTTAGCATGTTCAGTGAATATAGTATGTCAACCTGAGGTTTAGAATGTTCAGTGTATACAGTATGTCAACCTGAGGTTTAGAATGTTCACAGTATACAGTATGTCAACCTGAGGTTTAGCATCTTCAGTATAAACAGTATGTCAACCTAAGGTTTAGCATGTTCAGTGAATACAGTATGTCAACCTGAGGTTTAGAATGTTCAGTGTATTCCAGTATGTCAACCAGAGGTTTATAATGTTTAGTGTATACAGTATGTCAAACTGAGGTTTATAATGTTCAGTGTCTACAGTATGAGACTAGGTTGATTTTGCTGATAAATTATTTTTGGGTTGCTAAGAAAATTTTAACAATTTTTCAAGGGAGTGAATTTTAAAATTTAATCATATATCACAGTATATAATATTGATATCCTGGTACTAGCTATAAATAGGTAGTGTATCTTTTTAAAGCTATGTTAATTTCCATAGTTACCCAGACAAAGGTTTATAGAGCACCTGTCAGCTATGTGTTATATCTGATTAATTAAGATTCCACATGTCCTGTTACATCTTAATTCATCTACATACTACTTACTTACTGATCTGTGTGGATGAAGATTCAATCCACTTGATCAGCATATATATATATATATATTTATCCATGAAGGGTAACTTAGATTCAGAACTAAATAATTCTACTTTATAGAAAAATTTAAGAATTTGATTTAATTCTAGAGCAGACAGACATACATGGTTGACAAATTCAAACTTTAGAGTGAATGCAATCTGTCTCATGCTACATGTTATATAATTATCTGAATTTGATTTCAATTCAAAATGAAAAGTCCCTGTAAAAGAAGCATCACAATTCTAGACAAAAACCTGGCAGTGTTGTCTGTCTGTCTATGTCAGTCTTTCAACTATGTAAAGATTGCCAAATAAAATCTATTCAAAGAAAAAACTAAAAATTTTTTCCCCCATAATTTTCCTAGTTATCACATTGAATGCTCCCTTCAGTAATAAATACAGTAAATTGAAACCCATATGATATGTAAGGATGGTCCTTTCCTGTGAACAGGGAGGTATATAAGTTTACATTTCAACAGGTAACTCATAGAAAGTTAATAATCAAAAGGTAATGTTTTTTTAATATGTTTCTAATGTTTGTGATGTAATAAATAGGAGATTGTCAACACCTGGTCAATACACAACTTACCTGAAGATAAAGTAATCAGAAGATAATATACAATAAGATGCATGTTCATCAGGTAACTAGCATACTAAATCCTTGTATAGAAACAAATTTCTTTAAATCCTATCAAATGAACACAACACTTGAATAAATTTAATAATCACTCAATGTTAATCCTACTCCAAGTTTATGAAACTTTTCTGTAAAAAATCTTCAGAATCTGAAAGAAAAAGAAATACATGATTTACAAGTTTTACAAACAGACAAAAGATGTTTCAATGTCTTTAACCCATGGTTATTACATTATCATGAGCAATATTCTTCAAATGAAGATGAAACAAAAAGTTACCATAAAAACAAGCTTTAATCCAGAGCTGTTAAACTTCTCTACAGTAATGTAAGAGTCATCTACATACTAAAACAACATGTAAAACACAAGCTAACAACAAGTATCTCTGTAAATATTAAGTATGGAATATAAAGATCTTCAAAGTCTGCAATTTAATTGATTAGTGATCATTTCCTGTTTGTTGTTCTCCATTAACACACGAAACACACACCAGCCTCACCTTAAACAGTTAACATTCCTGCATGTGCATGTGCACATGAGTTACAACTATTTACAGGAATATTAAATAAATCAGACAAAACATGTGTATTGTCTAATTATTATGTATATTATATCATATCCACTAATTAACAAATACACAAACCTTCTCTGTGTAATGCCAAAATTGAATGTGTGTGTCAGGCCAGACCTAATCAATTATATAAAGGTAACAGGCCAGGCTAAACTTTATCTTAGTCATAATAATCTTATCATCAACTAATAGGATATCAACAATTTATAGTATTAAAAACAGACATTGAAAGATGCTAAACTTGAATAAATATTCATCTATAAAAATTCACATTAAATTATTTGGAAGTCAACTCTGAAATCACAAGTGCTCAATACATTTTATGTAAATTTATCATATTTTTCAATGTGATACTAAAAATTGACAAAAGTGTAATTTTACAATATTTTCAACAGTTTTACGAAGCCTGTACCTATAAACTAGAAGATCTTCAACTTACGATTACATTGTTGAGCCAAGTAATACATTACAAAAAAATAAAAATAAAATCTTTCAGCAAAGCTCATAAAAACACATTTTAACAAAAAAAAAAACATCTTATGTTCAAACAACATAATTAGATCATTACAAAATAACAGCTTCAATGATTTTTTTCTTCAAAATAATTAATGAGAGTATTTTGCAAACATCAAAAGAAAAGGAAAAAATGTAAAATCAATTTTATGATATGTTGTTGTAATATTCACTTTTAAAATTAAATTATAGAAAAATTTTACTTACCCTCTCCAACTTACTTTAGAAATCAACGAAAATAGTCACCTCCAAAATATGTAATCCTTTATAAAAGCTTTTGAAATTTCGAAAAATGAGTAGGCACAAAAAGCATTAAAAAAAATAAAAAATATAATCTGTGCCTATGCAAACTGCATTTAACCCAGCAATATTGAATTGATGACGGAGTGGATGTAAATATTCAATATTACGACTCTGTCCTCTCTCCTGTACAATCGTAGTACAATATATTATTGGATCAAGTCTGTATGGGAATCATGTTTGCTTTAAATCCTTCAATCAAACACTCAACCGTGCGATGTAACAAAATTCTTCACCACTAATATCGGCAAACACGCTTACCTTTACTTTTACCTGTAAATTTTACATCATTTTGTCATGCAAAATACTACCATAGTAAAATGTGCTGCATACAAAAGATTTCCAAAGGTTATTTTTCTCTTTGTTGACATAATGTCCCAAGTTAAATTTCAATGATTGCTATAAGAGGCAAATGTTAGTAATGAAAATAATGAGGAATGGTGTTTTAGATATTTAATACCAGTAGGCCTCATGGCAGTACTGAATTTACAGAATTAAACCTCATATAAAATCTTCATCAGTCATGGGTATGAATTTATATATTGAATTAAAAATTATATTTGAAATCTTTTCTAATGAAAAACGTTCCTATTATGATTTTCTTCCTAGCGAGAAAGAACTTGAGGAATTCATTAAATTTTCTCGATTTACATTGATATTGGTAATGGTTTATATAAATAATTCATAAAACACAAAATAGTAAAATCCATACTTAAAAAGTTTGATTCTGACATTTAATACAAAACATATTGACCTGTAAACACCCAATACAAAAAATACTGACTTGTAAACAAATTATGTTCCAACATCTAACACAAAAAATATTGGCCTGTAAACAAATTATGTTCCAACATCCAACACAAAAAATATTGACCTGTAGACAAATTATGCTCCAACACCCAATACAAAAAATATTGACCTCTACCATATATAAAAATATATCATGTAAAAAAACAGATAGTATTTCTCACAAGGATTTATGTTAAATATATGTCTTGTTATCAAAAAATCAAGAAAGCAGTTTCTGCTGTTATTGTAATGAGAGAAAAATCATTGACACAAATCACAATGACATGGCTCTTAGTAAATGGTACTACAAGTTATAAAATTATAAATATCTTAAACCTGTCATAATCTAGGAGAAAATAATTCCTCCATGAAAAATTCATCAAATCATCTTATTTACATAAAATGTATTAATATTATCTGGAGTAATCAGGGATTTATAGAAACACCTGTCCCCTGCCTTGATAATGCCATCTGAAGGTTTTGTCCCCAGCTTAAAGTGTCAGAGGTGACAGGTCAACTAATTATCATAATTATCTTAATCAGTCTGTAAAACATGGGAACATGTTCCATGGTCTTGATCAAGTTATTATCTGCATCTTTACCATATTCTGTCCATAATTAGAAAGTTTCAAAGACAAAGATGTCATAAATAAATCATGTCAATCTCTAGTAACACCAACAACTAGTTTATGTCTCTGTAAAACTGATATGATTACAAACTATAAAACTAACAGTCTCCTTCTGAGAAAAGGCAATTCTTCAAGGATATTGACCAATTATATCTGACAAGTTTTTGTCAAGTTTGTAGGTCAAAATTAGTTCATTTTCAAGTGTTGAACTGATTGGTGTTTAAGACAAAAACAGAAGACAATCAATAGAAACCCTTGAGAATATTAGATTCTTCTGATCAAGTGATGTATTAATAGAATTAGATCCCAATCATCTAACACCCTGTTAATGGACAAGGCTGTCAATGAGGTAATCTTGACTGGTGAATTCTGATATTTTTACACTAGAATTAGTTAAATTAGAAAATTTAATGGACATGCAAGGCTATATTAAATTTCTATTGTTAAATTAGAAAATTTAACGAACATGCAAGGCAATATAAAATTTTCAGTTAAATTTGAAAATTTACTGGACATTCAAGGCTATATTAAATTGTTATAGTTAAATTTGAAAACTTACCTATGGAGAGCGGAGAAATATTGTATTCCACTGGTAGCAAAAGTAGAATTTTTTCTCCTGAAAAAAAAGAAGAAGTCATTTTTAGTTCCTAATTTCTATCATTAATGATCACCGAAACGAAATTGGCAGGAATTCTCATGCAGAAATTTAACCATAAGTGGTTAATGAAAAATATTACGAAAATTAAACTCACCAGTCAAACATCCTAAGAATAGGAGAAATATGAGTATGATCTCATGGTTATTTACTAACCAATAAAATACCTAATCAGGTAGTTATAACTCATATTTTGAGTGAAACTTTTTAACATGGAAAATGTTAATGCATAAATAATTTTTTTTTTAGAGCATTTTGGGGGGAAATCGTAGCAAATTGTTTGTAAAGATAAAAATTAAAAAATCTTAATTGGCATGTGGTTCCCCCTAATAAGAATAATATGTTATGTGGTTCTTACATAAGCAAACATCATAATCAAATCAGTTTCTACCAGGAAATGGTGGGCCATTAATGGAAGGTATCATTTCAAATAAATAAACATATTACTGAGGTCTGTGGGACTCCTAGAGATTTACATAAACATTGAATTACTATTTGTAAACAGAATTATCTAATCTTATCAACAAACACATTGGACTCTAGTCATAACACCAAATAGAATAGCAAATCTTATATTTAATAAGTCTATTCTGGTAATAATTAAGGGTGTGTCAGTCTTATTAAAATAATTATAATTATTGAAAACAGTTCAAAGTTTTGTGTCTCAATCCCAAGGGTTAGGGCTAATGTTGTTCATGTGGCTAGGCGGTTCATCCCATTTTCAAGTATTGTTTGGGAGGAATAGTTATTTTAGTTAGCATTCAAGTATTGTTTATGGGGCCAATTGATTCAACTATGTCCCAAGTACTATTAATGTGACACGGTTGTTCCAAGTTGAAATATGTTTGTGACCTATTAGTTCAGCTATGTTCTACATACTATTTGTGACCCAGCTGTTCAGTTCTGTGTTCCTATAGTAATGTCAATGTGATTCACCAGTTCAGTTCTATGTTCCTATAGTAATGTCAATGTGATTCGCCGGTTCAGTTCTATGTTCCTATAGTAATATGTCTATGTGATTCGCTGGTTCAGTTCTATGTTCCTATAGTAATGTCTATATGATTCGCTGGTTCAGTTCTATGTTCCTATAGTAACGTCTATGTGATTCGCTGGTTCAGTTCTATGTTCCTATAGTAATGTATATGTGATTCGCTGGTTCAGTTCTATGTTTCTATAGTAACGTCTATGTGACTCGCTGGTTCAGTTCTATGTTCCTATAGTAATGTCTATGTGATTCGCTGGTTCAGTTCTATGTTCCTATAGTAATGTCAATGTGATTCGTTGGTTCAGTTCTATGTTCCTATAGTAATGTCTATGTGATTCGCTGGTTCAGTTCTATGTTCCTATAGTAACGTCTATGTGATTCGCTGGTTCAGTTCTATGTTCCTATAGTAATGTCTATGTGAATCGCTGGTTCAGTTCTATGTTCCTATAGTAACGTCTATGTGACTCGCTGGTTCAGTTCTATGTTCCTATAGTAATGTCTATGTGATTCGCTGGTTCAGTTCTATGTTCCTATAGTAACGTCTATGTGACTCGCTGGTTCAGTTCTATGTTCCTATAGTAATGTCTATGTGATTCGCTGGTTCAGTTCTATGTTCCTATAGTAATGTCTATGTGATTCGCTGGTTCAGTTCTATGTTCGTATAGTAATGTCTATGTGATTCGCTGGTTCAGTTCTATGTTCCTATAGTAACGTCTATGTGACTCGCTGGTTCAGTTCTATGTTCCTATAGTAATGTCTATGTGATTCGCTGGTTCAGTTCTATGTTCCTATAGTAACGTCTATGTGACTCGCTGGTTCAGTTCTATGTTCCTATAGTAATGTTTATGTGATTCGCTGGTTCAGTTCTAAGTTCCTATAGTAATGTTTATGTTCAGGTAACATTTATATATGTATATGTTTTGTCAACGTCTTCCATACATGGCACTTAGTGTGAATCTTCTGTCAGAATTGTTTTCTCTCTTTCGCTAAGTAAAATACTAGTTTTGTTCATGATATACATAATGAATGTGATGTACAAGAATTAATATATTTCTAATATTTTCCATCAGTTAATAATCTGACCCCCTTGTAGTTATTGAATTCTAATTGTATATTAATGGACAGATATTGACCAATCACTTTTACTGATTTATTACAACAAAAGACCAGGCTTTATAAAAGATACAACTCATAATGATCAAGAGGTGAATTAATGACAAGTTAAATCGGCTTATTTCCGTAACTGAAGCCAACCACCTACAACTTCCCATAATGCACCAGTAAATCATACGAGCTAAATAGCTTATTTATTAGCTTTTTGATCTATAACAAAATAAAAATTATTTTCCCCGAGTTTGAATGGGTATCTTTTCATTTATTATTGAAAGATTTTTGACAAGAATTGTGTTGTTATTAGGAGATAATGCATTACTATTAGGACATTAAATTGCCTCACGGCTGACCAGGTACTTAGATGTCAGGTGTCCTATTCACACGTCAATTCTCCTCATTTCCCCCTTAATACAATTTAATAGAAAGAATGCTTCAAAATGCATGAATATTTCTGCTTAAAACTTTCAGAAAATGTCAATATGATCTTTGTATTGTGAAATCATCATATTATCTTGTATGTTGTCTGAGGAATGTGCAGATGAATGATGAAAAACAATTTTTTACTACTTTCAAATATACCTTTTAATATATTTAATATTACCACTGAAATGTTTAAACTAACATAATGATATAAATCTGAACTAGTAATTGGTCAATTAAATAAAGTTTAAGTTTAACCCAAAATAAAATCAAACAAAAATCATTTATTTCATTTTAGTTTACTTTTTACAATGCCTTAAAAACTAATGTTCCAAAACAAATTTAAATATAAACACAAACTTGAAAGCATATAATTTATATATATATATATCAAAAGCAATCTATTTTTGAAATTAAAGGCTCCCATTAATTTTTAAATTTGATATTAACACACATAAAACATTCGTGGTTTTTCAATTAATTGCATGCAGCTATTCAAAAACAATAAATTTATATTAGCTACCCTTTATGACAAAGGTCTCTTACCTATATACAGTTTATAAGACATTTCAAGATCAAATAGGTTTTAAGTGATAGTAAATTGGTCATAAACAAATATCCAGTTTTGTTAGTACATTGTATTAGCTGACTGTAAACACACGACAGACAGCAAATCTCACATTTTTTTTGTAGCATCGTTTGTCAAACGACAGACTGCAAATCTCACATTTTTTTGGTAGCAGCGTTTGTCAAACGACAGACAAGAAATCTGACAATTTGTTGTACCATTGTTTGTTATTGTATAGTATTACAGGTTTGGTGACACCTAACATATAGTTTCTGTCACAAAGGTTGTAGCAATTACAATCAATTTATTGTTACTATTATTTATGTTAGTTTAAAACATCTTTTTTTTACTTGTTTCTCATCTACATAATTTACTATTTACAATTTTATGAGGTTATTTAAATCATGCTCACCTCTTATCTGGTCAATAAACTTGACCTACGAGTTGTGGCTTACAGTATGTATAGAGCAACTCTGAGAAATAACATTACAAAGTTTCAAATCAGTGAGTGAATATTGATGAAATAAAAGGCTTTGGCTGGTTGGTTTATGGTGTTTAATGCCACTTTCAACAATATTTCAGTTATATCGTCGGTTTTATTGGTGGAGGAAACTAGAGTGCCCAGAGAAAACCACCAACCTGTCGCAAGTCACTGACAAACTTTATCACATAATGTTGTATTGAGTACATCTCAAAATAAAAGTATAGGATATTAACATCATGGACAGAACAAACTACATTTGTTAAATGTATATTGATGTCTGCCTGGACAAGACAAATCTCCTGACCTTGTGTTTACAGTGTTTAAGTCACCATAGTAATCATAGCTTTAAATAGACATATCCCCACACCATGACAAATTATTCTGATTTTAGACAGACCGAACCCTAAATCACCAATACTCTAGACCAGAATGTCAGCAGTTAACCACAATGATAGCAAGCTAAATTTTAAACTTGTTCTTAACATGTACGGTCGTGATCATATCGTAGTTGAATTTATAACTACATGTGCAATCAGTGCCTATAATGTTGTGAGTTTGAATCCCGCTCAGGCGAGGTGTACTCGATACAACATTATGTGATCAAGTTTGTCAGTTAGACTCACTGCAGGTTGTTGGTTTTCTCCAGGTACTCTGGTTTCCTCCACCAATAAAACTGACCGCCACTATATAACTTAAATATTGTTGAAAGTGGCATTAAACACCATAACCCTAACCCTTAACCTGTACTGTTAAATTATGACATGATATTGTCATTAACATTTTTTAAGTTATATCATTGAGGATGGAGGTCATACCTCTAGATCTTGACATATACCCTTATTGGATCAAGTTTGTATCAATAGATTGTTTTTGTAGAGACATGTAAATATAACCTGTATTATCTAAAATATAGGTTTATCTTTGCATTGGTACATCTTTCAAATAAAACCAATCCTATTACACCAGTAAAATACCAGTTAGAAGGTTAATTTGTAACTAGTTTGTGTATGATAGCTATAAAATATAGAATGACATTACCAATATTTACTATAAAATATTTATATCATAACAATCACATGTAATCTACTTTGACAGGACACTACAGTCATCAGCAGAACTTAGAATAAATCTACATTTATACATGTCACTAAATCACTAAAATATTACATCAAAGTCTGACTAGAATGTAGTAGATAAGGCTGATATGTCACTCAACATAACAGTCATTATGTAATACAGAGGTAAGGAAAGATTGAAGATACCAAAGAGGTAATCAGCTGGAACGACAGACAATACAATGACCAAAAGATACCAAAGAGGTAATCAGAAATCATAAATGGAACGACAGACAATACAATGACCAAAAGATACCAAAGAGGTAATCAGATGGAACGACAGACAATACAATGACCAAAAGATACCAAAGAGGTAATCAGAAATCATAAATGGAACGACAGACAATACAATGACCAAAAGATACCAAAGAGGTAATCAGATGGAATGACAGACAATACAATGACCAAAAGATACCAAAGAGGTAATCAGAAATCATAAATGGAACGACAGACAATACAATGACCAATAGATACCAAAGAGGTAATCAGATGGAATGACAGACAATACAATGACCAATAGATACCAAAGAGGTAATCAGATGGAACGACAGACAATACAATGACCAAAAGATATCAAAGAGGTAATCAGATGGAACGACAGACAATACAATGACCAAAAGATACCAAAGAGGTAATCAGAAATCATAAATGGAACGACAGACAATACAATGACCAAAAGATACCAAAGAGGTAATCAGATGGAATGACAGACAATACAATGACCAATAGATACCAAAGAGGTAATCAGATGGAACGACAGACAATACAATGACCAAAAGATATCAAAGAGGTAATCAGATGGAACGACAGACAATACAATGACCAAAAGATACCAAAGAGGTAATCAGAAATCATAAATGGAACGACAGACAATACAATGACCAAAAGATACCAAAGAGGTAATCAGAAATCATAAATGGAACGACAGACAATACAATGACCAAAATATATCAAAGAGGTAATCAGATGGAACGACAGACAATACAATGACCAAAAGATACCAAAGAGGTAATCAGAAATCATAAATGGAACGACAGACAATACAATGACCAAAAGATACCAAAGAGGTAATCAGAAATCATAAATGGAACGACAGACAATAAAATGACCAAAAGATACCAAAGAGGTAATCAGATGGAACGACAGACAATACAATGACCAAAAGATACCAAAGAGGTAATCAGAAATCATAAATGGAACGACAGACAATACAATGACCAAAATATACCAAAGAGGTAATCAGAAATCATAAATGGAACGACAGACAATACAATGACCAAAAGATACCAAAGAGGTAATCAGATGGAATGACAGACAATACAATGACCAAAAGATACCAAAGAGGTAATCAGGTGGAACGACAGACAATACAATGACCAAAAGATACCAAAGAGGTAATCAGAAATCAGAAATGGAACGACAGACAATACAATGACCAAAATATACCAAAGAGGTAATCAGATGGAATGACAGACAATACAATGACCAAAAGATACCAAAGAGGTAATCAGATGGAATGACAGACAATACAATGACCAAAAGGTACCAAAGAGGTAATCAGAAATCATAAATGGAACGACAGACAATACAATGACCAAAATATATCAAAGAGGTAATCAGAAATCATAAATGGAACGACAGACAATACAATGACCAAAAGATACCAAAGAGGTAATCAGATGGAATGACAGACAATACAATGACCAAAAGATACCAAAGAGGTAATCAGATGGAACGACAGACAATACAATGACCAAAAGATACCAAAGAGGTAATCAGAAATCATAAATGGAACGACAGACAATACAATGACCAAAAGATACCAAAGAGGTAATCAGAAATCATAAATGGAACGACAGACAATACAATGACCAAAAGATACCAAAGAGGTAATCAGATGGAATGACAGACAATACAATGACCAAAGATACCAAAGAGGTAATCAGATGGAATGACAGAAAATACAATGATCAAAAGATACCAAAGAGGTAATCAGATGGAATGACAGAAAATACAATGATCAAAAGATACCAAAGAGGTAATCAGATGGAATGACAGACAATACAATGACCAAAAGATACCAAAGAGGTAATCAGATGGAACGACAGACAATACAATGACCAAAAGATACCAAAGAGGTAATCAGAAATCATAAATGGAACGACAGACAATACAATGACCAAAATATACCAAAGAGGTAATCAGAAATCATAAATGGAACGACAGACAATACAATGACCAAAATATACCAAAGAGGTAATCAGAAATCATAAATGGAACGACAGACAATACAATGACCAAAAGATACCAAAGAGGTAATCAGAAATCATAAATGGAACGACAGACAATACAATGACCAAAAGATACCAAAGAGGTAATCAGATGGAATGACAGACAATACAATGACCAAAAGATACCAAAGAGGTAATCAGATGGAACGACAGACAATACAATGACCAAAAGATACCAAAGAGGTAATCAGAAATCATAAATGGAACGACAGACAATACAATGACCAAAAGATACCAAAGAGGTAATCAGATGGAATGACAGACAATACAATGACCAAAAGATACCAAAGAGGTAATCAGATGGAACGACAGACAATACAATGACCAAAAGATACCAAAGAGGTAATCAGAAATCATAAATGGAACGACAGACAATACAATGACCAAAAGATACCAAAGAGGTAATCAGAAATCATAAATGGAACGACAGACAATACAATGACCAAAAGATACCAAAGAGGTAATCAGATGGAATGACAGACAATACAATGACCAAAAGATACCAAAGAGGTAATCAGATGGAACGACAGACAATACAATGACCAAAAGATACCAAAGAGGTAATCAGAAATCATAAATGGAACGACAGACAATACAATGACCAAAAGATACCAAAGAGGTAATCAGATGGAATGACAGACAATACAATGACCAAAAGATACCAAAGAGGTAATCAGAAATCATAAATGGAACGACAGACAATACAATGACCAAAAGATACCAAAGAGGTAATCAGAAATCATAAATGGAACGACAGACAATACAATGACCAAAAGATACCAAAGAGGTAATCAGAAATCATAAATGGAACGACAGACAATACAATGACCAAAAGATACCAAAGAGGTAATCAGATGGAATGACAGACAATACAATGACCAAAAGATACCAAAGAGGTAATCAGATGGAACGACAGACAATACAATGACCAAAAGATACCAAAGAGGTAATCAGAAATCATAAATGGAACGACAGACAATACAATGACCAAAAGATACCAAAGAGGTAATCAGATGGAATGACAGACAATACAATGACCAAAAGATACCAAAGAGGTAATCAGATGGAACGACAGACAATACAATGACCAAAAGATACCAAAGAGGTAATCAGAAATCATAAATGGAACGACAGACAATACAATGACCAAAAGATACCAAAGAGGTAATCAGAAATCATAAATGGAACGACAGACAATACAATGACCAAAAGATACCAAAGAGGTAATCAGATGGAATGACAGACAATACAATGACCAAAAGATACCAAAGAGGTAATCAGAAATCATAAATGGAACGACAGACAATACAATGACCAAAAGATACCAAAGAGGTAATCAGAAATCATAAATGGAACGACAGACAATACAATGACCAAAATATACCAAAGAGGTAATCAGAAATCATAAATGGAACGACAGACAATACAATGACCAAAAGATACCAAAGAGGTAATCAGATGGAATGACAGACAATACAATGACCAAAATATACCAAAGAGGTAATCAGATGGAATGACAGACAATACAATGACCAAAAGATACCAAAGAGGTAATCAGAAATCAGAAATGGAATGACAGACAATACAATGACCAAAAGATACCAAAGAGGTAATCAGAAATCATAAATGGAACGACAGACAATACAATGACCAAAAGATACCAAAGAGGTAATCAGATGGAATGACAGACAATACAATGACCAAAAGATACCAAAGAGGTAATCAGATGGAATGACAGAAAATACAATGATCAAAAGATACCAAAGAGGTAATCAGATGGAATGACAGAAAATACAATGATCAAAAGATACCAAAGAGGTAATCAGATGGAATGACAGACAATACAATGACCAAAAGATACCAAAGAGGTAATCAGATGGAACGACAGACAATACAATGACCAAAAGATACCAAAGAGGTAATCAGAAATCATAAATGGAACGACAGACAATACAATGACCAAAATATACCAAAGAGGTAATCAGAAATCATAAATGGAACGACAGACAATACAATGACCAAAATATTCCAAAGAGGTAATCAGAAATCATAAATGGAACGACAGACAATACAATGACCAAAAGATACCAAAGAGGTAATCAGAAATCATAAATGGAACGACAGACAATACAATGACCAAAAGATACCAAAGAGGTAATCAGATGGAACGACAGACAATACAATGACCAAAAGATACCAAAGAGGTAATCAGAAATCAGAAATGGAACGAGACAATACAATGACCAAAATATACCAAAGAGGTAATCAGATGGAATGACAGACAATACAATGACCAAAAGATACCAAAGAGGTAATCAGATGGAATGACAGACAATACAATGACCAAAAGGTACCAAAGAGGTAATCAGATGGAATGACAGACAATACAATGACCAAAAGATACCAAAGAGGTAATCAGAAATCATAAATGGAACGACAGACAATACAATGACCAAAAGATACCAAAGAGGTAATCAGAAATCATAAATGGAACGACAGACAATACAATGACCAAAAGATACCAAAGAGGTAATCAGATGGAATGACAGACAATACAATGACCAAAAGATACCAAAGAGGTAATCAGATGGAATGACAGAAAATACAATGATCAAAAGATACCAAAGAGGTAATCAGATGGAATGACAGAAAATACAATGATCAAAAGATACCAAAGAGGTAATCAGATGGAATGACAGACAATACAATGACCAAAAGATACCAAAGAGGTAATCCGATGGAACGACAGACAATACAATGACCAAAAGATACCAAAGAGGTAATCAGAAATCATAAATGGAACGACAGACAATACAATGACCAAAATATACCAAAGAGGTAATCAGAAATCATAAATGGAACGACAGACAATACAATGACCAAAATATACCAAAGAGGTAATCAGAAATCATAAATGGAACGACAGACAATACAATGACCAAAAGATACCAAAGAGGTAATCAGAAATCATAAATGGAACGACAGACAATACAATGACCAAAATATATCAAAGAGGTAATCAGATGAAACGACAGACAATACAATGACCAAAAGATACCAAAGAGGTAATCAGAAATCATAAATGGAACGACAGACAATACAATGACCAAAATATACCAAAGAGGTAATCAGAAATCATAAATGGAACGACAGACAATACAATGACCAAAATATACCAAAGAGGTAATCAGAAATCATAAATGGAACGACAGACAATACAATGACCAAAAGATACCAAAGAGGTAATCAGAAATCATAAATGGAACGACAGACAATACAATGACCAAAAGATACCAAAGAGGTAATCAGATGGAACGACAGACAATACAATGACCAAAAGATACCAAAGAGGTAATCAGAAATCAGAAATGGAACGACAGACAATACAATGACCAAAATATACCAAAGAGGTAATCAGATGGAATGACAGACAATACAATGACCAAAAGATACCAAAGAGGTAATCAGATGGAATGACAGACAATACAATGACCAAAAGATACCAAAGAGGTAATCAGAAATCATAAATGGAACGACAGACAATACAATGACCAAAATATACCAAAGAGGTAATCAGAAATCATAAATGGAATGACAGACAATACAATGACCAAAATATACCAAAGAGGTAATCAGAAATCATAAATGGAACGACAGACAATACAATGACCAAAAGATACCAAAGAGGTAATCAGAAATCATAAATGGAACGACAGACAATACAATGACCAAAAGATACCAAAGAGGTAATCAGATGGAACGACAGACAATACAATGACCAAAAGATACCAAAGAGGTAATCAGAAATCATAAATGGAACGACAGACAATACAATGACCAAAAGATACCAAAGAGGTAATCAGAAATCATAAATGGAACGACAGACAATACAATGACCAAAAGATACCAAAGAGGTAATCAGAAATCATAAATGGAACGACAGACAATACAATGACCAAAAGATACCAAAGAGGTAATCAGATGGAATGACAGACAATACAATGATCAAAAGATACCAAAGAGGTAATCAGATGGAATGACAGAAAATACAATGATCAAAAGATACCAAAGAGGTAATCAGATGGAATGACAGACAATACAATGACCAAAAGATACCAAAGAGGTAATCAGATGGAATGACAGACAATACAATGACCAAAAGATACCAAAGAGGTAATCAGAAATCATAAATGGAACGACAGACAATACAATGACCAAAATATACCAAAGAGGTAATCAGAAATCATAAATGGAATGACAGACAATACAATGACCAAAATATACCAAAGAGGTAATCAGAAATCATAAATGGAACGACAGACAATACAATGACCAAAAGATACCAAAGAGGTAATCAGAAATCATAAATGGAACGACATACAATACAATGACCAAAAGATACCAAAGAGGTAATCAGATGGAACGACAGACAATACAATGACCAAAAGATACCAAAGAGGTAATCAGAAATCATAAATGGAACGACAGACAATACAATGACCAAAAGATACCAAAGAGGTAATCAGAAATCATAAATGGAACGACAGACAATACAATGACCAAAAGATACCAAAGAGGTAATCAGAAATCATAAATGGAACGACAGACAATACAATGACCAAAAGATACCAAAGAGGTAATCAGATGGAATGACAGACAATACAATGATCAAAAGATACCAAAGAGGTAATCAGATGGAATGACAGAAAATACAATGATCAAAAGATACCAAAGAGGTAATCAGATGGAATGACAGACAATACAATGACCAAAATATACCAAAGAGGTAATCAGAAATCATAAATGGAACGACAGACAATACAATGACCAAAAGACACCAAAGAGGTAATCAGATGGAATGACAGACAATACAATGACCAAAAGATACCAAAGAGGTAATCAGATGGAATGACAGAAAATACAATGATCAAAAGATACCAAAGAGGTAATCAGATGGAATGACAGACAATACAATGACCAAAAGATACCAAAGAGGTAATCAGATGGAACGACAGACAATACAATGACCAAAAGATACCAAAGAGGTAATCAGAAATCAGAAATGGAACGACAGACAATACAATGACCAAAATATACCAAAGAGGTAAAAAGAAATCATAAATGGAACGACAGACAATACAATGACCAAAATATACCAAAGAGGTAATCAGAAATCATAAATGGAACGACAGACAATACAATGACCAAAAGATACCAAAGAGGTAATCAGAAATCAGAAATGGAACGACAGACAATACAATGACCAAAATATACCAAAGAGGTAATCAGATGGAATGACAGACAATACAATGACCAAAAGATACCAAAGAGGTAATCAGATGGAATGACAGACAATACAATGACCAAAAGGTACCAAAGAGGTAATCAGATGGAATGACAGACAATACAATGACCAAAAGATACCAAAGAGGTAATCAGAAATCATAAATGGAACGACAGACAATACAATGACCAAAATATACCAAAGAGGTAATCAGAAATCATAAATGGAACGACAGACAATACAATGACCAAAAGATACCAAAGAGGTAATCAGATGGAATGACAGACAATACAATGACCAAAAGATACCAAAGAGGTAATCAGATGGAATGACAGAAAATACAATGATCAAAAGATACCAAAGAGGTAATCAGATGGAATGACAGAAAATACAATGATCAAAAGATACCAAAGAGGTAATCAGATGGAATGACAGACAATACAATGACCAAAAGATACCAAAGAGGTAATCAGATGGAACGACAGACAATACAATGACCAAAAGATACCAAAGAGGTAATCAGAAATCATAAATGGAACGACAGACAATACAATGACCAAAATATACCAAAGAGGTAATCAGAAATCATAAATGGAACGACAGACAATACAATGACCAAAATATACCAAAGAGGTAATCAGAAATCATAAATGGAACGACAGACAATACAATGACCAAAAGATACCAAAGAGGTAATCAGAAATCATAAATGGAACGACAGACAATACAATGACCAAAATATATCAGAGGTAATCAGATGAAACGACAGACAATACAATGACCAAAAGATACCAAAGAGGTAATCAGAAATCATAAATGGAACGACAGACAATACAATGACCAAAATATACCAAAGAGGTAATCAGAAATCATAAATGGAACGACAGACAATACAATGACCAAAATATACCAAAGAGGTAATCAGAAATCATAAATGGAACGACAGACAATACAATGACCAAAAGATACCAAAGAGGTAATCAGAAATCATAAATGGAACGACAGACAATACAATGACCAAAAGATACCAAAGAGGTAATCAGATGGAACGACAGACAATACAATGACCAAAAGATACCAAAGAGGTAATCAGAAATCAGAAATGGAACGACAGACAATACAATGACCAAAATATACCAAAGAGGTAATCAGATGGAATGACAGACAATACAATGACCAAAAGATACCAAAGAGGTAATCAGATGGAATGACAGACAATACAATGACCAAAAGATACCAAAGAGGTAATCAGAAATCATAAATGGAACGACAGACAATACAATGACCAAAAGATACCAAAGAGGTAATCAGATGGAATGACAGACAATACAATGACCAAAAGATACCAAAGAGGTAATCAGATGGAATGACAGAAAATACAATGATCAAAAGATACCAAAGAGGTAATCAGATGGAATGACAGACAATACAATGACCAAAAGATACCAAAGAGGTAATCAGAAATCATAAATGGAACGACAGACAATACAATGACCAAAATATATCAAAGAGGTAATCAGATGAAACGACAGACAATACAATGACCAAAAGATACCAAAGAGGTAATCAGAAATCATAAATGGAACGACAGACAATACAATGACCAAAATATACCAAAGAGGTAATCAGAAATCATAAATGGAACGACAGACAATACAATGACCAAAATATACCAAAGAGGTAATCAGAAATCATAAATGGAACGACAGACAATACAATGACCAAAAGATACCAAAGAGGTAATCAGAAATCATAAATGGAACGACAGACAATACAATGACCAAAAGATACCAAAGAGGTAATCAGATGGAACGACAGACAATACAATGACCAAAAGATACCAAAGAGGTAATCAGAAATCAGAAATGGAACGACAGACAATACAATGACCAAAATATACCAAAGAGGTAATCAGATGGAATGACAGACAATACAATGACCAAAAGATACCAAAGAGGTAATCAGATGGAATGACAGACAATACAATGACCAAAAGATACCAAAGAGGTAATCAGAAATCATAAATGGAACGACAGACAATACAATGACCAAAATATACCAAAGAGGTAATCAGAAATCATAAATGGAATGACAGACAATACAATGACCAAAATATACCAAAGAGGTAATCAGAAATCATAAATGGAACGACAGACAATACAATGACCAAAAGATACCAAAGAGGTAATCAGAAATCATAAATGGAACGACAGACAATACAATGACCAAAAGATACCAAAGAGGTAATCAGATGGAACGACAGACAATACAATGACCAAAAGATACCAAAGAGGTAATCAGAAATCATAAATGGAACGACAGACAATACAATGACCAAAAGATACCAAAGAGGTAATCAGAAATCATAAATGGAACGACAGACAATACAATGACCAAAAGATACCAAAGAGGTAATCAGAAATCATAAATGGAACGACAGACAATACAATGACCAAAAGATACCAAAGAGGTAATCAGATGGAATGACAGACAATACAATGATCAAAAGATACCAAAGAGGTAATCAGATGGAATGACAGAAAATACAATGATCAAAAGATACCAAAGAGGTAATCAGATGGAATGACAGACAATACAATGACCAAAATATACCAAAGAGGTAATCAGAAATCATAAATGGAACGACAGACAATACAATGACCAAAAGATACCAAAGAGGTAATCAGATGGAATGACAGACAATACAATGACCAAAAGATACCAAAGAGGTAATCAGATGGAATGACAGAAAATACAATGATCAAAAGATACCAAAGAGGTAATCAGATGGAATGACAGACAATACAATGACCAAAAGATACCAAAGAGGTAATCAGATGGAACGACAGACAATACAATGACCAAAAGATACCAAAGAGGTAATCAGAAATCATAAATGGAACGACAGACAATACAATGACCAAAATATACCAAAGAGGTAAAAAGAAATCATAAATGGAACGACAGACAATACAATGACCAAAATATACCAAAGAGGTAATCAGAAATCATAAATGGAACGACAGACAATACAATGACCAAAATATACCAAAGAGGTAATCAGAAATCATAAATGGAACGACAGACAATACAATGACCAAAATATACCAAAGAGGTAATCAGAAATCATAAATGGAACGACAGACAATACAATGACCAAAAGATACCAAAGAGGTAATCAGAAATCATAAATGGAACGACAGACAATACAATGACCAAAAGATACCAAAGAGGTAATCAGATGGAACGACAGACAATACAATGACCAAAAGATACCAAAGAGGTAATCAGAAATCAGAAATGGAACGACAGACAATACAATGACCAAAATATACCAAAGAGGTAATCAGATGGAATGACAGACAATACAATGACCAAAAGATACCAAAGAGGTAATCAGATGGAATGACAGACAATACAATGACCAAAAGATACCAAAGAGGTAATCAGAAATCATAAATGGAACGACAGACAATACAATGACCAAAAGATACCAAAGAGGTAATCAGATGGAACGACAGACAATACAATGACCAAAAGATACCAAAGAGGTAATCAGAAATCAGAAATGGAACGACAGACAATACAATGACCAAAATATACCAAAGAGGTAATCAGATGGAATGACAGACAATACAATGACCAAAAGATACCAAAGAGGTAATCAGATGGAATGACAGACAATACAATGACCAAAAGATACCAAAGAGGTAATCAGAAATCATAAATGGAACGACAGACAATACAATGACCAAAAGATACCAAAGAGGTAATCAGATGGAATGACAGACAATACAATGACCAAAAGATACCAAAGAGGTAATCAGATGGAATGACAGAAAATACAATGATCAAAAGATACCAAAGAGGTAATCAGATGGAATGACAGACAATACAATGACCAAAAGATACCAAAGAGGTAATCAGAAATCATAAATGGAACGACAGACAATACAATGACCAAAATATATCAAAGAGGTAATCAGATGAAACGACAGACAATACAATGACCAAAAGATACCAAAGAGGTAATCAGAAATCATAAATGGAACGACAGACAATACAATGACCAAAATATACCAAAGAGGTAATCAGAAATCATAAATGGAACGACAGACAATACAATGACCAAAATATACCAAAGAGGTAATCAGAAATCATAAATGGAACGACAGACAATACAATGACCAAAAGATACCAAAGAGGTAATCAGAAATCATAAATGGAACGACAGACAATACAATGACCAAAAGATACCAAAGAGGTAATCAGATGGAACGACAGACAATACAATGACCAAAAGATACCAAAGAGGTAATCAGAAATCAGAAATGGAACGACAGACAATACAATGACCAAAATATACCAAAGAGGTAATCAGATGGAATGACAGAAAATACAATGACCAAAAGATACCAAAGAGGTAATCAGATGGAATGACAGACAATACAATGACCAAAAGATACCAAAGAGGTAATCAGAAATCATAAATGGAACGACAGACAATACAATGACCAAAATATACCAAAGAGGTAATCAGAAATCATAAATGGAATGACAGACAATACAATGACCAAAATATACCAAAGAGGTAATCAGAAATCATAAATGGAACGACAGACAATACAATGACCAAAAGATACCAAAGAGGTAATCAGAAATCATAAATGGAACGACAGACAATACAATGACCAAAAGATACCAAAGAGGTAATCAGATGGAACGACAGACAATACAATGACCAAAAGATACCAAAGAGGTAATCAGAAATCAGAAATGGAACGACAGACAATACAATGACCAAAAGATACCAAAGAGGTAATCAGAAATCATAAATGGAACGACAGACAATACAATGACCAAAAGATACCAAAGAGGTAATCAGAAATCATAAATGGAACGACAGACAATACAATGACCAAAAGATACCAAAGAGGTAATCAGATGGAATGACAGACAATACAATGATCAAAAGATACCAAAGAGGTAATCAGATGGAATGACAGAAAATACAATGATCAAAAGATACCAAAGAGGTAATCAGATGGAATGACAGACAATACAATGACCAAAATATACCAAAGAGGTAATCAGAAATCATAAATGGAACGACAGACAATACAATGACCAAAAGATACCAAAGAGGTAATCAGATGGAATGACAGACAATACAATGACCAAAAGATACCAAAGAGGTAATCAGATGGAATGACAGAAAATACAATGATCAAAAGATACCAAAGAGGTAATCAGATGGAATGACAGACAATACAATGACCAAAAGATACCAAAGAGGTAATCAGATGGAACGACAGACAATACAATGACCAAAAGATACCAAAGAGGTAATCAGAAATCATAAATGGAACGACAGACAATACAATGACCAAAATATACCAAAGAGGTAAAAAGAAATCATAAATGGAACGACAGACAATACAATGACCAAAATATACCAAAGAGGTAATCAGAAATCATAAATGGAACGACAGACAATACAATGACCAAAAGATACCAAAGAGGTAATCAGAAATCATAAATGGAACGACAGACAATACAATGACCAAAAGATACCAAAGAGGTAATCAGATGGAACGACAGACAATACAATGACCAAAAGATACCAAAGAGGTAATCAGAAATCATAAATGGAACGACAGACAATACAATGACCAAAATATACCAAAGAGGTAATCAGATGGAATGACAGACAATACAATGACCAAAAGATACCAAAGAGGTAATCAGATGGAATGACAGACAATACAATGACTAAAGAGGTAATCAGATGGAATGACAGACAATACTATGACCAAAAGATACCAAAGAGGTAATCAGATGGAATGACAGACAATACAATGACCAAAAGATACCAAAGAGGTAATCAGATGGAGCAACAGACAATACAATGACCAAAAGATACCAAAGAGGTAATCAGATGGAATGACAGACAATACAAGGACCAAAAGATACCAAAGAGGTAATCAGATGGAACGACAGACAATACAATGACCAAAAGATACCAAAGAGGTAATCAGAAATCAGAAATGGAACGACAGACAATACAATGACCAAAAGATACCAAAGAGGTAATCAGATGGAACGACAGACAATACAATGACCAAAAGATACCAAAGAGGTAATCAGAAATCATAAATGGAACGACAGACAATACAATGACCAAAATATACCAAAGAGGTAATCAGAAATCATAAATGGAACGACAGACAATACAATGACCAAAAGATACCAAAGAGGTAATCAGATGGAATGACAGACAATACAATGACCAAAATATACCAAAGAGGTAATCAGATGGAATGACAGACAATACAATGACCAAAAGATACCAAAGAGGTAATCAGAAATCAGAAATGGAACGACAGACAATACAATGACCAAAAGATACCAAAGAGGTAATCAGAAATCATAAATGGAACGACAGACAATACAATGACCAAAAGATACCAAAGAGGTAATCAGATGGAATGACAGACAATACAATGACCAAAAGATACCAAAGAGGTAATCAGATGGAATGACAGAAAATACAATGATCAAAAGATACCAAAGAGGTAATCAGATGGAATGACAGAAAATACAATGACCAAAAGATACCAAAGAGGTAATCAGATGGAATGACAGACAATACAATGACCAAAAGATACCAAAGAGGTAATCAGATGGAGCGACAGACAATACAATGACCAAAAGATACCAAAGAGGTAATCAGATGGAATGACAGACAATACAATGACCAAAAGATACCAAAGAGGTAATCAGATGGAACGACAGACAATACAATGACCAAAAGATACCAAAGAGGTAATCAGAAATCATAAATGGAACGACAGACAATACAATGACCAAAATATACCAAAGAGGTAATCAGAAATCATAAATGGAACGACAGACAATACAATGACCAAAAGATACCAAAGAGGTAATCAGAAATCATAAATGGAACGACAGACAATACAATGACCAAAAGATACCAAAGAGGTAATCAGATGGAGCGACAGACAATACAATGACCAAAAGATACCAAAGAGGTAATCAGATGGAATGACAGACAATACAATGACCAAAAGATACCAAAGAGGTAATCAGATGGAACGACAGACAATACAATGACCAAAAGATACCAAAGAGGTAATCAGAAATCATAAATGGAATGACAGACAATACAATGACCAAAAGATACCAAAGAGGTAATCAGAAATCATAAATGGAACGACAGACAATACAATGACCAAAAGATACCAAAGAGGTAATCAGATGGAATGACAGACAATACAATGACCAAAAGATACCAAAGAGGTAATCAGAAATCATAAATGGAACGACAGACAATACAATGACCAAAATATACCAAAGAGGTAATCAGAAATCATAAATGGAACGACAGACAATACAATGACCAAAAGATACCAAAGAGGTAATCAGAAATCATAAATGGAACGACAGACAATACAATGACCAAAAAATACCAAAGAGGTAATCAGATGGAATGACAGAAAATACAATGACCAAAAGATACCAAAGAGGTAATCAGAAATCATAAATGGAACGACAGACAATACAATGACCAAAAGATACCAAAGAGGTAATCAGATGGAACGACAGACAATACAATGACCAAAAGATACCAAAGAGGTAATCAGAAATCAGAAATGGAACGACAGACAATACAATGACCAAAATATACCAAAGAGGTAATCAGAAATCATAAATGGAACGACAGACAATACAATGACCAAAAGATACCAAAGAGGTAATCAGATGGAATGACAGACAATACAATGACCAAAATATACCAAAGAGGTAATCAGATGGAATGACAGACAATACAATGACCAAAAGATACCAAAGAGGTAATCAGAAATCAGAAATGGAACGACAGACAATACAATGACCAAAAGATACCAAAGAGGTAATCAGAAATCATAAATGGAACGACAGACAATACAATGACCAAAAGATACCAAAGAGGTAATCAGAAATCATAAATGGAACGACAGACAATACAATGACCAAAAGATACCAAAGAGGTAATCAGATGGAATGACAGACAATACAATGACCAAAAGATACCAAAGAGGTAATCAGATGGAATGACAGAAAATACAATGATCAAAAGATACCAAAGAGGTAATCAGATGGAATGACAGAAAATACAATGACCAAAAGATACCAAAGAGGTAATCAGATGGAATGACAGACAATACAATGACCAAAAGATACCAAAGAGGTAATCAGATGGAGCGACAGACAATACAATGACCAAAAGATACCAAAGAGGTAATCAGATGGAATGACAGACAATACAATGACCAAAAGATACCAAAGAGGTAATCAGATGGAACGACAGACAATACAATGACCAAAAGATACCAAAGAGGTAATCAGAAATCATAAATGGAACGACAGACAATACAATGACCAAAATATACCAAAGAGGTAATCAGAAATCATAAATGGAACGACAGACAATACAATGACCAAAAGATACCAAAGAGGTAATCAGAAATCATAAATGGAACGACAGACAATACAATGACCAAAAGATACCAAAGAGGTAATCAGATGGAGCGACAGACAATACAATGACCAAAAGATACCAAAGAGGTAATCAGATGGAATGACAGACAATACAATGACCAAAAGATACCAAAGAGGTAATCAGATGGAACGACAGACAATACAATGACCAAAAGATACCAAAGAGGTAATCAGAAATCATAAATGGAATGACAGACAATACAATGACCAAAAGATACCAAAGAGGTAATCAGAAATCATAAATGGAACGACAGACAATACAATGACCAAAAGATACCAAAGAGGTAATCAGATGGAATGACAGACAATACAATGACCAAAAGATACCAAAGAGGTAATCAGAAATCATAAATGGAACGACAGACAATACAATGACCAAAATATACCAAAGAGGTAATCAGAAATCATAAATGGAACGACAGACAATACAATGACCAAAAGATACCAAAGAGGTAATCAGAAATCATAAATGGAACGACAGACAATACAATGACCAAAAAATACCAAAGAGGTAATCAGATGGAATGACAGAAAATACAATGACCAAAAGATACCAAAGAGGTAATCAGATGGAATGACAGACAATACAATGACCAAAAGATACCAAAGAGGTAATCAGAAATCATAAATGGAATGACAGACAATACAATGACCAAAAGATACCAAAGAGGTAATCAGAAATCATAAATGGAATGACAGACAATACAATGACCAAAAGATACCAAAGAGGTAATCAGAAATCATAAATGGAACGACAGACCAAAAGGACAAACAATGATCTACAAAACACTCCACAGAAAACTAAAGATTTAGTAACATGAACCCACTGGTGAACACAGTAATTATGTGATACAGAGGTAAGAAAAGATTGAAGATACCAAAGAGGTAATCATAAATCGAAAGACAGACAATACAATGGCCAAAAGAAAAAGAACAAAAGGACAAACAATGATCTATAAGACACTACACAGAAGACTAAAGATTGAGCAACACGAATCCCACTAAAAACTGGGGGTGAACTCAGTAAGTATGTAATACAGAGGTAACTACATCTTGGTCAATATTTAAAAATAATATTTATCTCTACTAACTTAAATTAAGCCATTATCAATTGTTTTGGTCAGTAATGGAGAATACTGACTAGTGTTTGAATAACAACAAGGGGCGAATTCCATTCAATTGATAGAGATAATATTGAGGAGAAAGACCAATGTTGTTTACACGTGTATCAATATTAGGTTCATATCAAAGATATAAGATTGTAGAAAATACACTTATGTAAATAGACAAAAATCACACGTTTGAAACCTAATTGTCAGACAGCATTCACCAGGTGTTAAGAGTAACTTGTAACTTTACATACAACTACACATAACCATTTTCTACTGAATTCTACTAACAGAAGAAAATTGTGTGCTGTAATCAGGTGTTCATGAGAACAACCAAACATGTAATCAGTCAGGAGATATACAAACAAATATATAATAATATATGTATTACTTATGTTTTCATTCTGATAATTTTAGACACATGTAATAAGTAGTGAATTTTTTTGGGACAAAGGAAAATGACAGGTTAAGACAAGTGACTGTTTATTGTTAACAGGTCATTAATTTGGTAAATAAATTAATTACCATTGAATTTTCAAAAGTGGGGAAGAGGGGTGTTTTAAACTGGTCGTTTACAGCAGTTGATCAGTAATTCAAGGTGTCCGTTCGGGCAAGTTTGACTGCACAGACTACAATTGGAATACAATTTCAAATGTCTGAATGAGAACAAATGTTCCAATACTATTCTTTAATTTCTGTTTACATCCAATAGACAGACAAAATTCACTTCCATTCTAACCTCATAACTTTGCGCTAGACCCTCTGTCATACCTTCTATTTCAAATATTGATGAAACTGACAGGATTGAAATAAAAAAATTAAACATGCTGTCATGCAGTAATACTTTTGACCAAATTTACTTCAATCTTAAGACACTGTATGCTTAATAGCACTAGCAAATTATTTTTCACTTTTTGAGAAACAAAATCATTCACAGTCTGGTAACATGATATTACATGTCACAACCTATCCATTCCTCACCGATTCCACATATTTATAAAAAAAAACTTAATGGAATTGTTTAGTGAAGTGTTGACGTGATGCAGTATTAAGTATTTCTTTAATAGTTAAAATATGGAGATATAAGACAGACAGATTTGTCAAGATATCTTCTTCACATTATAGACTGTAGAACAGAGCAGTAGTCACAGAAACCTATTAATATCAGATACAATATCTCAACAGTTTGAACAAATATTGATGGAATCTCTGGTATGTACTAGTGTAAGACCTGTCTCTAAATATACTTATGTAAAGACATACTGATAACAATCAACACCAGATACAATGTGTACTGACAACAGTAGAAGTCTGTGGTATGATGGTATGTCAGTTCAAAGCAGTGGATGAAACTTTACATTAGTACAACAATGAACAACATGCAAGCTGTAAAATCTGATGATGATCAGTGATTACCATGTCTACTGCCAGTTCTGATAGAAATTCTACAAACCATCTTTCTCTCTCTCCAATGTTAGTCCCTGAGAGTATCATCAGCCCAATAGCCAGTATTTCGTCACTGACATGGTAAATGGTATAAATTTATTGGCTATCCTGTTTCAGCATTTTTGTTTTCACACTCCCAAACTTTTTTAATTATTTGGCATTTGATTTTGAGCTACTCGATTAAGAGGGGGGGGTGATTATGGTGTTTAATCGTGACTACTCGATGAAGATTTAACCAGAAACGCTTCGCGTGTACTAAAATAGATATCTACATTTCTATTACTTGTTAAATATTTCAAATGTATTTTCTTGGCTTTTTTTTTATTGATAATAAACAACAAGCTAAAATTATCTCCCTTTATCAGTGTAAAAGTTGTAGTAAATGACATAGTCAGATTATATAAAATAGTTATAATGTCAGCTAATAGATGATGTAATTCTCTCTATACTATCCATAAACTACAAGACAGATGGTTCACGCATACTTCTGTATATCTATGTCTATCTAATGATAGGATGGAAAAAAATCAAAGACTGTCTACAGGAAGAATTTATCAACACTTTACAACAACCAAAAGTAAACAGAACTACTGTCATACCACATTACTTCATCGTCAAATAATGTTATAGGGAGTAAATTGTACTTTACCAGTGGCATCAAGCTAAATAAAACAAAAGTGCAAAAAAATCAGTCTTTGTTTTTCTTCTTTTTGCCCATATAGCAATTATGTTCACAAATGTTCAGTATCAAACAAAAATTTGCTGAAAGGAAGCAATACTAAAATAAACAGCTGCACCAAGAGCGCATGATACGCCCGTCGTCAACCTTCATACAATATCTGTAGACTTTCTTTCCCATAACTCTTGAATGAAAAATCTAAATTTCACCAAAAAGTATACAGACTGTGAGACTATCAATTCCAATAACTGTGCGAAGTTTGAAGTGAATTGGCCAAGGGGTTCTTAATTAACAGCGCGACATACGAAAAATCGCCTACAATTTTATGAATAAAGTCCCATAAGGCATAACTCTGGAATGAAAAATTGAAATTTAACCAAACAGTATACAGACCATAAGACTATCAATTCCAATAACTATGCGAAGTTTGAAGTGAATTGGCCAAAGGGTTCTCAATTTACAGCGCGACATACGAAAAATCGCCTACAATTTGATGAATAAAGTCCCATAACTCTGGAATGAAAATTCGAAATTTCACCACAACGTATACAGACCGTCAGACCATCAATTCCAATAACTCTGTGAAATTTGAAGTGAATTGGCCAAAGGGTTCTTAAGTTAGAGCGTGACATGTGAAACGGGCGGACAGACGGACATTGGTATACCATAATACGTCCCGTCTTAAAGACGGGTGTATAAAAACTGATTCATGAAAATCAATTGTTATTACCAATCTACACTAGATCATCAATCACTCTAGTATTATTTATTAACTGACATAGAGTCAATGCCATGTACTGTTCACCAACATTCACATCAAGTACTGTTCACCGACATTCACATCAAGTACTGTTCACCGACATTCACATCAAGTACTGTTCACCAACATTCATATCAAGTACTGTTCACCGACATTCACATCAAGTACTGTTCACCAACATTCACATCAAGTACTGTTCACCGACATTCACATCAAGTACTGTTCACCGACATTCACATCAAGTACTGTTCACCGACATTCACATCAAGTACTGTTCACCGACATTCACATCAAGTACTGTTCACCGACATTCACATCAAGTACTGTTCACCGACATTCACATCAAGTACTGTTCACCGACATTCACATCAAGTACTGTTTACCGACATTCACATCAAGTACTGTTCACCAACATTCACATCAAGTACTGTTCTCCAACATTCACATCAAGTACTGTTCACCGATATTCACATCAAGTACTGTTCACCAACATTCACATCAAGTACTGTTCACCGACATTCACATCAAATACTGTTCACCAACATTCACATCAAGTACTGTTCACCGACATTCACATCAAGTACTGTTCACCAACATTCACATCAAGTACTGTTCACCAACATTCACATCAAGTACTGTTCACCGACATTCACATCAAGTATGGTTCACCAACATTCACATCAAGTACTGTTCACCAACATTCACATCAAGTACTGTTCACCGACATTCACATCAAATACTGTTCACCAACATTCACATCAAGTACTGTTCACCGACATTCACATCAAGTACTGTTCATCGACATTCACATCAAGTACTGTTCACCAACATTCACATCAAGTACTGTTCACCGACATTCACATCAAGTACTGTTTACTGACATTCACATCAAGTACTGTTCACCAACATTCACATCAAGTACTGTTCACCAACATTCACATCAAGTACTGTTCACCGACATTCACATCAAGTACTGTTCACCAACATTCACATCAAGTACTGTTCACCGACATTCACATCAAGTATGGTTCACCAACATTCACATCAAGTACTGTTCACCAACATTCACATCAAGTACTGTTCACCGACATTCACATCAAGTATGGTTCACCAACATTCACATCAAGTACTGTTCACCAACATTCACATCAAGTACTGTTCACCGACATTCACATCAAGTACTGTTCACCGATATTCACATCAAGTACGGTTCACCGACATTCACATCAAGTACTGTTCACCAACATTCACATCAAGTACTGTTCACCGACATTCACATCAAGTACTGTTTACCGACATTCACATCAAGTACTGTTCACCGACATTCACATCAAGTACTGTTCACCAACATTCACATCAAGTACTGTTCACCGACATTCACATCAAGTACTGTTCACCAACATTCACATCAAGTACTGTTCACCGACATTCACATCAAATACTGTTCACCAACATTCACATCAAGTACTGTTCACCGACATTCACATCAAGTACTGTTCACCGACATTCACATCAAGTACTGTTCACCGACATTCACATCAAGTACTGTTCACCGACATTCACATCAAGTACTGTTCACCGACATTCACATTAAATACTGTTCACCAACATTCACATCAAGTACTGTTCACCGACATTCACATCAAATACTGTTCACCAACATTCACATCAAGTACTGTTCACCGACATTCACATCAAGTACTGTTCACCAACATTCACATCAAGTACTGTTCACCAACATTCACATCAAGTACTGTTCACCGACATTCACATCAAGTACTGTTTACCGACATTCACATCAAGTACTGTTCACCGACATTCACATCAAGTACTGTTCACCAACATTCACATCAAGTACTGTTCACCGACATTCACATCAAGTACTGTTCACCAACATTCACATCAAGTACTGTTCACCGACATTCACATCAAGTACTGTTCACCGACATTCACATCAAGTACGGTTCACCGACATTCACATCAAGTACTGTTCACCAACATTCACATCAAGTACTGTTCACCGACATTCACATCAAGTACTGTTCACCAACATTCACATCAAGTACTGTTCACCAACATTCACATCAAGTACTGTTCACTTACAGACAGTCACTTCAGTTATTGGCAACTGACATAGTCAACTCTAAGTACTGTTCACCGACAGGCATTAACTTCAGCTACTGTTATCTGACAGTCACAGCAAGTATTGCTATTTTTCTGATAGTCACTTCCCTGTCTTGTTCACTGACAGCAACAGCATCATGTATCAGGCCATATTTGAACTGACCAATCAGGAACAAGATCCACACGTATCGAACAACATAGTTTTTTTTATGAAGGTTAGGTTTATGGTGTTTAACGCCACTTTCAACAATATTTCAGTTATATCGTGGCGGTCCGTTTTTATGAAGGAGTAGAGTTCTTCAGAATGTAAAACATTACTTGACATGATGTTGGTAGATGCTAAAAGTTAGCCAGGTCATAAAAATGAATAAATAAAATAAAAGATCCTGTAAACATCCAGTTTTAATTACATTGTTGTGTACTGAAATCAAATTGATATTTCTGTATTAAGTTTACAGTCACATGGTCTGTTTGTATTCAGTTTGCTCATTGTACAAGTTTACAGTCACATGGTCTGTTTGTATTCAGTTTGCTCATTGTACAAGTTTACAGTAACATGGTCTGTTTGTATTCAGTTTGCTCATTGTAAAAGTTTACAGTAACATGGTCTGTTTGTATTCAGTTTGCTCATTGTACAAGTTTACAGTCACATGGTCTGTTTGTATTCAGTTTGCTCATTGTACAAGTTTACAGTAACATGGTCTGTTTGTATTCTGTTTGCTCATTGTACAAGTTTACAGTCACATGGTCTGTTTGTATTCAGTTTGCTCATTGTACAAGTTTACAGTCACATGGTCTGTTTGTATTCAGTTTGCTCATTGTACAAGTTTACAGTAACATGGTCTGTTTGTATTCAGTTTGCTCATTGTACAAGTTAATGTGATTACAAAATAAGATGATGTATCTAGTACACATATTATTATAAATATAGGTTATAGTATAAACTGTTAATATACCTAGAAAAAAATAAATCTATCATGACTGAATCATACCAATATTACTACTGTAATTGATTGATTGATTGATGTTTAATGCCAACTTTAGCAGT
The DNA here is from genome assembly GCA_963680875.1 of Bathymodiolus brooksi. Lineage (NCBI taxonomy): Eukaryota > Metazoa > Mollusca > Bivalvia > Mytilida > Modiolidae > Bathymodiolus > Bathymodiolus brooksi. Next base: position 58,326,366 of record OY804578.1, read on the forward strand.
CTCTGTGATTGTGCAATATATATCATATATATATCATACTATTATGATTTCATCTTCGTTTAACTTACTTCATTTACAAATCTTCAATCTATTATCAAGAGGGAGACAGCTACATTTTTCTTATAAAATATATACTACATCATTATAAATGTTTTTACTGTGAAATAGAACCTGTCAATGTCATGACTACCAGCTCTATCTTTTTTGACATTATGTTAATTCTAATCTAATCACAATTTGATGTCTGTTGTATATTTTTTTTCTTTATTATTTTTTTGGCAATACACTAACACTAGTCTATTGCCAATTTTATTTTTCTAAAGATATAGCCAACATTTAATTTTAATGAGTGACTGAGTGGTTGTTGTTTAAGTCCGTTGATTAACTCAATTGTTCAGCTACATCATGGCAAGAATAAGTTAATTTTCAATGAGATGATGATAAAGTCCACTTTGTACTAGACCAACACACTTTATAGCGCTAGCTTATGGAAACAAGTCTGCAGATAGACATGTCACTTCACTCCGACACATTATCCTGATTCTGAGCCAACCAGTCTTTGCTCTTTCTCCTTAATGTTGTGCGCTTAGTGGAGAAGCAACAAATCTAATTTTAATTACATTGAGTTAACTGTAATATTCAAAATAAAAAGTAAACCAGAGGCTCTCAAGAGCCTGTATCGTTCACCTGGTTATAAAAAAAACCAATTGGTCCTATGTAAAAACTATGTCCTGCAGTGGTAGTCATCTTGGAATTACGATCAACATAAAAAACACAAAGTTTGTAAAGGACCTTCCAATGATTGATGCACAGTTTAGGTTCAATCAGTGCAATAGCTTCAGAGAAGAAGATATTTCTGTATTTTCCCGATATGGTCCTGTGTTAATACTATGACCTGTGGTGGCAGCCATCTTGGATTTCCGATCGGGATAAAAAACAGAGGACCTTCCAATGATCATTCCTGGGCAGTTTGGTTTCAGAGAAGAAGCGTTTTGAAACATTTTTCCCATAGGGTCCAATATTAAACAAGTCCTGCCGTAGCCGCCATTTTGAATTTCATATCAGAACAAAAAACGTAAAGTTTGTAGAGGACCATCCAATGAACATTCATGTACAGTTTGGCTTTAATCATATTTGTAGTTTCTGAGAAGAAGGCATTTGAACATTTTCCCATAGGGTCCAATGTTAATCTATGTCCTGCGGTGGTGGCCATCTTGGATATCCGATCGGCATAAAAAACACACACCTTGTAGAGGATCTTCCAATGATCATTCCTGGGCAGTTTGGTTTCAACTGTCATAGTGGTTTCAGAGAAGAAGCGTTTTGAAACATTTTCCCCATAGGGTCCAATGTTAAACTAAGTCCTGCCGTAGCTGCCATTTTGAATTTCATATCGGAACAAAAAACGTAAAGTTTGTAGAGGACCATCCAATGAACATTCATGTACAGTTTGGCTTTAATCATATTTGTAGTTTCTGAGAAGAAGGCATTTGAACATTTTCCCATAGGGTCCAATGTTAATCTATGTATTGCGGTGGCGGCCATCTTGGATTTCCGATCGGCATAAAAAACAAATGATTTGTAGAGGACCTTCCAATGATCATTCCTGGGCAGTTTGGTTTCAACTGTCCTAGTGGTTTCAGAGAAGAAGCGTTTTGAAACATTTTCCCATAGGGTCCAATGTTAAACTAAGTCCTGCCGTAGCTGCCAATTTGAATTTCATATCGGAACAAAAAACGTAAAGTTTGTAGAGGACCATCCAATGAACATTCATGTACAGTTTGGCTTTAATAATATTTGTAGTTTCTGAGAAGAAGGCATTTGAACATTTTCCCATAGGGTCCAATGTTAATCTATGTCCTGCGGTGGTGGCCATCTTGGATTTCCGATCGGCATAAAAAACAGATACTTTGTAGAGAACCTTCCAATGATCATTCCTGGGCAGTTTGTTTTCAACTGTCCTAGTGGTTTCAGAGAAGAAGCGTTTTGAAACATTTTTCCCATAGGGTCCAATGTTAAACTAAGTCCTGCCGTAGCCGCCATTTTGAATTTCATATCGGAACAAAAAACGTAAAGTTTGTAGAGGACCATCCAATGAACATTCATGTACAGTTTGGCTTTAATCATATTTGTAGTTTCTGAGAAGAAGGCATTTGAACATTTTCCCCCATAGGGTCCAATGTTAATCTATGTATTGCGGTGGCGGCCATCTTGGATTTCCGATCGGCATAAAAAACAAATGATTTGTAGAGGACCTTCCAATGATCATTCCTGGGCAGTTTGGTTTCAACTGTCCTAGTGGTTTCAGAGAAGAAGCGTTTTGAAACATTTTCCCCATAGGGTCCAATGTTAAACTAAGTCCTGCCGTAGCTGCCAATTTGAATTTCATATTGGAACAAAAAACGTAAAGTTTGTAGAGGACCATCCAATGAACATTCATGTACAGTTTGGCTTCAATAATATTTGTAGTTTCTGAGAAGAAGGCATTTGAACATTTTCCCATAGGGTCCAATGTTAATCTCTGTCCTGCGGTGGTGGCCATCTTGGATTTCCGATCGGCATAAAAAACAGAAACTTTGTAGAGAACCTTCCAATGATCATTCCTGGGCAGTTTGTTTTCAACTGTCCTAGTGGTTTCAGAGAAGAAGCGTTTTGAAACATTTTCCCCATAGGGTCCAATGTTAAACTAAGTCCTGCCGTAGCTGCCATTTTGAATTTCATATCGGAACAAAAAACGTAAAGTTTGTAGAGGACCATCCAATGAACATTCATGTACAGTTTGGCTTTAATAATATTTGTAGTTTCTGAGAAGGCATTTGAACATTTTCCCATAGGGTCCAATGTTAATCTATGTATTGCGGTGGCGGCCATCTTGGATTTCCGATCGGCATAAAAAACAAATGATTTGTAGAGGACCTTCCAATGATCATTCCTGGGCAGTTTGGTTTCAACTGTCCTAGTGGTTTCAGAGAAGAAGCGTTTTGAAACATTTTCCCCTTAGGGTCCAATGTTAAACTAAGTCCTGCCGTAGCTGCCAATTTGAATTTCATATCGGAACAAAAAACGTAAAGTTTGTAGAGGACCATCCAATGAACATTCATGTACAGTTTGGCTTTAATAATATTTGTAGTTTCTGAGAAGAAGGCATTTGAACATTTTCCCATAGGGTCCAATGTTAATCTATGTCCTGCGGTGGTGGCCATCTTGGATTTCCAATCGGCATAAAAAACAGAGACTTTGTAGAGAACCTTCCAATGATCATTCCTGGGCAGTTTGTTTTCAACTGTCCTAGTGGTTTCAGAGAAGAAGCGTTTTGAAACATTTTTCCCATAGGGTCCAATGTTAAACTAAGTCCTGCCGTAGCCGCCATTTTGAATTTCATATCGGAACAAAAAACGTAAAGTTTGTAGAGGACCATCCAATGAACATTCATGTACAGTTTGGCTTTAATCATATTTGTAGTTTCTGAGAAGAAGGCATTTGAACATTTTCCCCCATAGGGTCCAATGTTAATCTATGTATTGCGGTGGCGGCCATCTTGGATTTCCGATCGGCATAAAAAACAAATAATTTGTAGAGGACCTTCCAATGATCATTCCTGGGCAGTTTGGTTTCAACTGTCCTAGTGGTTTCAGAGAAGAAGCGTTTTGAAACATTTTCCCCATAGGGTCCAATGTTAAACTAAGTCCTGCCGTAGCTGCCAATTTGAATTTCATATCGGAACAAAAAACGTAAAGTTTGTAGAGGACCATCCAATGAACATTCATGTACAGTTTGGCTTTAATAATATTTGTAGTTTCGGAGAAGAAGGCATTTGAACATTTTCCCATAGGGTCCAATGTTAATCTATGTCCTGCGGTGGTGGCCATCTTGGATTTCCGATCGGCATAAAAAACAGATACTTTGTAGAGAACCTTCCAATGATCATTCCTGGGCAGTTTGTTTTCAACTGTCCTAGTGGTTTCAGAGAAGAAGCGTTTTGAAACATTTTTCCCATAGGGTCCAATGTTAAACTAAGTCCTGCCGTAGCTGCCATTTTGAATTTCATATCGGAACAAAAAACGTAAAGTTTGTAGAGGACCATCCAATGAACATTCATGTACAGTTTGGCTTTAATCATATTTGTAGTTTCTGAGAAGAAGGCATTTGAACATTTTCCCATAGGGTCCAATGTTAATCTATGTATTGCGGTGGCGGCCATCTTGGATTTCCGATCGGCATAAAAAACGTAAAATTTGTAGAGGACCTTCCAATGATCATTCCTGGGCAGTTTGGTTTCAACTGTCCTAGTGGTTTCAGAGAAGAAGCGTTTTGAAACATTTTCCCCATAGGGTCCAATGTTAAACTAAGTCCTGCCGTAGCTGCCAATTTGAATTTCATATCGGAACAAAAAACGTAAAGTTTGTAGAGGACCATCCAATGAACATTCATGTACAGTTTGGCTTTAATAATATTTGTAGTTTCTGAGAAGAAGGCATTTGAACATTTTCCCATAGGGTCCAATGTTAATCTATGTCCTGCGGTGGTGGCCATCTTGGATTTCCGATCGGCATAAAAAACAGATACTTTGTAGAGAACCTTCCAATGATCATTCCTGGGCAGTTTGTTTTCAACTGTCCTAGTGGTTTCAGAGAAGAAGCGTTTTGAAACATTTTTCCCATAGGGTCCAATGTTAAACTAAGTCCTGCCGTAGCTGCCATTTTGAATTTCATATCGGAACAAAAAACGTAAAGTTTGTAGAGGACCATCCAATGAACATTCATGTACAGTTTGGCTTTAATCATATTTGTAGTTTCTGAGAAGAAGGCATTTGAACATTTTCCCATAGGGTCCAATGTTAATCTATGTATTGCGGTGGCGGCCATCTTGGATTTCCGATCGGCATAAAAAACGTAAAATTTGTAGAGGACCTTCCAATGATCATTCCTGGGCAGTTTGGTTTCAACTGTCCTAGTGGTTTCAGAGAAGAAGCGTTTTGAAACATTTTCCCCATAGGGTCCAATGTTAAACTAAGTCCTGCCGTAGCTGCCAATTTGAATTTCATATCGGAACAAAAAACGTAAAGTTTGTAGAGGACCATCCAATGAACATTCATGTACAGTTTGGCTTTAATAATATTTGTAGTTTCGGAGAAGAAGGCATTTGAACATTTTCCCATAGGGTCCAATGTTAATCTATGTCCTGCGGTGGTGGCCATCTTGGATTTCCGATCGGCATAAAAAACAGATACTTTGTAGAGAACCTTCCAATGATCATTCCTGGGCAGTTTGTTTTCAACTGTCCTAGTGGTTTCAGAGAAGAAGCGTTTTGAAACATTTTTCCCATAGGGTCCAATGTTAAACTAAGTCCTGCCGTAGCCGCCATTTTGAATTTCATATCGGAACAAAAAACGTAAAGTTTGTAGAGGACCATCCAATGAACATTCATGTACAGTTTGGCTTTAATCATATTTGTAGTTTCTGAGAAGAAGGCATTTGAACATTTTCCCCCATAGGGTCCAATGTTAATCTATGTATTGCGGTGGCGGCCATCTTGGATTTCCGATCGGCATAAAAAACAAATGATTTGTAGAGGACCTTCCAATGATCATTCCTGGGCAGTTTGGTTTCAACTGTCCTAGTGGTTTCAGAGAAGAAGCGTTTTGAAACATTTTCCCCATAGGGTCCAATGTTAAACTAAGTCCTGCCGTAGCTGCCAATTTGAATTTCATATCGGAACAAAAAACGTAAAGTTTGTAGAGGACCATCCAATGAACATTCATGTACAGTTTGGCTTTAATAATATTTGTAGTTTCGGAGAAGAAGGCATTTGAACATTTTCCCATAGGGTCCAATGTTAATCTATGTCCTGCGGTGGTGGCCATCTTGGATTTCTGATCGGCATAAAAAACAGAAACTTTGTAGAGAACCTTCCAATGATCATTCCTGGGCAGTTTGGTTTCAACTGTCCTAGTGGTTTCAGAGAAGAAGCGTTTTGAAACATTTCCCCCATAGGGTCCAATGTTAAACTAAGTCCTGCTGTAGCCGCCATTTTGAATTTCCGATCGGCATAAAAAACAAATAATTTGTAGAGGACCTTCCAATGATCATTCCTGGGCAGTTTGGTTTCAACTGTCCTAGTGGTTTCAGAGAAGAAGCGTTTTTAAACATTTTCCCCATAGGGTCCAATGTTAAACTAAGTCCTGCCGTAGCTGCCAATTTGAATTTCATATCGGAACAAAAAACGTAAAGTTTGTAGAGGACCATCCAATGAACATTCATGTACAGTTTGGCTTTAATAATATTTGTAGTTTCTGAGAAGAAGGCATTTGAACATTTTCCCATAGGGTCCAATGTTAATCTATGTCCTGCGGTGGTGGCCATCTTGGATTTCTGATCGGCATAAAAAACAGAAACTTTGTAGAGAACCTTCCAATGATCATTCCTGGGCAGTTTGGTTTCAACTGTCCTAGTGGTTTCAGAGAAGAAGCGTTTTGAAACATTTCCCCCATAGGGTCCAATGTTAAACTAAGTCCTGCTGTAGCCGCCATTTTGAATTTCCGATCGGCATAAAAAACAAATAATTTGTAGAGGACCTTCCAATGATCATTCCTGGGCAGTTTGGTTTCAACTGTCCTAGTGGTTTCAGAGAAGAAGCGTTTTGAAACATTTTCCCCATAGGGTCCAATGTTAAACTAAGTCCTGCCGTAGCTGCCAATTTGAATTTCATATCGGAACAAAAAACGTAAAGTTTGTAGAGGACCATCCAATGAACATTCATGTACAGTTTGGCTTTAATAATATTTGTAGTTTCGGAGAAGAAGGCATTTGAACATTTTCCCATAGGGTCCAATGTTAATCTATGTCCTGCGGTGGTGGCCATCTTGGATTTCCGATCGGCATAAAAAACAGAAACTTTGTAGAGAACCTTCCAATGATCATTCCTGGGCAGTTTGGTTTCAACTGTCCTAGTGGTTTCAGAGAAGAAGCGTTTTGAAACATTTCCCCCATAGGGTCCAATGTTAAACTAAGTCCTGCTGTAGCCGCCATTTTGAATTTCCGATCGGCATAAAAAACAAATAATTTGTAGAGGACCTTCCAATGATCATTCCTGGGCAGTTTGGTTTCAACTGTCCTAGTGGTTTCAGAGAAGAAGCGTTTTGAAACATTTTTCCCATAGGGTCCAATGTTAAACTAAGTCCTGCCGTAGCCGCCATTTTGAATTTCATATCGGAACAAAAAACGTAAAGTTTGTAGAGGACCGTCCAATGAACATTCATGTACAGTTTGGCTTTAATCATATTTGTAGTTTCTGAAAAAACGTCAAGTTTGTAGAGGACCATCCAATGAACATTCATGTACAGTTTGGCTTTAATCATATTTGTAGTTTCTGAGAAGAAGGCATTTGAACATTTTCCCATAGGGTCCAATGTTAATCTATGTCCTGCGATGGTGGCCATCTTGGATTTCCGATCGGCATAAAAAACAGTAACTTGGTAAAGGACATTCCAATGATCATTCCTGTACAGTTTGGGTTCAGTCAGTTCATTAGTTTCAGAGAAGAAGATCTTTGAAATTTCAGCCAATCAGAGCATATTATTGGCCTTGGCAGCCATATTGAATATCCGACTGGAACGAAAAACAGTAACTTTGTAGAGGACCATCCCAGGAACATTCCTGCTAAGTTTGGTTCCAATCGGCCTTGTGGTTTCGGAGAAGAAGCTTGAAATGTGAAAAGTTTACAGACGACGGACGTGATGGCAATAGTTCACCTGGACCTTTGGTCCAGGTGAACTAAAAAGTGACTTGTGAACAAAAAGTGAGTTTCTTTTTCTAGAAAAAGGATATCAACTATATTTCTACAGAAGACAGTGTATTGTATAATTACTATTTGATGATTTTTAAGAATGTGTTTTGAAGTGTTTCATTAACATGGCTGGTGGTTAAGCAAGTTTATAGAATTATATAATTTACAAATATTTGCATTGAAATAAACTAAACCCAAAATCTTAATGTCCACCTGTCTACCATGTGTATAATTGCAACAGCTGATAGTAGAATTAGAAGTAATCAGGTGCACCGTAATGTAGTTAGAACAATTTCTAATGAGTTTGCACAAAAAAACCTGTCATACTTGAGGAACAGACGGGCTGGGTGTGTAATATATTCACATTTCCTGAGTTTTATACATGAAAACTTAGATAATTAATTTTATATACAGGTATCTGTGTGTAGAAGAATGATCTACAAGTTCAATACATAATTAACTCACTGTTTTCTTCTTGAAGTTCAAACAAAATAATCTTATATTATGAGAGATGAAGAAAAACATGAAAGAAAATAAATAATAACAGGTGATGAGATACATGATAAAACATCATTCCTAGAAATAATTTCTACTTTTGTTAACAGTGGCCATGTTTGGGTGATGGCAATGATGATTTATATAGCTTAGAAAGTGGACCACCCAAACACTAGCCTACATATGCCTGTTTTTTAAATTGGCCTTGTGGTTTCAATGAAGATTTTAACTACATGTTTATGGTGTTTGACGCCACTTTCAACAATATTTCAACTAGATCGTGGTGGTGACTTTCAGTACAATTACACTAAATATATATATACCAAATTGGTCAACTAACAGAAAACCATGGAAATTCAAGGGTATTCAATTTGCCTTATAAGAACATCTCCCTGGTAATCTGTGTTTGTACTTAAAATTAAATTAGTGTCATAACATCTCCCAAGAAATTGGAAAAAAAGACAAAATTGGTATGAAATTCCAAATCCTTGTAGAAAAACATAATAGGATCACACAATTTTTGTGGTTGAATAAAAATTGAAAACAATTCATTATGAAACTTCAATTCAAATTTTAGTCAATTATTGTCCGAAGTGTCTAACTTTAGGCATTTGCAGAAATTACTACCGATATTTTCAGTAAAGATGACCTTACATATTACAAAGTACAAAACTCTTGGGTATAATAAAGGACCATAGAATAAATTGGTCTCATGAATTTTTAAAATGCAAAAATATTTCAACAGACAGTTGACACCAAGACCTAATAAAAGAAATTTTCACTCGTATAATGATAAGAATAATTAATTAATTTACATTGTAATTAGTGTACACAAAATTTTTACTTAGGAGAAATTCAAAATTTTGTAATAATTTTAAAACTGTCCATTTATTCTTTATAATTGTGAAATTTGCCAATTTAGAGTGTGAATAAGTTAACTTGTAATTAATATATTCTTCTGTATATTAAGGATACATATGTACATGTATATATAGGCACATAAGAAGGCATATTCATACATATGCATACATGTACACATGCATATAGATATATATTTGTTTAAACATCTTAAGCAATAAATTAAAAATCCTATGGTTTTGTTAGTGTCCAATCTTTGAAGGTTTTTTTAAGATTATTTTCTGTTTTTGTTTGTTTACTATTTTTTCCCTTGAACTTTTATCTTTGAGGAGCGATCATCATTCAAGTAGTAACGTAACATACATGTATAAAGATATCCCCCTTAAGATGTTTTTTTTTCATTTAAACATTCTGTGATAAAAGCAGAATGATTGGATTAATACCATATAAAGATATGTATGGCTTTATCCATATTGTATAATCAACCCAAGGATAATTTTTTTACCTTAGATGTCTTAATTAACAGGTACCTGGTACTCAAATTAAAACATCAAATACCAGCAACGAAAACATAACATTTAATTTGTTCATGGCTATTTTACAAACCAGCATGATCTGTGTCATTACATATTTTTCTATGGAAGCTTTTTTTATTCCAATCAAAATATGCTAGCTGTGGTAATGAAATCTGATACTTACAAAACTACAGCAGTTCTCTCAATTATAAAATAATTACTTTCACACCTGTAACGAGACTGCTTCCATTTCACTTGATAATTAATCCTGTATAAATGTTTAAATGGAACCCCCATGGGAGCCACAATTGTACATCATCTGTTGCTGGTAAGAGCATTTACACCAAATTTAATATGCAGCTAAAATAGCAGTCTGACAAATGCAGATGATTGATCACATTGGGATTACATAAAGTCTTCACTTGTCACCTGTAATGACCTTGACTTTGGAATGCAATGCTCATCTTTTGACAAACTACATCTCAGAATAAGTTTTAAAAGATTTTAATATTGGGTGTCATTTTTTTTTTTATATGAAAACGTTAATGGGGGAAAATCTTTTGCTGTGTAAAAATTTGCTACCATTTCCAATCGCAAAACACAGTCCTTAAGAAATCATCATTAATTAAGAGTACAAGGCACTTGTAATATGTGATACCAACTTACAAACATCTTGTTGTTAAGAAGGCTGTCATGTGGACAACAACTAATTACCCTCTAATTAATGCTGTCTTAAAATATCTCCACTCTAATCGGCTTGTGATTAGCTTCAAGTTATATTTCCTAATATAAATAATCAATATTTCAGTTACAAACTATTAATTATTGTATACAACATAGATGTAATGCTGTTATTAAAATTCCAAGCAAATGGCACATGATCAGTAAAATTGAACAACAATATAAAAGTGGTAGAACCATGTTCAATTAAAGTTTGTTTTTGCCCGCAAAAACGTATGTCTCCCCCCGTCCCACAAACTGTAGTCAAAGGTAAAAAATCTATTTAGGTAACAAATAAAATTAAGCTTCAATGAATAACAAAAAAAAACCTGTTTTTAATCCATGAAACACAAAAAAAATTTGATCAAAAGTGCTAAAGCAAGGGTTACAGGTATTATTCCATATTGTCATGGCAAAGTTCCCCATTCCAGAAAATTGCTCAGCCTATGTTCCAATGATTTTAAAGGAGTTTTGTTCTTCTAAAATCAATGGATTGGTGATGAAAAACTTTTTCAGGGAAATAGTGACATTATGATAGACTCTTGTACATATATATATATATATATAAATCTAATTCTAACACTGTTTGGTTTAATTTTCAGACGTATATATATATATATCTACAAGTTTCAGAAAAGGGATATTACACTAGAGTGTTTGCAAATAACTCCCACATATAATCCCTAGATTTGCCTTACGAGAAAAGGTAATACTACGATTATTGAAGCTCCTTTTTTAGGGAGTGGATGTGTTCGAGTGGTCTAGGGCGCTGGACGTAAGGCTAAGCGAATGGTGCTGCAGTGTATCAATGGTGTGGGTTCAAATCCTGTCGAGGGAAGAACAAAAATTTGACAGCTCTAAAATCTAATTCTAACACTTTGGTTTAATTTTCAGACGTATATATATATATATATATCTACAAGTTTCAGTAAAGGGATATTACACTAGAGTGTTTGCAAATAACTCTCACAAAATTTAGGGGATCAAAATTTCCTGGTAATATGCACAACTACATATGGTGTCCTTACTACCTACCAAGTTTCATGAGATTCTGTTCTGTAGTTTCAGAGTTGTGCTGACAAGCTGCTTCAGAAGTATATTTCGGAAAAATTTTATGTTCAAAGGGGCATAACTCCCACAAAATTTAGGGGATCAAAATTTCCTGGTAATATGCACAACTACATATGGTGTCCTTACTACCTACCAAGTTTCATGAAATTCTGTTCCGTAGTTTCAGAGGAGTTGTGCTGACAAGTTGCTTCAGTAGTGAATTTCGGGAAATTTCTAAGTTCAAAGGGGCATAACTTCCACAAAATTCAGGAGATCAAAATTTCCTGGTAATATGCACAACTACATATGGTGTCCTTACTATCTACCAAGTTTCATGAAATTCTGTTGAGTAGTTTCAGAGGAGTTGCGCTGACAAACTGTGTGACGGACAGACGGACAGGACAAAAACAATATGTCTCCCCACCAAAGTGGGGGGAGACATAAATATAGCAAACAAAGTTATGTTTACCAGGTAATGATACTCAAGAAAACAGTTAACAAAAATCATCCTCAAACAAACATTCTAGGTCAATTTATAATAAATATGTTGCCTGATTCCTACTAAGGTGTAAAAACAAGAGTTATAAAGGGGCCTTAATAGGAATTGGCATGTGAGTCTTGGACATATTTAAAAAAAAAAAATTTCAAGAAAAATCAAATAGAAGCTGTACATCAGTTAACAGGCAGGACAGGGCTGTCTTAACAGCATCATAGGCCCCTGGGCAAAGCAGTGTATGGGGGTTCATACCTACACAACCATTCACAGGAATAAAAATGTAAATGGTCTATAAAATTAAACATATATTTATTTTATAGGTCAGTACTTAAACATTAGGAAATATGCTGTACACAACATTCATAGATTAGCATGGGGTCCCTATGCTCTGGGGTCCCAGGTAACTGTCCAGCATGCCTATGTGTTAAGACGGCACTGAGGGAGGAATGTAGTAAACATCAGATTACTTCATCAAGTGTGGAAAACAGTTGTGGATTAACAATAATGTGATCATGTCACTAACAATATGAACAACATAGCAAGATGATGGATACTGGTCCATACAATATGGCATGTTTGTGACATGAAAACTGGTAGAATTGTGCCCAATATCAGTTATTTGGGAAACACTCACATTACCTGGGGTTATTAAGTTCAGTACTGTCAACTAATGCTCTTTTTCTTTCCAGAATGAAGTTTACCACATCATAAAACAGTATTATTATGAAAAGAAAGTAAAAACAGTGATGGTCAACAATTCAACCAATATCAATAAAACTAACAATCACCTCTGATCTCAGATTGTTGAACACAGAAAAGACCACGACATAATCCATATGATGGTAAAAATCTAGGTCCTGGACGGGGACAGGCACAAAAATATGGAGGGGGGTTAACAGCTTAATGGGATATATATCCTCCCTCTCTTGGTCATATCTGTTTTATCTTTTAAACAAATTTGCTATCTGATAGAGATACCAACCTTCCAAGGTTCATCAATGTCTACAGATCTGTTGTGTCATCTTTATATTGTACCAATATTTTTCATCTGTAAATAAAACACAATTACTTTTTATTTCTAATACTACAAAGATCACACGATTTTATAACCCACAGATATATATATATATCAATTACATATTTCATACAAATCTAAAAATAAAACAGTGGCAGAATCATATTACAATAGAAGAGAAATTCGACACAAGATATGTATCTATTTGTTGTAGTGAAATTTTTTTTTAAAAAAATGCACAAAAATAATAATATAATTTTTAAAAAAAAAATCAAAAATACAAATGTACAAGCACATTTTGTCATTGTAATTCTATCCAAGGAATTTAATGAAGCTTCACACTTTTATTATTATTTTTGAGTTGTAATATTGAAATCTAGATCCCATCTTGTCTTAAAAGAATTCCTAGTATCATAGAAAAAAGCAAATAGTTGATGCAAGAAAATATAACATTAACCACTTCTGGAATGAAGCATAAAATATTATGCTCTCCATGTTGTCCCAGAAACTTGAGTCTCAGAAAATTGATAGGATGTTTAAACATCATGGAAACCTTGATCGACCATAAGAAAAGACAATTTTATGGAGAAATGTCTTGTCTATTGGATAACAATAAAATAAACACTAACTTAAAACAGCCATGATTCCATGTCACAAACTTTCCCTCTAAATCTAATAAAGAATCATGTAAACTCTTATTACTGCAATGACTTCAATTACACTTTAAAGATTTACAAAGACAATGATCAGGGTTTTATGGGGTGGTTAAATTCCGCACATGGCAGTAATAAAAAATAATCTGTGTCACAGACAAGCTTGACAAATTGAGCCAACTTAATCTAGCTCTTTGATTAAAAGTCTTCATAGGGGATTACCATAGCATCCATGATCAGAATGAAAAACCTATGGATGCTAAATGGCCATTGCTTCCTACAATAATCAAATCGTTGTGGTTCTGCAAATGAATTACTTCACAATCTGATTTTCAATTATGTTTTTACAAGCTTTGCCATTTTATTTTTTTTAATTTAAATGTCATGTTGCTATCAGTTTGCCAGCATTAAACTGAGATATCAGAATGATAAGGAGGATGTCTGAGGGAACATGGCTGAATAATCAATCAACACAAATCTTAATATTGAAAGGGGAGATAAGCGTGGAAATTGATCATGCCAGTTGCTTAATTTATTTGCCACTTCAATGACTTAATTTTGAATTAGGTCCCCTCTTTCATGTTTATGCTTCTGTTAACATATCATACTTGTTCTTTTCAAAGTTGTTCTGAATAAATTGTGTTGAAATCAATATGTGTAATACTACCAGTTACAATGTAACTAATGTTAAACAACAATACGCTGGCTTAACATTGTTTGATGAAAAGAAAGTTTAAACAGTGATGGTCAACAATTTCACCAATATCAACAAAAACAAACAATCACCTGAACTCACTGAACACAACAAAGACAATGGCATGTGACGTTGCAAATCCAGTTTTGGCATGGGACAGGCACAAAAATGAGGCAGGATTAAACTGGTTATTGATATCCCAACCCTCCCCTTCTGATAATTGAACAGCAATACATATATATGTTGTTGTAAGGTTTCTGTAGATTTTAGCTATTTTTCATCTCATTGGTATATTAAATAAAACAACACACCTTAAAGGCTGAGTCAAATCACCACTAACATGTCAATTCACTAGGATAAAAAAAAAAAAAATTACCAAGCAAGACCTTTGTCATGTAAAGTCAAAAAAAGTTATTACAAACAATCAACAAGGTCAATGGGGAAATTATATATCCCTTAACTCTAAAGTTGTAACAACTTTATAACCCTTAAAATTATATAAAAAACACATAAAAGTAGACAAAGGACTGGGAGCTATAAGGGCCAAAATCGGCCCCACCTCAGATGTCGATAAAATTTTCTCCAAAATTTATTCACAATATGTGCTTTTCATAAATAAATACAGTTAGTTAATATGTGCATCTAATTCCTCACAGCGGACCGACAATGTCAGGTAATGAAAAGCACCGAACGTCATTTTTTTCAGAATACAGAACGTACGTATCATTGTATTAGAAAAACAAAGCATAATAAAACTTAATAAACAAAGCATAAATTTGACTTAATATGCAATGTGGATTGATTTCAGGAATAAAAACATGTTCTGAAACTCTATTATGAAATTAAAGTGAACGAATAGTAATGTCGCAACGTCTCCCATTTTCGACGGTCTCCTGTTTTCGACGGTTTGTTTCACGTGATAAAATCTCTCATTTTTTTGATCGCTTCATTTGTCAGAGGTTATATTATGATGCTGAAATTGCATGAATGATCTTAAGAAATCTGATCTAAAAATGTTATCTTTAAATGTAAGAACTACGTACCACATCTATTATTTCACATTCAAATTGTATTTTTTCGTCATCTTAACAAAACTTTAATCATTTAAAAAATATATCTCATACAGACCAATTTTGGTTTCATCGTCTACTATGACATTGATAATGTACATATTGAGATCATATCAATTCAGAAACTTATTAACATTGATTGTCGAAAACTGGTCGAAATGTTGGTATTAACCTTAAAGAAGTAATAGATAGATTTATTTGAGGAATAGAACTTTGTCATATTTGAAATTTTTTTAAACACTTTTTTAACCATACTTTATTCTTAACGACAACCAATGTTATGATATATTCCAGTACATTTTTACGGACAACCATCATAAATCTGTAAAAAAAAATTAAAAAAAATGCCAAGGTGCGGGTTGAGAGAACTTGATAACGTAAAATATTTGCATTTGGTTTTGCAGTTTCCAGTTTCTAAGAAAAAGATTAAATATTAATATGAAAAATTATGGACAACAGACGACGGACACTAAATGATAGTATTAGTACTACGATTTTTCTATTGAATGTCGGAACTGTTCCGACAGTGTAATATATATTTTTTCATTTTATTATATGTTATGAAAAAAAACCAGCTGAGTTGCAATTGTTAAAAAAAATATGGTTGTGATCGTCTTCCGTAATTTAAATCGTCAAACTGAGATACAATCGAATTGATATCAAATGGCGACATGTTTCAACCGCATTTAAAATATACCTTGAAATGCTTTCATACTTTTACATCATGTTCACGATATTTTATTACAACACTATTTCACTCAAGGGTAAACAAAATTCTGTTCTAGTTAAAGGACTTTATCAAACAGAATAATACAGTTTACATGTAATGCAGTTAATACGCATTTAAACCACAGAAGAATATTTCTATTTTCCACACCTTGTGGTGGTGGGTCGCTATTGTGCATGCGAAATATTAATTGCAAACCCCATTGACTGGCTATATGCTGCCTGTCTAGAATATTTTATTTTTTTCTCGATCAACAGTTCAGAAGCTAGAAAACAATATGATGAATATTGTCTGTCAATCATGCAAACAATAACTTATGCACATGACAGAATGCATATATACGGATTCTGATTGCCCCTGTGGTATCTTCAAACTCTTCTTAAGGATATGTTGGATTGTGCCCAAAAAATATCTACTCCTTTTGGATCAAACTATTTTACTTCATTTTAGAAGTAGCATCGATAGACCATTAAACCTACCTCAGTATCCCGGTAGTAATAACTATTTCAGTATCCCGGAAGAAAATATATAATCAATAATTGAGGGCTTATGAAAAAAAAACTATTTTGGATGAAGTGGTGTTTATTTTATTTTTATGTTATATAACTGTTACGTGCCGACATACCATCGTTTTTTTACAGCAAATATTGCTTCTCAAACATCAAAACGTCATCCAAGCGCTTGTAATATTTGAACATTTTCCCGTCGCTTTTCAAGAAATTTAACACCTCGTGCACCAAAAAAAAATACTTTAACAGTAGTTGTGTTTTATTTATTTTAATAATCTTGTAAATATTGTCTGGTGCACGACTACGGAGGTGCTTAATTTCTTCGAAAACCGTCCAAATATCGCGGGCAAAATTCCACGAAATACAGAAAACAAGTAACGCTCATGACGTCAAATACGTATCGATTTTGTTGGAAACAAGTTTTAACATCAAAAGTATGATATCGTCTATAAAATAAAACACATCAAATTTTAATCCAGTATTTTCAAAGATAATGATTCATTAAATATGGGGCCATATATGGAACTTATAGTCCCCAGTTCTTTTTATCGCGTTGTCGCCGGACTGCATGCACTGAGTTTTTCTCCTGGTTTCAATATATACAAACTGTATTTAAAATAAATACAATTATTTACAGAAACAAGTTATTTACTTGAAATGAATCATAAAATGTACAGAGATTGTGTATATATACATAATGGTATCATATATACAATCAGAAGAGTGAAAATATTGATTTTAAGGGTCAGTCCGAGGTTATAAATAAATTAATATTTAACAACCTCCACAATCCTCCACTAGCAAAATATTTTGATACAATCATTAATCCTCTATACTCAAAACAAATGCTCAATTTGGTGTTGGTGGAAGACTGTGGAGGTATATAAAATAGCTAAAATGTACATTGAATATGTCGTTTATAGTCCATTTTTAGCATTATCCGTCTAATCATGATGTCAATATGACGTCATAGCGCACCCAATCTCACGGAAAAATATATTGTTTGAAAATTTGTAAATATAACAATTAAATTAGTAAATGGTTTTTATTCTATGTCAAGCATTATTTTTTGATAAAATGTGGGGCCAATTTTGCACTCTCCCTCTTTGTTGATTATCAAGTATATGTTTTAATCATACACTATTTTTCCACCTCAGATGAATCAACTTGATTTATTTTGACATTTACCTACAATATAATTCCACACCTTCTGTATAATTCAATTTTTTGGGTTAGAAATGGCTTAAAAATCTTGAGAAATGTCAACAACCACACAACTCTCCATGGAAGACCTGTGAAAGTTTAAGGAATAACAGTTAAAACTGTCGTACCCCTATAATTATCTACAACTGTCATAGTACTACCATGTAATCACTACTTAAGTTAAAATATCAATTTGTGAAAAACTGATGTTTTCTCAATGTAGTTCTTTATATCAAATATACAATTTTATCATTAAACCCCAGTGACAACATTCCAGCATGAGTGAGTTTCTCACCATTGTATTTTAGAATAATTGAGTGAAAATTTCACATTCATTTTTCAAGAAAAAATAGCATTCTGTTTTCTTTTTTGTCTTTTATAAATTGAGTCTCTTCACATAATGTTTCTCTCACCATTGAAGAATAATTGAGTGAAAATTTCACCTTCATTTTTCAAAAAAAAATAGCATTCTATTTTCTTTTTTGTCTTTTATAAATTGAGTCTCTTCACATAATGTTTCTCTCACCATTGAAGAATAATTGAGTGAAAATTTCACCTTCATTTTTCAAGGGAAAAAAAAATCACTTTTTATTTTTTTTGGTCTTTTTTAAATTAACTACTAGCGATAAAAGCTAAAGAAAGAAAATAGTTTTAACGTTTTTTTTCTTTATTACATTTCATACATAAAATTTTAATATCGTACAGTAATAATTTTACAACATCTGATGTGGATTTTTGATTTACAGTTAATATCTGTCCTATAAGTACAGGTGTTTTGTACTTTCTTAGTGTAAATGTTATATAATACACAACCATCATATACTGATATGGACACTTGAAAATTTTATTGAAAAATTATCTCACATCATTAAAATACTGATAACTTGAAATGCTAATCAGTGCTGAAAGCACTCATGGAAGTGTTGCTTTCTGGGTTTTTTTATTGTGTGTAACATTAATTCATTTGTTTTACAATAACTGTTAAGCATTTGAAGCAACTATAACAGTTATTGAAGAATCACTCAAAACAAGTTGCAGATCACATAAATAAATCCCAACCTTAATCCTGTAGCAGGCTTCATTGTGTTGAATTTGGAAAGAATTGGTCAACTAGAACAAACATTATCATTTGGTAACAATTTGTATACAGATGACAACAACAGCATCATACAATAAAATAACTGCAACAGTTGAATAATAACTAGAGACTGCATCGCTCACCTGGTATCAGAATCGGCTTGGGTTATCAGGATTCAGCCAATCAGAAACAAGATTTTCTTGTGGCAGCCATGCTTGTTATCCGACTGCGTTGAAATGTGAAAGGTTTATAGAGTTCCATCGTTAGATGATTTATGTCAAATTTCAGATCATTTAGCTAAGTGGTTTAAGAGGAAAAGATATTTTAGGATGCATTCTAAATAAGTTGGGTTGTTGTGGCCATCTTGAATTTTAAATTGTCACAAAAAACTACTTAATAAGGAGCCATCCGAGTATCACCAAACAACAGAAATACAGAACATTTTAACTGGTAAACAGTTCTTTTGTAGTTTATGGTCTTCAGAAAACATTATCTGCTCCTGGCAGTCTTGTGAATATCTGAGTTGTACCAATAACACATACTTTGTAAGAACCACCAGAAACATATATGTCAAGTTTGGTTCAATTTGGCTCAAAATTATGAAAGAAAATCCAAATATGAAAATGTTGATTAACAACAGATGGAGGCAAAGTAATGTCATAAGTTCACTTGCCCATTAGGGGCAGGTATGGTAATAACAATTTGCTAGCTTTAGTAGACTAGTAACATTTTAACTGGCAAACAGTTCTTTTGTAAATTATTGTCATCAGAACGCATTATCTGCTTCTGGCAGCTGTGTTGAATATCCGAGTTGCACCTATAACACATACAATATAAGCTACCATCAGGAACATATATGTCAAGTTTGGTTCAATTTGGCTCAAAATTATGAGAGAAAACCCAAATATGAAAATTTTGATTGACGACGGATGGAGGCAAAGTAATGTCATCACTGGCCCAAATTGAAAACTGGTAGCCCAAATATTTCAATAACATTTGTTTGTGTTGTTGACTAATAAATCATTCAAATACAGCAGTTTGTTATGTTTTATTCTTCAATTATTCCCTCCCTACACATAGCCCTATAAAACCTTCCCTCATCCCCATAATCTTCATCATTGTCACTATAGCCATCACTATCAGTATCATAATCTGTCTCATCCATTGGTTGACTCAGAGACGGTTTGTCTTCACTACTAGGCATTTCCTCCATAGCTAAATTGTTCTCATTCATTTCCTTGACTTGGTCCTCCACTTGCTCGGATGTTATAACAGGGTTTCAGATGGATTTTATTATACTAAGGTCAAATGACCTAACTCGTATAAATTCCTCACGCCTTATGTCCTGAAAGGCACTTATTCAATAGGTCAATTGTGTCCCAATTTGCCTAAAACTTATAGGTCATTTAATGCATACTTATTATGATATTTGGAATTGACAGCCAGAGGTCACCATCTCTTTCCAAAAAAAGTTAAACTTAAGTGAAAATAAATAGAAATTAAAATCAAATTCCCCAATGAGGAATGAGTCAAAGACTTAAGAGAAAGTTACCCTAAATAGGTTACAAAAAAAGTCTGCTTTGAAGTAAACATTTTGTAGATTTTTTTTTATATAAATAAAGCAAAGTATTTTATTTAAATTCACAGAGAAATACAAATTTTAGTGGATTTTTTCAACCATTTGTCTTAATCAGGAAAAAGCTTGTAATATTTGTCCATTTCAAATGTTTCAATATTTCCCAAAAACCTAAATCAAGTCCTCTATCGTATTTTGCACAAGACAAGTTTAAATTTGGCGTCAAATTAATATCCGATCATTTTTACGTGTCCGGTTCGGAGCGATTCTTGTTCTTATATTTCAAATATTTATATTTTCGTTCATTAAAGCATTTCTGAGATTGCGACTTTAATTTTGTCAATGTCCTTGAACTTCACATCAAAGCATGGAGGAATGATCAATGATACAATAAGAGTTTTGATCTGGCGTTTCACTTTAGTTTTAATCAAAATAAACTATGGACAAGCTGGAGACCAAACAGGGCTCTTTCATACAACAAACTCAGTATTTTATACCGGACAGTCGGTCCGGTGGAAACCAATGTTTGGTTACGTAACCTCAAAATGAAAATAGAATCGTATTTAAAAATCATTATGCGCAGTGAGATCCTTTTTGCAAATAAATGTCGTTTCCCCGTTTATTTAAAGATTGAAATTAATTAGTTGGTACAAATATTGATTCAAAACTATAAAAATAATTGATGATCAGCATGAATAGCTATTGTGCTAGATGGATTATATTTTGCCATTGGCCTCGTTTCCTTTCTGAATCCTCCTTCGATTTTGCTGTATTGTCGATTGAATTGGATGACAACGTCATTGGTTCCGAGGTACCAGATATCAACTATTTTCTCACGCTAATTAAACATTATTTCTTCAGTCATTCTAAAAAGCTCTACCCATTGATAAATGATCAGTATACTGTCCATCCGGATGAAGCTTTTCGTTTTGCCGTTGGTTCAGTCACTGAAAACGTATGATTCGTTCTTGTTTATTGACAAACAAAGGCGAATATGTTAACATTAATGCTGCATGAAACTGAAAACGTATGATTCGTTCTTGTTTACAGACAAACAAAGGCGAATATGTTAACATTAATGCTGCATGGAACAATTCTGATCATCTAATTTAGTTACATTAGCTAATCAGAAATCAACAACAAGTTCATGCATTGACAATTTCCACTTTTGTTTGTCTATAAACAAGAACGACCGAATCATACGTTTTCAATGAATGAATGAAACGACGAAAAGAAAAGCTCCATCCGGACGGGAAGTATTAACTAGAACCACCCGAAAGAACAAGCACCGAAAGTACAGACCAATTAGTGAAATGAGGAATGCGTTAATACTAAACCAATAGTTCTTTGAAGGATTAAAATATTGTGATCGATCAGTTGAACAATTCGCATCACGGTTGTTCAAAAAAAGTTTTACTTTAGGTTCTTATAATCTGACAAAAACATACTGTTAACAATAATCCGACAAAATCAAGATTCAGTCAAGTTTTTTTGGTCTGATAAAAATGGTGTGGTTGGTTCAAAATTGTCATTCAAATAAATGTCTGTAATTCCTCAAACCCCCAGAGCTTCCACCCTCTTGGGCCCCCTAAGCGGTCCCTAGACCCCTCACCTACTCACGTCCCTCCTAACCACACATCCTGGATCCGCCCCTGCATAGTTACTGCAAGCAAATTAAAATCATCATTTTTTTTTATTGAAGTGTCTGTACAAAATTAGTAGGGTGAACAGTTATATATACATGTTTAAAGGTATCAAATTTGCCACAATGCCAAAATGTATGCATACTTGGTGCAATCAATAGATATCATTGATGAATACAGTAGTTCCCCCTCTTACATAGCTCCTCCAACCAAAGCCCACTCCTCTGATTAGGCCAGATTTCAGGTGCATTGAGATAGTAATATGCTACTAACTTGTTCTCCTTATAATAGGACACTTTCTTTTTACTACAAAAGAGATGGCCTTGTAACAGGGGGCTACTGTACTACCACTGGTACTACCTACTGCTGGTGGACTGCAGTTTTGGCTGTAGATTATCCCCCACTGGTATGAATAGTTTTGGCTGTATATGTTTATCACCCACAGGTATGGATAGTTAGGACTCGAGGTTTATCCTCTCCCCCTCAGATATGGATAGTTTTTGTTGTGGGTTTATCCCACCCCACAGGCATGGATAGATCTGGCTGCCCAGCTAACACCCCTCCCCAAGAATAAATAGCCATAGATAGTTATGACTGCCAGCATAACCTCCTCAGGTATAGATTGCCAGATAGATTTTGTTGCATGGGGTATTTTAGGTCTTTCTGGTGACTTTAATTAGAATTTTTGTTTATCAGGATTAGGTTAGGTTTTTGGTGTTTAATACCACTTTCAACAAAATTTCATATTCTATATTGTGGTGGTCAGTTTTATTGGTGGAAGAAACCAGAGTACCCAGAGAAAACCACTGACCTGTCACAAGTCACTGACAAACTTTATCACATAATTTTGTAACAAGTATACCTCGCAATGAGTGGATTCAAACTCACAACTTTAGTGGTGATAGGCATCGATTGCACAGGTAGATGTAAATCGAACTACCATCCGGTCACAACTACAACGGCCCCTATCAAGCATTAAACTATTAACCATCAGACATTAGTCCATTCTTTATTACCTATTAGCCCATATATAGTCTTGTTATCACATTTGTTCTCAGAACATGTAACTTTACATATATCATTTTGAATGTCCTGACTAAAGTTTCTCTGTAAATCTCAATTTGGTTTTTAAGACAAAACTATTTACAGTGACAAATCGGTCTGCCATTGTGTCATTCTCATCAAATAAAAGATACTTTACAATACTTTTTAACACTTTTTAATGCAGAGTAATGGATCTTACTTTCACTCTAGTTATTTCCAAAATGCAGTAATGTCAATTTGTCTTACATAAATTCAATTCCAGTAATATTTGGTTCAGTGAGAGAAGACAAATGAAAATGTTTATTGTCATCAATTTTTCCCTGATTTGATTTATTTTCAACTACATGTACTCCAGAATAAATTGTTTTTATAATATGGAATAATAACTGTTGAAATTGAGCAAGAATTGAAAGATTGGAATTAAAACATGCCAATGCTCATTTCATTATAGAAATATTTATTGACATACTACTAATATGGTTATTTGTCAAATAAAAAACAGTAAACACAACAAAGACAGAGAAAACTAATGTCTATACTGCATGCAACAGAGAGAACATAAAATATGTGTTAAACCAACAAATAATTATAATTAAGATTCAAGTCAATTAACCAATGGGATGCAGTTCCAGTAAAAACCAGTTTTCCTGATCATAATCTGTGATCGTTAATCGATCTTTAGATATATGTGTATGTTTTGTAGATCGTTGTTTGTCCTTTTTCTTTCGGTCATTGTGTTGTCTGCCCTTCTTTGACTTACAGATTCTGATTATCCCTTTGGTATCTTCAAACTCTTCTATACTTAAATGAAACTTTCCTTCCTAAATTCATATTTATTCAGTCTTTTAAGTAGAAAAAAATTTGTTTTTTTTTCCAAAAAGATTTCTTAAAAATTGCTATTCACACTCCACCTTTAGGGTTAAATTTTAATTATCTTGTATAATGCTATGATTATTTTGTTTTAAAAATATCTGATAACTTCACTTTTGACAATAATTCTTATTTTCATAATTGATTTGCAATACACAGTTAAATGATTAAGAATCTGCAAATACCTTGTCTTGTGGTTTATAGAAAGCCACAACGAAGCACCACAGCAAGTCTGGGCAACGAAATTAGGGAATATTTAATCTAAAGACTGTCATGTTAAGATGAATTGAGAGAGGGTTTTAGTCAAATGAAAAGCCTAAGGTATTAACAGCATTTATTATGTGAAGTGCTTCTTTGTGTCAAACTGACATCTTTATAAAATTACTTCACTTAAGCTGATTAAATCTAGCTTCTCCACAAATTGGCAACATACAGAATTCCTTCCTCTTGACACTTTCTTACTCTGCCATTCTTTAATTTCCAATTCATTTTCAATTTTCATTCATCTATTGCAAAAAAAAATTGGCCAGCAGGGACGAAATGTTTTGTGGAAGTCTTGGGCAAGTCTACTAGAGTTGACAACTTCCTCTACAGAATGTTTCTACGAGCAGGAAGAGAGAACATATGATAAATGAAATATGGCAAAGAGTTGAAGACGGTGATGAATGAAGACTAATAGTAAATATTTCTATTGTCTTCAGCAATCATCTAGCTTGTCTGAACAAATTAATTCATGCATTCTGAAAATCATTCATCTCACATTTCAACATCAAAGTATGTGCACAAGCATAGAAGATGCAAAATTACAGTTGATGAATATTTGTAGATACAAGAGAGTATTGGCTGTAAAATTAGAGTTTACATTTACTGTGATATAAGACAATATAAGATGTAAACATATAGTAGGTGTTTTTTTATAGATACGAAACAGCTTAATGCCAACTCAATAATTTTTCAGCTATGTCCTGGCGAGATCAAGTTAATTTTCCATGCGATGATGATGAAGTCTGCTTTGTACTAGAGCAACACACTTAGTTGGATTTTTATAGTGCTAGGTCACTGAAACTAGTCCGCAGAAAGACATTTCGCCCCATTCAGGACACATTTTCCTGATTCCAAGCCAACCAGTCTTTGCTCTTTCTCCTTAATGCTGTGTGCTTATCAGAGAAATAAAGGAAAGAGGAAATAAGGATAGTGTAAGTTTGTGTTGGTTTTTGACTTAACTTTTGTCATAAGACTATTCTATATTAATATATTCTACTACTTCATAACATACCATTAATAGTGGAAATGATTCACACACTTCTGTTGTCAAGGAAACAATAAACATGATTTAATATGTCCATTACTTAAAATGTAATATTACATAGATAATTTCTTCTCTTTTATAGTTACAGAACGGCAATCAAAAACTCTTTTTCCCCCCCTCTACGATTCCTAATTATATTTAATATACATGAACTATGATAGATATAGATTAACGGCAGTAATGAAGGTAGAGACAGACATTATTGCTAGAATCACACACAGAGTCCAATAGGACAAGCTGTGATACTTGTGATAATAAATGTCGAGACCTTCAAAACTGACATTATTGTTTTTATCGGCAAGGTCATAATGTGTCTGACTCAAACTGACCGATAATATTCAGTATCATGGTCGTTCCCTCGATACTGAAACTATCTCTCAGTAAGATCAAAGTAAAAACTTTCAAAATTAGATAATTACAAATTTATTCTAATAACTCTAAGGAGAGTTGTGTTTCTTGAATAAGTTGTTGTGAACATAACATTAAAAGAATCCAAGGTTTGTTTCTAGATACAATGTATAGACAATTAGAAACTAGTGAGTTATATGTGTTTGTCTTAAAAAATTACATACAATTTATCTTCACAAATATTTGTCAGAGGGAAAGAAAACATTTATATTTGCTACAAAAAATGTCACATCCATGTGATATGTGATATATACCCCGTAATTCAAACAAATCTGATTTAAATAACAGCTTTAATATATCAAAGGAAAAGGTTAAAATAGACATCTGTTTGTATTGTGTGAATGTGTGGTAAAGTGGTTTTAGGGATAAATTAAATATTTATAACCCTTTTTTGTTGCAAAAAGACTATAAATTCTAAAAAAAATCCATAGAGAATTACCAGCATTTTAAACAAAATCACTTTAATGTTCACACAAGGGAAATATTCAATGTATTATTTTGTTTTATACTTTATTCTGTTACATTTTACATGTAAAGACAACAACTTATCAAGTTTATTACAATCAAATCTCTATAATGAACATTATTGAGGTAGTGATGAAAAATCGAAATCTATATGATCACAATAGGGAAATTCTAAATTGTGTGCTTCATCCGAGACTTTATTATATGATACATTTATAAAGGATTACACAATTATTTCCCCACTGTAAGGTTGGTTTGGTTTATGGTGTTAACGCCACTTTCAACAATATTTTATCTATATCGTGGCAGTCAGTTTTATTGGTGGAGGAAAAAGGAGTACACGGAGAAAACCATTGACCTGTCGCAAGTCACTGACAAACTTTATCACATAATGTTGAGTCGCAAGTCACTGACAAACTTTATCACATAATGTTGTGTCGCAAGTCACTGACAAACTTTATCACATAATGTTGTGTCGCAAGTCACTGACAAACTTTATCACATAATGTTGTGTCGCAAGTCACTGACAAACTTTATCACATAATGTTGTATCGATTACACCTCACCATGAACGAGGTTTGAACTCACAACTTTAGTGGTGATAGGCACTGATTGTACAGGTAGTTGTAAATCCAACTTCAATACGATCACGACCAAGACAGCCCCTCCCACTGTAAAGAGTTGGGTGATTTTCATTACATAGTATCACTGGTCAACAACTGGTTACAGAGGTCTGACTTGTTCAAAGACATTCTGGCTCTCACAACCCTGCACTGAAGTTACTGAAAACATATCTATATGAAATGGAGGCATTTGATAGAAGTAAACAATACAGATGTGTGAAGTACAGTTAACAGCATACACCTCTGGAGGACAATCCTCTCCAAGTGAACATTAGGATATAAAATCATATATAAAACAGAAATCTTATAGAACAGTTGATAGTTTACGTTGCACTTAGACCTCTTCTCACACATTCTAATACTATGACGTCATGAAAAAGTAGTCAGACAAAAAACATCTCATGGAACGTTGTGTTATCTTTTATCACCACAGTGTGGTGATACAACATCTTGTATCAGACAGGCTACTCTCATTAATTACACAGGAAAACTCACATAATGCTAAATCAAGAAATGTTCATGTAACATTGTGTGATTCTTTCATCACAACATCCTGTATCAGACAGACTAGTTTTTTTAATTACGTTATCAGTACAGTTGTACATAAATATAAACAATAGCCATAGTAACAAGATGGTGACCAGGACACAATGTACAAGCTACAACACTACGTCACTAGTATAGCCACCTCTCTAACAATAGCTACAACACTACATCACTAGCATAGCAACCTTTCTAACAATAGCTACAACACTACGTCACTAGCATAGCAACCTCTCTAACAATAGCTACAACACTACATCACTAGCATAGTAACCTCTCTAACAATAGCTACAACACTAGTATAGCCACCTCTCGAACAATAGCTACAACACTACATCACTAGTATAGCCACCTCTCTAACAATAGCTACAACACTACACCACTAGTAACCTTTCTAACAATAGCTACAACACTACATCACTAGTATAGCAACCTCTCTAACAATAGCTACAACACTACATCACTAGCATAGCAACCTCTCTAACAATAGCTACAACACTACATCACTAGCATAGCAACCTCTCTAACAATAGCTACAACACTACATCACTAGTAACCTTTCTAACAATAGCTACAACACTACATCACTAGTATAACAACCTCTCTAACAATAGCTACAACACTACATCACTAGTATAGCAACCTCTCTAACAATAGCTACAACACTACATCACTAGCATAGCCACCTCTCTAACAATAGCTACAACACTATGTCACTAGCATAGCAACCTCTCTAACAATAGCTACAACACTATGTCACTAGCATAGCAACCTCTCTAACAATAGCTACAACACTACGTCACTAGCATAGCAACCTCTAACAATAGCTACAACACTACATCACTAGTATAGCAACCTCTCTAACAATAGCTACAACACTACATCACTAGCATAGCAACCTCTCTAACAATAGCTACAACACTATGTCACTAGCATAGCAACCTCTCTAACAATAGCTACAACACTATGTCACTAGCATAGCAACCTCTCTAACAATAGCTACAACACTACGTCACTAGCATAGCAACCTCTAACAATAGCTACAACACTACATCACTAGTATAGCAACCTCTCTAACAATAGCTACAACACTACATCACTAGCATAGCAACCTCTCTAACAATAGCTACAACACTATGTCACTAGTATAACAACCTCTCTAACAATAGCTACAACACTATGTCACTAGCATAGCAACCTCTCTAACAATAGCTACAACACTACATCACTAGCATAGCAACCTCTCTAACAATAGCTACAACACTACATTACTAGTATAACAACCTCTCTAACAATAGCTACAACACTACATCACTAGTATAGCAACCTCTCTAACAATAGCTACAACACTACATCACTAGCATAGCAACCTCTCTAACAATAGCTACAACACTACGTCACTAGCATAGCAACCTCTCTAACAATAGCTACAACACTACATCACTAGTATAGCAACCTCTCTAACAATAGCTACAACACTATGTCACTAGTATAGCAACCTCTCTAACAATAGCTACAACACTACGTCACTAGCATAGCAACCTCTAACAATAGCTACAACACTACATCACTAGTATAGCAACCTCTCTAACAATAGCTACAACACTATGTCACTAGTATAGCAACCTCTCTAACAATAGCTACAACACTACGTCACTAGCATAGCAACCTCTAACAATAGCTACAACACTACATCACTAGTATAGCAACCTCTCTAACAATAGCTACAACACTACGTCACTAGTATAACAACCTCTCTAACAATAGCTACAACACTACATCACTAGTATAACAACCTCTCTAACAATAGCTACAACACTACATCACTAGCATAGCCACCTTTCTAACAATAGCTACAACACTACATCACTAGCATAGCAACCTCTTTAACAATAGCTACTACACTACGTCACTAGCATAGCAACCTCTCTAACAATAGCTACAACACATAAAACAACACAACCCTTCTAACTTTAGCTACAACACATAAAACAAGACTAGCATATCAACCCTTCTAACAATAGCTACAACACATAAAACAACACAACCTTTCTAACTTTAGCTAAAACACATAAAACAAGACTAGCATATCAACCCTTCTAACAATAGCTACAACACATAAAACAACACAACCTTTCTAACTTTAGCTAAAACACATAAAACAAGACTAGCATATCAACCCTTCTAACAATAGCTACAACACATAAAACAACACAACCTTTCTAACTTTAGCTAAAACACATAAAACAAGACTAGCATATCAACCCTTCTAATAATAGCTACAACACATAAAACAACACTAGCATACACAACCCTTCTAACAATAGCTACAACACATAAAACAACACAACCTTTCTAACTTTAGCTAAAACACATAAAACAAGACTAGCATATCAACCCTTCTAACAATAGCTACAACACATAAAACAACACAACCTTTCTAACTTTAGCTAAAACACATAAAACAAGACTAGCATATCAACCCTTCTAATAATAGCTACAACACATAAAACAACACTAGCATACACAACCCTTCTAACAATAGCTACAACACATAAAACAACACAACCTTTCTAACTTTAGCTAAAACACATAAAACAAGACTAGAATATCAACCCTTCTAACAATAGCTACAACACATAAAACAACACAACCTTTCTAACTTTAGCTAAAACACATAAAACAAGACTAGCATATCAACCCTTCTAATAATAGCTACAACACATAAAACAACACTAGCATACACAACCCTTCTAACAATAGCTACAACACATAAAACAACACAACCTTTCTAACTTTAGCTAAAACACATAAAACAAGACTAGAATATCAACCCTTCTAACAATAGCTACAACACATAAAACAACACAACCTTTCTAACTTTAGCTAAAACACATAAAACAAGACTAGCATATCAACCCTTCTAATAATAGCTACAACACATAAAACAACACAACCTTTCTAACTTTAGCTAAAACACATAAAACAAGACTAGCATATCAACCCTTCTAATAATAGCTACAACACATAAAACAACACTAGCATACACAACCCTTCTAACAATAGCTACAACACATAAAACAACACAACCCTTCTAACTTTAGCTACAACACATAAAACAAGACTAGCATATCAACCCTTCTAACAATAGCTACAACCTTCTAACATTAACTCCTGAGCAATAACTCTTCAGAATTATATACATCTTTAGGGAGAATACTGTCATTTTCATTTCCTCATCTTGATTCGATGAGGACAAGTTGATGGGGGATAAAAAACATAATATATGTATTCTAGGAAATACTTGAATGCATCTTAAGACAAGACCCCCAGATGAACCATATATTATCATTGTTTATAGCATTCATGGCTGACCACTTCCAATTTACACAATAACAGTTTATCACCTGTTTGGGAATGAATCCCATACATCACCACAGTGGATGAGAAACTATTTGTGAATAGATTGCTTTCCTCCTGTAAAAACATCCAATAACTGGAGAAACTTATTATAGTATACACCACCACATACAAATATCAGTGAAATATGGCACTCTCTCCAACTCATGTCTATTTCTACTGAAGCTATTTAATCATAGAAGTCTCCCTGGAATCAGGTTATTGTTCTGTACATACATCTGTTCTTAAGATTTGGGGTTGTCACCTTGAATGGTATAAACAATAGTAACAAGATTAGCTCCTGTAAGAATTCCTGTGGTTAGGGTTTCATTTTTAGAATGGACAGCATTACTGATTTATTGAGGTTCTGTGAACTTGGTTAGATAAACAATGGCATCAGGTCATATTTTGTTTTTACATGATAATCTGAATCATTTGTGAAGTAGACTTGCCATAAGTCCATATAAATATTGTCAACAATTATTATTATTTGTTGTAATAGAACCTACTATCAATACTTGTAAATATGATACTACAGTAGTCCCTTCTTATTAGGCCACTCTCAACAAAGGCTGCCTTTTTTTTATCATGTCAGATTGTAGACCTCTTAGATAGTAAAATACATGTACTAATAATTGTGCCTCTCAAAAGAGGCTACTCCTATGAGAAGGCAACTTTTTCATTGCAGAAGGGATGGCCTTATAAGAGAGGGGCTATAGACTACAGTATCATGTTAGTAGCTTTGGTGGTTGAACAGGAGGAAACCACAGACTGACCATTAGTAACTTACACCTCCTCAAAATTATTTAGTAGTTACTATCAAGTGATCATATAAATAATATAGTTTGGAATTTTGAGTTTTGTATAGTTCTGTGTTAAATATTCAGAGAATGAGCTGTAATCACAAAAATAATGGAACTAAAGATAGTCCAACAAAATGTATGTTTCAATCAAAGTTTGAAAGAATAACATTTTTCATGAAAAATTTAAAGTTTTAAAGATATCGTGGGAAATAAACAAACGAGATCTATCTTCATTAATAATCACAACCAGTAGGTAGATAGAGTTTTAAGACACCTGGATAAAGATTACATATCTATTTTTTGAGAGGGTGATACGGGGGCGATATCTTCATTTTACCATTTGTTACAACTGAGATAATACAAAATGTTATATCATATATTTACTACAGAAAATTAGTTTACCATAGATCATACAAATAATTCTAACCAATAACAAAATCTGTTGTAACAATTAACACAGACTGTCTTCCCATGCCATATATTTACAAAGACTGTCTTCCCAATCCAATAAATTAAATAGACTGTCTTCCCTACCAAACAATTAACACAGACTGTCTTCCCATGCCATATATTTACAAAGACTGTCTTCCCATGCCATATATTTACAAAGACTGTCTTCCCATGCCATATATTTACAAAGACTGTCTTCCCAATCCAATAAATTAAATAGGCTGTCTTCCCTACCAAACAATTAACACAGACTGTCTTTCCTGCAGTGTTCGCCAAAAACTTCTTTAACCACTAGACATCTGGGCCAGTGACTTGCTAAAGTTACTAGACCGAATCAGTGCACACTAGACCGAAGATATTTTTACTTCCCAGCCCCAGTTTTGTCCTTAAAACTGTTTTTCGCAGTATGTACAATACATCATTTGTTCATGTTCATTGTAGCGTAGCCAAGGGCGATCGGTGGTCCAGTGGAGCTTAAAAGACCGTGATCTTTTCTGTTCATATTGTTTTTTAGCCTGTAACACCTCCTCTGGTGTTCTAGAGAGCTTTATCAACTTCTTCCCCGGAATAGCACCGTCTTGCCACTTCAAGTCCATGTTGATTTATCGAAACCATAAACAACTAAAAACCAACACAAGTCATAATGACAGAGCACTATCCATCATGATTCATACTGGGGAAAGTGGTAAATAATATTGATTTTCTTTATTTTTACTCATAAAAAGTAAAAATTATATCTTGTTAAAGATTATTTTCAAGTTTTAACATTTAACTTTGCAACATGACGACTTGTTGTACTTTATTGCCTGTCGAAATGCGATGGGATTTAGATGCATCTTACGACTGGTTGCCGAAATGAAAATGCCTAAGTACCCACAAATCGCTATATTTGAAGGTACCAGTTATTAGGTTAAGGTCATTTTTATGAGTAAACAAGCCCGCGACTATTTTTGGATGAAAATAAAAGAAAATTATCACATTAACGATTCAAAATTTTCGTCGAGTCAATCAGAAAAGGTATTTAGCTACAATTGGCTACTTTCAAATTCACTAGACCAATCGGGCCACCAGCAACACCATACAACTAAACCGATATCATTTTTAAAAGACACTGGCTTCGGGCTACCGCTTAACGTCGAACACTGTTCCTGGCAAACTATTTACAGAGACTGTCTTCCTTACCTAATAATTTAAATAGGCCGTCTTCTCTAGCCAACTATAGTCAAACCTGTTTTAGTGACCACCTCTATTAAGCAATAACTTGTTTTATGCGACCTTAATTTTTATTTCCCTTCACATGTGACCACATTTCACTGTTCCCTTGGAAGGTCACATAAGACAAGTTTGACTGTATAAATAGGAATAGGACGTCTTTACTACCAACAAAATTATGTTTCCCATAGCCAACTATTTACATATGAGCAAGAATATGGTATTTGAACTTTTGGTTTCTTTTGGTATCCAAATGGTTAAATACTAAAACTTAAATATTTCACACGTGGAATATGATTATATCAACACTGTACAAAAGAAACAAGTGATATCAAGGGAAAATATTTACCCATCTTTTTAAACATTTTTATCGTGACAGGAAACCAAATGCTTATTACAAGTTATGGTAATAAACATTTGGTTTCCTGTCGCGATGAAAATGTATGAAACGGCACCATCTAAGACCATTTGGGTTTTTTCTTGGTTATTTAATGCATTTATATACCATTTTAAATATTAAAGTTGCATATTTTTTTTTATTTTTAACGCGACAGGATACCACAAGCACTGTATCGGAGTTATAATATTATTATACAAAAATTGTATAAATGTTCCCAAAATCACACTTCCATTACACGTGGTTCACTTGTGACCGGAAGTTCAATTGGGCGGAAATTGTAAATCATACTAATTTATCTAATCTTTAAATTAACGTTTCTTTTTGGATGACATGTAACGCATAACGTAACAGGTGGATGATTGAATAAAAAAAATAGAAAATGAAAAGCTTAAATGTAAACATCCGTGATTAATCTATTTAAACATCTCACGAGAGTTTATTTATGCTAATCGTTGTTATGGCGACTGTTAGAAAAAGGAGATAACACAACTTAAAATAGCGTTACGAAATCGGAAACCAATGTAACGTGCAATATATGACACCTGTAACAGAAATACTTACTCTGCTCAAAATTTTCTTCTCTCCATTCTTCATTATCAATGTTTGTCAATATTTTAACGGCTAGCTTACATTTTTGTATGTCACAGTTGTGTGGAAATCCAACTCCGTTATGCAGTTCGGAGACGAAAATAACGATAAGAAACGACGCATAAAAGTACGAAGATGGACATTAAAAATAATTTTTATTCATAAAATATTTACAATATATCAATGGTCACCATTCATCTAACACACCAACCAACCATTTGGCCATAGAATTACAACATATATCAAAGAAATATCCAATTTTATCAGTTTTCTATCGTTATCAGAAACGGTTCAAATACCATATTCTTGCTCATATCTTACATAGGATTCTAAATATGATACCTTCGCTAGCCAACAATTTACATTAGAAGGCTGTCTTCTACATAAATCTTGGCGAGTACAAGTTTCATTTTAATGAGATGATGATTATGATGTCTGCCTTGTACAAGACCAACATGCTAACTTTGATTTTTATAGTCCTAGCTCACTGTAACAACAGTCCACAGATAGACTTGTCGTTCCACTGTGGCACATTATCCTGATTCCATACTCTTACTCCTTAATGCTGCATGCTAAGTGGAGAAGCAGCAAAAACCAATTTTATAGTCTTTGGTTTGACCCGATCAGGGATTGAACCCATGTTCTACCACACTCCAGGTGAGCATGTTAACCATTACACTTTTCACAAGGTATTCATTCTAAAATGATGAAATGGGATAACTCCGTGAATGACATCTATTTGACATATTAAACTTACTTTGTCTGTAAAAAAAAAGATACATTAAGAATCATTCAGATCTGATAAATTGGTGTTTTTAAGTTGATCTAAATGTTGACCTTTTTGATGCTGTATAATTAGATTTCATTCAATATTTCCCTACTTCATCTCATTTCCTTTGTATCATGTATATTTCTGTGTGGTGGCTGTCAATCAAATCCTTCCTATAATTTACACCTAATTTCATGGCTATGAGTTGATGCTGTGGTCATTTTCTATAACAATCCAACCAAAACAAAATAGAAATAGCAAGTAAAAAAATTAATGACTACGCTTTCTGAACCAATCTCTAAAGATCATTCCTCTACTGCCTTTAAGGTTGTCATTTGACAATCAGTTTTACAAACCAGATTAAACCTCTTTACAGACAAAGTGAAATTCCACAATTTGCGTTTAGAAATTGAATTCCTGATACAATAGAAAAACTAATTAATTTGAATATCTTTCAGCATTGAACTAAATTCCCCGGAAAAAAATAAATGAAATCTCAATTCCAATCTGACAGTTGCATCACATCAACTAAAAAGTAATTAAAAAATTTGATCTCTTAAAGTTGAACCTATTGCTGTTCAAGTCTACACAGTGAGGAATACAGATTTCAGAGAAATAAGGCTTTGGAGTACATTCATATTTTCAAAATTATGTGATATTTGCTTTTTCGGGACCCATTGAAAGATTTAAAATAAATATTTGCTCAAATATATTTCCATTTTTAATTAATTTAACATTCTGCCAAGGTTTGTGAAAAAAAAAAAAACCTTAAATACACTTTGTTTTTAATCATATAGTGTCATGTTATTTCATCTGATCAAATATTAGTGGTTTTAACATAATTATACAAAGTGACACCATATTTTGAGAGACTTTATGAACATTATTTCCAAAATAAAGAACAAAATTATGAGGAAAGTCCCAGCTTTTCTTTATCAACTCTTCTCATTATGTTTGTTTGTTTTTATTATTATAAACAAATCTAAAAATTCCACCAAAAAATCTCTAACTATCAAGACTTTCACTACAAAAACACTGACAACCATGTTTTTACTGAAGCACCTTGTAAGTACTTTAGGCAAAGGTATTCTATATTCTGCATCATCCTTTCAAAAGCCAGCTAAAATAATTGGGTAATTAAAACTATTGTTACTGTGTTATGTCAAACTAAAAGTCAATCTGAAAGATTGAATCTGGTTTAAATCAAATTTAGTAAATGACTTATCCTTCATTCGAATCGTTTTATATATAGGGGTTTTGTTTGTTTAACATTGACTTTTCGGCCATTGTTTGTATAGGAAGTGTAACCTGGGATCATTCGGTCAGATGTTCTCCCTAATATCAAACGGTAAAATGAAGATGAAACATAGACAGACGATGTAAGACAACAAAAATATTAAAGTCACAAATAGATGATGGGTATATGGTGCTTAATGCCACTTTCAACAATATTTCAGTTATCTTGTGGCAGTCAGTTTTATAAATGGAGGAAACCGGAGAAAACAACCGACCTGTCACAAGTCACTAATGTAGGAAACCGGAGTATCCGGAGAAAACCACAGACCTGTCACAAGTCACTGACAAGAGTTTATCACATAATGTTGTATCCAGTATACATCGCAATGAACGGAGTTCAAATTCACAACTTTATTGGTGATAGACACTGCTTGCATAGGTAGTTGTAAATTCAATTACCATATGATCACGACCACAACTGCCCAAACACAAGTAGAAAGTCCTTTATAAATATGTAGAGGTAACATAAACCAAGCAAGGTAAACAACTCTGGTCCCATTAGAAATAAAGATGGCAGCCAAGCAAGGTAAACAACTCTGGTCCCATTAGAAACTAGTATTACTGTGAGCACAGCTCACTAAGATATACCCCCCACTCCCCACATCTGTCCAACCTATTTCCATAACCAAAATATTACTGATTGTTCCGACCAAAAATGAAAGGGACTCTCCTCTCTTCACCGGTAAGCTGCTGATAAAATTTCAAAACATTCTGAGAAACACTACTCATGTTATCATACGACATCGTGTAAAAATCCTATTTTCCGTCATATCAAGTCCAATAACTCTGGAACGGCAAAAGTGAAAATCGTCAAAAATGAAAGGGATCCTCGTCTCTTCACCGGAAAGCTGCTGATAAAATTTCAAAACATTCTGAGAAACACTACTCAAGTTATCATACGACATAGGGTAAAAATCATATTTTCCGTCATATCAAGTCCAATAACTCTGGAACGTCAAAAGTGAAAATCGTCAAAAATGAAAGGGATCCTCCTCTCTTCACCGGTAAGCCGTTGATTAAATTTCAAAACATTCTGAGAAACACTACTCAAGTTATCATACAACATAGGGTAAAAATCCTATTTTCCGTCATATCAAGTCCAATAACTCTGGAACGGCAAAAGTGAAAATCGTCAAAAAAGAAAGGGATCCTCCTCTCTTCACCAGTAAGCAGCTGATAAAATTTTAAAAGATTCTAAGAAACACAACTCAAGTTATCGTACGACATAGGATTTGTCTACAGACGGACGGACATGGTGAAACCAGTATACCCCCCTACAACTTTGTTGTGGGGGGTATAATAAAGATGGCAGCCAAGCAAGGTAAACAACTCTGGTCCCATTAGAAATAAAGATGGCAGCCAAGCAAGGTAAACAACTCTGGTTCCATTAGAAATAAAGATGGCAGCCAAGCAAGGTAAACAACTCTGGTCCCATTAGAAATAAAGATGGCAGCCATGTAATGTTAAATCTCTATAGAGAGGGTCAATGATGTATTCATTTAATAGTCAAAGGAGGATATAAAACATGGACTATTAATCTTGTGATGGAGTATAGTATTGGATTTATAATACCAAAAAGGTCAAGAATGGACATATAAAAAAATAAGTACCATATTTCGGAAAAGTGGTTCATGTGACAAGGACAAAATCTGTATTTAAGGATTTAAAAGTGCACTTACAATCAATATACAATCTGTAGTTCCAGACTTTTAAATTTAATGACAAGGATGGGTTTTTAATTGAAAACTTAGATAAAAGTGCAAATATAAATGTATTGAGAAAAATCATTGATCAATATGTAATCTGTAGTTCCAGGTCTAAACTTCCTTTTAGACTCATGGATCACTACCAGTTCAATGATGCTACAATCATTTAACATATATTTTTTGCAACAGTAGACAACTGTCCACCGTCATACAAAAACAAAATGTCAAAAAATTAAGGCTTATTTCCGTAGTGGGGGATCTTTTTATATCAAGTGAAAAAGATGAGTATAAAAGGGGTGGAATGCTATGAGAAGGCCGTAATAAAAGCAGAGACTCTGAAATATTGGACTGGGTAGTAGTTTTAATTTCTTTACTCAATCAAACTTATACATTAATTGTCTATTACTTGACAGACAAGTAACTAAACTAAAATGATACAGTAGTCTAATGATAGATCAGGTTAAAATTGTTCATATATCAGTTACCTTAAGAAATCATGGAAACAAAAAAGCATTTTTTTTTTATTCTAACAAATTTGTGTAATTCTAACTCTATAATTTTGCTATTCTTTTTAATGATGATATATTGTGTGTTATAGTGATTTAGTTCATATCTTTAATTTACATAAAGTACAGATCCATATTACATTGTATATACTAATACACTTCAAAATCAATAATTTATGGCTTGAATGACTAAAAAATGCTTTGAAATGCTACCCACAGGTGAAATTTAAGATCTCCCTTGAAACGATTTCAACCAAATAAGATAAATCCTTTTATTTATAGAAAATATCAATACGGACAGCCAATAGACAATTTAAACTTTCTTTTTATAAATCCTTTAATATCAAACAATAACTTCAATAAATGACGGACATTTCTTCTTTCATCTCAGATTTAGTATATCTAATGTTATCTATTATTCCTGTTAAAATTTCTCCCCAGCACATTATTACCAACTTCCAAAACATAAAATGTTGGCGCCTTGCATCACGTTATACTTTCCTAACAACTTAAACATTTTATAATGTCTGATGCAGGGAGCCCCTTATTACATTATAGCACTTTCTTTAAAAGGTTTAATATGATATACAATACTTTTTCCGCTAAAAATTCGCTAAGGGAATAAAAAATTCATTAATCTGATAAAAAAGAAAGATCTATAAGGAAAAGGAAATTTTCCTATTAAATATGCATCGATTTATAATTTTTTTACCGTCTACATCTAGTCAGGGAAACAGTATAGATAGAATTCTATGTCATCAACAAAACCTACATCTACCATTTCAAAGATTTACAAAAAAGAAATGCCTCATAACTCCTCTAATTAGATTTAACACCGTATTGATTGGCAATCAGACAAACGGAAGAATACACGATTTAATCACGATGATTTTTATATCATAAACTGTGCCAATCACCATCAATACTATACATTTGTATATTGATTGGTGAATAAATATGACAAAACAGGGGCAGCTTAAAACGACCTCTTGGAGCTAAGATAAAAGAGAATTACTTGTCACAGGGGATCTAAGTACATAAAGGTTACCCATGGTGGTCGTTCATCAACAATGCTTGCCCTCAACACTTGACAAATATTAAAATAAAACATCAACTTTCTTATTAACTTGAGAACAAACTAATAACAGAAACAATCCCCTTATAATTCATGAAGATTTCAATTAACGGCACCCAATTAAATTTTCCATTCTGGTTTTCATTTTGTAATTGAAAACCAAAAATTAAAGAGCACTCCAGATTAACGAATTTATGTCAAATGAACAATTAAGTCGACATTTATATAAAAATATATAATTATTTGTACAATGATGGTGCTTTATTCAAGTAATTTTTCACCTTATACTTAGGGAAGTAAAATCTATGCAACACTGTGGGGTGAAGTATTTCTAACTTGTGAGTTCATTAATGTTGGCATTGGTGGTTTTTTTCAAACTTGTAAGGACATGATGGAAAACAAAATTGTGGATTCAAATGTGAATTTAATGTGCTCCTCTCATTTCTTATTTTATTCAGCATAAAAATAACTCAACAATTTTATGTGTTTAAACATATTATAATATTTTAAGGATATGCCTTTCATGGGTTATAAAATGAATGAGTTGATTTCACAAAATAGGTAGCAAAATGTTGATGAAAACTTACTAAATTTCAGAATATTGCAACATTGTTCATAGTTTTTATATATAAGCAAACATTTAGTAAAGTTTCAAGAATCCAAGTTCTACATGGTAGGAGATGTTCATGTAGCATTATACTACTACCCTGATTTACATTCTGAGCAACCCAGACAATAAAGGGATTTCTCATTTTTTGTTACTATGGCAATGCTTTTCATTATTCTACTACATTACATCCTTGACAAATACTATTCATAAATACTATAATTTTTAAAACAAGTTCATAACATGCTTACATTGATAATTTGTTGGTTGACCTTATAGGTCACCATGACTAATATATTACTACAGTGGATGTTGATGATATAGTTAAATCATTCTGACATGTGATCATCTATCACAATTTGACTATTAATTTAATATTTATGATAAATTGCTATAAATAAATTAAAACTACCAATTTTTGATCCTCAGATTAATGGCAGATATTCTCATCTTGTACATTTAGCTACCACTGACCTAGGTGTTGTAATATTTCAGTTATAACAAATCTGTGCAGTCTTCCTGCAAACCCACTTGCCTTAAGCCTGGGACAAGTAAAACTGGATTCGGTCAAGTGAAAATTATTAAAGAATTTGTTTTTATCAAATAGAAAATTTCTCTAAATTTGGCTTTCGGGCAAGTAGGTTAAAAAAATTAAGGCAAAGACTTCTGCGTAGGTTTTTCCCCATTGCTTGATCCTGTAGTGATAGACTATAACGAAGGGAGAGGAGGTAATTCTATTATAGAGAAGGTAACATATCCAGTATACTGAATGTGTCCACTCTGTCACCAGTTATAGCTATACACAGTTGTTTTCACTATTTTGATTGGGCAAACTATTACATCAAGCAAGTTGTTGTTCCTGTTTGGCCTAATTTGCTAAATAAAAAACAAGTCCTGTCAAACTCCTTCTGGCAATGTCTAAAAACTAGATCTAAGTAAAATCATATGATTTTTCTATCTTTTCTTTATTGATGATATACTAACATCTAACAACATCCTGTTTGGGGTCATATTATGTAACCTCTCATCCATCTTTGACCGACCAATCATTTGCAAGAAAGTTAAACATATTGACCAATGAGACAACAGTTCTTGGTGTGTACTCAGATTTAATACCTAAAGAATTAGTAGGCTCATCGCTGATTGTTCTGTTGAAAAATAAGAACCTTGACGTGACCCAATACAGAATTTCATTAGATGTTAGTGTAAAGTATCACCAAAGAAAACAAAGAAAAAAAAAAGATACGAAAAAGATCTAATTTTAATTCTAACATGACCTAACTCTTTCCCTTTGTTAAAAAAAACCATAATTATTTCTTCGTATTATCTCATTAGCACATGCGCCGATGAATGTGACTGACGTTTCCATTGGCAGCATAAATTGTGACCCGAATATTACCAATAGAGGGCGCAGTATTATTCGAGTTACATAAATTGTGTGCGACATTTTCCGCAAGTGTATGTATAAATTACCGTCTTCCAATCAAAGTATACTACCGTATTTGTACTCTTAGACATATCAGAATCGAAATAAATCATGGAAGCCAGAATGTGTTTTGAGTTTTAACATGGATTGGTGGATATTAGTAAATTTTATCCCTCGTTTCTGGCTTGGGATAAAATACTAATATCTGCCAATCCATGTTAAAACTCCCAACACATTCTGGCTTCCATGATTTATTTCTTAATTAGACTGTTCATTTGTATGTTTTCTAATCTGTTTCTATAAAACAACATTCCTGTTTTAATTATTAGATCTTTACTACCCACTTAACAATGACAGAAATATTGTACTTTAACGTTGACACTTGCATGACCAACAACAATAACCTTCCATAATTAGTTACTTCCAATAAAAAAAACATTAGTTACCATTAATATAATCACTAGATTTCACTCAAAACCAATCAGAGATCTATGTTATAGAATGCTTCCTAATAAGCTTTGATTTAGTTGACAATGTGTTTATCTGAAAATTGACATGCAACTTTTATCTGGAAATGAAGCATATCTCATACTTCCTACACACAAGACAGAACATTAACTTATTTTTTTCTTGTTTTTGTTATAGTAGGTAGGGAAAGGTACTGTGGATAACAAAACTCTCAGTGAAATGGAGAATTATTTGTAACTAAATTAACCTGACCATATCTTAACATAAAGCTTAATTGAAATTTTGGTAATTAATAAATAAATAAAAAAATCTATTGGTCTGTTAAGAAAGACTTGCATCATCTATCCTGAAAAACCCTTCTAGTTGAAAAAAGCCCTCAACTCTGACAGACATGTAAAAACACAATAGGAGATGCATATCAGAGCATGATGAGGAGGAATATGGTAATGTTAGGTTAAATTCCATCAGTCATGGTAAGAGAGGTTGAGAGGTTTAGCAACTGTACAATCATGGATTGTACTTATATGTTATATCAGCTCCATCATTTCAGTTCTGCTATGCAGATGACACTAAAATGATATTATAAGAAATAGTATGATTACTGGAACAATTTTTTAATTTTATTCTGTCTGAAGGAAAATATCCTTTTATGAAAAAGTGCATTCAATAATATCAAATAGTTACACAAAGATTTCTGTAACTAATTTCTACGAGACCTTTAGTCTGCCATAGGAGCTAAAAACAGATTGACAGAACAATCTGAAAGAAGAAAAAAAAAGCAAATTAAGGTTGATTTTTTAAGTTGTGTAGTCACCTCCTGAGGAAGTTGTATTGAGCTGACAGACAAGTCAGAATAGGATGACAGCAGGCATTACAGTTAATTTGTCTGTGTCGAGCCATTATCAGGACAATTTCCAATAATGAACACCATCAACAAAGTGACCATAAATAAACCTTAATGGCCAACAGACCTAATCATACAGTTTTCTTTAGATCACCAAATCATTAAAGGATACTTAAATTTCTGCTTTTATTTCCAACCTTTCTCACTTAAGGCTGAGAG
Source organism: Bathymodiolus brooksi (assembly GCA_963680875.1). NCBI lineage: Eukaryota > Metazoa > Mollusca > Bivalvia > Mytilida > Modiolidae > Bathymodiolus > Bathymodiolus brooksi. The sequence continues at coordinate 58,369,483 of OY804578.1, forward strand.
GCAATCCTGTGGTTAGTTCACACTCCTATAGCTGATGGATAATTCTAGTCATACTTTGAACAATGGTAAAGAATTCAGGAGGTGACAATCATTAACATAGAGAAAAGATATGTCACTATCAGCTATTGTAAGGATATCAGTAGGATTTGGTCTTGTGTGGTGCTTCATGCCACTTACAGTTACGTTTCATATCATGGTGAAGTAATTCATGGCTAAGGATATCTCGCCATGACTAAAACATTGTTTGCTTGCCCCCACATTCTTTCTCCTTGTGAGAAAGATACCTTGTAATTTCCATTTTAAATGTAGAAGGATTTATGCCTGCATACTTTTCGATGAAATATTCAAAGTGAAAAGGGACAATAACTTCTTCAAACATGGTCTGATCAAACTGCTGTAATAACACGGGATTCTTCAATAGGTAGTAAGCATGCATGCAAAGTTTTAAGGACTTCCCGTTCAAAATGTAGGAGAAGTTTCGCAAACAAAGTTTGCTTTAAGAAATATTGACAATGGGAAATAACTCCTTCAAAAATAGTCTAATCAAACTGCTGGAAAGTTATTCTTCGTATGGTAATAAACAAAGCATGCAAAGTTTAGAGGTATTCAAAAATGTAGGAGGATTAGCGAATACAAAGTTTTTGTAAAGGAAGGAGAGAATAAATACATCATTCTACTTTTCAGAGGGTTAGGGTTTTGGTGTTTAACACCACTTTCAACAATTTTTCAGCTATATCGTGGTGATCAGTTTTACACCAGCGTACACAGAGAAAACCACCGACCTGGTGCAAGTCACTGACAAACGTTATCACATAATGTTATATCTACTTTTCAGAAAAATTAAAACTATCTACATTATTTCCCATAAAATTAATTAGGATAATAAGACTCCCACATCCTGACAGGGATCTACGTCAAAAACCTGACAAATATAGTTCCTTCTTCCTCATTAAAGAAAAAGTCAAGTAAGATTATATTGTGATATGTAGACTCTTTGACAAGAGGATAATACAGGAACATCACAAGATATTTTCTCTATTTCCCACAGTTAATGTCTTAACATGATCACATTTATTCAGATACATTTTGTGTATTCCCAATAGATTTATCATAATTTACGACCATGTACGTTACATTTGGCTATTCCCAACAGTTAACACCATTTAGATATATCTATGGACATTAAGCCATTAAATGTAACAATACTGTCTGATTTCCTCTATAATATATTATATCTAGTATCTTCAGGATTAAGCTATATAATATATTATATCTATGATGTTCAGGATTTTAAAAGTCATTATTCAGACTTATTAAATTATAAAGTTGTTTAAAAAATTAAAGTCATCAGTTGGGCTTGTCAAGCTGAGAGAGGATAATATTAAAGAATAGGTCAGTGTGAAATATATAGGGCTAGTATATAATAAAAGGCTTAATATACAACATATCTATATACTAAACTAATGCTTCTGCAAAATTTACTGTTATCTCTCTGTTCTTAAAAATGGAAGATCATATTATCATTATTTATCATGCATCAACATTTGAATTTCTAATGAAATATATCATGTATTTAGTGCTAACTGTGATATCTAATTAAATTTTAACATGCTTTTCTTTGAAAAAGCATGAGATAAATGGTTCGCCCCGAAATCTTTTCCTCTTCAAGAATTTCACGGTAAAAGAAACTGTACTCAATATTAAACTATCTATACTTAAATCCTTTTTATTAACAATACATACCATAATATAAAATAAATTACATTTTATCCTCGTGCTTCGATTTATAATTTTATTTTAATATATTGGTATGTAGTGATTTTTAAGGAAAGTCTGCATGTACATAAACATTATTGACTTTTCATTTGAAAGGACCGATTTTGTTTTGAACGTTTTATTTTTCTTATATTAGATCCTTCAATATGATGACTGCATTCGGCTGGACTAATCAAATCAAGCTATTCCAAATGTGAAATGTGTACGCTGACAATTTATTACGTTGCTATCATCAGAAAAACGTGGTGTCATGCAGGTAGATTCATATAAGTACATTAATGCATTACAATATTGTAAAATGCACCAAATATATATTACTGTTGCGGTTGAAAAACTTCTAAAGGATAGTCTTTAATGACCAGAATAATAAGCCACAATATAAACACATAAATCTTATCATATCATTCCATATAAAACTTGGTGAAGCTGAACATGTTGTGTTCGTGTAGGTTTTTGTTGTTGCGATATACTGTTAAAATTTAATCATCACATTTTTGATTAATTTGAATTTGATTTTTAATAAATCTTAATAAGATTAAACCATAGAACATAATGTGACACACTGTAAAGAGAGTTTATATAGAATACATCAGTCCATAGTTCTCCACAGAGGCAGTGATGTCATACAGGCATGTGGGCAATGCCCAGTGTGCCACTCAGATAAGCAACATAGTAATGCACACTGGGCTAACCTGATAGGTGGTGACATATTGGTATGCCGAGGCTTGTTCTAAGATCCAGTCTGCTTCAGGTTCTCCCCACAACAACACTGAGAATAGACACTGAAATATAAAGGGCTCTATCCAAACAGAAGTTGACAGACCACAGCTTTACAAAATTAGTTTATAATGTAATATATAGAACTTTGAACTTCTGTGAAAAAAAACCAACTTTATTATGTAATTAGAACATATGTCCCATCTAATGTTTTTAGTCCTCAACAGCTGCTCTGTATTTCAATCTTGTCAAATATTCCACCTATTTTAAAATTTATCCCATTTCAACAAATTATGAAAAGAAAGTATAAACAATGATGGTCAACAATTCCACCAATATCAACAAACCAAACAAACACCTCTCACCTCAAACCAGCATATTTTTCAAAGGGCTGTTTCATCTTCAAATACAGACATTCATTTCTGTATATTTTTGTTTATTTTGCCTATAGCATTAAACAATAACACATAAGCCAATATGAAAATATAACTTCACTAGACATGTTTCTGAAATAATCATGCAAGATTTGACCTTATATGTGTGTGTGTGTGCAATTGTGAATGTAATGGATCTCAAACCAATATATAATATTAAAGGGCCAATAAATAGGACAATATCCACCATCTCGGAAGATTTTATGCAAATATCTGTCTGCCAAACATTTGACCCTGCGAATAACATATGGTAGACTATGCATGGTATCCTAAATTTTGAAAGTTGCGAGAGAAAAAATAAGGTAAAAATAAACTTTTACTTTCAATTTTGTCATTTATTTTACTGTATTTGGAAAAAATAAGGTAAAAATAAACCTTTACTTTTAATTTTGTCATTTGGTTCACAGTACTACATAGACATCACACACTATTAATTATCTTCAAAACATTTGACAAACCCCCCTGCTTGGAAGCAAAACAACTTCAACACAATGCTGATAAAATTCAACAAGAACTCATTTATTAAATGACAAGAGTTATGTGTCTCTTAAACATGAAAAAATTCACAGTTTTTTTCACTGTCAAATGATTTTAAGAAAATTTCCCACGATTTGCTAACCGGTAAGAATGATGATATTGTGACATTTAAATCATATCACCTAACTTATCATGTACAGGTATATCAAGGTAAACACAGCACACCTGCCCCAAACCCAGCTATCTCATTGGTCCAGCAAAAACTATTATTCATTTCATAATATATCATACAGCTATATATTTCAATTTATTGCCAAATTCCTTTTCTGTATTACATTTTGTAATTGAATTTGATAAGTCAATAATATTTCATGCCCTTGAAAGTTTATATAAAATAAAATTTATGTTTGATATAAACAAATTCTAAATAATGTAATTTATTACAACTTTAAGGTCAATATCCCTCTTGCATATGTAACTGTTAGTTGACTTCGGCTATTCTATTTAGGTTCTTTGGTTTATTTGCTCCTAAAAACTTAAACCAGAGGCTCCCAGGAGCCTGTAATCGCTCACCTGGTTTTCAATTTGACATCTAAAGTTGATAGAAAATGGGGGTGTTACACATAATTTTGAAAGTGGGCCACCCAAAGATCATTTCAACTCAAATTTCTGAGCAAAAGATTTTCATGTGATTTTTATCTCATAATATTTCTAAACGGAATAAACTGACTGAAAAAATCTCACAGAAAAACCCAGAATATATGTTAAACTACTTATTGCCATATAGCTGCAGTTAAAATTTGAGTTCATTTTGATTTGTAATAAAGCCGAAATTGACAACTAAAGAAATTTCTATTTTTAGTAATAGCAGCCATTTTGAATGGAGGGCAGGGCTGTCGGACACAATTTTGAAATGGGACTACCCAAGGACTATCCCTACCAGGTTTGGTTTAATTTGGTTCAGCGGTTTCAGAGGAAAAGATTTAAATGTGATCTTTTATCAAAATATGCCTAATTTGCATAATCAGCATAAATCGGCTGAAAGACAAATTTCACAGAAAAGTCCGGAATATATATATGTTAAACTACTCATTGCCATGTAGCTGCAGTTAAAATTTGAGCTCATTTTGGTTTATACTAAAGCAGCAATGGACAATTGAAGAAATTTCTATTTTTAGTAACAGCAACCATCTTGAATGGAGGGCAGGGCTGTCGGACACAATTTTGAAAGGGACCCACCCAAGGATCATCCTTGCCAGGTTTAGTGTAATTTGGTTAGGCGGTTTCAGAGGAGAAGATTTAAATGTGATCTTTTATCAAAATATGCCTAATTTGCATAATAGGTATAAATCGGCTGAAAGACAAATTTCACAGAAAAACCCGGATTATATGTTAAACTACTCATTGCCATGTAGCTGCAGTTAAAATTTGAGCTCATTTTGGTTTATACTAAAGTAGCAATGGACAATTGAAGAAATTTCTATTTTTAGTAACAGCAGCCATCTTGAATGGAGGGCGGGGTCGTCGGACACAATTTTGAAAGGGACCCACCCCTGCCAGGTTTGGTTTAATTTGGTTCAGCGGTTTCAGAGGAGAAGATTTAAATGGGATCTTTTATCAAAATATGCCCAATTTGCATAATCGGTATAAATCGACTGAAAGAAAAATTTCATAGAAAAACCCGGATTATATGTTAAACTACTCATTGCCATGTAGCTGCAGTTAAAATTTGAGCTCATTTTGACTTATACTAAAGCAGCAATGGACAATTAAAATTTCATCTCCCCCTTTTTTTCTTTTAGCTTGGTGGCCATCTTGGTTGGAAGTCGGGATCACCGGACACACGGACGGACGACGGACGCTAAGTGGTGACAATAGCTCACATGACTGAGTCAGGTGAGCTAAAAATCATTAAACTTTCCAATCTACGGACTATGAGCCTACCTGATGAAGGTTATTCCATAAACTTGTGTTACTAAATTAGATATCTACATTTTTATTACCAGAACCTTAATATTGATTTAACTTGTACAAGACCAATAATCATATTTTTCATCTCATTTTTTTTTTTTACATTTTTCTTTTGTACTAAGTATTCAAAAACATTTCTATCCTGTATTCTTTTATAGTAGATAATAGCTTAAAATATTACACATTGAATAATGAAGACCCATGGACTTCAGGGGCGGATCCAGAGACTCTGTTGACCGGGGGGGGGGGGGGGGGGGGGGCTCAGTTAAGGAGCAATATTTTCATTAATTGATGTAACCAACTGTAGTCCCAAAGCGGTTCTGGCGTGTAGGTCGGTAAACCTTGTTTTCATTTCATTTAGCGTACAGTAGAGAAAAGGTAGTTATTGACTTCCTAAAGTAGTCTTCCGGACTCTCTGCTTCAACATTATCTCTCATTATTTGTCTCCCGCATATTCTAGGTTTTTTAACCTCTATGTCCAGCGGTTCACATATTTTAGCACTCCTCTCAAAACACTGGTGGTTGAATTGTTCAACATTTGCTCTGCAGTCTAGAGAGCTCTGAATTAAATTTACGCTTTTTAAGGCTCTGCCTATGTCAAGTGATCTCTCTTGTAGTGATCTTGTAGAGGACCTTTGTAAGTTGGAATAACTTGTGTCCGATCCAAATGGTATATAGTTAACAATAAAATAAGCTTAATCTAAATCTAGTGATCTGCTGAGCCCTTTCTTAAAAGCCAGGCACATTTGAACAATAACATTAACAATGGTTACGACAAAATCAAAGTTGCAAATGGAATTCAACAAAGAAGTTACGTCAGCTTCTTCTGGTCTGGTGTATGTGTGTTTTGGCAGTTTTGTAAAGTGCTCAAGGGTTTGAGCAATAGCAGGGAAAAAATATAATTTAAGTCTATTTTATTTCTAATTAATTTTATTTATATTATATGTATTTATATTTTCATTTAGAGTTTAAAATATGCTGTATTCATATATTTTCAAAACGGAAACTCGTGTATTTTTTTTTTTTTTTGTGTAATACAGCAACATTTGCCTTTAATTTTTTTGTAAGAATAAATGATATTTAAAAAAGAATTTCCTTGAAAGAGCCTCAATTTACAGGTGTTGGTGGTTATACCTATATGAAATTGTGACACTAGACATGTTTATATAACGGTTTAAGACAATACCTGATTAATTGGGTATTTTGACAATACATTCATAAAAACTTGAAAATTTGATTTAGCATAATTACGTATAATTACCTCTTTGAAGATTAATTCAATACAAAGAAATTAATTTGTATTTTCTTTTACTTTCATCACACAGATCGAAACCATTCGATTAAAAGCCATATCGTGACGTTGACTAGCCTTGAAAAGCATATGTTAATATATGTGCTTGACTTATTCGACGGGGGGGCTTGAAGCCCCCAAAGCCCCCCCTTGAATCCGCCACTGGACTTATTTTTTTCCTTTCAATTTTTGCAGTTTTTTTTAGGAAGAGATTTTTTTTTTCCAAACAGGAACTTCAAATTTTGAATTGCAAAATAAATAGAAAGTTTGAATCAATATTAAAACAAGATATTTTCTTCTTCCCTTGTTAACTAGGGGCCGTCGTGGTTGTGATCGTATGGTAGTTAGATTTCCAATTATCTGACTATGCAATCAGTGCCTATCGCCACTGAAGTTTCGACTTTGAATCCCACTCATGGTGTACTGGATACAACATCATGCAATAAAGTTTGTCAGTGGTTTTCTCAGGGTACTCCTGTTTCCTCCACCAATAAAACTGACCACCATGATATAACTGAATTGTTGAAAGTGGCATTAAACACCATAACTTCCTCCTCCTCCCTTTGTAACTAATTGTGCAATAGAATTAGAAATTACTAACCTCTCTACATGGAATAAATCAAAATGTCAAGGGCTGTAACTCTTGCAACAGATATTCACAATATTGTTTCCTAAATCTGTTCAACTTTCCAATAATCAGTCATACACACAAATCAATTCCAACTCCTGAAAGTCAATGAAAAAAGTTCTGTAAATTCTAATAATTTTCTCTTGCACAAACAAGAATATTACAGTATTAAAATTATGTAATACAGATACCTTGCTGCTCATTGACATGATAATTCAGGTAAATTACATCCTATAATTAACTTTCAATGCCTCACCTGTCTACAGGTAAACTTGTATATTTACATGTTGATAAAATCAGACAACCAATTAACATATAGTCACCTCCAATTATATTCTCTCATAATTTTAAGTTATCTTTTCATGCTAACATTTCTTCACCTTTGTCCATCTCCCTAAGGTAACAGAACACTGATATATCTGATTAAGATATGGTATATCTTAGAGGCAACAACCAACTCATCGTAGTTATCAATGGAGTAAACAATATCGTATTGAAAATTTTTGTGAATTATGATATTTATGTCAAAAATAAGATTCATTTGGCCCCATTTGTCAACAATTATTAATTGGCCTTAAAGACATGGGTAACAAGATATGATTATTATAATCTAACGATTATGAAGTCTCCCAAACCGGCCACTGACAACAGGTTTAAATGAACACTTTGCATTGTGACAAATTCTGAGCTTGATTTTTTTGCAGTATTGTGGTGGCCATTTTGAAAATGGAGACCGGTAGAAATTTTTGATGTCAGCAATCAATTCAGGACATCATAATCTACCTACATATGAAATGTCGTTGAAATCGGACAATGTTGAATTTTTGCGGTATTGTGGTGGCCATTTTGAAAATGGCAACAGGTAGAAATTGTTCAATGTCGGAAAGCAATTCAGGACATCATTATCTACCCACATATAAAATTTTGATGATATTGGACACTGTTGAATTTTTACCGCCCATTTTTTATGCCGTGTTTTGGCAGCCATTTTGGAAATGGCAGACATCTTGAAAATGCAGAATTGCTCCTCTAATGGTGACCTATCACTATGTCAAATTTTATGTCTCTTATCATTATCCATTTAGAAGTTATCAACATTAATGTACGAAATTTCAACTTTCCCATAGGATTCTTTAGTAACCCCCATCCCCTTTGAACCCCTCAAAATATGACTTTGACCCCCTTTACCACAAAGCTAAAAACTTTAGGACCAACTAGAAACATATATCTATAACTCCACCAAGTTTCATGAAATTCTGTCCAGTAGTTCCTGAGATCTGTCGTGGACATGTTCATGTGCCAAAGAAAGAAAGGAGAATAATAATAATAATAAGAAACGGAGCAAAAACAATAAGTCTCCAAACGTTGTTTGGGAGACTTAATTATATTTAAAAAGATTTTTCAATAATTAACATCAGAATATTCAAGCCATTACACTTTAAAGTTATTCAAGATTGAATTATGTACAATCCATGGAAACTGATTATGTGTAAAATAAATATATCTTTATTTCTCAACAAACCATATACATAGGTATAGAGAAATCAAGTTTGAATAGTTCATTCTGATGTGACAAGCTTAAATATTCTAAATAAACAGCTGTGCCAAGAGCGCATGATACGCCCGTCATCAACATTCATACAATATTTGTAAAGACTTTCTTTCCCATAACTCTTGAATGAAAAATTTTAATTTCACCAACAGCTGCACCATAAACATGAATTGGAACATTTATACAATATTTATACAACTGAAAACAACATTTTTTGAGAAATCAGTAAAGACTATCAATTCCAATAACAGTACGAAGTTTGAAGTGAACTGGTGAAGGGGTTCTCAATTTACAGCGTGACATACGAAAAATCCCCTACAATTTGATGAATAAAGTCCCACAACTCTGGAATGAAAATTCGAAATTTCACCATAAAGTATACAGACCGTAAGACTATCAATTCCAATAACTGTGCGAAGTTTGAAGTGAATTGGCCAAGGAGTTCTCAATTTACAGCGCGACATACGAAAAATCGCCTACAATTTGATGAATAAAGTCCCATAACTCTGGAATGAAAAATTGAAATTTCACCAAAAAGTATACAGACCATAAGACTATCAATTCCAATAACTATGCGAAGTTTGAAGTGAATTAGCCGAGGGGTTCTCAATTTACAGCGCGACATACAAAAAATCGCCTACAATTTGATGAATAAAGTCCCACAACTCTGGAATGAAAATTTGAAATTTCACCATAAAATATACAGACCGTAAGACCATCAATTCCAATAACTCTGTGAAATTTGAAGTGAATTGGCCAAGGGGTTCTCAAGTTAGAGTGCGACATGTGAAACGGACGGACGGACAGTCGGACATTGGTATACCATAATACGTCCCGTCTTAAAGACGGGCGTATAAAAATTGTAACTTTCCCACAATAATTAATACAGTATGTCCACAGGTTTTTTCATCTGGGAGTACATGTACCCTTTTACCTTCATTTTTGGGGATACATCCAATTTTTTGGGGGTGCAATGTACCCTCCAACTCTTCATTTGGGGGTACAAAGAAAATGAACTGCATTTTCTCTACACAAGGTCGTGCACCATGCTGTTTTTTGTAAATAAAAAAAAATGTGTGTTTACTGTCACATGTAAAAAAAATCTAGGGTCGGTCGGTCGGGATTAATTTTTTTATTATTATTATCGGCAAAACCGGAAATAGTCGTTCCCGGTTCCGGAATCCGATATTTCATTTTCGGTAAAATGACGAATTATGCAGTTTTTCTACCTTCTTTGCTCTCAATTTCGACAAACAGCTAGCAGTTGAATAAATAAAACATTGCTGCTGGTTAAACAACAAAAATGGTTATTTAACTAATCAGAACAACTCTATTACGTACTTTGAAGTGAATTGTAAACAAAGGGTAATTTTTATAGCACTCACAACGGGTTCTTTACGTGCACGCACGTAGGGTTCTTTCAATTATACGTGCATGATTTTTATTCTACGTGAAACACGTACTGCAGTATGTGAATGGGCATGCTGTTAATATATAAATTTACCAATGGCTAATGATTCCCAACAGAATTGTCAAATAAACAGAGATAAAACATAGAAACATGTAATATTTAAAATAATTCTCAAATGTTGTGACAATTAATCAACTCAATTTTGATAACAATCTAATATACATGGTACATGTACAACCCCACAACTTAAACCAATTACAAATGTCAAGGTCATGTTTATGAAGACACTTGGCATAATATCGAGGTTGTTATGGGAATGGAGATTCAAGGTTATCTTTGGGACACCAATGGCAAGAGTCAAGGTCATCTTTAGGACACCAATGTCAAGAGTCAAGGTTTTCTTTGGGACACCAATGGCAAGAGTCAAGGTTATCTTAGGTACATCAGTGGCAAGAGTCAATGTCATCCAATGCCAAGAGTCAAGGTTATCTTTCAGACACCAATGGCAAGATTCAATGTTATCTTTGGGACACCAATGGCAAGAGTCAAGGTTATCTTAATGACACTAATGGCAAGTCACGTCTGAAGGGCCGAACGTTCACTTAATACTAAGATTTCACATTCATACTCCCCATTTTACTCAAATATAAATGCATTGAAAAGATACATCTATACTTGAACCGTGATGTTGTAATATGTATTCAGATACCCTGCATTGATCATGCTTTAATGTAAGACAAGGACAAATTCCCCAAAACCCTCTAACCTTAAAATATTAAAGCTATCATTGTGCCTCAACCATGGAATTGCAGTCTTCACGCTACCCCACTTGCCCAAAGCCTGGGACAAGTAAAACTGGATTCGGACAAGTGAAAATTATGAAAGAATTTTTTTGAATAATTTTTTTCCCCTTCTAAATTTGGCTTTCGAGCAAGTAGGTGAAAAAAATTAAGGCAAAGACTGGAATTGTGATACAAGTTAATTACAATTCATTGAGAATTGGTCCTCCAAGGTCTAATTATCACATACAGAGAGAGGTACTTACATGTGAAATTCAATAAAACATGGAGTTGTTTTTATGTGGTTAGCTGGTTAATAACACAATAATAAATGTGTGGTGTTAAGTCAAAATAAAATTTGCATATCCAAAATTATATACACAAATATTAAATTGATATGTACAAGGTGCATCTGACTATTCTAACTTAAGTTTTCTGTTTCATCCCCTGTTTAGAAGCCATGGACCTCATAAATTTACAGCCATAACTTTTACACAATAAACATAAAAATAACCATCAAAAGGTTTATTTATCTATGAGTATACTGGATATGATGCTTCATTCAAATATATGAAGTGGTTCTAGAGGAACTGGGCAGATTTTCAAATGTTTGCTAAAAATTAACTTTTAACCCCAAATATTAGAAAATACCCACAATAAAGGAACATCTAATAGCTAAAGGGGAAACGATTCATTGTATGTACCGAAATCACGATTATTTTGGGGAAGGTTCGGTTCACGATACGTGGAGGCCGCTTATGATACAAACGATATGATGCTCATTTTTTGAAGAAAAAAAGTAGTGTTAAACTTCTGTTTTCTTCTTTTGGTGATCATTTAATTAATATTTTGAGAAAAGTGAATCAATTAATTTACGCTTTTAAAATTAATTAATCAAATATTTATAATTTCCGCTAGTACGTAAGCGACCTCATATAAAAAAAAAACATGGCAGTGCCCATGTCGACCAGCATGGACTTCAAGGAATAGTTACAGTTTCCTATAAAATGTATCGTGATACGTATCGCTTGTGGAGAAAGTGTATCGTTACACCCCTACAAATAGCACACTTCTACATATGGTGAGGAAGATACACATTAATAAATTTAAGTACGGTAGGTTATACTGACTGGCCACAGAATGGAGCTTGAAAGTAATAGGTTTTGTGAATGAGTAACCTCTACTCCATGGTAATCAAGAATACAATGGGAGTTGAAAATGAGTTACCTCTAGCCCATGGTAAACAAGTCTGGCACTCAAAGTAATGGGGACTGATAATGAGTAACCTTTACTCCATCGTAATCAAGAAAACAATGGGAGTTGAAAATGAGTTACCTCTAGCCCATGGTAAACAAGTCTGGCACTCAAAGTAATGGGGACTGATAATGAGTAACCTTTACTCCATCGTAATCAAGAAAACAATGGGAGTTGAAAATGAGTTACCTCTAGCCCATGGTAAACAAATCTGGCACTCAAAGTAATGGGGACTGATAATGAGTAACCTTTACTCCATCGTAACATTAGCTTGAAGTAGGACACTTGAGAATTACCTCTAGTCCAGCATTAACTACAAACACTTATAACTGGCAACAATAAAATTGAAAATAAAATATTCTAGTCAGCTAAAACAGAAAGAGTTTCTACAGAACAGGATGGTTTAATAATTATTTCTATATTTTTAGATATAATTAGTAGACAAAGGTTATACCAGATAGTAAGGTCATGCTTGATTGGTAAAATTCTGCTTCTTATTTCATCAACTGGTGGTTTGTAGAGATCAGGAAGGAAATGTTTTAATCATCTGTTATGTGTTTTTTGGTATTTGCCATTCTGACCTACACCTAATTAGCTGGGTCAGTAATATTTTGGCATCACTACCTCATTGTATTAATTCGAAAGTGGGTACTAACTCATGTGTTATTTAAAAAGAATTCACTGGTTCAGTAAAGCCAACAAGTTTTTACTGTAACTATTCTTTGTTACATCTGGAATGTACTGCAAACATCCTTGAATCTGATTACAATTTTTTTCTTTCACATAACTACTTTTGAACCCCCAAATGAACAAGTTTATTGACTTGTATCTGTAACATACAATACTGTACACAATATTAAGACAGACAGACACTCAAGTCAGTAGAATTAACAAAAGTCAAGAACAATATTGGTTTGTCTATTTCACTGAAATATTTCTTGCAGTAAAATAAATAATTATTTTAAAAATAAACTAATAATAATAATAATTTTACTGACTAAGGGAAATAGAAACACACATCCTCCCTGCTGAAATTGATTGTATATAGCTTGCACTGATGAATCAAACACACCCCTTCCATATGCAATATAGTATATACTGATGTATCAAACACACTCCTTCCATATGCAATTCAATCACCAATTGAAATGAAATATATACAACATTCAAAGCTGGTCAAAAGAGTTTATAAGAAAGTATTAATAAGTGTTTTAGCTGGAATATAAATTTTGTAAAAGATTTGAAAAGCACAAAAAAAAGTCATTTACAAGCAGTATTATACTCTATAAAAACTTACTGTTTATAATTAAGAAATAATACTGATCCAGTAAATTTGAACAAATGTTCAGAATGGTAGTAGTTTAGAAACAATCATGGGGGTAAACCCTGACCAAACTTTTCTATTTACTTATCTAATTCTAACATTAGCCCCCACAATAGATTTCTCCACTAAGAAAGTGTCAAATGTTACCTTTGTTGGCTTAATCTGACATTAAAATTTCATTAACGCTGACAAGACAGTAGTGTTGTGATATAAATTACAAGTAAAATAACTCAAATCATACAATTATATACAGCATGAAGATCTAAATTTAATCCCTTCTGTTCAATGATAAATCTGAAAGTAAGCAACAAAATAGTAAAATCAATCTCTTTATCACTTCATATCTTATAACAATGATTTCTTAAAGAATTTTAAATCGATCGCAATCATAAATTTTAGGGAACTATAGATTGTAAAAATAGGATAGCTTTGTAACAAAAACACAATCCAAAATTTTGGTGAACTATGTATGTATTGTGAAAAAATATGATAGCTATGTCACAAAAAATAGATCTTTTTTTAATTTGTCTATGCCTCAAATTCATGAAATTTAAGAATGAAAGTCTATTTCACTTTTAATTCGGTACATGAAGCCACTAGATTTTTATTATTTATAACAAATTCAATGAAAACAACTAAATCTGAATATCAACAAAAAAATTCTGGTTGAGCAACCATAAGATTATTGACTTTTCTTTCTTCTTTTATTACAGATGGCCGTCTACAGATGCCACTACCTTGTATATGATTGTCCTGCTCGACACATACACATTAACACAAGTGCTGACGTTGTAAAATGGCCTAAAATCTTGTAAACACTTAAAACCAATACTTCAGAAGAGAAAAACATTCAATCTATTTATCATTGGAATATTTAATTTTAGCACATAATGTGTTTTCGGTCCAATAACAACAAATTTCTGTTACATTAATAGGAACAATCTATTTACTCAGAATCAATAAACACACAAATTCCACTTGGAAACTTTTCCGTAAGAAAACACATTTTCATAAAGAAAAGCTAAATTTGATTTCGCCATGATAGCGTTCCAAGTTAAGGTCTGACAAACAAGATCTTTAGTTGATCAGTCTCGGTCCAACGACTGATACAATTCTTCGTGGAGAAATCAATCATATTCCATTTTCAGTTTACTTATAACTAACAATTCTTTAATGGATTGCTGAGATTGGCTTCATCATTTTCAAATATATCAATTCTTAGTAAATCTATAGTATATGGCATTTTTGAAAGGCATATAATTTCCTAATAAAGATGATACAAGTAGCAATTTCCATTCAACTAAATTCTAAATTGAACACATTTTCTTTATCGCTAAAGATGATGACTTTATTGCTAATATAAGATTGCCTAACTTTGATTGATTCTTCCGTCTTGGCATTTAGCAAACATGTGTCTAGACAACTCATATCCTAGAGAAATAAACAGGACTTGTGTTTGTCAACAATACAGAATTAAATGGCTTCAACAGATATATTTATTTAGATTTGGGCTGAGATCTTATTTTGTAAAAAAAAAAAAAACAACAGAAAAACAAACAAACAACAGATTCTACTAACATGATTACATTGAAGATGATATTGTCAAAATGATGGACATTTAAATCTACATTTATTCATTTCAGACTTGTGGGATTTTTTTTTCAATACAGTGATACACTATTGGAATTCCAATGGAAACAAACTGTACATCAGTACTTTGCGAATGTTCGACTTATTCCTAGATATTGACAATGACAAACACTCGCGCAGTTCAAGATCAAAGATAAATTTATAATAAATATCTTAAATTAAAGTGTAACAGTTTTGGCTATTTAAATTATTTCTATTTTTAGTAATGGCAGACATTTTGAATGGAGGACACAGGAAACCAAATACATTTTTGAAAGAGGAGCAGCAAAGGACCATCAATGTCAAGTTTGGTTTTCTTTTGCCCACTTGTTCAGAGTAGACGATTATAATATGAAAACCTAAGGACAACAACGTCAGACAGTGCATGATGCTAAAACCTCACATTGACTTTGGGTCATGCTAGTAGACAAAAGTTAATAATGTGCAGATATTTTCTAGTTTGTCAATTTTTTTTTGGTTTTTTGTTGCAACAGTTAACACAGGGGGATTTGTATAAATTTTTTTTATAACAAGTCAATTTAGTAACCTTCCTTTGATTTAACAAAACAATGTAACCATGTGAAAATGAAAATCTGTCCTAACCATCCCTGAAGACAACTAATCTATTCCGTCAAGAATGACAAGGAAACAATATCATCTTACAGTAGAAAGGTGGGGATGATGTCTCGTCTTTGTCTTAAATTCAATCAAACTACAAACTTCAAGAATGAAGGATTTGTATAAAGAAATGTATTAGCAACAATCTACGTTAAATTATTTATGTATTATTTAAACATGCATAAAATTGCAAAGTGGATTTTCACAAGTTTCAATGAAATCAAAACACTGCAATAAGATACCATTCATTTCCTCTGAATAGAAACATTTCTGCTTTTTGATGCAGTTTCTTTTCATTGATATTTTTTTTCTCTAGAATATAGGACAAAAACCTGACTGATCTAAAGAGTTGGTAAAATACCAGACACCAATAGGAAATTAATGTGTAAAATCGTTTGTAAATTTTGTTTTCCATTAAAATTTAATTTTCGGATTATGATAATAGAAAAAAAAAAATGCTGGCTGAAAACTATTGGAAGATTAATGGGTTTCAATATCATAATAAACATATTCATGAATTTGAACAGAAATCAGAGAAAACACCATTAATTGTACAATTTGACTTTTTTTACGTATTCATCCACATATTTATATTAACTACAGGTCTTACAACTACCTGTGCAATCAGTGCCAATCACCACTAAACAGTTCGAACCAGATTCATGGCGAGGTGTACTCCGGTTTCCTACACCAATAAAACTGACTGCCATGACATAACTGAAATATTGTAGAGTGGCATTAAACACCATAAACCAAACCTAAAATTATACCATATTTACAAAGTTTGAACTCCTTTATGCAGCATTCATTTTCAGGGTGTAGAATGAGTTCAAATGTATTTAAGAGATCTTTCAACCAAATTTTTTCTGTCAAGTTTTCAAATATTCCATTGGTATTACAAAGATAAGCCTGCTCTATGATCTTTGAATTTAATTCAAGCAGAAAATATCCATTAAGTGAAATTATTCTTCTTGAGAAAGATTTATTTAATGGACAAGATTGATGTAACACTAGACTGCAGAGATTTGATCCCTACTGACAGCTGGACTGATGGTCAGATTGCTGGAACAAAGATTTCTTATTACAGCCTTGCTTCTGGAACAAAAATCTCCATGACAAGTAACATTTTTCAACAAAACAAATTAATCTCTGTAAAGATAACATGGAACATGGCGGGGCATATCACCCTATCAATTATTCTTGACCAATTAGGTACAATATAAATTATACATGGAAATTAATTGATAAAAGTTTCTATAATTAAATCATATCATATCAGTTCAGATAAACTTGTTACCCAGTTTTAATTAATCAATTCATTCCATCACCAAGAAATATTTGCATATTTTTTTCCTTCTCATGATCATTTGGATATTTTGGGTTTTAGCAACTTGATAGAAAACCGTGACAAAAATAATCGAATTCATAAAAATTGTCATAGATTCAGAGGACGATAAGTATGGATTTGTTTTGTAGAATCAAAGACAACAGTAAAACAAGAGCAATGCAAAGCGTGGCGAATCCCCTTGCCTAAAAATTTGATCCGGTGATCTTGAAAATCAATAGGGTTCCAGATTCTCTTAAGGACAAAGTATGTACCAAGTTTGGTCAAAATCCATTGAAGGATGTTGATTCTAGTGTTCACAAGGATGTTACGTGGTAAAAATTTGACCTGGTAACCTTGACCTCTGACCTTGAAAATCAATAGGGTTCCAGACTCTCCTAAGGTATAAGTATGTACCAAGTTTGGTCAAAATCCATTGAAAGATGTTGATTCTAGTGTGTTCACAAGGATGTTACGTGGTAAAAACTTGACCCGGTGACATTGACCTTTGACCTTGAAAATCAATAGGGTTCCAGATTCTCCTACGGACTAAGTATGTACCAAGTTTGGTCAAAATCCATTGAAGGATGTTGATTCTCAAGTGTTCACAAGAATGTTACATGGCAACAAATTTGACTCTGTGACCTTGACCTTTGACCTTGAAAATCAATAGGGTTCCAGATTCTCCTAAGGACTAAGATGTACCAAGTGAGCTTGGTCAAAATCCATTGAAGGATGTTGATTCTAGAGTTTTCACAAGGATGTTACGGAAGGGCGGTAGCATTACTATATCCCTTCGCAACTTCGTTGGATAATTACAAGCCATATTGTCCAAGATTTTGTCTTAGCAAAAAATGAAAGTGTTTTTACTGTCCCTCAACAAATATAGTAATGAAGGTGATTAATTATGAAATAAATTCTTGAAAGTTTCAAACTTTAGCTGCTTTGTAAGATTTAGCTTTGAAAATTTTCTTTTTTTAATTATTGTCAATGATGCAAGTACAATGTATCAGTTTTATACAGATCTGTTGTGATGTGTACTGTATTAAAATATATCTTTTTATGCATTTGTAAACAATATTCCATAGCTTCAACAGAACAATTTTGATACACCATATCCCTTTAATTCTATTTCATTTGCTGGATCTTGAATTATATTAAACAACAGTATTAACTGAACTCCACATTTGACCTCGAGGGATTTATTCTACAAGGTAGATTACTCTACATTATAGAAATGGACCTTTCCATCACTTAATGAAGAGAGAGCTTCCCACCAAGATTTAATTTATTCAGAACCAAATTCTTTTTTTAAATCGAATTTAATATACATTTGCTTTGTATACTTTTGTGTAAATTATATATTAAATGGTGTCAAAATGATTTCATTATTACTGTATGAAGTACATGGGCCATAAAATTAAAGCAGTTCTTGTTGATGCTCGTCATAGTGACACAAGCCATCATCCAATCAGAACGATTACAGATGTTACATGCTATAATCCTTCATTTCACATGTCATGTACCATGAGTACAATATCTGACTGGAACAGAAATTAACATTTCATATAAAAGAAATATGTAATACTGGTAAACATGAAATCCATGTACAAAATTAAAATTGATGAAAAGATTTTGAAAAGCTCAATTACGACACTGTCCAGTGTGTTGGCAGACATAAAAGTTAAACAGACTTGTACCGATGTACACAGGATTTATTTATGAGAAGTAAAAAAGCAGCGAAAGACTTCATAATATACCTGTTGATTATATATTACATTTTATAATACATTTTTACTGGAACATGGTAAACTAAAGTTAATAAACCAACCAACCCTCCCATTCCACAAAATACTTCGGGATCAAACACTGATCAAGATGTTAAAAGTTTTCTTTAAATATTAAATCAGGGAATAAAATGTGATCAATAATATATAGTCTTGTAATAATTTTCACTTAGTAACTAACATAAAAAGAGAACTGTTAAGAGCCCAATTTCCACCATGTTGATAAAAACGTCCAGTACTTGAT
The DNA here is from genome assembly GCA_963680875.1 of Bathymodiolus brooksi. Lineage (NCBI taxonomy): Eukaryota > Metazoa > Mollusca > Bivalvia > Mytilida > Modiolidae > Bathymodiolus > Bathymodiolus brooksi. The sequence continues at coordinate 58,388,699 of OY804578.1, forward strand.
TTACTTGGCAATGTAACACAAACAATTCTACTAGGTGACAAACATTTCAACATGACACTAATGTCTTTTTGACCCATTGACAGAAACAGGATGATCCAAATTATACAACCATAAAAAATAGTTTTCCAAACCAGCACACCTTAGTATTGTAGTAAGATCCCACTTCATCAGGATAAATTTATACCAATCTGTTTACTAGAGTAGAAATGGCTTTCTTTATGGGTTTTAAATGTGTCTAAATTAGTGGTCATCAAAAACTCAACAATAAAAATGGTCTGATCTCCACAATTAAAAATTTAAATTAAAAAGAAGGATTAAAACTATTGTAAAATTTCTTTCTATAAAAATCTCCTAAAACATGTTGATATGGCCAGCATTACCAACCTCAAGTGTCCCCTTCAATGGCCGTGTTGTTTATAATATGACCACTCAAATGCCGAAACAACCTAAGATATAAATGACGATCATTAGATGGATCTAGAAAATTATTAAAATAGCCGACTGACCAAGTTGTAGCACAATCAAGCTGTTGACCTTTAGCTTATACGTTTTATTTCCTCCTTTTTTTTTTCCGTTCATAAAATTATCAGATTCAATTAAATAAGAAGGACTTGATTGTATTCTCTGTTTCATTGGTTTTTTTTTTATGTCTAAAGTTAACTATGATACCCAGATCTAAGATAAACATAAACAGCTGTGTCAGGAGTGCATGGTCTGTTCCCTAACAATAGTAGAATCTGAAATAGTGCCCATCTTAACTAATAAAGTTTATAACTCTGGTACAGAAAACTTGAAAATCATCAACATCAAAATAGGGAGTACATGTACTTTCATCAATTTTTGTAATGCACAAAAATTTCATGAGATTTGTTCAATTAAGAGCAACTTAAGTTATTGTACCACATGTGAACAAGTTTCATTACTCTAGAATGGCAGAAGCGGAAATGTTCAAAATTAATTGGCACTGTACTCGAATGATTACTGCGCCCTCTATCGAAAATCGTCTCACGTAGTGATCGTAAGACTCGGAATATACTGACCAGATTATTCGGATTAGAACTGTAAAATAAATTATGAAGTTTGGTCAAAGCATACTTGAGTTATCATCAGATATGTAAAAATAATTTTTTTTTTTAAACAAAAGTCCCATAACTCTGCAACGACAAAAGGGAAAATTGTTAAAATTTGAAAGGTACAGTACTTTCATCAATCCTTAGTTGTGTATAAATTTTGTGAAATTTGGTAAAAGCAAACTTGAGTTATTGCAGGCTGCCTGGATAGATGGACAACAGCATAATAAATTCTTTTACTTTGTTGTAATTCAAAGTCCATAACCTTCAGTGATCCAGTCTTACATCATTACAATATTGATATATAATGGAGTGGTTATCAAAGTATAAAAAAATAAATAAAGCCCTTACCCCTACATCAACTGGTGCTCCACAGCAAACAACATTTATAACTATAGAGCAGATGGGTTTTTTTCAAACCTAAACAATTGTTTTATTTAATATTATAGTTTAGATTTCCTGTGATGGCTGTCAATCAGCAAAAACTGTATACAACAATGATATGTGGGATATATGTTATGCACAATGTAGACAAATTCACCAGTGAGTTGGGGAAGGGACAAAATAAAACCTGAACCTACCTTTTTTCAACAAGACAGGGATAGGGTTATAGCGATTAACGCCACTCTCAACAATATTTCAGTTATATCGTTGCACTCAGTTTTATTGGTGGAGGAAACCGGAGTACCCGGAGAAAACCAATTAAACAAGACAGAAATGAATGCATGTGAACATAAATTTATACCAAAAATTGTTTTGTAAATATTATTGTAATTGTTGTATATCATCTTACAGTGACTATAAAGATGACTTGTAATAACATGTACATTTGTGTATTTCAAAGTGTAACAAGATGATCCTAGCCAGCAGATGTCAAAGTAACTAAATCATTTGTAACATATTTGTTTTCCATTATTAGAATAGAAAAAGAAAATGAAATCAATATAAATAGATGAAAGAGAAAAAAATAATACTGCACAACTCAATTTATTTACCGAAATTTCTTACGAAATTAATCTTTGAATTTACAGTTTTTATTATGATATCTACCTCGTGGTAGAATATATCACGTAACCTATAAACAGTGATTTCACAGACTGGTTATATCAAATTCACCGCAAAATTAACGTAAGAACAATAACTAGTTTTGGTAGAATCCTATTATCTTTTTCACTTTACACAAGTCAAAATCTTCTCTCACTTCTAAATCAATATTTAAATGTTTTTCTATTGGATTATTTTTTCTTCACACAATTTAAATTCGTAAAACAATCATTAAGATTTCTTTAACAGATTTACTCTACAAATAATTATCACCTCTGTCAATCCCCCCTACCCTCCAAATAAAAAGAACACTTACATATTATCATGCCTTCATAAACAAGACATGTATCAATATAAGGTGAAACCTGTCTGAAACAAACCTGCTTGGGACCAACATTTGGGTTCAGAATACAATGTAGTCAGTTCTTTGGTTTTCACATGTTAAATTAACAAAGTTATCCTATATTGGGACTTTATATAAAATTTGTCTTATACAGGATTTTGTTTTATTCAGGGTTCGGTTTAGACAGGTTTCACTGTACAACAAGTGCCTAAACCATCTACTTATAATAGTATACAACATCCAAAAACATGGAACTTCTCATTAAAATACCACTGACCACCAGGATGTAAGACCCACTGACAATTGTATACCTGAACAGGTGTAGCGATCAGTTTTTACCTGTCCAGGTACCATTCACCAAATGGTTATTGGACTATCCCCTGTAATTTATTTTCTGTTCTGGTATAATAATCATAAGGAAGGCAGTATATCGTCCACCTGTAACTGTATATCAACTCGTGTGTTTGACATGAACCTAACCCGCTTAACTGTCGTATTCTTGTCATTCACGAAGTTAAATTAATTCTAAACAGATAATGACCAGCCCCTGAGCTGTTTTAAATTCAATTTAAATAGTTAAATACACAGATCAGACCTTTACAAGTCAGAATAATTTAGTGTAATTGACTTTTCTGCATTAACCTAAAAGTTAATTAACCTCTTAATAAAACAGAATGAAAATTCCAACCCCTTTCTGCGGGACAAAATAAACGAGTAAAAGAAGTTACAAATAACCTCACCTCAGGCAAGGGTAGTAATACCTATCATTATCTATTGTATATTCCGTGTCGCTTACAATAAACGTCAAGATTGGCAGAACTAAGGTTGACAGAGATAATTATTTGGCTTTCTAATCATTTGACTCTAGCGTACCTGCTGAAGGTTACTCCAGAACAGCGTGGAGAACACTACGTTTTTACTACTATCACTTGGTTGATACCTCTGCTGGTGGACTATTAGACGCCTCGAGTCTAGTAGTCACTAACATGATTTATTAGATATATTTATTATTGGAATTTATGGTTACTACTTTATAATTAAAATCAAGGTTCTTCTCCCTCAGGCACAGGTGACCGTAGCCGATTTTGGCTATGCTGATTAGACCCTTTGGTTTTCTTGTTGAACTGTAAGGTCATCTGTGCCTGAAGGAGGATAACCTTGATTTAAATTTGAGCGTTGCTTCAGAAATATGTTACATACACTGAAGTAGATATCTATTCCTTCATACCTACCAAATTTCTAAATACCGGCACATGGACCATTTCTATTTTTATACTAATTAAAAAGATTAGAAATTCTAGCAATGAAAACTACAACCTTAATTCCTTTAGATTTCTAAAACAAAGTTATTCAATAATTTATGCATATTTTAACATGTAATGAAAGTTTTCCAACAACTTTGTTAAGTAACCTTATTTCTGTGTGGCAAATTATGGTGGGATGAAGGCTGAATACTCATCTTATCATAAAGATAAGTCAATACTTAATAATTATGAATAATTCACCTCTATCTATTCATCCTACTCAAACCTTTTAGTATTGACCATGGAAAAAAAAGATTAAAAGTTTATCAATATGGACCGAAATCTGCAAAAATGTTTAAGTTATCCTAGATTATTGATTAAAGTAAGAAACCTAGCCTAATTAGTATTACTGTGAGCACAGCTCACTAAGATATACCCCCCGCTCCCCACATCTGTCCAACTTATTTCCATAACCAAAACATTACCGATTGATCCGACCAAAAATGAAAGGGACCCTCCTCTCTTCACCGGTAACCTGCTGATAAAATTTCAAAACATTCTGAGAAACACTACTCAAGATATCATATGACATAGGGTAAAAATCCTATTTTCCATCATATCAAGTCCAATAACTCTGGAAGGGCAAAAGTGAAAATCGTCAAAAATGAAAGCGATCCTCCTCTCTTCACCGGTAAGCTGCTGATAAAATTTCAAAACATTCTGAAAAACACTACTCAAGTTATCATACGACATAGGGTAAAAATCATATTTTCCGTCATATCAAGTCCAATAACTCTGGAACGGCAAAAGTGAAAATCGCTAAAAATGAAAGGGATCCTTCTCTCTTCACCAGTAAACAGCTGATAAAATTTTAAAAGATTCTAAGAAACACAAGGTATCGTATGACATAGGATTTGTCTACAGACGGACGGACAGACGGACATGGTGAAACCAGTATACCCCCCTACTTCGTTGCGGGGGGTATAATAATCTGTTTATCAAATAAATCAAATTATAAAGTCTATTAACAACCACCAGGTGTAAAGCCTTATAAATTAAAACATATTTTTTAATACATTACTTATAGCAAAATATTTTTGTATCAAACAGTATTATATAACATCCAGTTGGAAATGAAAACAGATACCAGACCATAAAATACAAGCAATGTTTCAGAAACATGATCATGGCATATGGTTGAATTTTTTTTCTTTTCTGCCAGGTGGTACAAATCTTTCAATGAATATTTTGATTTTCCACATTAATTTTTTTCAAAGGAAAAGGCACTATAAAAATGCTTAAAAAATATAAGATAAATAGTACAAATAAAAATACAGTGGAACTTGTGCAATCGGACACCTGAGTTTTCTGACATCCTGTGACGTCCCACATAAATTTATGGTCCCAAAGTATTTCTGTTAACCAAAATAAAATCTGAGTATTCCAACATACTGTACAATCTATAACACATTTCCCTGGTCCCTTGGAGTGTCAGATTAGACAGCTTCCATTGCAATGATAAGACTTAAAACAGAAGTTAAAATAGTGCCAGAGATATTTGTAGAATAAAATTTTGAAAAGTCCCAACCAAAAAGTCACGAGTCCTTCTAATACATTCTTTGTTATTCATTTAAATGGAGAGTCCCAAAAACAAGTGACTAGTCCAGGACTCACCAAGACAAAGGAGTTTCAAGTATCTCTGAGTACATATTTCTACTGATCAATTCTCCTTTTACAACATCATAAGTAAAGTGTAGCAAATAATCGGTTACTCCACAACTTAAGAAAAGCTCATTTTTTCTTAATTCCCGAAGTTTTTTTTAAATTATATACAACTGTTGTCACACAATGTGTGGAAAGGGTAGACCTGTTAATTAGTCTATGAAATCCTTCCCTTTTTACCCTCTAGAAAATCTATGCATAAAAAAAAAACATTTAAAAAAAAAAAGCATTAAAATTTCAATTGAACTAAAACATTCTATAATAAGACAAGATTACATTGAATTATTCTTGATTCACATCTTATCATCCTAATGTATCTTATATTTCACCTCTAAGACAGAGAAAACAAAATCACATTTAATGAAAAAAATCAACAATAACATTATCTTATAATCAGCATTAAAAACATTAACATCATTTAACTTTGTCATGATGACATTAAAAGCTTATCATAGAAATTAAAAGAAAAATCTGAAAACAAAAGTACAAAACAAGAAGAAGAGAAGATTTTGATAAGTTTACGACTGTTTAACATGCTTAAATTTCTAAAATAGTCTTAAAACAAAAGATGATGATGACGATAATACCTGTATATAGAAGAATGCCTTATTTCCATTAAAAAATGTGCCCACACGAGGCCTAGTTATATAGAGTTAACAATAAAATACAAGTAAAATATACAATACTTTCACATGAAAACAAATGGAAAAGCAAAAAACAAAAAGCACAACCATATATAATTGATAATGATGTTAAATGTCACAAATTTGATTTTTTTCACAAAACTTCCTAAAAGTTATATAACTTGATAATACTAGCTCACCAAGTGGGGGAAGCCGATTAATTGCACATTGCTGGCCACTGTCCCCAAGCATTGAAAATGAGGAAAATGACTTCAGAAAATTCATGTTTTAGTCCATGCATTTGCAAAATAAAATATCATGTAGAAATGTTTGACTATCATAGAACACCTCAAATCATAGTTTGCTTTCAACTTGTGTATCAATCTAAAAAGATACCTCTGATTTTATGGTGCAAAAGTAATTTATTAACATCATAGTGTTTGTTATTTCTACCAACTCTCATGGTTTTCATATATTGAGCAAGATCTCCTTTCCTGGGATAAATATGGTTCAACAATTTACATGGCAATATCTGTCAATATCTGTCAACATAAAAAAACTAGAGGCTCAGCCCACTGAGCCTGTATCGCTCACCTGACAATAGAATGATACTGAAGCAAATTTCAAAGGGAGATAATCATTACCTTAAAAAACAGCAGCCATCTTGAATGGAGGGTGGGGCTGTCGGACACAATTTTAAAAGGGACACACCCAGGGACCATCTATGCCAAGTTTGGCTCCATTTGGCCAAGCTGTTTCAGAGGATTACCTTAAAAAACAGCAGCCATCTTGAATGGAGGGTGGGGCTGTCGGACACAATTTTAAAAGGGACACACCCAGGGACCATCTATGCCAAGTTTGGCTCCATTTGGCCAAGCTGTTTCAGAGGAGAAGATTTTTTTAACATTAGCCAATCAGAAAAAAGAATTATTCTTGGCGGCCATGTTTATAGGCCAAATGGAACGAAATGGAGAAACTTTATAGAAGACCTTACATAGATGCTTACTGCCAAGTTTGGTTCCATTTGGCCAAGTTGTTTCAGAGGAGAAGATTAAAATATGAAAAAGTTAACGGACGGACGACGGACGCCAAGTGATGGCAATACCTCACATGGCCCTTTGGGTCAGGTGAGCTAAAAAATGATGAAAAAAGGGGAATAACTCCTAGACGGGTAATCAGATTTACTTCAAAATTGCAGGGCATGTAGATCTTGACAAGCTGAACATGTTTTCAGTTTACACTCAACATCTATCTCTTATAGTTTTTGAAATAAAGGATGAAAAGTATTAACATTTTTAAAATTTGATGAAAAAAGGGCAATAACTTCAAGATGGGTAATCAGATTTACTTTAAAATTGTAGGCTGGGTTGATCTTGACATGCTGAACATGTTTGCTGTTTAAACTTAACATCTATCTCTTATAGTTTTTGAAATAAAGGACAAAAGGTATTAACATTTTGAAAATTTGACCCAAAAAAAAAGGGCAATAACTCTAAATTGGGTACTCAAATTAACTTCAAAATTACAGGGTAGGTAGATCTTAATATGCTGCCCATGTTTGCAATTTAAACTTAACCTTTATCTCTAATAGTTTTTGAAATATCAGACAAAAATGTTTAAATTAAAAAAATTAAAAATTAAAAAGGGCAATAACTCCTAGACGGGTAATCAGATTTACTTCAAAATTGCAGGGCATGTAGATCTTGACATGCTGCACATGTTTGCTGTTTAAACTTTACGTCTATCTCTTATAGTTTTCGAAATAAAAAATGAAAAGTATTAAAATTTTGAAAATTTGACGAAAAAAAGGCAATAACTCCAAGATAGGTAATCAGATTTTCTTCAAAATTTCAGGGTAGTTAGATCTTCAAGTGCTGATCATTTTTACCCATGTCAGATTTCTGATATTATTAACGGTTTTTGAGTTGTTACCAAAAACGTGCAATTTTACCCTATGTTCTATTTTTAGTAACAGCGGCCATGTTTGTTGGCCGAATGGAATTAAATGAAGAAGTTTTATAGAGGATCTTACATAGATGCTTCCTGCCAAGTTTGGCTCCATTTGGCCAAGCAGTTTCAGAGGAGAAGATTTTTTTAACATTAGCCAATCAGAAACAAGAATTGCCCTTGGCGGCCATATTTGTTGGCGGAATGGGACGAAATGAAGAAACTTTATAGAGGACCTTATATAGATGCTTTCTGCCAAGTTTGGTTCCATTTGGTCCAGTTGTTTCAGAGGAGTAGATTAAAATATGAAAAGTTAACGGACGGACGACGGACGCCAACTGCCAAGTGATGGCAATACCTCACATGACCCTTTGGGTCAGGTGAGCTAAAAATGTGGGATATCTAATAAATCCTTGATTTTGGTAAATAAGCTTTAATTCTATAAACTAGTAAAATATATTTTTTTGAACTTGATGTCCTTGATAAAACCAATTATAAATGTCCTCTCATCTGATATAAATGTCATTTTTTACATACAAATGTCTTCATTATTCTATAACACCTCTCTTAACATTTTAACATACTGATAAACTGTTAATTGACCAGTAACAATACCCTTACATAGCTCACAATGCATGACTGAGCAAAGGATGTGACAATCGGTCATTATCGCCCTCTACACCTATATGATTATCGCCCTGCAGATAATATCTTATACTTTACACTGAATAGATGATAACATTTAATTTGTTAAAAAGGGAAAAAATGGTAATAGTTAGACATACTAATGGCGACACATGAGTTTAGTAATAACTTGAACTGTTAATGCCCTCCTCTCATTATCTGCATTACCAAATAAATACAACTATAATCTGCCATCGTACTGAATAGCATAACAATTATTTTTGATAAAGCGTTAACCTCTATTTAGTAAGACTAAAGAAAGCATCAACTAAATTTTCTCTAAACCAATAGGATTCCAACAAAACAAATTGTATATACTTAACAGATAACAAACTCTGTAACGACTGTTGTCAACTTTTTAAAATTTGACTCCATTCATATACATGTAATATTTCTAATGAGGGAGTTTTTTCTTGTGGTCTTGGATAAGAGAGATTTCACTTTTCCTGTACAAAATACAAATGTAGCATAAATCTTGCTTAAAAAACACTAAGTCTTCCACTCAAAGAAGTGTGATTACATTTGTGTAATAGTGGTCACAAAAACATTGGAGTTTTGTTAATCTGACTGATAGATCTTTACTTTTTATTCAGTAATTAAACCATTAAACCATGTCAACAAGCCAGATATAGAATACAAGTTATTACCAATATTTCTCTGCAGAAACAAGTCCAATAAAACATGTTGTTTCAAACTCTGATCTCTGAAACCAATAAAGTATCAGATTTAACATTGATAGAGATGTGTATTGACATCCTACAGGTTTTACAAACAGAGCTATGTTGACATGACAGGGTTTTAACAAACAAACAGACTTATTATATCATTATATAACATAGTAATCAATAGATTTACTTGTTACTTTAATGATGTGTGCAATTGTATAGAGCCACATGAAGCGTTAATTAGAAACTCTTGGAAGGATTTAACAAGGAAATGTAGCACGAATAAAGGAACTTATTAGCGGTATAAACAAGGGCAAAAAAGTTCCTCCTTAAAAAAAAATCCTCCAAGAAAGAAGAACATTTATGTACACCATGAACAACCATATGACAGGTGCATACGGGTAATTATTTGAGAAATATATTTGTACCTGGACAGAAAAGAAATACTTCTTCCACAATATTCAGAACATTATATTTCAAAAGATTTATAAAAAACAAGAATTTACTGTGCCCAAAGGACACTGCCCAGCTACTATAACTAGATTGAAAATGTTAAAGTCCCATAACGCCTACAAAAATCGTTGAATGGAAATGGCGAGATAATATGATCAACTACACACCATGACCAATCATCCTACCAAATAAATATGAAAGCTATCAGACCAACGACCTCAGAGAAGTTGCATGCACAAAGTGAAGTGGGACCGAATAGATGAAAGGACAAACTGAAAACCTATACGATCCCATGCTATCTATGCAGGGCATAAAATTGAAACTTGCAGCAGTTTAATGCAGATTAGAAAATATGATCACTATATATCAGAATTTTTTTTTTCATTCAATTTTGATTTAACCATTAACAATATGCTTAGAAAGTGTGATAAATTTGTCATTATATCAAGAAAGCTAATAATTATTTGGGGACATCATCGTTTTCTCTGTACCATTGTGATATGGTTTGTGAGAATAAAGATATATATCTAAAATATAAAACTGGGGCAAATTATATAATTTATTATTATTTCTATGTCACACACTAAATAAAGTCTTTCATAACAGAATTGTAGATTGAGGTCAAGAAATATTAAAAAAGAGTTTGTCACAGAGTATCATTAGTATATAATTGAAATCATGGATGATTCTGTTCCAAGACTGTGAACACTGTTATTGTAGTAAGTAAGGCAGATGTTTTGAAACTATATTTGAGTTCTTAAAAAAACAAACTGGTTAAAAAAATCATCGTAGTCCATTTTAATGCTGCAGTTGAACATAGAACACAATTTAAAAATGAATAACATTTTTTTCTCAAAAACTAAACTTAATTGAATGCAAACGTTGCATGAATGAAGTGGTAAATAATATAGGCTCCGGTGAGTCTCTAGTTAAAAAAAAATAAGATTTTGTCCAGAAAATACAATAATTTTCCTGGGTAGATAAATCTGTATTTGAAATACAAAACCTTTAATATGCTTTGTATGATGGTTATGACCTGGGTTTTGTATTTCAAATACAGATGTCATAACCATCATGCAAAGCATAAAGGTTTTGTATTTCAAATACAGATTTATCTACCCAGGAAAAGTATTGTATTTTCATTCATGCAACGTTTGCGTTCAATTAAGTTTAGTTTTTGAGAAAAAATGTTATTCATTTTTAAATTGTGTTCTATGTTCAACTGCAGCATTAAAATGGACTACGATGATTTTTTCTGTCCAAGGCTCTCGAGTCTGTCACAGCTGAACGAATGAGTGTTGCTTAATGAGCAATTTTTCAACAATATAATGGCGAGCACAAGTTACATTCAATGAAATGATGTCCTCTTTGTACTAGACCAACATACTTAATTGGATCCTTATAGTGCTAACTCACTGAAACAACAGTCTGCGAGTAGACATGTCGCTTAACTCTGACACATTATCCTGCTCCTGAACCTACCAGTCTTTGCTCATACTCCTTAAAGTTAAGTGCTTAGCAAAGAAGCAGCAAATGCAGATTTTATAGTCTTTGGTTTGACCCACGATCTACCGCACTTGAGGCGATCACGCTAACCATTACACCATAGATGAGGTTGCCGCTGTAGAAATAAATGAACCAGCAAAGAGACATTAATAAAGATGGAATGTACAATGGTTATCAATGAAAATACAACTAAATACTGTATCAATGTAGAATGGTTACCAAACAAAATAGAACTAAGTACTGTATCAATTACTAACTTTACTTAACTAATTACATCAGTGTGTCATAATGACATCAATATTACTGCTATATCATATAAAACAAAGAAGTGACACAATTCTAGCCTATCTTTATGTCTTGTGATAATATTTTAATAATAATACAAAAGTACTATAAATAATACTAATAACAATGATCTTCATTACTATGTTGTAAATATAAACGAAAAAAGGGAAATAAGTCATCAAGATATTTTCATTTTTTTATTTTTCATATGTGAGAATACATATATTGAGGGTTATGGTGTTTAACGTCACTTTCAACAATATTTCAGTTATATCGTGGCGGTTGGGTTTTTTTGGTGCAGAAAACCAGAGTACCCTGATAAAATCACCGACCTGTCGCAAGTCACTTACAAACTTTATCACATAATGTTGTATCGAGTACACCTCACCATGAATGGGGTTCGAACTCACAATTTTAGTGGCGATAGGCACCGATTACATTGGTAGTTGTAAATCCAACCAGCCTACGATGACGACCACGTGAGCATATTGAAGATTTATGCCGTCAATAGAGATATTTCACATTCCAAGTGGAGTGTAGTGGAACAAAGATAAATTGCACCAGTAAAACAAATAAGATGATGTCATGATAATTCTCATGGATGGTAACTCACGACTGATCACGATTAGATACTCTCCACTTATTACCCATGAGGCAACTGAGAGAGACACCCTTGAAGTCATGAATTATTCATGAGTCATTTTAAAACATATTGGATAGTCCTAAACTGTTTTACAGCCAATTATCTGTGAGTTATCATAATCTGCTCAATCCTACTAATAGGAAAATTCTAGTGACTTTTTTGTTGTTACTAAATAGTCAAAGTGAACACATATCTGCTATATGAGCGATACGAGATACAAGAACACCGTTTACATTTGAAGGAAATCAAAAATAAATGAACTCTCTATTGTGGTAAAAAGATATATGGCAATAAAGGATGGGACAGAAATATTATACCCCTTCGTTGTATAAAGAGTGGGTTGTAATTACAATGTATTAATAGGTGACGTTACATTAAGGGATCGTCGCAAAATGTGAGTTTTTTTCAAACAAAGTTAGTTTCGTTTGGTAGGTGGGTGGTTTTCAGCTGTCACGTTTGAAAAAAAACCAAAATCGCACATTGAGATTTGTCAATAAATCTTTAAAAATGCACTTAAAAAACGGCATAAAATTTAATGGAACATCGTTTTAATTTCTTTCGCGTCTGTATATTGTACTGTTTCTTTAGTACTGAATAAGTAATGGGTGTATATGTACACAGCTCTGGTTTCCTGTTTGCGGTACAACTAAATATCATACGCAACGAAAAGCAACGGTGTTTTCGATTCTTGAAACGTTTTATGGTTCACATGTATAGAAAGGGCTTTAAATGGATTTCTTGATACAAGATGCATGCACTGCTCCACAAATAATAAATAAGTGGTCCAGATCTTTGCATTTATTATAAGAATGCACATTACAGAGATATCCATATTAATCTATACATATAATTTTATTGGTACAGTATGTTTGTTGAATTATATTTACACTTGGATGAAATCTGTGATTTTGAAAGGATAAAGATTCATAGATAGACCCTTTATCATGACATGCATATGGAGAATACATAGTTCTAAATCCAATATTGTTAGGTGGAGTTTGGTTTATAATACATCAGTATTCTATTTTTCACACTTTCATTTGGAGGGGTGGGTGGGTGGTCTGAGCCAAATGAAACTAACTTCATTTGAAAAAAACTGTCACATTTTGAGACGATCCCTAAAGATGATCAATGATAACAAATAGATTGAGCTAATTACTATGTAATGGTCAATGTCCTTTTATGCACATATAGCATAAATAGTATTGTCTATGACTATGGTAGTAAAATACACGTTAAAGAGTTTGTCCTCTCTCCAAGACTGTGGTGGATATCTGATACACAGTAGGCAAGTGATGTTGTATAAAAAACAACAGACAAAGTTAAATCTATACAGTGCACATGGTAATTAATACACTACTGCACAATCTACACAACTAATTACAGATTTGTTTTAATTTCGTCACTTATTATTCTCAATCAATCAATCATTTTATGAAGGAACAAATGAAAAGAAAATTGAAACACTGATCATTGCTCAAGTTCTTGGTCAGTAGCTGTCTTGGACAGAGGACAGGACCGGACTGTTCAATTTATTTTTAAACAAGGACGACCCAAAGAAAATTGTAGCCAAGATTGGTTTATATTGGACTTGCGGTCTTTGAGAAGTTTTTTAATAATTTTTTATTAAAATAAACTAAATTTCAACTTTAGCAGGAAAACTGCTACGGCATGGGTTCGCGCCCGATTTTGTAAATTACAAAAAAGGGTGCACTCGACTTGCAGCCGCAAGTGATAAAGCTTACCAGTTGCTTGCCCATGGTCGGTGGTTCTCTCCAGGTACTCCGGCTTCCTCCACCACTAAAACTGGTCGCCATGATATAGCTGAAATATTGCTGAAAATGGCATTAAAACACCAAAAAATCAATCAGGAAAACTGGAATATACATCAAATCAATGTTGTTTTTGAAGAAAAACCTATGTCTTTCTGTTGAGAAAGATGCCATGAAGAAGCTATTTAAGTCAAAAAGGGCAGTAATAACTCCTTCAAAAATCAACTGATGAAACTGCAGTAACAATATCCAAATCACCATAAATTGTAATAATCATGTTTTGAGGAATTCCCATTTAAAATGTACGAGGAGTCAAAAAGGGCATTAACTCTGTCAAAAATAGTCTAGTCAAACTACTGTAATTATATGTGAATCACCATTTGGTAATAAGCAAGATGTAAAGTTTGATAAAAACTTATTTAAAGTGTAGGAGCAGTTTCCTGTATAAGTTTTTGATGAAATATTCTCAGTGAAAAGGGGCAATAACGCCTTCAAAAACGGTACGAAAAAACTGCTGTAAAGATATGTGAATCTCCATATGATAAAACCAAGCATACAAAGCTCTGAGGAATACCCACTTACAATGTGGAAGGAGTTGCATCCACAAATTCTAATGAAATATAGGTAAAAAAGGCCATAACTCTTTCACAGTCCAATCAAATTGCTGTAACATGAAAATAATCAAGTGTTGCATTCTTAGTTTTTTCATGACATGTGCACCCTTTTTAAAATGTTAGACTCCATTTACAACTATCCCCACTTGCCGACATATATAGACATTTCTTTGTAGACATACAAAAAAAAAGAAAAAAAGTTACTGAATAAAAGAATTCATATTCCATTTTTTTTTTATTTATTCAATTGTGTAGATTTTAATTTTAAACAGAATTATAACACTAATACGATACATATCAACATTTACATTTTTTCTAAATAAATGTAAATATTGTTTTGTATTACAGATTCTTTACATTATTTTAGTCCGTTAAAAAATTAAAACCCATTACTAACTATTATATATGATGTAAATATTTACAACCATCTAATTTGGCTGTAAGTAAACTTATAAATCAAATACTTTTACTTTTGATCTCTTATGAGCTTTTTATCCTCAAGTTATTAGTTAAAAATGTTAAATCAAGCCTCCTACCTTGTAGCGATGTTCAACTGTAATATTTCTGTATAATTCTCTGAGTCTGTTGATATTATTTGTTTACTTTCACAGACACAGTACATTTATAGATATACAACTATATTTACTAACTGACAATGTAAACTAATATACCACAAAGTAAACACTTTAACAGGTCTTTGTCAATACTGATCACATCTAGATCTCTGTCTTAATGGTCATTGAGGGGAGTCTTTGATTGTCCAGGTATAACAATAGGTACAGGTAAAAATCACCTGTGTAATAACTGTAATTAAGTTAATGAGAAACAGTAGGTAGAATATTAAACTTAGTAGGACAGCATCTTTTAAATGTCCTGGCTACAATAATTAAGTATATCTGTAGGGTACTTAGTCAGTCTAATCACAGAGTTACTATACAATTGAGAACAGCAAAGATAAGTTTCTCACCTTAAACTGTGAAATTTTTATTACAACAAAGTAGACCACACTGAGAATTTTACCATCCTAAATTTTATCAAGATTTGATTGTTGTGAATTCTATGTTATACCTACATATTAAATAATCATACATATACTTTTTTCTTCAAATAAAATAAATTTACATTTATAATTTACATTTATTTACATAAAAAGAGTGGAAAATGTGAGAGAGAAAAAACTTGTATACAAAAACAATTGTAAATTTTACAACTTTAAATCCATTATTTGTTGTGACCGTGGTGGCTGCTTCAGAACGGTATTAAGATCTACAAATACCTGTAATTAGTACAGGTATGCGAGTTTGACTACTGCCTGTAGCAAGGTGTACTTGATACAATCTAATAGGATAATGTTTGCCACAGGGTCTGTGGTTTTCTCAAGGGTACCATGGTTTCCCTCACTCACAAAAATAACTGTCTAAAATATTTTTAAAATGTCAATTATGTGTTGGCAACAAAACCTGTCAAAAAAGTGGTAATAGGATGGGTCAGTAGACAGATATTTTGCCTGAAACAAGTAAAACAAGGGCAATGCAAAGCGTGGCATATCCCATCACCTAAAAATTTGACCCAGCGACCTTGAACTTTGACCTTGAAAATCAATAGGGTTCCAGATTCTCTTAAGTATGTACCAAGTTTGGTCAAAATCCATTGAAGGATGTTGATTCTAGAGTGTTCACAAGGATGTTACGAAGGACGACGGAAGGTAGCGTTACTATATCCCTTCGCAACTTCGTTGGCGAGGGGATAATAAGGAGATGCCTTGCTACCACATAACCTGATTCAAGTTATCTTTAATGTGAACTGAGAATGGCATTAGGATCATCAACACCAAAAAATATGATTATGCAAATTTTCTTTTAGAGTTTTTCCTCCAATGACTGAAAATTGATTCTTGTGCAATGGATACACCCTTTTAACTCTTGGTGTTAAGAGATAAAAAATCTGACATAATGTCCAAAAATCTGAAGAAAAGTTTTTTTCCTCCTAAATAGCCAAGTAAAATAAGGAGATGTATACCTTGCTACCCCTCAACAGTAGGACCTGCTTCAAGTTGTCTTTAATGTGAGCTGAGCATGGCAGTCTCCAAAACATGCCGATTATCAACAACAACAAAAAGATGCTTATGAAAATTGTCTTTGGAGTTTTTCATCCATTGACTGAAAATCGATCTATGTGTGATGGATACACTCTTATTAAAAATTGGTGTTGTGGGATAAAAAAAAATCTTAGCTATGTCCAAAAATTTGTAGAAAAAAGTTTATTTTCCTAAATAGCCCAGTAAGGTCTAACCAAAGAACATTGAACCAATGAAGATTTGACTTAGAAGTTACAATTCATTAAAATGAATTACCCCACAATGCCAACAACACCACCTTTCTTATAATCTATTATCTAAGCATGATTTAATTATAATAAAGGACTATTATAAGTAGAGGATGTACGAATATAAAGGCTTCAAAAACATGGTTATCATTTTCTATAAGGTATAATTCATGTCGTCAAATTTCATTCCGTTTTCTATTCAGATGTTATAACAGATTACGCATATCAAACATTTTACCTGCACTAGACATAAATTTTCTTTTCTGTAGAACTCCCTATCATTCAACATTACAATACAAAATATTTTTAAATATTTAAAATGTTCAGTAAGTAGATCTATAAACAAGAGGTGTTGTCCAAATGCATTAGGTACAGATTTTCTTTTTTGTTGTTTGTTTGAACATTTTAAATTCATATGTTTTACAAAGCTGTTGTCAAAATGGAAAATTAAACTTCTATTCCCCTAAATAAATCACAAAGCAATACACAATCAAACCTGTCTAAGCTAAACTGTTTAAGTCAAACACCTGTTTAATCCAAATAATTGGTTCCTAAAACATTTGGTCTACACAAATTTGTTTTTCAAGTACAAAAATAAAATGTTAGAGAATACCGAAGGGGCAATAAAAAATGGACAATACATAGAAACTGGCAACATAGGTGTACGCAATACGAAGAAAAGCACAACACAATATGTGTTGGACACCACTATATGCAAACAAACACAAGCTATGATTTGCTATACAATGCACCAGTCTTTAGCAGGTTTTTGTTTTTTATGTTCTATATTGATTATAATACACAATGACAGATATCTCCCTATACTATGGTCTATTTTTATATTCAGGAGGTATTGATGATTTATACATTTTATCTTTGATCTTTACACATTCATGATAATATCTAGTATCAAACAACAAGTGCATACAAACATATGTGACACAAGATGAACTCTGAGTTAATGCTCACCTATGATACCCCCCGCTCTTCGGCAAACAGGAAGTAGGAATGTGACAGGTCAAAAAACGCTTCCCACGATATGGGGTACCTATATGAAGCTTATGACCAAATATCAGATTTCTGCCATCAATAGTTGCTGAGAAAAATGCGACGAAAAATGAGCATATATGTTCAATGTGTATAAAAATCAACAAAGTCGGCATACAGGAAGTAGGAATCTGACGGGTCCAAAAACGCTTCCCACAATATGGCATACCTATATGAAGCTTGTGACCAAATATCAGATTCCTGTCATCAATAGTTGCTGAGAAAAATGCGACGAAAAATGTGCATATACAAATGTATGTTAAATGTGTATAAAAATCAACAAAATCGGCAAACAGGAAGTAGGAATCTGATGGGTCCAAAAGCGCTTCCCACGATATGAGGTACCTATATGAAGCTTGTGACCAAATATCAGATCTCTGTCATCAATAGTTGCTGAGAAAAATGTGACGAAAAATGTGCATATATGTTCATTGTGTATAAAAACCAACTAAGTCGACAAACAGGAAGTAGGAATCTGACGGGTCCAAAAACACTTCCCACAATATGGCATACCTATATGAAGCTTGTGACCAAATATCAGATTTCTGCCATCGATAGTTGCTGAGAAAAATACAACGAAAAACATCTTGGACGATGGACAGACGAACAGAGGTAAAACAGTATACCCCCTCCCTCTACGGGGAGCGGGGGTAAAATGAAAGAATGTCCACCAACCTCATGTAAAAAAAGTAACTATAACCTTGACCTTTGACCTAATGTTAGAGAATACCGAAGGGGCAATACATAGAAACTGGCAACATAGGTGTACGCAATACGAAGAAAAGCACAACACAATATGTGTTGGACACCACTATATGCAAACAAACACAAGCTATGATTTGCTATACAATGCACCAGTCTTTAGCAGGTTTTTGTTTTTTATGTTCTATATTGATTATAATACACAATGACAGATATCTCCCTATACTATGGTCTATTTTTATATTCAGGAGGTATTGATGATTTATACATTTTATCTTTGATCTTTACACATTCATGATAATATCTAGTATCAAACAACAAGTGCATACAAACATATGTGACACAAGATGAACTCTGAGTTAATGCTCACCTATGATACCCCCGCTCTTCAGCAAACAGGAAGTAGGAATGTGACAGGTCAAAAAACGCTTCCCACGATATGGGGTACCTATATGAAGCTTGTGACCAAATATCAGATTTCTGCCATCAATAGTTGCTGAGAAAAATGCGACGAAAAATTAGCATATATGTTCAATGTGTATAAAAATCAACAAAGTCGGCATACAGGAAGTAGGAATCTGACGGGTCCAAAAACGCTTCCCACAATATGGCATACCTATATGAAGCTTGTGACCAAATATCAGATTCCTGTCATCAATAGTTGCTGAGAAAAAAGCGACGAAAAATGTGCATATACAAATGTATGTTAAATGTGTATAAAAATCAACAAAATCGGCAAACAGGAAGTAGGAATCTGATGGGTCCAAAAACGCTTCCCACGATATGGGGTACCTATATGAAGCTTGTGACCAAATATCAGATCTCTGTCATCAATAGTTGCTGAGAAAAATGTGATGAAAAATGTGCATATATGTTCAATGTGTATAAAAACCAACTAAGTCGACAAACAGGAAGTAGGAATCTGACGGGTCCAAAAACGCTACCCACAATATGGTATACCTATATGATGCTTGTGACCAAATATCAGATTTCTGCCATCAACAGTTACTGAGAAAAATGCGACGAAAAATATCTTGGACGTACGGAAGGACAGACAGACAGACAGAGGTAAAACAGTATACCCCCCTCCCCCTTCGGGCAGCGGGGGTATAATTATATTGAAGTCATGTGACATTATATAGAAGTCAACTGTCCAAGATACAAACATATGTGATATTATATTGAAGTCATGTGACATTATATAGAAGTCAACTGTCCAAGATACAAACATATGTGACATTATATTGAAGTCATGTGACATTATATAGAAGTCAACTGTCCAAGATACAAACATGTGACATTATATTGAAGTCATGTGACATTATATAGACATACATGTGAACCTTCCGGCAGGAGCATTTTTCTCCCGATTTTGAGGGTCCCTTCCGTCAGCTTTCAAAATCTTCCACCCGTCAAAAAAATCAAGTACAATAAAATCTTGACCTACATTTTGCGATCAATATTTCTGGAAATTCCCCATTTGGAACTCTCGCGCTGACGAAAAACACCGAGAGATACGAATGGTAAAGGTGAATGTCATATTTAATGATATCCGGTTATTGATCTGTTTGACGCCTTTACAGGTAAATTGGGTCATGGTGATTAATTAAGGTGTTGATGATTATACAACAATTATCCACTGATTGACAGTTAATTGGGGATAAGGAAGTGGGTTTGTGACACACGCTTAGATGATTAGAAGTGTGATAGTGGCAATTAAAACTAGTATTACTGTGAGCTGAGATATACCCCCCACTCCCCACATCTGTCCAACCTGTTTCCATAACCAAAACATTACTGATTGTTCCTACCAAAAATGAAAGGGACCATCCTCTCTTCACCGGTAAGCTGCTGATAACATTTCAAAACATTCTGAGAAACACTACTCAAGTTATCATACGACATAGGGTAAAAATCCTATTTTCCGTCACATATCGTCAAAAATAAAAGGGATCCTCCTCTCTTCATCGGTAAGCTGCTGATAAAATTTCAAAACATTCTGAGAAACACTACTCAAGTTATCATACAACATAGGGTAAAAATCCTATTTTCCGTCATATCAAGTCCAATAACTCTGGAACGACAAAAGTGAAAATCGTCAAAAATGAAAGGGATCCTCCTCTCTTCACCAGTAAACAGCTGATAAAATTTTAAAAGATTCTAAGAAACACAACTCAAGTTATCGTACGACATAGGATTTGTCTACAGACGGACATGGTGAAACCAGTATACCCCCCTACAACTTTGTTGTGGGGGGTATAAATAGTTATAAACCGTTGTGCAAACAGGAGTCGGACAACCTTTGATGCCGAGGAAAACTTCTTATTTCGATCAAACGTGCAATGAATTCATCTCGGATTGAGTTGTTATGGCTTGTTTGGGACCAAAGCCGATCAAAATATTATTTAAGGACCAAGTTGAGTCGGATTTCCAGGATGGAATTGATAAACCACAAAAATGCTGAAACGTATGCTATCACCCAACGCACCAGCAGCAAAGTGACTTTTTAATTTTAGTGCTCTATGACTTTATTGTTCAGAACATTCTGTCTTCATTGTTATTGCTTTGTTATAACCTTATGATTATGAATAAATTATAAATACAGTTTTTATCCTTCATTCATCATATGAAACACTACTAATAAGACAGAAATGTAAACAATATATATTGAAATGGGATGCAGTTGGTTCAATACTGAAACAAACAAAAGGAAAACATCAATAAACAATAAAAACATGCATCAAATATGTCGATAAAAAATCTCCAGTTACGAGACCAAATCTCCAGCCAAAAATTTGCAAATCTCCAGTTGTAGCATAGCAACTCTATCACATGTATGTATAGAAGTCATGTGACATTATATAGAAGTCAACTGTCCAAGATACAAACATATGTGACATTATATTGAAGTCATGTGACATTATATAGAAGTCATGTGACATTATATAGAAGTCAACTGTCCAAGATACAAACATATGTGACATTATATTGAAGTCATGTGACATTATATAGAAGTCATGTGACATTATATAGAAGTCAACTGTCCAAGATACAAACATATGTGACATTATATTGAAGTCAGTGCGATACAAACATATGTGACATTATATTGAAGTCATGTGACATTATATAGAAGTCACATGACATTTATAGAAGTCAACTGTCCAAGATACAAACATATGTGACATTATATTGAAGTCAGTGCGATACAAACATATGTGACATTATATTGAAGTCAGTGCGATACAAACACATGTGACATTATATTGAAGTCAGTGCGATACAAACATATGTGACATTATATTGAAGTCAACTCTCCAAATCCTCCATAAACATACTATGCTATGGTTGAAATGATTTGTCCAAAATGGACTTCTTCGTCCTTCAATGCACAATTGCTCTGAGAAATCCATTCTCGCAAAACAAATCATCAAAAGTATACAATATATATAGTCAATCCTGTATATAAAGGGCACTCAAGGGAATCTGAAAGTCAAAGTGTGCCCTTTATATACAGGTTAAAATTATATGTGTTATTCATTAATGGGAAAATTGAGACTGCCCTTTATAGACAGTGATTTGCTATATAGAGGGTGTCCTTTAAGGCAGGTTTGACTGTATATAATTTTATCCTGCAATCAGTACATTTGCTGTACAAATATGCTATACCAATAAATTTTTGCTTTATTCGTACTAGACGAATAAACTTTTCGTACTATACGAATAAACTTTTCTGGTACCCTGTAGCTATGTACAGCAGAGGGTGCAGACAAGTATGAAACTGGTACTAATGTAACGTGGACCACGAAGTAGACACCCTTGACAACATTTATGAAAGGCGAGGAATGACGCTTGTTTCTGTCCTTTTTGTCTAAATCTGACAAGTTTTCCGACATTGCAGGATAAACACAAAATACGTACATTGTCGTTAAATATAAAATTCATTTGCACTCGCTGTGAAACAGGCTCGAAAAGCTCGCTATTCTGCCTGTTTCTAAAGCTCGTACAAATAAATTTTATATTTACCGACAATGTACGTATATTGTATATATATTTTATAAATTAGTTTATTAACATCAGAGTTGATGCTTCATCAACTACAATAGTCCATTATTTATTAGCTTACCAACTTTAAACAATTTTTAGTACTACCAATTCTTTTACACACTGAATTAGCACTACATTTTGTTTTGATGAGAGTGGTGTATTTCCTTGGCTAGACTGATGGAGTACTATTTTGTTTTGATGAGAGTGGCATATTTCTTTGGCTAGACTGATGGTACTTGATATTCTCTAATTATACCAATAACTATTATCTAATAAAATGATCAGTGATCACAGAATATTGCTGTATTATTTATAAGTTGTCTGTAGAGATCTTATATAACTATAGCAGGCTTACCTTAGAGATCACTTAACATATCAACTTTCCAAGAAGGCCATTAAAATTTTTACATAATTACATAAAATGTTTAAAAAAAATTCAGGATTTTGCAATTTACAATTATTTGTAGAAAACATAGAAACACAACTCTTCAATAATATATATAAATGTTCAATTTTCAGATAATTATTAAATTATCCAGATCCAGGGACAGAACACAAGAAGCCTCTTCCAAGATTTGACAATTTTTATTGTCTGTTTGGTCAATAATTAGGGTTCAGACATGCATCAACAAAAATATGCCACTGACGTGCACTTGTAAAAAAAATTAAGAAATATAAATACATATAGCAAACTGCAATTATTTCATCTGTTACAAAATTAAATAAGGAGTTTTCTTACCTAGTCTTTTACAGCGTTAATTTTCAACATCCAATCAAAACAATAGGAAACTACAGGTGGTATTTTACGTTTAATAGTAGCATTTTTGTAATTATAGGATGCCCGTTTGACACATCTATCGACACATAATGGATTAAAATCTTAATTTAAAAGTTTAAACAGTTTCAATGAATCAAACTGTTTATCAAGATGAAGATATACATCTAACATGACACTATAAAACAAGCATGCAAGAAAACATCATATTTTCACATTGAACTGTTGATATTTATCTCGTTACCAGAGATATTCAGATATTCGTCAGGGTATTTACCTGTTTACTAAAAGTACTTCTGTGGCAAATGAGCGACAAAAATGCCTTACAACATGAGGTTGATGGTGGTGTCGGTGCAAATTTAAATGTTTGTAAAAGATTAAGTACTTTTATAATCAAATAACCATATATTTGTATATAAATAATAAAGATGTCAAAATTTAGAGGAAATGTATTTACATATCAGGTAACTAGATGGCCTTAAAGGGATATTGTCTACCAGCTGCGTAATTTTTTCATACCCAAAATTATTGTCGATTTCCGTACTGACCTTCATAAAATGAAGATTAACACCGAGTTATGTTGCAAAAGATACGATTTTTTGACAAAAAAGACCCAAAAAAAAATTATTGTCCGGATGACAATATTCAAATCTATTCATATGGCCTTCTATGTGAACACGTCTTGAGCATGCGCACTGTTTAGAAACAATAAACAACATGTGGTTCTTGGGCAAAAGAGAAACTGTCAACGCGTGGAAGAAAGCGGACTTTGACGGATTCAGAGATAAAGAGGAATAGAAGTGAAGTATCTTCCAAATGGAACAAATGCAGGATATATGTAGGGGATCAGTTGGACCGTTGCCGTTGGATGGAGCGAACTCAAGGAAGTGCTTGATTATTGTTGATAGGTAAGCCGAGCATGTTGCCTTCTTTTCTCAATCGTTTTTCATATTTTATGAATTTATGATGATGCCTATGATCATTTTCGGTAGATATTAATCAATATATTTAATTTTGCACCTGGCAACAGCAAATTATTGTCAATGAGTAGCATAAAACGGCCGTATTTGCGAGGTAAACAAACACAAATTTTAAGAGGCCAGCAAAGGGGAAATGGGAGTGCAAAAATGATATCAATGACAATGCAGTTTATTATTATCAATTTAAAAAGTAATATCGAATCAATTCATTTTTAATGCAAGAATTAAAACTGTACATGGCTTAATGAAAACCCTATAAAGTTCTTTTTATTCAAGCAAATTTATTTCTTTGATATACAACATATAATTAGGCTTTTAATTTTATCAAATTTCAACAACTTGGACAAGAAACTTAGTTTTGGGAACCAAAAGTATATACCTTACTTTCTGCGAATTATCACTATAATGGAAAATCAGTATGTATTTTTCAAATAAAAGCTTTCTATTTAAAGAAGCTTCATTTCAATTGCACTTTTAGTTTGGATCCTGTAAGTATAATATATAATTATAAACAAGGTTTTGAAGAAATGATATGAATATCCATTGAAATTTTCAATTTTCAGAACTTTTTTTTATATATGACTACAAAATTTTACTGAAAATTTCAGAAATGTCCTAAAATGCATATTTTAGACCATGGCTAAATGAAAATCATTTTAATTCCTTTATGCAAACAAGTTCATATCTTGGGTACTGGAAATACATTACATAAATAAGGTTAAAAGTACTTTCAACAAGTTTGAACATAACACTTTGTTATGGGAGCCAAAATTATATCTTCCTGTTTGTGAATTATTACCATAGTGGAAAATCCGTATGTATCTTTTATATAAAAAGCTTTCCATTTAAATAAGTGTCATTTCAGTAGCATTTTTAGTTTGGATCCTGTAAGTATGATACATAAACAAGGTTTTTAAAAAATAATATGAAGATCCATAGAAATTTGCAAGTTTCAGAAACTTTTCTATATATGTGACTATAAAATTTTACTGAAATGTCCTGAACTGCATATTTTAGACTATGACTAAATGAAAATCGTTTTCAATTTCCTTATGCAAACCAAGTTTATTTCTTGACTATTCTAAAAACATTACATTAACTAGTTTTTTACTACATTTCAACAATTTTGGACATAATTTTTAGTTCAGGGAGCCAAAATTATACTTTACTATCTTAGAATTATCAACATAGACATGATAGAGGGAAATCAATATGTATTTTTCATATAAAGGCTTTCTATTTAAAGAATTGTCATTTGAACTGCTTTTTATCCCCTCGCCAACGAAGTTGCGAAGGGATATAGTAACGCTACCGTCCGTCACATCCTTGTGAACACTCTAGAATCAACATCCTTCAATGGATTTTGACCAAACGTGGTACATACTTAGTCCTTAAGAGAATTTGAAACCCTATTGATTTTCAAGGTCAAAGGTCAAGGTCACAGGGTCAAATTTTTACTGCGTAACATCCTTGTGAACACTCTAGAATCAACATCCTTTAATGGATTTTGACCAAACTTGGTATATACTTAGTCCTTAAGATAGCCGAAACCCTATTGATTTTCAAGGTCATAGCCTTATAGGTCAAAGGTCAAGATAACCGGGTCAAAATTTTACCACGTAACATCCTTGTGAACACTCTAGAATCAACATCCTTCAATGGATTTTGACCAAACTTGGTACATACTTAGTCCTTAAGAGAATCTGGAACCCTATTGATTTTCAAGGTCGTATGTCAAAGATCAAGGTCACAGGCTAAAATGTTTACCGCATAACATCCTTGTGAACACTAGAATCAACATCCTTCAATGGATTTTTGACAAAACTTGGTACATACTTAGTCCTTAAGATAGCCGAAACTCTATTGATTTTCAAGGTCATAGCCTTATAGGTCAAAGGTCAAGATAACCGGGTCAAAATTTTACCGCGTAACATCCTTGTGAACACTCTAGAATCAACATCCTTCAATGGATTTTGACCAAGCTTGGTACATACTTAGTCCTTAAGAGAATCTGGAACCCTATTGATTTTCAAAGTCAAAGGTCAAGGTCACCAGGTCAAATTTTTAGGCGAGGGGATATTCCACGCTTTCCCTTGTTTAGTTTGGATCTTGTAAGTATGATTAATAAACAAGATTTTTAAGAAATAATGTGAAGATCCATAGCAATTTGCATGTTTCACAGTGTGTGAATTTAACAGTAGACCGATGGCCCATGTCTGTGTTAAAATCATGCAGGTTTTTGTAAAATTATCTAAATTTTTTAGGCAAATTACTACTAAAACTGGTAATTTCAGACAAATGTGATTTTGTAGTGATTGATATTTGTACTTTTGATTTAGATATTCTGACCAAGGTAATTCTAGAGTAGAAGAAATGAGCAGCCATCAAATTTTAACGAAAACGGATGAAACTGGAGAAATCGAGTTCATTTGTGAACCCATTTGAGTATGTTCATTTTGTTAAAGATTAGACATATTCTACATTATGTTTATAGGTAACATTGTCAATATTGTTCAACACAGTCACTTGTATAACAGTTTCCTATTAATTATTGTGGCTTGCATAGTGATACTACTAGTAGCTATATTATATAGGGATCATGTTGGCTTCTGCGTCATCGTTACATTTTCATCAATCCACAAGCTGAAATGGCCAGTCCTCCTTAGCTACTTACGGGAATGAAACCAAACTGGGACAGAATTGACGCACGTCTGGCGCACTAAATATTTTCCTGGAACTTTGATGTAATTTTGTCTCTTTATATTGTGTTGTGTAGATGTGTGCTGGATAGATGTATAAAGATTTAATATTATTTTGAAAAGCTTTTTCGTTATACAGATGCACATCAGAACCATATAGCAAAATTTGTTTCGATATTATACACATACACTGTAATAAACAATTATTTTTTATTCTTACAGTCTCTCAATAGATATTACTGAAGAGGGCAGTGATGTTGGTGATGATTCTGACGATGGAGATTTTGAACCTAGCCTCAACTTCACTCTAAGGTTTGTCATGTTAATTTCATATGTTTCAGTTGTAACTTACATACTTGAAATTTTGTCCTAATAACAGAACCATGCATGATCATATGTCATAGGAGCTTTATTATACCCCCGCTCCACTGGAAAGGGGTAGGTATACTGTTTTACCTCTGTCCGTCCGTTTGTCCCAAGATGTTCATAACATTTTTCTCAGTAATTATTTATGGCAGCAATCTGATATTTGATCATAGGCTTCAGAAGGGTCAATCGAAAGTCGCAAACCCGCTGCGTTGTCCATGGTCAAGTCTGGTAGAAGTCCCATCCGATGAAGGGAAAGACATCAACAACAAATGAAGATCAGGTCTGATTTGGGTAACAGACACCCTGTAATCATTGACCAGCTCGTGATGCCTGCCGTAGAACTTCTTGAGGGATGACCACAACCTAAAATCTGTCTACAAATCACTCAAATCCTTCATAAAGTGGACTTGTAATGATATGTTTAGTTGCTCATTCACTATACATTCGAGATATTCATCTGGAATTGAAAGTTAGGGCTCCATAGATCATAATCTCTATTGTTTTATTCTTGTGAATTACATTGTAAGTATTTTTCTACTTCAAGTGGCAGAGAAGTTACAACAAAAAGACAGCTAGATGGTCTGTGCAGCCTGTTAAAGCTGACAAGTCATATTCCTATGTTCCAAGACTATTAAGGGTCATCATTTGTATGAGACTGCAAGATAATGAAGGAATGAATTAACGTGTGCAGTTGGAAGTAGATGATCCCAGAAGAATCTCGGTCTATCTTGCACCAATTCCACAACCTCCAACTCGGGATGATATTGTAGCATCTCAGAAATCCAGATTTGAAGACCAAGACAAAACAATTTACTATATTGTCGCATAAAATAAATTTAGATTGTCACTCTTTGTTTTTCCTGGTCTGACAGAAGTTCTGCACATTTAGAGCAGAAAAGTACCCAAGTCGGGATAATGGCCATTACAAATTGTCCAATCCACAATAATGATAACACTCAGTGTGTTGGTCTAGTAAGTACAAACCAGGACAACTCTTTAGGACCTCACAAGAAACATCTTTGCCAAGTTTGGTTAAATTCTGTTCGGCTGTTCTCAAGAAGAAGATGAAAATGTTGTTTCCCATAGGGTTTCAATGCAAACTTTGACCTCCACTGGTGGCCATTTTGAATTTTCAAATGGCGCAAACAGTAACAACACATGTTAAAGACATTCATAGGAACATATATACCAGATTTCAATTCAATCCCTTCAGCGGTTCTTGAGAAGAAGTTTCTTGAAAATCGACCAATCAGAATTTTCAAAGTCACATGGTGGCCATGTTTTTTGACGAATCTGCACAAAAGTAACAAATCTTGTGTAGGACCTCATAGAAAACATCTCTGCCAAGTTTGGTTTTGAATTATATAAAAGACTGTCAGTCCATTTTAGAAGAAGTTGTCAGTGCTGATAGAACAAAAAATAATAATAAGATGGCAAAACTTTCAAATTAAATTTACAATTCCAACTGACCAACTTGTGAAATTAACAACTCATTAGGGTTGATTTATTTTTTATTTTTGGTGTTTTAACGCCACTTTCAGCAATATTTCAGCTATATCATGGCGACCAGTTTTAGTGGTGGAGGAAACCAGAGTACCCAGACAACCACCGACCATAGGGAAGCAAGTGGTAAACTTTATCATTAGGGTATATGGGATAAAATACAAAATATTTCATGAACAAGTTTTAATTAAATCGTCTAGGAATGAAACCCTTGTATTGTCCATATAGATCAGGATATTTGTCCCTAATTTTCCAAGTACAACAGCTTGGGGTCACACGTCTGACCCCAGCTCCAAGTCGGCCATGTGCCCAAATGGTATACTGGCGGTAGGCTGCATACCTATTGGATCTGTTGTAAACCTCGTCATGGGGCATTACTACAAGTTCCTCTCGAAACATTCTAGCAACCCCCAACACTTCCTCATCAAGGACAATCCGATCAAAGTCCTGTAATAAAGACAAGAGATTTAATAAAAACAGAGTAAAGACAGATGGTTATACATTCATCTAGAAAAATGAGCTTTATTTAAAAAAGAAATATAATTCATTATAAGTGAAATAGTTTGCACAAATTCAGTTTAGAGAAATAAAAAAAAGTCTTATTTTGGAAGGAAAGATTTTCTCGTGGGACTTTCTTATGACCACAGTTTTATTTCGTTTTTTTGTTGGTATATGGGAGAACCATTTTGGTCTTGCAATTTTTTTTTTATCAATTTACCCCTCGAGCTATTCAATTTTAATTTTATGGTTTTTTTCCTAAAAATTATTTTGATTCTGAATCTTGAAGAAAAAAATTTGGCTGGACAGGAGAAAAAAATATATTCCGACTTGACATTTTCACAGTATAATCATATACTTGCCATTTTCACAGTATAATCGTATACAAAATTTTAAAGAAAAAAAAATTATTCCAGCACTTCGCCAATCCAATTAAAATTAGATCTACGCACTTGCTCCCTATTTTAGATCTAATTATACCCCCGCTCCCCGAAGGGGGAGGGGGTATACTGTTTTACCTCTGTCCATCCGTCCTTCCAAAATATTTTTCGTCACATATTTCTCAGCAACTATTGGAACCATCAGATTCCTACTTCCTGTTTGCCGACTTAGTTGGTTTTTATCCACATTGAACATATATGCACATTTTTCTCAACAACTATTGATGGCAGAAATCTGGTATTTGGTCACAAGCTTCATATAGGTACCCCATATCATGGGAAGTGGCAGGGGTATCATAAGTGAGAATTAGATCACAGTTCACCTTGTTTTAATTAGATTGGAAAATAAGAAAATATGATTTCTGTGGCGTCTGAAAAAAACATTTCTACGGCGAAAAAACGGGACATAGCCCCCTTCAAGGTAAATGGTCAGTCCCATATTATTTTGCAGCAACTGTCTTGTGGAACTAGAAGTAAGGTCTCTTTTGTTTCTAATCCAGCCGAAATTTCTCTGAAACATTCCAGTCAATTAAGAAATAAAACAACACTGGCTACGTCATTCGTTTTCATCAGACATGTATTTCACTGTGTTCTACATGTATGTCTCTGTTTTCATATTGTCGGTAAACTGGCTAAAATAAATTAATTTAACACGTGTATCAAAATCTCGGGGAACAACTTCATAACTTATAAAAAGAAAAAAACTAATTTAGTTATTTTTAACGCCGGCAAAAATTTTCGATCGAAAATACGTAGTTGAGCTTGTCCCCATAGGGTGCCTCCTGGCATGTTTTCAATGGTTATCGTGGAAATATCGGCTGAATCTGTTAAGGCATGTAGTTTTCATCAAAGAAAATCTATTCCTGATACAGACATTATTTATTCTACGTCTTTTAGATACAATCGGTTCGCAAATAGCTTTTTTCCTCAACTTTTATAGAAACTTACCTCAATATCCATGCTGCAGCATCCGGGCTACTGACATAAAAATAGATAAATAAATAGTTGGCCTCGCCCAGGTCAGTGCATAATTAATTAGCTTCCGGTAACGATGGTCAGCTTTTTTAGTCGAAAAAAACAACGTTTCGGAGCGTATTCATCAATAATTCGGTGTTTAATCTTCATTTTATGAAGGTCAGTACGGAAATCGACAATAATTTTGGGTATGAAAAAATTACGCAGCTGGTAGACAATATCCCTTTAACCCTAACTGTAAGCCACTAGATTTAACATTAATCACATCTAACATACAAAATCTCTTTACATGCTCAGCACTTTTGTTTCATACGTAAATTCACCTATAAGAAGACTCCTCTCAAATATAGTACCCATAACTAAAATATTTTTTTACACAACAGCTAAAATTAGTTTACATGTACATCACAATCACAATGTACTTCTGACTTTTGGACAAAGCTATATGTTGGCGATAAGTACGGATGGCAATGCATCAGGGGAGAAATTTACGTAGAAACTACAATTTTTTTTGTAAATATGGACTTTGTTGGGGTGGGGGACTAAAGAGGAGAAGTATAATGATGGTGAACTATACTTCAAATAGTAGGAATTCACCAATGGTGTGAGATCATTAAAATGATTACATATATCTGAGCATTTTAATTTTTCCTTTACATTCATAATCTTATATTTTATTACTAGTATATTAAACACAGTACAGACTTACATAATTTCTCTTGTATGGTGTATGTATAATTACATCTTAAACTTGTACATTGTATTTCATATGTTCTCTGGTTTTTTCTTTCTTCCCCTTTTTTTGTTACCAGTATTACTTTTTATGCCATTCAGGGATCAAAATTAGAAAAGAAAATTGTTATCATATTCATACTGTGCCTTTGCCATAAATAAATATGTTTGTGCTAATGAAAATTATTGTCTGTATTTTTAGGAAGTGGAAAAGTTTCAAAATCCCACGAAGATTTGTCTTGTATTGAGAATGTTCATCTTAGTATTATTCAATAGTATATATTTATACATTCCATGACATTTACCATCAGACAAAACATTTACTCCTCTTAATGATTTTTATTTTGTCACATGTAAGGTGCTTGTTTAAAACCATCATTATAGAACTGCTGTATTGATTACCAGAAATTGATTGTATGCAACAACTGATAAAAAACATCGGCTAGCAAATAAAAACAAGTCATTAAATACTAATGGGAACAGGTTATGTTACATTGTATGTCCTCGTAAAAACGTCCAGTTCAGGAAAACTTATATATTCTTAGGATACAAGCTTAAATAATGTATGTTGTATCAGATCGCTTAAATAGAAACACGGAAATTAGATTTGTATTGGACAGATTGAAGTTTCTCATTACACAAGGCTATGAATCAAACAGAAGAAAAAGTGCCCTTTAATTTTTCACGGTTAATCGAAAAGTCAAGTAATATTTATCCATCAATACCGTGTAATTTTGATATGATATATGGACAGTTTTGACCACAGATCAATTCTGATGCATTTCTCATTTTTCGAAGTTGAGGAAAAAAAGATTGGTGCATCATAGCGCTTTGTCAGTCACAATGACAGGACCAGTAGAAAGGTTATTGACAAGATAAAATCTCCATTCAATTTTTCTAATTGGTGTATGACTTGGCATCAGAGCTTCTAAAGAATTCTTAAGCCTTGGGGTAAATCTCAACAAGCTAACCGCTAATGAAAAATATGTTTCATGAGACAATCAGCAATCTTATAATGACTGGATAAAAAACAAGTTCTAAAGACCATGTATTATTTGTTGTAAGATAAATCACGAGATAACCTTAATGTATTTCGTTTTCTTTAATAGGATAGTATTTCTGTTTATTACTTAATTCTGTGATGTTTCATATTAGATAGAGGGCTATTATGTAAAATAAGGCATGTTCTATTATAAAGCCAAGGTCTTACTTCTAGAATTAAATATACTGTACACCTTAACCAAATCAACACATTTTGTCCAGAATATTGTAATTATTTAGAGGGGTTTCTTGTAAAACTGTTTGTATCTACAACAACTTTACAAAACTTTGATGTCTTTGTTGTAAATTACATCCACAAGTTACAACATAAAGTTTGTTCCATCTTTTCAGTATCCACACACTCTTTAGGTCAGGTTTATGGTGTTTAATGCCACTTTCAACAATATTTCAGTTATATCGTGGCAGTCAGTTTTATTGGTGGAGGAAACCGGAGTACCCAGAGAAAATCACTGACAAAATTTATCACATATTGTTGTATTTAGTACACCTCGCCATGAATGGGGTTCGAACTCACAACTTCAGTGGTGATAGATACTGATTGCATAGGTAGTTGTAAATCCAACTACCAATTAATCACGACCATGACGGCCCAAATCTTTTCAGTATCTACACACTCTTTATCACATTAGACTACAATAATGAGCTGCCATCAAAAAAAAAAAAAAAATGTAGAAATAAAATCTGATACAACAGAAGAACATTTTAAGGTTAGTTTTTTTTTACTTGAAACAAATGTCCTCAATCACATCAAATTATTTTGAATAAATTTTCAGTCAAAAATGGCAAAAACTCCTTCAAAGCATTGTCTGATATCAATGATATGTAAATCCTGACATTATAATAAGCCAGCATGTAAAGCTTTGAGGAAATCCAATATCAGTTGTAGGAGGTGCACTTTTTGATTGGTTTGGTTTGGTTTATGGTGTTTAATACCACTTTCAACAATATTTCAGTTATATTGTGGAGGTCATGTTTATTGGTGGAGGATACCGGAGTACCAGGAGAAAACCACTGACCTCTAAAAGCAAGTCACTGACAAACTTTATCACATAATTTGATTACCATACGATCACGACCATGACAGTCAAAAAGGACAATAACTTTTTCCAAAAATAGTCAGATCAAACTGCTTAAATGTTATGCAAATCTTCATATGGTAAGAAGTATGTAAAGTTTTGAGAAATTCCCAAAAGGAAGAGTAGTGCGTACAAACATTTGTGAATGATGGACGTACGTACAGACGGAATCAAAATATCTGCCTCAGAAGAGGGGAGACATGATCACCAGCAGTACCTACTGATATCAAACTATGTTTTCTTCATTAACTCATTTTGGTGCTTTAGTTTTTAATCTTTACCAGCATAAAATGTAGGTTCTGTCAAGTTGAAGATAAATTACCAGTGCCTTTAATTTCAACAGATTAAAATCATTAATGTCTAACAGAGTTGATGCTTTTATGGTAAAATGGAATAACATGAGATGCTTAAAATAAAAATAATGGTAGTATTAAACATACTATAATCCTAAATACTAATTAAACAAGATTATGGGGTCTTAAGAATGGCTGACTGACTGGTGTTTGACACAAACTCTGCCATCTGATATGTCATATCAGGGTGATATTTGTTTTAGTATGACCGATTTACTAGTGTTTGACACAAAAACTGATTGACTGGTGGTCGACACCAACTATGCCACATCAGGGCAATATTTGTTTTAGAATGTCTGACTGACTGGAGTTTGACACCAACTCTGCCATATCATGGCAATTTATGCTCGACATCAACTCTGCCATCTATCTGTTACATTATGGCAATACTGTATTTGTTTTTATAATGAATGACTGACTGGTTTTTGACACATATTCTGGCATATTTCTGCCATATCATACTAGAATGACTGATTGACTTCTTTTGATACCTACTCTGGCATATTTCTGCCATATCATACTAGAATGACTGATTTACTTCTTTTGATATCTACTCTGGCATATTTCTGCCATATCATACTAGAACGACTGATTTACTTCTTTTGATATCTACTCTGGCATATTTCTACCATATCATACTAGAATGACTGATTGACTTCTTTTGATATCTACTCTGGCATATTTCTGCCATATCATACTAAAATGACTGATTTACTTCTTTTGATACCTACTCTGGCATATTTCTGATATCATACTAAAATGACTGATTTACTTCTTTTGATACCTACTCTGGCATATTTCTGATATAATACTAGAATGACTGATTTACTTCTTTTGATACCTACTCTGGCATATTTCTGATATCATACTAAAATGACTGATTTACTTCTTTTGATACCTACTCTGGCATATTTCTGCCATATCATACTAGAATGACTGATTTACTTCTTTTGATACCTACTCTGGCATATTTCTGCCATATCATACTAGAATGACTGATTTACTTCTTTTGATATCTACTCTGGCATATTTCTGCCATATAATACTAAAATGACTGATTTACTTCTTTTGATACCTACTCTGGCATATTTCTGCCATATCATACTAGAATGACTGATTTACTTCTTTTGATACCTACTCTGGCATATTTCTGCCATATCATACTAGAATGACTGATTTACTTCTTTTGATACCTACTCTGGCATATTTCTGCCATATCATACTAGAATGACTGATTGACTTCTTTTGATACCTACTCTGGCATATTTCTGCCATATCATACTAGAATGACTGATTTACTTCTTTTAATACCTACTCTGGCATATTTCTGCCATATCATACTAGAATGACTGACAAAACTTCTTTTAATACCTACTCTGGCATATTTCTGCCATATCATACTAGAATGACTGACAAACTTCTTTTAATACCTACTCTGGCATATTTCTGCCATATCATACTAGAATGACTGATTTACTTCTTTTGATACCTACTCTGACATATTTCTGCCATATCATACTAGAATGACTGATTTACTTCTTTTGATACCTACTCTGGCATATTTCTGATATAATACTAGAATGACTGATTTACTTCTTTTGATACCTACTCTGACATATTTCTGCCATATCATACTAGAATGACTGATTGACTTCTTTTGATACCTACTCTGACATATTTCTGCCATATCATACTAGAATGACTGATTTACTTCTTTTGATACCTACTCTGGCATATTTCTGCCATATCATACTAGAATGACTGATTGACTTCTTTTGATACCTACTCTGGCATATTTCTGCCATATCATACTAGAATGACTGACAAACTTCTTTTAATACCTACTCTGGCATATTTCTGCCATATCATACTAGAATGACTGATTTACTTCTTTTGATACCTACTCTGGCATATTTCTGCCATATCATACTAGAATGACTGATTTACTTCTTTTGATATCTACTCTGGCATATTTCTGCCATATCATACTAGAATGACTGATTGACTTCTTTTGATATCTACTCTGGCATATTTCTGCCATATCATACTAGAATGACTGACAAACTTCTTTTAATACCTACTCTGGCATATTTCTGCCATATCATACTAGAATGACTGATTTACTTCTTTTGATACCTACTCTGGCATATTTCTGCCATATCATACTAGAATGACTGATTGACTTCTTTTGATACCTACTCTGGCATATTTCTGCCATATCATACTAGAATGACTGATTGACTTCTTTTGATACCTACTCTGGCAAATTTCTGCCATATCATACTAGAATGACTGATTGACTTTTTTTTAATACCTACTCTGGCATATTTCTGCCATATCATACTAGAATGACTGATTTACTTCTTTTGATACCTACTCTGGCATATTTCTGCCATATCATACTAGAATGACTGATTGACTTCTTTTGATACCTACTCTGACATATTTCTGCCATATCATACTAAAATGACTGATTTACTTCTTTTGATACCTACTCTGGCATATTTCTGCCATATCATACTAAAATGACTGATTTACTTCTTTTGATACCTACTCTGGCATATTTCTGCCATATCATACTAGAATGACTGATTTACTTCTTTTAATATCTACTCTGGCATATTTCTACCATATCATACTAAAATGACTGATTTACTTCTTTTGATACCTACTCTGGCATATTTCTGATATCATACTAGAATGACTGATTGACTTCTTTTGATACCTACTCTGGCATATTTCTGCCATATCATACTAGAATGACTGATTTACTTCTTTTAATACCTACTCTGGCATATTTCTGCCATATCATACTAGAATGACTGATTTACTTCTTTTGATACCTACTCTGGCATATTTCTGCCATATCATACTAGAATGACTGACAAACTTCTTTTGATACCTACTCTGGCATATTTCTGCCATATCATACTAGAATGACTGATTTACTTCTTTTGATATCTACTCTGGCATATTTCTGCCATATCATACTAGAATGACTGATTTACTTCTTTTGATACCTACTCTGGCATATTTCTGATATAATACTAGAATGACTGATTGACTTCTTTTGATACCTACTCTGGCATATTTCTGCCATATCATACTAGAATGACTGATTTACTTCTTTTGATACCTACTCTGGCATATTTCTGCCATATCATACTAGAATGACTGATTTACTTCTTTTGATACCTACTCTGGAATATTTCTGCCATATCATACTAAAATGACTGACGAACTTCTTTTAACATATTGTAATGAAAAACAATTTGTAAAAATAAATTGATTTTCGAAGGTGATCCGTTATGAAATAAAGAGATCTTATCATCATTTAATGGTAAAGAATAGAAGACTTTACTTATTGCCAAATGTTAAATGTTGATCCCCCTGGATTTAAGACACATTAGAATGGCACATTCATTGGCACAAAACTGAATATTCGTATCATAATGATGCTTCAAGACAAATACAACTGAATTTACATGCCTAGTTCTTAAGAGAATGATTCTTAGTAATTTTCCTGTTGCAGCCCATTACAAACTTCGCACTCCATGGCTTGCATCTCATAGACCCTTGGGTTATCTGTGCATGCTTGAATTGGCATACCATACTGATATTTCATGTCTCAAAATATAAAATTGTTTCTTAGTGTAATGATTTATTAGTTTTGTTATAGGGTCTTGTACTAACTTTTCCATGGGTTGTTGGCCATCTTGATTTTCTGAACAATTAAAAAAAATAATCTTAAATATGTTCCCTGTATGGTCTCATAAATCAATGTCTCTGCTGTGGTGGTCATCTTGGATTTTGGATGAAAATTTTGCAAAGAATATTTCAGTCAAGTTTGCTTTCAAACAGTTCACTGTTCTCATAGAAGACTAATTTTAAATTATTTTTGTTTATAATTTGACCAGGCACTAAAAACCTCATGAAGGCAGTTTTCGACTTTGTCAAATTTCTTTTAAAGTTAAACAAACCTGTTTCGAATCTAAAATTTAATTTGTCTTCTTCCTTTAAATCTTTCTTTTCAAATCTAATTTGTCTTTTTCTTAAACATCTTTCTTTTTTCAGGCCAAGATATTTCTAAATAAAAAATAATGATATAAAATGATATAAATGTCGTAATGACATTTTCTAATACACTATATCACACTCGAAAATTAATTTAACAGAAAGTTAAAAGATTGTAAATAAAATCCATTATATGAAAACAACAGTTGTTCAATAAAAAAATCTTTCTTATTGCCCATTACCATGTATATTTAATGAGAAACCAGAAATAGTATCATATAAATATATAGAAAACAAATATATCACATCAAACTTCAATGAAAACAAGTCTTAACAACATTTATTACCTTCCATAGAACTTCATAAATCATTTTCAGTGCTAAAATTTTTCTGATGTCTCTAAAATCATACATAATGTATTGAGAACTTAAAATATAAATTCTATGCAAATGCAGAACTTATTTTTCATATTGTTAAAAAGTCAACATTGACCTTATTTCTCCTTCATTGAATAACTCTCCACAAAAAAAGAAAGAAAATAAAACAGGTCTAAGCCAACTTGTATTGCTGCCCGAATAACATTGACTTTGTGATCTTAACAAAAGTGGGTCAAATACTCGACAAAGTTGAGATTAGATGTGTCTTTCGTCTGCCTCTTTATGCTGCCTGGGTAGTTGAGTCAACATATGATCACAGTCAGTCACCTTGCCTCATTGTCATCACACTTTCTTTAAGTCGCAACTTGTTCTAAATCAAGTAACACTTGTTCTGAACCACTTGATACACACGTAATACAAATAGTTTTTAGTTACAAGTAAAATATTAGATGCAACTCTTTCATGGAAGAAATATATAGCCATTTAAGTATGAAACGGAGAGCTTAACCTCAAAATCAATAGAGCCGTCACTAATACAAGATTGATGAAAACCAATGTATTTAAAGTAAACAAGATGAACTGTGAGCTAATGTTCACATATGATACCCCCGCATATATCAGACTTTTTGAAATTTGTTTTCATTTTGCTGTACATAGGTCCAGCACCCAGGAATTTTCTGCTGGACCCTCTGAATTTTTGCTGGACCTACATTTTTTATGTAAAATTGTTTTTAAAGCCAAGCAATGTCATACCGTTATTATTATTTTAATCTAGCAGAGCGCTTTCTGTATTTAACTTCATTAGTACTGGTAGAGGCCTAAAAATATGAAGACCAGTCACCATCCAGAATAAACCAAAAAGTTGAAACCATGCACCAAAAAAGAGTAGCCAAATCCAGCTAGGGATACCCTCAAACTTTGAAAAATTTACCAGATTTAAAACATAATTTTTAAAAAATTTATTGAGATTACAATAACAATATTCTAAAAGTCATTAGATTCTCTCAATCTCCAGTTCAATTTCCCTATGCAGTCTCTCAATCATGTTGTCATTTAGGAACGACCACATTTTTATGATCGACACATTGCCATGTTGCCGGAACTGTAAACAAAATTCTAAATAGAAACGGATTCGGTGAAGGGAACGATACAAATCAGGGACGTCGTGTTTTTTTATTTTATTAATTTTTTGGGGGCTTTTCACTCGAAAAGATCATCTTACGCATCACAATATATTCAAATATATTTACTTTCATGACAGTTACCAATAATATTTACCAAAAACAGATAAAATATCACGTATTCAATGTGGTTACGAATTCTGAGTTGACCGAAATTGTTCTGGTATTTACAATACGACCTGCGTTTCCGACTTCCGTTAAAAAAGTAAACACATCATTCAAAAATGTTTGGCGGACATGGGGACCGGCATTACCGACGTCATTGGCGGACCTCATGATTTTCTGCCCCCTAGATCCGATGAATTTCAAAAACTCTGATATATGTTCAATGTGTATAAATACCAACCAAGTCGGCAAACAGGAAGTAGGAATCTGATGGGTCCAAAAACGCTTACCACGATATGGGGTACCTATATGAAGCTTGTGACCAAATATCAGATTCCTGTCATCAATAATTGCTGAGAAAAATGCGACGAAAAATGTGCATATATGTTAAATGTGTATAAAAGCCAACTAAGTCGGCAAACAGGAAGTAGGAATCTGACGGGTCAAAAAACCCTTCCCACAAAATGGGGTACCTATATGAAGCTTGTGAAGAAATATCAGATTTCTGCCATCAATATTTGCTGAGAAAAATGCGACGAAAAATGAGCATATATGTTCAATGTGTATAAAAATCAAGTCGGCAAACAGGAAGTAGGAATCTGATGGGTCCAAAAACGCTTCCCACGATATGGGGTACCAATATGAAGCTTGTGACCAAATATCAGATTTGTGTCATCAATAGTTGCTGAGAAAAATGTGACGAAAAATGTGCATATATGTTCAATGTGTATAAAAACCAACTAAGTCGGCAAACAGGAAGTAGGAATCTGACGGATCCAAAAACGCTACCCACAATATGGCATACCTATATGAAGCTTGTGACCAAATATCAGATTTCTGCCATCGATAGTTGCTGAGAAAAATACAACGAAAAATATCTTGGACGGATGGACAGACAGACAGAGGTAAAACAGTATACCCCCTCCCTCTACGGGGAGCGGGGGTAAAATGAAAGAATGTCCACCAACCTCATGTAAAAAAAAAGTAACTATAACCTTGACCTTTGACCTACTGTCACTTAATTTATTAGTTGCCCATAATGTACCTCTTGTCACGTTGGTCACATGGTAATTAATATGACAAGAAACCAAATGAAAAACACAAACTCTATATATTTTGTAACAATGACATTGACACATGGACTCAAAATTCAATAGAATTCTTCTACTCTCCAAGGGGTACAATTTGATAATAGTTTAGTGCAGATCTAATATACAAAACCAAATATAATGTCCGAAATCA
The DNA here is from genome assembly GCA_963680875.1 of Bathymodiolus brooksi. Classification (NCBI taxonomy): domain Eukaryota; kingdom Metazoa; phylum Mollusca; class Bivalvia; order Mytilida; family Modiolidae; genus Bathymodiolus; species Bathymodiolus brooksi. The sequence goes on from OY804578.1 coordinate 58,429,816, forward strand.
ATTGTGAACACCCACCCTTGATCAAGCCAACAGCCATGTTTGACTTTTGTCACTACTCAACACATACTAATATATTGAAGTCTGAAATGTCATTAAAGAATAAAGTGATTTGTGCACTACTAATATATGTTGTGGTATTATATTTTTTACCTCTTTAATTGGCATAACACCCACAATCTGTCTGTTTCTCTGATTTCTAACTTGACTTTCAAGAAATGTCGTTGATCTCAGACATGACAGAATAATTTGCTAAGAACCTACAAAGAAATAAAAGCACTTGCGTGTTAACAAGCTAAGGGTAAAACATATGTCTGTCTGTTATTAATCAAATTGTAAGCCAAAAACAATTTTCGTTCTCCACTAACTACAGACTATCTATTTGTATTTTTCCTTATTAAACAGTCAAACCTGTTCATGTGGTCACCTCTAGTAAGCAGTCACCTGTATAAAAAGGTCACCCTATTCTTGTCCTGTCATAGAAAATGCAATATGAATTTAACCTTTTTTTAGAGGTCACCTGTCATATAAAGCCACTTTTTCTTTGTCCCAAAGGTAACCTCTTAATACAGGTTTGACTGTATATGTTTGATAGATTGAGTATTAGTTTAACACCACATTGATAAGTATTGTAGCTTTATCATGGAGACCAGTTATAGTGATAGAGGAAGAAAGTGTAGTCAATCCACCAAACACACGTTCTGCATTACTAGCCAGCAACAAATCTTCCGAGATGGCACATCCTTAAACATTACTGGTGAAATGTTGCATAGACATTCAATCATCTGAAAGGTGAGCCAGTGTGGAATTTATGCTTAACACAAAATGAGCATTTTTTTTTCAGCCATATCATGGCAAGAACAAGTTTCTAATTTCCATGAGATGATGATGTCCGTTTAGTACTAGACCAACACGCTTAATTACAGTTTAATAGTGCTAGCTTAATAAAACAACAGTCTGTGAGTAGACATGTCACTCCACTCGGGACACATTATCCTGAATCCAAGCCAACCTGTCTTTGCTCTTGTGTACTAATATCTGAGAAGCAGCAAATACCAATTTTACAGTCTTTGGTTTGACCCAACCGGGGCTCAAACCCACGATCTACTGCCACTCTACTGCACCCGTGGCGAGCACACTAACCATTACATAACTAATGTGGTTCAATCATCTAAACATTCATGATCAACCCCACAATCACTACCAAAAACATGTATTCTGTAAATGTAATAAAGTCCCAGTCTATGTGAGGTAATTTTAGTCTATAAGAAATAATCTCAGTTTATATGAGCTAATCTCAGTCTATGTGAGACAGTCTAAAGTCCATGTGAGAAAGTCTTAGTTCATGTGAAAATGTCAGTCTCAGTTGATGCTTCGACAGTTATTTAAATAGAATCGTTACTTTACCAAAATTTTGTACAGGTACATTGTGATATCTTCAACATCCTTCACCCTTGGTTCACTTTATTGTCCACTTGTAAATTTCACTTGACAAATATTTTTCCTATGCAAGTTACTTCAATGAAATGTAACCATTTCATTTGACTAGAGTTTAGTCTACAACTATATTTCTGGTAAATTCTGAAGATTTCAGAAAATGTCTAATAGATCTTGCAACAATTTATCAAAACTAGAGGCTCCCAGGAGCCTGTAATCGCTCACCTGGTTTTCAATTTGACATCTAAAGTTGATAGAAAATGGGGGGTGTTACACATAATTTTGAAAATGGGCCACCCAAAGATCATTTCAACTCAAATTTCTGAGCAAAAGATTTTCATGTGATTTTTATCTCATAATATTCCTAAATGGAATAAACTGGTTGAAAAAATCTCACAGAAAAACCCAGAATATATGTTAAACTACTCATTGCCATATAGCTGCAGTTTAAATTTGAGTTCATTTTGATTTGTAATAAAGTGAAAATTGACAACTAAAATTGACAACTAAAGAAATTTCTATTTTTAGTAACAGCAGCCATTTTGAATGGAGGGCAGGGCTGTCAGACACAATATTGAAAGGGGACCACCCAAGGACCATCCCAGCCAAATTTGTTTTAATTCGGTTCAGCGGTTTCAGAGGAGAAGATTTAAATGTGATCTTTTATCAAAATAGGTCTAATTTGCATAATCGGTATAAATCGGCTGGAAGAAAAATTTCACAGAAAAACCCGGAATATATGTGAAACTACTCCTTGCCATGTAGCTGCAGTTAAAATTTGTAGCTGCAGTTATACTAAAGCAGCAATGGACAATTAAAATTTCATCCCCCCTTTTTTTCTATTTTTAGTTTGGTGGCCATCTTGGTTGGAAGTCGGGATCACCGGACACAATTTTGGAAGGGGGCCATCCAAGGATCATTCCACCAAAGTTTGGTTCAAATTGGCCCAGTGGCTTCAGAGGAGTTGATTAAAATGTGAAAAGTTAACGGACGGACGACAGACAATCAGTGGTAACAATAGCTCACATGCTTTGGGTCAGGTGAACTAAAAAAATAACACTACAATAATTTGAAACAATTCAACATAAATATTTGTCTATGTATGACAAAATCACATCAGCTGTCAAGGTTTTATTTATTTTTGTGTCAGGTACAAATGTACTATTGTTACATTGTTTAGTAAAATAATGTCACGATTTAAAAAAAAATCTAGATCAGTTAATAAATTGTTTAATTGTCCATGTATTTAATTTCATCAAACCCATGAAATAACTTATTTGAGTTTATGACCAGAATTTTTTATTGTGTTAAAATGTCAAGAGTTATTTGTTACTTGTCTCCACTGGTTATTTTTTTTATAGTTACACATCATAAAGTCAGGGTAAAGAACTAACATTAAGCATGCCATATGACACTTTATAACCTTATTGTTTTCCATGCTTAGGAGGGACATTAAATAAACAAGCATTTATTGACCCTGCTATTGAACTGTCCCGGGTTATGTTGTGATTCATTTTCGTGATAGTGTGATAGTATGCGAGATTGTTAAAGCTTTTTTTTTTTTAAATAGTTTAGTCAATTTGCCACTAATTCAACAAAACTTACATTAGTTCCTTTCAGTTTTGGTAAGAATGTTAGTTTTTTTTAATAGTTTAGTCAATTTGTCCATTTTTTTTTTATATATTTTACTAAAACTATAAATGTCCTGCAAACAAGTCAAAACTTAGGAAATATTTGTCTAGTGGTTTTATATATTTGGTCAATCAGACACTAGAACTTCTGCATAACATTAACACCTGACTACATTGTAATAACAAATGGTTAAAAATCTGTCAATTAATAAGTTTTTATAAGTCAATACTTGTAACACTACAGTTGTAAAACTACAAACAAAACAAACAATATTATATTGATATTAGAGCAGTACCGAGTAAACAGGTATGTTGAGGATACTACAATACATTATTTGATCATTGATCGACAATTTACCGTGACTGTCGGTCAAAGATTTTAGTCCCCTTTATAATAGCCTTGTAACAAAGAGGAGAAAAATCATTAAACAAACCAAACAACAAACATATAGACATTTCTATCTTATTTACGTTTGACAGTTTTACGATTAACTTTGAAAACAATTGACAACTTTTGATTTGGAGGACCATTAACAATGCTATTAAGTACAAATAAAATGTTCACTTTCTACTGTAACTCTTTTTGTGATCATTATAAACACTATAATTCAATATTAGTTTATTTACTTATTATATCTTTGCAAAGTGTCTTCTATAATTTTACTAGAAACCAATAATAATAATTGTATTATTATCTGTTTTAGCGAGTGAGTGATTATTGTTTAAGCCAACTCCACAATTTAACAGCAATGTTATGTTAACAACATATTACATTTATATGAGATGATGATGATGATGATGACCAATTTATACTAGACAAACTCAGTGTTAGTTCACTCAGACACATTATTCTGATTACGAGCCAACCAGTCTTTGCTCCAACTGCTTAGCACTGCATGCTTAGTAGAGAAGCAACACATGCCAATTTCATAGTCTTTGGTTTGACCAGAGCGGGCCTTGAACCCATGATCTACTGTACTTGAGTCGAACATGCTAAGCATCATACGACTGATGAGGTTATATTGAAATCCTGTTTTGACCATTTAGTGGATTGAATACAACATTGTATGGATGGTCTTGGTGGATTTCGTGACATGTTGCATAGCTTTCCTGGATAGACTGTAGAATCTCTTATAATATCCAAACAAATGTTGTTTACAGGATCTAATTTTAGTTAACTACTTACAAAAGAGTGTGATTTCGGTTTGTACTTCAAATTTTCAAGGATGAAATCTACACTGAAACAAATTTACAAATTTTAATGTTGTTAATCAGAAATTATTTAAACTCATTAGTACATTTAATATTAGGTTTTCACTGAATTTCATTGAAGAACTATAACTGTATAAAATTTGAAAGAAAATTTTGTGATCTACATTCAGTTCCTTTAATTCATAAAACCTGTTTTATTATTTTTCTTCAAAGATTCCAAAAAGTCACAAATTTCAAATCTCTGACAATAAAAGCTTCAGGGTAGGCTAATTTTGGTGGAATGTTCAACAGACGGCATACCAATATGTTTTTTTTATATATGGCCTAATCATATCAGTTATAAAATAACATTCCGAGTGAATGATTGATTGTTGTTTAATGCCATGTGAGCAATTTTAGTCAAACTTCAGTCCCTCGAACTCGGATCGGTCGAACACTATGGATGGTTCGAACTGTTGAAAGTCCCGTCACTTTTCCTTATATATCTAAGTAAAGAAAACCCCTTTCGCTCGAACAGTCGAACTCAATAAATGGTAGTCAATAATAAAATCATGAGTTTTAACATGCCAAACTCGAACGTGGCAATTTAATTGACAGATGTATGTCACGGTTGAATGTGCTTACTGCAAGGTGTGATAAATGTCAGATTACCAACAGATAATTATTTACTTAACAATTACAGGTAGAGGGATAAACTTGTCATAATTTGTGTTAATTAGTCATTAAATTCAGCTGTGGCTTGATTATTACCGCTAAACAGGAACGAACGATTATTGAAACCGAGACCCATGTCCCTGATTGTACCAAGCCGAGCCTCCACTCGAAAATAATTAAAACTATCAAATGTTTACAATCGTAATAAAAGTTTATTAAAACAATATTTAAAATTGTTATTACATGAATTAGTATTATTCAGAGTATTTTCTTTAATCTTTATAGTTGCTGGAATCGAATAATATCAAACTGTGTGATATCAAGGTTCATCTAAAAACTCCAAAAATAGAAATGTACTAGTAGTGAAATTTCGATTAACCTGGGTTTTTATGTCAATATAATACCAAAAGAAACACATATAATTGCTTCAAATTCAATGTTAAACTAGGAAGAACTGTTTTAGATACCTAAAACATATGTCTCCCCTTAATGCGGCCATCTGTACAACAATAAGTTACACATTATGAGTTGAATGATACTATTTAAAAAACAATTATTTGACCTTGAGGTCAAAGGTCAAGGTCCCACGAAGGTCATGACGGTATGTGACACACCGCCTTATGGTCATGCACCCACATACCAAATATCATTGACCTATCTTGAAAGACAAAAAAGTTATGGTCCGGACAAGCTTTGCTGAGAAGAAGCGGAAGAAAAAAATCAGACTAAAACAATATGTCTCCCTTCGTTCGAAGGGGAGACATAATAAAAAGAAAATGATCATTGGCTAAAATTTGAAAATTTTCCATTAAAATATACAGTTGACTCTCGTTATCTCGAATTCGATGGGACCATGGAAAAAATTCAAGTCAACCGTAGTTCGACTCGAGAGGAGCTACGAAAATACCGGAAGTGTAGTTTGTTTAACGACGAAAGGGAGACAACTCGAGTGAAATTTTGAAGAGCTAAAACCAGCATCGCATGTCCCTATTCTCGGAACGATTTTAAACATATTCGATGTTTTTGTTGCTGTTTTTTTCTCTCTGTTAAATTCTTTGAATCTTTTGGAACGACTGATAACTTCTAGATATCTTTTTTTGTGTGTATGAATATGTTTATCTGTTTTGTTTATGTTTTTCAGCTGTTGCATGTCATTAAACTTCACCCATCATGACATATTTTTCTTTGTGCAATACTGTTTATTTACAAATAATTGTGTGTTTTTATTATTCAATAAAGTGTAGAAGAAAACTATTCTTCTTTAATCAAAATTAATTTCCGACAAATAATTCAATAGATAAAATGCTTCCTTTGTGTACTTTTCATAATCATTGATGTATGCCGATCCAAGTGCACTTATTATGAATCGATAATTTTTGATAGTACACATCTAACTTGTGTCATAATACCAAGCCAATTCAAATATTATCATTAATTAATTTGACAGATTGTGAAATAAACATGTGAAATAGCCTAAGGTAAAAATGTAAAGTCAATGACCGGATGTTTCACCCGTGATCCAATTTTAATCCCAAGGTAATACACATGTTTTGACAGGTAAATTCGACTTAACGAATGTAAATAATATGGCTTTCTACATCTCGGGACCAAAACTTTTATTTGAGACAACTGAAATTTCGACTCATCCGAATTTGACTCAACAGGAGTCAAATTATATATATTTATACACAACGAAGTTCAGGACTTCGATAAAAATTTGATTCAACCGGAAATTCGAGTCAACCGAGTTCGAGACAATGAGAGTCAACTGTATATCCGAACAAGGGCAACGCAAAGCGTGGCGTATCCGCTCGCCTAAAAATTAGACCATGTGACCTTGACCTTTAACCTTGAAAATCAATAAGGTTCCAGACTCTCCTAAGGACTATGTATGTACCAAGTTTGATCAAAATCCATTGAAGGATGTTGATTCTAGAGTGTTCACAAGGATGTTACGCAGTAAAAATTTGACCCAGTGACATTGACCTTTGACCTTGAACATCAATAGGGTTCCAGACTCTCCTAAGGACTATGTATGTACCAAGTTTGGTCAAAATCCATTGAAGGATCTTGATTCTAGTGTTCACAAGGATGTTACGCAGTAAAAATTTGACCCGGTGACATTGTCCTTTGACCTTACAAATCAATAGGGTTCCAGATTCTGCTAAGGACCAAGTATGTACCAAGTTTGGTCAAAATCCATTCAAGGATCTTGATTCTAGAGTGTTCACAAGGATGTTATGCAGTAAAATTTTGACCTGGGGACCTTGACCTTTGACCTTGAAAATGAATAGGGTTCCAGACTCTCCTAAGGACTAAGTATATACCAAGTTTGGTCAAAATCCATTCAAGGATCTTGATTCTAGAGTGTTCACAAGGATGTTATGCAGTAAAATTTTGACCTGGGGACCTTGACCTATGACCTTGAAAATGAATAGGGTTCCAGACTCTCCTAAGGACTAAGTATATACCAAGTTTGGTCAAAATCCATTGAAGGATGTTGATTCTAGAGTGTTCACAAGGATGTTATGGAAGGACGAACAAATTTGACCCGGTGACATTGACCTTTGACCTTGAAAATCAATAGGGTTCCAGACTTTCCTAATGACTAAGTATGTACCAAATTTGGTCAAAATCCATTGAAAGATGTTGATTCTAGAGTGTTCACAAGGATGTTACGCGGTAAAAAAAATTTACCCAGTGACCTTGAAAATCAATAGGGTTCCAGACTCTCCTAAGGACTAAGTATGTACCAAGTTTAGTCAAAATCCATTGAAGAATGTTGATTGTAGAGTGTTCACAAGGATGTTATGCGGTAAAAATTTGACCCGGTGACCTTGACCTTGAAAATCAATAGTGTTCCAGATTCTCTTAAGGACTAAATATGTACCAAGTTTGGTCAAAATCCATTGAAGGATGTTGATCCTAGAGTGTTCACAAGGATGTGACAGACGGACGGTAGCGTTACTATATCCCTTCGCAACTTCGTTGGCGAGGGGATAATTACAAGCATTATACCGATATCGATCCAAGTGTTAATACCCGACCTCGTATTTCCCCTGTATATAAAATCGCAAACAAAGTGAAAAAACGTTTCTAAGGAATGCTTGAAGATATCAAAGAGGTATTCAGAAGATATAGTCTTTGAGAACTTTCTAAAGGATTAAATATTTGTTTACAAGAAAGGCCCACTTTACTGTGCATCAGTTATCATAGTGTAATGAAACTGTCCCTGGTCAGAACCAGATTTTTTTCTCTATCTGAAATTACGGGACCTCGGTGGCTCGAACACATTTTGAGTCCCTTCGAGTTCGAGCCAGCGAAGTTCTACTGTATATCATCATGACATGGCAAGAACAAGTTACATTCAATGAAATGAGGATTTCGTGTTGTACTAGACCAACAGTTTTAATTCAAATTTAATAGTGATAGCTCACTGACACAACAGTCCATGGGTTGAAATGTCACTCCATTCAGATACATAATCCCGATTCTAATCCAACAAGTCTTGTACTATTGGAGAAGCAACAAAAACCAATTTTATAGTCTTCAGTTTTACCCTACCTGTGCTCGAACTCACGATCTATGGCACTCTAGGAGAACATGCTAATTCTTACATCATCGATGTGGTCTTAACATTTTGAATGTTTCTGACTATCTAGATTTTATAATAGATATTGGAAGTAACCTTTCTTATTTAGAATGTCATTAAGGTTTAAACATGTAGTCTACATATGGAAAACCATGCACTGAAATCTTCACTAATGGTGGTCCAACATCATCTACTTTTTAACTGGAGCATTTTGTTTAATATTCTTCCTGTGAAATACAAAAAAAAATTTACTCAAAACTATCCCACAATCAAATTGTGACAGAGAGAAAAAAAATCTATACCATACATGTATTGGGGGTTAAACAATATAAAAAGTAACACACCAAACCTTTCTCTTATCTTTGTGTAATGCTTAAATATTGGAGCAATACATTTAAACATGATGAAAGGGAGACAACTCAAATAGTGTCTCTTCAGCATTTGGGAACATATAATTAAGATTTGGGCCAACTAAAACATTAAATCAAATATTTTTACTGAATTCAAGTTTGTACATCATCTGCATTGCACATTATATCAAATAAATGCAAAAGATCAAAGTTCCAGGCATAAATTCAGCGTCTCATCTACAAAAAGCTCATCAGCGATCCTCTTATTTAAACAAGAAAGCAAAATCTAATAGGACATTGAATGACGTTGAAAGTCCAAAATTCAAAATGGTTGAGCAGTGGACGCTTTCAAGCAGTTTTTAAGCAGATTTCCATGTTCTATGGTATGTTTGATTTTTAATATTTGTGCAGCCTATAAATATTTGCTATAATAATTCGTTTTCCGTTTCAATAGTGGTATTACCGACAAAAAATAGAAACAAAAGCGAGATATTGTTAATTGAGAAATAATTGTAATAACAGTTTTGCTTTGTGTGGTTTTTCTTTAGCATTTTAGGGGTAGGATTAAAAAGTTGTACAAACCTGCCCTAACGGGTTTGACATTATTTGAAGCATACGTCAGTAACGTCATTAGACGTCGATTTGAGAAAGTGAGAAACAGCCATAGATTTGAGATTTGGACCAGAGCTCCAGATAATTTTCAAGTCCAAAGGGTAATTACCCTCTACTTTTGAAAATGATGGGTATTTGCATATTTCCTTTGCACTGTTGTACTCTCTACTTCAGAAAAGATTGCTTACATGTACACTTTTAAAATTATGTTTGACACAAGTGTTATTCAATAAATGCAGGATGCAAGTGAAATGTATATCTCTGTTTAATTTGACACGATTGTGTCATGTTTATTAATAAAATGTTGTAAATATTTTGTTCTGTGTTTACTTTATATAACTGACACCACACCCTGAGTGACAAGCTATTTGCATAAGTACTACATTAAAATACAATAGAAGTTTAGAAAACTTTTATTTTGTTTTCTTATTTTGACAAGACGAAGTCATAATGACATGGCATTTAACAAAGTTTCTGTTGTTTTGAAGATGTTTCAAGTCTTGGTTTGTATCCCTGTGTGAGTCTGCCTTTTCTCCTATCCTTTTTGGCATTCCACAGTTGTATTGCTTTCTCTGGGTTAAATTCCATCCAAAAAGGTCCATTGTGAATAACTGTTAGAATGTCCAGTTTCTCTGGACTAAGAGATGCCCTAAATTTACTTTCGAGTCTATTCTGGCAACTGAATACCCTTTCACACAACACTTGTTACAGAGATGCATAGGGCTATATGGCAAAGTTTTGAAAAATTAGGTACAAGTTCAGAATGGAGCATTATAATTTTCCTACACATATAGGCAGTGTCAAGTTTACTATATGCTGCATTTATCATTCCCTTGATCATGGGCCACTCCTGTTTCAGTTTAGTACCATCTAGAAGAGGATGGATAATAGTGACTTCTTCTTGAAGGTCCTCATCTTCCTGCAAATGTCCATGAACAACTTTAGTGATCTTTTGTGTGCCATAAATTTTAGCAACATTTTCTAATGCATCTGAAATCTCACTGTCTTCAGAGTCAATGCTGGTACATGGTTCAACAAGTAAGGACAAAAATGTAAACAATTTACTGTCTTCTTTCTGAAACCTTAGTTTAATGTTACTTTGTAGATTAGTTATATATTTGTTCTTCAGTGATTTGAACTGTTTATCCATATCAACATTGTAATGGCTCAACATTTCTCCTTTAAGGTTGACTTTGTTATCTGTAATTTCATAAGTAGACTTCATATCATTTAAACACTCACCATCATGATTCTTGAAATGATCTAGCTGTGCTAGAGCAGCATCCAATATTAAGGATTGAATCTCACTAAATAAAATGTCCTGCTTTTGTAGTTGGCAGCTTAATTTTCCAATTACATTATGTGCATCAGCCATAAATGCAATGACTAGTGTTACTTTATACATAGCAAAATATTTGTGTAAGCCTAAAGCTGTTGAATTTTTATCTGCTGCTAAAGCTGATAAAGTAGCCAATATAGACGGATAACAATCATAAACAGCCTGAACTGCATTTCTTAACCCCATCCATCTTACTGCATAAGGTTCCTTCACACTAATCTCTGGTTCATTAAGTACTAGTTGCATCTGTTTCAACTTTTCAGTATTATTACTTGAGTTACTGAACAACCGATATAAATTTCCAAATTTCTCTCTGAGTATTTTGAGAAAGGTGAAGTTTTTTTTATAGCATCAGCACATGCAAGGTTTAACCGATGTGCAATACAGCGAGTTTGTACCAAGAAAGGAGAATACTTAGATTTAATTTGAACCCCAACACCAGTCTTTCAACCAAACATGGCAGCTGCACCATCAGTAGCTAAGGACCAAACATGGCAGCTGTACCATCAGTAGCTAAGGACCAAACATGGCAGCTGCACCATCAGTAGCTAAGACCAAACATGGCAGCTGTACCATCAGTAGCTAAGGTCTAAACATGGCAGCTGTACCATCAGTAGCTAAGGACCAAACATGGCAGCTGTACCATCAGTAGCTAAGGACCAAACATGGCAGCTGCACCATCAGTAGCTAAGACCAAACATGGCAGCTGCACCATCAGTAGCTAAGACCAAACATGGCAGCTGTACAATCAGTAGCTAAGGACCAAACATGGCAGCTGTACCATCAGTAGCTAAGGACCAAACATGGCAGCTGCACCATCAGTAGCTAAGACCAAACATGGCAGCTGTACCATCAGTAGCTAAGGTCTAAACATGGCAGCTGTACCATCAGTAGCTAAGGACCAAACATGGCAGCTGTACCATCAGTAGCTAAGGACCAAACATGGCAGCTGCACCATCAGTAGCTAAGACCAAACATGGCAGCTGCACCATCAGTAGCTAAGACCAAACATGGCAGCTGTACAATCAGTAGCTAAGGACCAAACATGGCAGCTGTACCATCAGTAGCTAAGGACCAAACATGGCAGCTGTACCATCAGTAGCTAAGGACCAAACATGGCAGCTGCACCATCAGTAGCTAAGACCAAACATGGCAGCTGTACAATCAGTAGCTAAGGACCAAACATGGCAGCTGTACCATCAGTAGCTAAGGACCAAACATGGCAGCTGTACCATCAGTAGCTAAGGACAAAACATGGCAGCTGTACCATCAGTAGCTAAGGACCAAACATGGCAGCTGCACCATCAGTAGCTAAGACCAAACATGGCAGCTGTACCATCAGTAGCTAAGGACCAAACATGGCAGCTGTACCATCAGTAGCTAAGGACCAAACATGGCAGCTGCACCATCAGTAGCTAAGACCAAACATGGCAGTGTACCATCAGCAGCTAAGGACCAAACATGGCAGCTGTACCATCAGTAGCTAAGGACCAAACATGGCAGCTGTACCATCAGTAGCTAAGACCAAACATGGCAGCTGTACCATCAGTAGCTAAGGACCAAACATGGCAGCTGTACCATCAGTAGCTAAGACCAAACATGGCATCTGTACCATCAGTAGCTAAGGACCAAACATGGCAGCTGTACCATCAGTAGCTAAGACCAAACATGGCAGCTACACCACCAGTAGCTAAGGACCAAACATGGCAGCTGTACCATCAGTAGCTAAGGACCAAACATGGCAGCTGTACCATCAGTAGCTAAGGACCAAACATGGCAGCTGTACCATCAGTAGCTAAGGACCAAACACGGCAGCTGTACCATCAGTAGCTAAGGACCAAACATGGCAGCTGTACCATCAGTAGCTAAGACCAAACATGGCAGCTGTACCATCAGTAGCTAAGGACCAAACATGGCAGCTGTACTATCAGTAGCTAAGGACCAAACATGGCAGCTACACCATCAGTAGCTAAGACCAAACATGGCAGCTGCACCATCAGTAGCTAAGACCAAACATGGCAGCTGTACCATCAGTAGCTAAGGACCAAACATGGCAGCTGTACCATCAGTATCTAAGGACCAAACATGGCAGCTGCACCATCAGTAGCTAAGGACCAAACATGGCAGCTGTACCATCAGTAGCTAAGGACCAAACATGGCAGCTGTACCATCAGTAGCTAAGGACCAAACATGGCAGCTGTACCATCAGTAGCTAAGACCAAACATGGCAGCTACGCCATCAGTAGCTAAGGACCAAACATGGCAGCTGCACCATCAGTAGCTAAGGACCAAACATGGCAGCTGTACCATCAGTAGCTAAGGACCAAACATGGCAGCTGTACCATCAGTAGCTAAGGACCAAACATGGCAGCTGTACCATCAGTAGCTAAGGACCAAACATGGCAGCTGTACCATCAGTAGCTAAGGACCAAACATGGCAGCTACACCATCAGTAGCTAAGGACCAAACATGGCAGCTGTACCATCAGTAGCTAAGGACCAAACATGGCAGCTGTACCATCAGTAGCTAAGGACCAAACATGGCAGCTGCACCATCAGTATTCAGTAGCTAAGGACCAAACATGGCAGCTGCACCATCAGTATTCAGTAGCTAAGGACCAAACATGGCAGCTGTACCATCAGTAGCTAAGGACCAAACATGGCAGCTGCACCGTCAGTAGCTAAGGACCAAACATGGCAGCTGCACCATCAGTAGCTAAGGACCAAACATGGCAGCTGTACCATCAGTAGCTAAGGACCAAACATGGCAGCTGTACCATCAGTAGCTAAGGACCAAACATGGCAGCTGTACCATCAGCAGCTAAGGACCAAACATGGCAGCTACACCATCAGTAGCTAAGGACCAAACATGGCAGCTGTACCATCAGTAGCTAAGGACCAAACATGGCAGCTGTACCATCAGTAGCTAAGGACCAAACATGGCAGCTGTACCATCAGTAGCTAAGACCAAACATGGCAGCTACGCCATCAGTAGCTAAGGACCAAACATGGCAGCTGCACCATCAGTAGCTAAGGACCAAACATGGCAGCTGTACCATCAGTAGCTAAGGACCAAACATGGCAGCTGTACCATCAGTAGCTAAGGACCAAACATGGCAGCTACACCATCAGTAGCTAAGGACCAAACATGGCAGCTGTACCATCAGTAGCTAAGGACCAAACATGGCAGCTGTACCATCAGTAGCTAAGGACCAAACATGGCAGCTGTACCATCAGTAGCTAAGACCAAACATGGCAGCTGTACCATCAGTAGCTAAGGACCAAACATGGCAGCTGTACCATCAGTAGCTAAGACCAAGCATGGCAGCTGTACCATCAGTAGCTAAGGAAACCATTTTACTCTTGTCAATGTTTAAGCTTTCAAGTTTGGCAACCAAATGTCTAACAATTGTATGTGCATATCCATTGTCTATTTTAACATTTGCCAAGAATTCTGTTTGACTTTCACCGTTTACAACATATCTTACACAGATGCTAAGTTTTTTTTGAATGCTTATATTAGTGCTTTCATCAATCATTATAGCATAAAATTCAGATTCCTTTATTCTATCAACAATTTGTCTTTTTAATATTTGAATGAGCCAGACATTCCTGAACTTCAGAAATAGTGTCAGGCCTCTACATTAACATATTTTTCAACTTGTTCCTTCGGACAACTAACCAAAAAAAGTACTTGTCCGACTCAATCTTTTAGTTGTCCGAAAAAATTAATAAAAATTACAAAAACTAGAGAATAATTATCCAGGGCTCCCACTACTTTCAAATTAGAGGGAGAAGTGACTTCTATTTCAGAGAGCTCACAGGGAGAAGTGGGAGACAACTATATATACCAGTATCTAGGTATATTTTTTTACCAGAAACAAGTGCCTGTGATATAAATAAAGCAAAGTATTGTATTTAAATTCACAGAGAAATAAAAATGTTAGTGGATCTTTTCAACCAGATCAGGAAAAAGCTTGTAATATTTGTCCATTTCAAAGGTTTCAATATTTCCCAAAAGCCTAAATCAAGTCCTCTATCGTATTTTGCACAAAAGACAAGTTTAAAATTGATATCATATAATTTTTACGTGTCCGTTCCAGAGTGATTCTTGTTCTTATATTTCAAATATTGATATTTCCGTTCATTAAAGTGTTTCTGAGATTGCGACTTTAATTTTGTCAATGTCCTTGAACTTCATCAAAGCATGGAGGAGCGATAAATGATACAATAAGAGTTTTGATCTGGCGTTTCACTTTAGTTTTAATCAAAATAAATTATGGACAAATTGGAGATCAAACAGGGCTCTTTTATACAACAAACCCAGTATTTCATACCAGTGGAAATAGATTTGTCCGTCGTACCGGCACGTTTGGGAATCTGATTTTTTCACTTGTCCCGTCGGATAACCGTAATACAAGATCTACTTGTCCGACGTCAGTTTTCACTGGTACCGGACAATCGGACAAGCGTTAATGTCGAGGCCTGAGTGTCCCAGCTAAGATTTCTATAAGAAATATCTACACCATTTATCCTCTGTAAGGCAAGCAGGCCATTACACTTGTCAGTGGGCATTTCCTCTTGTCCTTGAAAATACACTGTTCTGAATAATACCAAGTCATCATTACTCACAGACACACTGACAGCAGCTTCTTTCAACTGAGCTGAAAGTACAAAACATGAAGTAAGTAATTAACAAACTTTTATCACATACAGTCTTATATACTCAGGATACAAATGTAACAGTGTTTTGAAAATGTTTTTTTTCTCTAAGTAAAATGTATGTACAGTACATGTCTATTGTCAGCGATGAAAAATTGGATAAATTCCTGATTTATGTCAAGGATTGTCTCTCTAAAGTGCACTGTTGTATTTTTCCTGCCAGGGGCTTGAATCATCATGACAAATATTAAAAAAAAAAATACAAAAGTTTCATGAACAGTTCCCCAGAACAGTGCAGTATTGGGATATTAGAGATTACATGTATGTGTATAATGTCAGGGTTTGAAATTAGCGGTCGCCCACTCGCCATTTGCGAGTAAGTTTCAGTGTGGGCCCTTAAAAATCTCATCTCAGTCGTCCACTTGGCGAGTGAAAATTAGAAAAAATCAAATAGTGTAAATCTATATGTAATAATTCCTATTCACCAAGATCGAAATCCGAAAAATATTGACATTTCCATCGATCGATTTTAAGCCCCGATTTTTTGTTTTGATATTAAACTGATATTCGCTTATATTACTCTTCGCTCTATGAACTGAGTAGCGAAGTGTAGTAGCCCGGGAACCAGCTTATTTTGATGTATGCGAATCTTATCTCCAGTTAAGGAGATCTACGGCTGTTCTATTTAACACCTCCGTATAAGGATGTCAATTTTTGTATTAATTTTGCGTCATTTAAGGATTGAAATAAAGAATTTAGTTGTTGTTGTAAATGGAATTAAGTAACAAATAATTCTTTTAGCAACGATGATTTCTCTGTTGTCTTTATATTGCACAAACCATGCCGTTTTCTGTTGAGTCATATTACGGAATTTTATAGTACACTTTTCCGACTTTGATTTTTAATTTTACATGTTCGTTCAAAATATCCGGTTAGCGAAATGTTTCGACAAGACGATTTAAGTCAGTTCTTTTTGGGGAACTCTGGGCCTCTTAAAAGGCAACATGAACAGAGAACACAATATTTTAGAGATTACGAAAAGTCCAAACGTTCTAGACAATTTTTAAAGGAATGGAAACAAAACCGTCCATGGTTAGTTGATACTGAAAGTGAAACTGGCATGGTTTGTTAATAAATAAATAAAATAAATAAATAATTTTTTATTTAAAGTCGATACATATCACAACATACATATTGCAAAGAACAAAAGAAATGAAAATTCATTTACTACAGGATGTACAAGCTACAAACATCCCCACCATATGTCAAGCTCTAAATCGCCCCAAAATTTGACTTCATCTATACATTTCTGAAGTCATAGTGTATTGGTGGATGTAAAATAATTTTATTTTGAGGAAAATGTTTTGGAAATCTGTTATCTTCTGTATTAAATTATAGTTTCTGAATGGCCAATTTTGCTGCCAGGAAATGACCAGAATGCAGGATTTTACACCATTTATCCCAGGGCTTCCGGGACCTTCAACGGTCCCCCTGCCGTAGGGCACCTTGCAAGCGAGGTGGCAGGCGAGCTATGCGCGCCTGATGGGCCCCTAACAAATTGTGTGGGCTACCAAAATTAATTTATTGGGGGCCCACTTGGCCCCTAAAATATTTCCTTAGCTTCAAACCCTGAATGTGATTTTGAATATGGGCTTGGCAATGCATAGAAGACAATTGTATGGACCATTTGCTTATATTTGAAAAAAAAGGGAGCTTACATTTTCATTGAATTAACAAAACAGTTTATTATAATATATGGTAATTGCCTACCTTTCGTCACAGGGTTATTGTTGGCAACAAGTATGATTTTTTCAGCTTTATCGTGGTCCAGTGATTTATTATGTCTCAGAATAGCAGAAATTTGTATATTTACTGTCCCATCATTTGTCCACACGTTATCTAATTTCGCCGTCATGCAAGATGCACACTTGAGCCTTGTAGTTCCTTTATAATCAGTAGTTCGGAGCCAAGGAAATCTCTGTTTCCAATCCTCTAAAAGTCTTCTCGTTAACTTTTTCATGTTTTCTTTTTGTTTTTTGCTCGTTTTCACAGCCGTTTTGATGTCATCAATGATTCCTTTAACTATACTGTCACTAGACACAGATGAAACTATCAGGAACTTAAGTATAGAATTTTCCAGAGCGCTCTTGCACTTAGTAGCACGCTTACTCATGTTCTTGCTCATTTTCAACAAACGTGTTCCCAAATTTACTTTCGTTTTAGTTCTTACTTATTATGTAAACCACCGAATTTATTTGTAATATTGACCGCGATTGGATGATTTATCGTAAACATCCAATCAGATCTCTTTTGACATCGATGCTTAGAAAGGCAAATATTCGGTACCCCTCAGATGTATACTCTCTCTCCTTCGAAAAGTATAAAGGGAAGTAATTACGGAATTTCTCAGACAAAAATGTATTGTTAATGTACACGACTGTATTATCGTTAACAGCGTACAAGTACGCTCCGAATTTGGAAAGTTTGCTTACACAGCAATATGTATGTGTGATATGTACACTCTGATCTGATAATACATGCATTTTTACTAGTTTTTATAGCGTAAAAAATGCAAATACGCAGCTTATCTGGAGCTCTGTTGGACAGATTTGAGAATTTGAAAAAAAGGATAGATCTGAGGTACAGATGTCTGCAACGTTGAAATCGGACATAGATTTGAGGATAGGACGTTGATTAGAGGCTAAACATAGATTTGAGTCTTACTAAAATATAAACTGCTTTTTTTTACTTGGAGAAGGTGTATTAAAATTTCACTTGCAAATATCTAAATACAAATTCATCTCATTTGAAATATAAATTATCAATTACACTTTATAACTAATTCTGAATGTAACAGACATGAAAATTTAATTAAAAGTTCAATCTAATTCACAATATTGTCAAAACTGCACTTTGTCAAAGGACGGCAAGTCTGGAATTTAGACTTTCCTTGCAAGTATCAAATGTTAAAAGAAAAAAAAAAACAGGACAAACTCTAGATATTGCCAATAACATTCCTAACATTTCTTTAGATTTTAATTTCAAACGGTAATTCCATTTAACCTATTTTCAAAACAAAACTATTTTCATGTTCCTTTCAGTGTCAATAATATATTACGCGTGCATTATATTTCGGTATACACGAAAGTCTTATGATGATGTGACTATCTATCGCTCGCACCTGCTCTTAATATAACTTGATAATCAGCGTCTTCATTTATACTGATGTCAGTGATGATGGCTGATGCTGAATTCTGCTGCTGGTGTTTTTAGCGGGAAATCGTGACGCTCGTGGTTTTCAAGTTGAAGAGTTCCACAGGGGGTATAACTTGTGGCACCATATTAATTTTAGGTAATATTTCGTACTGTTGATATTTTTATACAGGTGTAACGACAGATTTAAGGACTCGTTGATCACAGTATCGTAGCAGAAATTATATTCATTATTATAACTTCACATGCTCTTGGTAAAAGGCAACCACATCATGCCAAATGCAGCACTTATTAAGGGTGCACTCGAAATGTGCACAGTGCAGGTCGGTTTGTTTTATTTAACCTTTTGCTTCAGAGTAACAAATAATTTACAAAAAAAAAGCACTAAAGTTGCTTGATGTTTATATTAGACATTGTCTGCACAAAGAATTTCCACTGTTGCATTCAGCAACTGTCATCGTGTAATCTGGTTGAGATTAGGCTTCCGAAACATTATGTAATAGTTTGTCTGTGACTTCACTGTGGTCAAAGAGCTCCGATCGAAAATGTTTCGTCAACATCGGGGATAATTTAATTTTGTTTTGTCGACAAGCTCTTTTCCTTCATCTTGGGCAAATGGGTTCATTGTTCCTATTTATAAAAGTGGCCCTAAAGATGATCCCACAAATTATAGAGGTATTGCAATTGGTAGTGCATTGGGAAAATTATTTGCTAAAATACTTAATACAAGATTAGAGAATTTTTTATTTAAAAGAAATATTATTAGACCAGAACAGATTGGTTTTTGTAAAAATAATAGAACAAGTGATCATATGTTTGTTCTGAAGACTCTTATCGAGAAATATACCCAGAATAATCCAAAAGTCCTTTTTTCATGTTTTATTGATTTGAGAAAGGCTTTTGATAAAGTGAGGCATGATGGCCTTTTATATAAATTAAGGAAGAACGGGATAAGTGACTTATTCTATAACATTATTAAAAACATGTATCAAAAAACAGAATTATGTGTAAAAACCGACAGATCAACTGTAACTGATTCATTTTCTTCCAACATTCTTGTTCGCCAAGGGGATAAACTAAGCCCCAACCTGTTTAAACTGTTTATTAATGATCTCCCAGAAATTTTTTACCAAACTTGTTATCCTGTTACCATCAATTCTCTAAAATTAAACTGTTTATTATATGCTGATGACATTGTTCTCCTCTCTGAAACTGCAGAAGGACTACAAAACAGTCTGGATAGAGTATCTCAGTACTGTAAAAAATGGGATATGGAAATGAATACTGATAAGACTAAATCACTAGTATTTAATAGTACTAGAAGACTGTTCCCAGTTACTTTTATGATTGATAATCAGTTGATTGAAAAAGTTAAACAATACAGATATTTAGGGGTAATGTTTAATGCCTATGGGAGCTTCTCAGATGCTAAAGAAGAATTATATAAAAGAGGCTTAAAAGCCTTATTTAAAATGTATAAATGTTTTGAAGGGCATAAGCCGAAAATTAAAACCCTATTACCGGTATATGTATTTGACCATACTGTTAAGCCTATTTTAACATATGGTAGTGAAGTGTAAGGTACATTTGATCCCCAGAAATTATTAGACAAGGGAGATAATTATTTTTCAAAATTATGTAATGACCTAAAAGCAGAAAAAGCTCATATGAAATTTTGTAAATTTTCACTTGGAGTTGTGAAAAGAAGCTCTAACCTGGCAGTGATTGGAGAACTCGGAAGATATCCTTTATTTATTGAAATAATCATTTCTATGTTTTCTTATTTAACTCATATATCTAATAGTAAAGGCATTCTTTTGTCTGAGGCTCTCTCTGTATCAAAATTATTATCTGATCAGAATAAGAAAAATTGGTATAGTACTATCCTGTCCTTATTAAAATATTTAAAACTTGACTTAAGATTTGTTATGAACTCAAAAACAAATTTAAAACATTTTTTGTACACTAAACTTAAATCTAATTATAATAGACTGTGGTTCCTATCTTTACATGATGATAAAATTAATAAGGATTTTGGAAATAAATTAAGAACATATAGATTATTTAAGAATAACATAAGTCTAGAACCCTATTTATCTATGAAAAATGATGAACAAAGAATTTTACTCTCAAAATTACGAATAAGTAATCATAATTTAGAAATAGAAAGAGGAAGACACAGAGGGCTTCAGGCAAAAGAAAGAATTTGTAAATTATGTTTAAAGGAAGTTGAAGATGAAATTCACTTCTTATTAAAATGTGAAGCACTTCAAAATGTGAGAACACCATTTATTGATCTTATAAATAATAATAATTATAACTTTAGACATTTAGATATTAGAGAGCAATTTATATGGTTAATGTCCAATGAAGACAATTTCATCATAAATCAACTTTCTGATATGATACTAAAGTTACATTCATCTAGAAACGATATAATTCAAAATTAATAATAGTAATATTTTATGTTATACAATATTAATAATAATAATTATATCTGTGTTAGATATACAACTGTGGATGATGCACTGTCTCTTAATCTATTACAGGGATCACTATACTTGTCAAAATTATTGATTACAAAATTGTATATTTACATGTATTTGTATGTCTTGTATGTTAAATCCAATCAATCTAATCATACCAATTAATGTAAATATTGTGATTTTCATGTAATTATACTGCCTATCATGGGCGTCTTTAATTGACAAATAAACAAACATAGTCTATTCTATAAACACGGCTGGTAATCGGCACAAGCAGAACAGTTGGTTCTGCAAAGAAATTCGTGGGGATAACTTCCGGTTTTGGTGGAGGAGAGTTCACGAAGACGCTTCGCAAGGTATGTACATGTCAAAAATTGAAATTTTCTTTTTTACTGCTCGAATATTGCAAAATCAGAGAATGCTATGCTGTGGCGAATGCTTTCACGATTAGAAACATGTATAGTTTATTCTTGTATATGAAGTGTAACTCTCGCAAAATCAATCGTCCCACGAAAAACATGACGAAAATTGTGACACTCTTGCATTTCTAAGTTGTTCTTGACAAAGATGCAAGTTAAATTTTCAATATTTTTTCATCATGGGAGTCTAAATGTAATCGGGGATAAATTCCGATTTGTCAGAAGTAAATTGAAGTCTAGATAAATCTACAAACTGTCAATTTTCTCGTTTTCCTGCTTGAGGTTCTGATAGAGCACATTGCGAATGCATGAGGAGATTTGATAGTTTTGGTAATTGTTTTCTGCAAAATTGATAAATTGACACTTTTAAAAACAAAACTGATAAATACTCTAATCAAAATAAACTATTCCCTGTCCACTTTCAGGAGATGCCAGTATTCAAGGGAAAGAGGAAAAGGGGACTGACATTGACTCTTTACAAAAAACCATTTCGATATAGATTGTCTGTATCACCGCCAAGGAAGCGAACAAAAACAAGTAGCAGTACACCAAATTTAAAATCCCCCATCAATCAGGACACCAAGTTTATTAAAAAAATCTCTTTCAATTTCAAAATATTTATATCCCAAGTTTCAAACGGGTTTCCACATCTATTCGGCGCAACCTTTTAACAAAAGATGACGGAAACTTCACCGCAGATCTACACAAGTTATAATATTACATGATTTCAGCACATACATAGGTCTAACGTAAATAAACATTCACTTAGTGCTAGTAGTCATGAATAAATTAAACACAAGATGTCAATTAAACTGTGGATATATCCTTAAAATCGGTAAAGCGCGTTACATCTTGTAACCACTACTAACAGAGATCTTTTTTATTTACAAGTGTGTACACATATATCACACTACATAATTGAAAAACAAACCACAAATTAATATTATTCTCGACTGTATGATATTTAATTTAGAGTGCATCATTTGTATTTGAAATTATAAAGATATGATTCACATTAAGTTTAAATATTCTTGATTATAAAATTATCTAACAGTGCATTTTCAAATTTTTTCCAATGTAAGGGAAGTTAATCTTGTGTATCCAATATACGATGGAAGGTGTCACAAACAAAAAATGATCAATAATGACAAGTTAAATCATGGGAAACCGCAGTTACAATTATGAATTGATTCCTTAAATGAAATGTTTCTTTCTAGGTGGACTGCCCATGAACAATGAAATATTACTTTTATACTTTTAAAAACCCGACGGGAAGAAGGGTATCAGTTCGTGAATTTATTACCAGACAGACATGCACAATTTGTGATTATACAGTGGATTACATGTGTGGTACCAAAACTATCAAATCTCCTCATGCATTCGCAATGTGCTCTATCAGAACTGATCTCCTCAAGCAGGAAAACGAGAAAATTGACAGTTTGTAGATTTATCTAGATTTCAATTTACTTCTGACGAATCGGAATTTATCCCCGATTACATTTTGACTCCCACGATGAAAAAATATTGAAAATTTAACTTGCATCTTTGTCAAGAACAACTTAGAAATGCAAGAGTGTCACAATTTTCGTCATGTTTTTCGTGGGACGATTGATTTTGCGAGAGTCACATTTCATATACAAGAATAAACTATACACGTTTCTAATCGTGAAAGCATTCGCCACAGCATAGCATTCTCTGATTTTGCAATATTCGAGCAGTAAAAAAAAAAAATTCAATTTTTGACATGTACATACCTTGCGAAGCGTCTTCGTGAACTCTCCTCCACCAAAACCGGAAGTTATCCTCACGAATTTCTTTGCAGAACCAACTGTTCTGCTTGTGCCGATTACCAGCCGTGATAAAGGGGTATTTTTAAAGAAGACACAGACGATTATCCTAAGTTTTTATGAATATACTGTATATATAATGTTTTGAATTATGATGCTTTTAATGATTATTATTATTATTGTCATTTTTTGTCCAAAAATCATTGCTTTTTCCAGTGTAAAATTATATTTTTTCTAAAAGTTATAAGGAATCCGGCATCAAGATCATTACAATCAATTGAAATATCGCTATATATATCTTGCATTTACGAATGAATGAAATGTTGCCAAAAAAGAAGAATTATTAATGAATGATTTATTTTATTTAGAGATATTATTTTGTTGAGGAAAAGTCAATTAGTAACTAGTTATAGCCTAAAACTTGATGTCAACAGATGTTTTTGAAATCTGGCTTTGTCAAATTGTAAACAAGTATAGAAACCGGTTGTGTCATTTATAAGAACCAGATTTGTCAGTATGTAAATACGACTGATCGTATTATTATTAATCATTATATTGCAATTTAACAATAGTTATGATTAGGAAATATCTCAAAAGTTATAAATCCTGATCCATAGTATGAATATTTGCCATGGCTCCTAATTTCAGCTACTTTCTACAATAAAAAAAATCGTTATTTCTATGTTAAATTGCTACTGTCGCGAACACTTAATTTGTTATGCATTTTGTGGCACTGACATCACGGCTGGCACTCAATACGCTACATTCACTTGCCGTCGCTGTCCAGGCGCATCAATTGAATAGTGGGAGATTTTTTTTATAATACAATATTTGAATTTTATACTCGTTGATAACGAAGTAAGATATGGAAATAACTTTGTGGAAATGATATTTAAATTTCTTCACAGTATGATGTTTACATAAACATTATAGATATGCAAGTTAGCAAAGGCTGTAGTATAGAATTCCTTTCCGCACGAATGATTTTGGCAGTTAGTATATATAAAAAAAAATTTGGGTGTACTCGATTAATGCGACGTTCGTTACAGATTTTAATATGACAAAAGTTCATTATTTGGATGTTATATGTCGCTCCACTCGGACACATTATTCTGATTCCGAGCCAACCAGTCTTTGCTCTTTCTCCTTAATGCTGCGTGCTTAGCGGAGAAGCAACAAATACCAATTTTATATTCTTTGGTTTGACCCGATCGGGGCTCGAACCCACAATCTATCGCACTCGAGGCGAGCAGGCTAACCATTACGCTACCGATGCGGTTCCCAATTTTTTTTTTTTTTTTTTTTTTTTTTAATCAAAATTTCTTTGTGTCCATCAATATATTATTTGAAAACAAAAATTAATCCAAAACAATAAGAGTCACTTGATATCTATATAAGATGATGTTTTCACATAGACATCTTACACGTCTAATAATGGGTGGTAAAGTTTCCGGTTTTGTATGATTCCACATCATTTTTATAGAATTCAGATCTTTTGTTTTAAATAACAATATTTTAAAAATAAATAGCACAACATGATGTTAATGGAATAGGCTAGGTACTCGCGGCATATAAATAGCGTTATTTCACTTAAAAATGTTGAAAAGATACCTCAGAACTTGAAAACATTGTAAATATGGCGTACATTTTGCAACCTTTTCCACTTCTGAAAATTTTTTCAGGCATTAAAAATACAACTTATGAGTATATAAACAGTGAGAGTTCCTACTTTTGATCAAACACTCTTTGAATATTGCAATAATCCAACTGCATGGCAAATCAATAAAACATTACAAGTTTTATCAAAAATCATGACCATTCTGTCCAGGGTGACTTTGGCTGATGCCAATTCTGCACAAACCGTTTTGTATTTCTTTCTTTTAATGTTATACAAAGCATCCACATGTAAAATATTTTTACTATGTGCTGTTGTTTTATTAATTTAAGACAAATTTGTGTTTTTCTTTTTATCAATTTGCAAGTCGAACACACCCTTGGCAAGTGTTATAATGAACCTTAAATAAATTATAAAAAGGAAACATATTTGTGATATTGAGCTTTTTTGTGCTATTCTTTCAATTTTGTACATTGACAAAACTGGGTCTACTTAAATACAATTTTTGGGACTCGGCCGGAAAGTAATGGTTGACAAAGCCGGAACGAATGTACGTAAATAATCATTATGTTTTTCACTCTAGTAAGTCTAAAACTATTCATGGTAGCACGCCAGTGCAAATTATCATTTATCTAAGCATAACAAAGGGTTTGTGTACTTTAATTACACATATAGACTACTTTTTATAGCTTTATTTGATGATTTCGATCTCATTATTAGCATTTGTCATTGTTTATTTCCATCATTTTATCCATATCTGAGTAATCGTTGAAGTTAACCACAGAAACATATAGGTAAAAACAAACAAAAATAATCAACCGATAATAACATCTTCTGGATTCAAGATATAATGATATTATATGATCATAATACTTACTTTTTGTCGTCGCCTGTATGTCAATCATGCCTAAGTGACTTGTACCGGAAGCTGACGGAACATTTTCGACCAGAGCTCTTTGACGACAGTGGACTTGCGACAGGTCAGTGTTTTCTCTGGGTACTCCGGTTTCGTCCACAAATTAAACTGACTGCCACGATATAACTGAAATATTGTTGAAAGTGGCTTTAAACACCATAAACCAACTGAAGACATTTTCTGCTCTGTATCTGCAGACTGGAGATACAGAGCAGAAAATGTATGCGAAAGTCTAATCTCAACGAGATACATCGTAGTGATCCTGATCGTAAGATAGTCGGATTTACAACTACCTATCCTATCACCACTAATGTTTTGAGTTTTAATAATTCTGAGGTATACTCGATACAACATTATGTGATAAAGTTTGTCATTGACCTGCAGCAGGTTGATGGTTTTCTGCGGGTACTCCAGTTTCTGCCACCAATAAAACTGACCTCCACAATACACTTTCTGTAACTGAAATATTGTTGAAAGTGGGGTTAAACACCATAGCCCTAACCCTACTACATGCATGGGTTCCCTTGATATATTTCATATAAAACCACTTATTTAAAAATAAATTCTCCTGAAGTTATTTCAATTTAGATTTTCTTTAATTTTCACCTTTAAAAGCAGAATTAAGAAGAGTTTATTGTAGTATTTTTATTAATGATTTACCCCTGTATGATTTACCCCTGTATGATTTACCCTGTATGCGCAAATATCAAAATTTCTCATCGTCACAATTTTCTATGATTATATACATGTAGTAAGATTTGGTGAAAATTTAACATGTTGAAATTACATTTTAAGGAAAATTAGAAATAAAATTATTTGAAAATTATAAGAAGAGTCTATATTTATTTTTGCTTTAGATGATGAAAAACGAGTGACTTGACAAGAATTTTCAAACAATATCACGGCTGGTAATCGGCACAAGCAGAACAGTTGGTTCTGCAAAGTATTTCGTGAGGATAACTTCCGGTTTTGGTGGAGGAGAGTTCACGAAGACGCTTCGCAAGGTATGTACATGTCAAAAATTGAAATTTTCTTTTTTACTGCTCGAATATTGCAAAATCAGAGAATGCTATGCTGTGGCGAATGCTTTCACGATTAGAAACATGTATAGTTTATTCTTGTATATGAAGTGTAACTCTCGCAAAATCAATCGTCCCACGAAAAACATGACGAAAATTGTGACACTCTTGCATTTCTAAGTTGTTCTTGACAAAGATGCAAGTTAAATTTTCAATATTTTTTCATCATGGGAGTCTAAATGTAATCGGGGATAAATTCCGATTCGTCAGAAGTAAATTGAAGTATAGATAAATCTACAAACTGTCAATTTTCTCGTTTTCCTGCTTGAGGAGATCGGTTCTGATAGAGCACATTGCGAATGCATGAGGAGATTTGCTAGTTTTGGTAGGACACATGTAATCCACTGTATAATCACAAATTGTGCATGTCTGTCTGGTAATAAATTCACGAACTGATGCCCTTCTTCCCGTCGGGTTTTTAAAAGTATAAAAGTAATATTTCATTGTTCATGGGCTGTCCACCTAGAAAGAAACATTTCATTTAAGGAATCAATTCATAATTGTAACTGCGGTTTCCCATGATTTAACTTGTCATTATTGATCATTTGTTGTTTGTGACAACTTCCATTCTGTATTGGATAACACAAGATTAACTTCCCTTACATTGGAAAAAATTGAAAATGCACTAAGATAATTTTATAATCAAGAATATTTAAACTTAATGTGAATCATATCTTTATAATTTCTAATACAAATGATACACTCTAAATTAAATATCATACAGTTGAGAATAATATTAATTTGTGGTAAAGGAGTGGGTATGATAAGGGTAGATTTTGGCCCAATCTCAGAAACTGTTTATATAGATATAATATTAAACACAATCATTGAAAGGTAAGAAAAAAATTTTCTTTGATGATTTCACTTTGTCCTTTGTTGCTTAGTAACGTAAATGGAGGAGGGTCCAAATAATCATTGGAAATTCAAATATGGTGGTTTTATTTTACATATCTTGCATAGTCTTTTCGACAAAATGTTATGTTCTGTGTATGTACACTCTAAAAATAATATTCCAATTCTCTCTGGTAGCATATAGTATTTTTGTGTAGTTTTGTCACCCTAGCAACGGTTTTGTAAACATTAAATTAGCCTATATTATTTGCAATTAATGGTTGAATTTTGACAACTACGATCTTTTGACTTGATATTTGATTAAGCGGTACATTTTTGTCAAGCTATACACACTACAACTGTCATTTCATATTTCAAAAATACATTTTAATATTTGTATTCATAGTTATGCCCCGTCCATAGCAACAGGTTTCCCTATGCACAGTATTTTCCTGTAGATCTTCATGGACCTTTTATTTAATCAAGAAAAAAATTCTACAACAGCACCTTAGCAGATCTAGAGACATCTTATCATTTACTAACCAGTATATATTATAAGAATTCCTTAAACCTTACAATGTCCCTAGTAACCAAATATTATCCCTAGCAACCGCAGAAACTCGTCAATGCTGAGCTCTGTAAATTGCTTTTTTTTAATCTTTTTATAACCGAATGTTGATCTTTTTATTTTTTAAATCATGAGAGGAAATTATTCTCAGTAATTAGAATGTCAAAGGAACCAAGTCAACTGCATAACATGGTAAAGCAGCGCTACAGCGGCAAGAGAGGATGTAATCCATGTTGAATAATTAAGAAATAAATCATGGAAGCTAGAATGTGTTGGGAGTTTTAACATGGATTGGCGGATATTATACGTTATTAGTCTCGAGATGTTATATATCCCTTTAAAACGGGATATATAACATCTAGAGACTGATAACAGTTTTATCTGAATGTTCCAACATCAATAAGTATGTCCTTATTATAGGAAAAACATAAATACGTGTATCTTTGGACAAAGATCACAGAGAGCGATTATTGATTTTTTGTCATCTTGTGAAATGTGTGTCGTCTGCTGTGCACAATATAAATGGACAGCACATAGGTGAGAGCGATTATTGATTTTCTGTCACCGCACGGCTTCCCTGAAGTTTTAAAAGTACCCTTTTAGCCAATCAAAATTCTACTTGCAACGAGCACATCAGAGAATA
Source organism: Bathymodiolus brooksi (assembly GCA_963680875.1). Lineage (NCBI taxonomy): Eukaryota > Metazoa > Mollusca > Bivalvia > Mytilida > Modiolidae > Bathymodiolus > Bathymodiolus brooksi. The sequence goes on from OY804578.1 coordinate 58,458,858, forward strand.
GTATTTTATCCCGAGCCAGAAGCGAGGGATACAATTTAGTAATATCTGCCAATCCATGTTAAAACTCAAAACACATTCTGGCTTCCATGATTTATTTCGATTCTGATATGTCTAAGAGTACAATTACGGTGGTATACTTTGATTGGAAGACGGTAATTTATATTTACGGTATCTTCAAACTTTTTTTGTTGAGTAAAGTAAAACGTGATAGATTATATAAATAGAATGCTTGGTAATACTGTATTATCGGTCATGTAAAGTAAAATCATACCACTAAAATTCCAAGTAATACTACACATTTAGCACTGACTCATAAACGATAGACTATATCAATGACATTCTTAGTAAGGATAACAAAAGGACCATTGTAAACAAAACACCGAATATGTAAATCAAACCTGACATCCGTGTACTATGTTAAAACATGCACGTTATATCGTTATATGTACTGTATTAGATGAATTATGAATTATGAAATATATTGTTTGTTTTTCCATTCTTTATTGAAATAAGTAAGAATAAAATATTAATCTCACGATGTTGTTATCGGCAGTCATGTGTGCTAAACAATTACGCCACCGCAACGTTAATATTAAGTTTTATTAATTAACTTTGATTTATTAGCCTTTATATGATCAAATCTGTCAATACAATATAAAAACTTTCATTGTGCCAATACGGCAAAAACCAGTCCAATACGGATATTTTCCGTATTGGCCCAATTCCAGTCAGTCCAATAACAACTAGATCGGAATCCGCTAGACATTTCGACAATTGCAAGGAAAAATCCCGAGAGATATTGGACTGGTTAATTAATAAAGGTATCATTACATGATGTTTTTCATATTGGCCTAGTTAAAGGTCCTCGGTCTGCTGTATTGGCATTCGGCTGCGCCTCAGGCCAATACAGCAGGCCTCGGACCTATAACTAGGCCAATATGAAAAACATCACGTAATAATACTATAATATATAAATCAAATTTACGTTAATACAATTATTCATCGGGAATTCACTTTGCGAAAGAGCCAAATAAAATATATTTGTTAAAGAAAATAAAATAATAATAAAAAGTAAAGGGACTACTAAAAATAGAAAGTTCCGATGTGTTTGCATGTCCAATGAATTAATTTCTAAGATAATCTGACGTACTAATTTTCTTTTTGGTTGCTTGTTTTGTTTTCTGTACTTTCTTGTGAATTGTGGGGATAATATTAAAGTATACTTTAGTATAGTAACACATGAAATTCCACTGAGGGTTAGAAAAAAAACACGTCGGACTCAATGCACAATCAGGTCGGCAGTAAATCACCTCCAAAATTTATTTAACGTCAAAACTGTTTCATGAAAACTGTTCAAGTTTTACTCCCGTAGCAAAACAACTACGATAACCAACTTTATTTTGGATGAGATTAAAAGGTCGATTTCTATTTCTGTTTATTACGGATGAAAACGGTCAATAAAAAATGGCCACTGACGAGAAATCGACCTTAAAATTATTTTTTTATTGCAGATTTCATACTCTCCACACTCGGGTACCAACACAACAATTAAATGAGATATGTGTTTATGTATATTAAACATCATACTAAAATATGCCGTTGGTACCTGCTTGTGGTTATACTGAAAATTGACATTAAATACACATTTCTTGTTAGATTTCATATATTTTCACGAAACGATAGACTTTTCATTGACCAGTGTGACGTCATCGCACGTGCAAATATGGAAAATTGTTACCAAAATAGTAGTTGGGGTAAAGGTCTTATAAAATCAAGAAACAACGAAAGCTATACGTTTCATTTAAAATTTGTCTATTTTTTAGGCCAATTTCTGCCCTTATCATACCTACTCCTTTGACGACAGTGATCAAATCAGTACTAAAATTTATGATAAACGGGACGACTTCAATTTTAAGATCATAAATTTTCAAAATATGTGCAGCAAAATAACAGCTTCTCCTGCATATGGTGTTTACATCTCGCAATTGATTCGTTATGCAAGGGCCAGTAGCAATTATTCTGATTTCCTGAAACGTCATCTACATCTGAGAAACAGGCTACTGGACCAGGGCTATAAAAAGATTCGCCTTATTCGATCTCTTAAAAAGTTTATATTCCGATACCGAGATCTTGTCGAAATATATTCCGTCTCTGCAGAAAAGATTATAAACGATGGATTTTCATATAGTGAAAATGTATAAAGATAAGGTTTCAACAAAAATGTCAAAAATATTTTTTTTATCAATGTGTGACGTAAAAGTGTTTTTGACATTTGGCGCTGATTTGACAACTGTTTTACCTATTTTGTTCCAAGTATTGTTGTAAATACTGTTATAGTGACAGCCGGAAACTTTGAGCCGTAATGAAAGGGGGAGGTTTGGCGCTTTAAAATCTGATTCAACCCACCATTTCTTTAGAAATGCCTGTACCAAGTCAGGGTCATTACGGTTTTCACAATTTTCCGGTTGTTGACTGATTTTGTCTGTTTATATACTTATGAGTTTTGACTTTCCCTTTGTTAGATTGTTCGGAGTTCGGTAATTTTGTTATTACCCTTATTTTCTATTATGTAGTGTGTTATGTGTACACACTTGTAAATAAAACAAGATCTCTGTTAGTAGTGGTTACAAGATGTAAAGCGCTTTACCGATTTTAAGGATATGTCCACAGTTTAATTGACATCTTGTGTTTAATTTATTCATGACTACTAGCACTAAGTGAATGTTTATTTACGTTAGACCTATGTATGTGCTGAAATCATGTAATATTATAACTTGTGTAGATCTGCGGTGAAGTTTCCGTCGTCTTTAGTAAAAAGGTTGCGCCGAAGAGATGTGTAAACCCGTTTGAAAGGATATAAATATTTTGAAATTGAAAGAGATTTTTTTAAATAAACTTGGGTGTCCTGATTGATGGGGATTTTAAATTTGGTGTACTGCTACTTGTTTTTGTTCGTTTCTTTGGCGGTGATACAGGCAATCTATATCGAAATGGGTTTTTGTAAAGAGTCAATGTCAGTCCCCTTTTCCTCTTTCCCTTGAATCCTGGCATCTCCTGAAAGTGGACAGAGAATAGTTTATTTTGATTAGAGTATTTATCAGTTTTGTGTTTAAAAGTGTCAATTTAACAATTTTGCAGAAAACAATTAACAAAACTAACAAATCTCCTCATGCATTCGCAATGTGCTCTATCAGAACCGATCTCCTCAAGCAGGAAAACGAGAAAATTGACAGCTTGTAGATTTATCTAGACTTCAATTTACTTCTGACGAATCGGAATTTATCCCCGATTACATTTAGACTCCCATGATGAAAAAATAATGAAAATTTAACTTGCATCTTTGTCAAGAACAACTTAGAAATGTAAGAGTGTCACAATTTTCGTCATTTTTTCGTGGGACAATTGATTTTGCGAGAGTTACACTTCATATACAAGAATAAACTATACATGTTTCTAATCGTGAAAGCATTCGCCACAGCATAGCATTCTCTGATTTTGCAATATTCGAGCAGTAAAAAAGAAAATTTCAATTTTTGATATGTACATACCTTGCGAAGCGTCTTCGTGAACTCTCCTCCACCAAAACCGGAAGTTATCCTCACGAATTTCTTTGCAGAACCAACTGTTCTGCTTGTGCCGATTACCAGCCGTGTTTAGTGCAAGAGAATTTTAACCCATTATTGTATAAATGGGTTATCAAGTTTTTGGTTTCTCCAGAGACATGTTTTGTTTCTGGCTTCTTGCTAGGTACCAACCATTATTAACTTTTAAGTGGAAACTTATGTTTTTCCCCACAGCCACAGTAAACAAAAAACTGATTATTTATTTTTCGGACTTTTCTGTTTTTCAAATGTTACCAAAAATGTCTTGTTGAAAATTGTAGTCAATATTTTGGAGGATAGCATGATTTTAGATTTGTTTGTTCTTGTAGTTAAGGTAACTGAGAATCTCGACCAATACATCAGATGATAGATGATTAATTTTGATAAGAAAGAATATTAGACAGTTGACTGAAAACAACTGCATGTGATTTTGTCAAATGGGGTCTCTTGTTCAATAAAACATTGCAATTAATGATACATCACAGTAAATCTGCCGGTATGTATTTTCTGATAATTTTTTTATAGTACAATTTGTTCTGCGTTCACACGTAATTTGAATTCGATTCGCATTATCGGATTCAAATTAGTTTAATATGCATTCGAAACGTATTCTTGTCCGAATGTACATTTTAATGCGAATTGCAACGCGCATCAGATAGAGTCTACGTCCGAACGATGTTAACTTTTAATTCGCAATATCAATTATCTTTTATTTAAAACAAAACAACATTACACAATATTGATTGTTAACCCTTTGACTACGACGTTTCGTGTATTAAATCGTAACGTCGTGTGCGATATTATTCCTGACGTTATGACCCTTTCATCAGGGTGACGTCATTTTAACAGCAATGTGACGTTACTTACTGTTTCTTTTTAATTTTAATGTAGTTCTATATGTGCAATATCTGTATCTGACTTCAAATTGTGTAATCTAATAATGTATTTGGGTAACTTATTCTTAAAGAAAATGAAAATAGAAGTAAATTTCTTTTTCAAGGGACATATATGCCCCTAGCGCAGTCTACCAACAAGGGACATATATGTCCATAGAGCAGTCAAAGGGTTTTAAAGAAAATAAAGTTAAAAGCTGAATTATTAACAATTAAAAAAATATACTCCAAGCCAGCTTTATTGTTCTGATGGTTTACCCTATCTCTCGGGCTCGTCTTTCCTTCTCTTTTGAAAGAACGGTCATTTTATTCAACAATAATGATCTGTTGTGTCAATATGACGTCACCAGCAACATGACGTTATAATTCATAATTCATATGACGTCATTTATTAATAATAATAAAAATGAAAAACCAAAAGAAAATTTACAACATGATAATAATGTTAATAATCTTTTTTTAATTCCAACAAAATTCCATCAAAGCACCTGCTCGGATAATTCGCTTTTGCAATAGCATGCGTCCATACGACAAATTAATGCGAATCGAATACGAATTAACGAATTCGCATTAACGAAAACAAATTCCTGAAGCGAATTGGATAACACGAATTAGCCGATTCGAATTCGATGCGCATTCGAAAAATAATTTCGTGTGAACGTGATTAGGGTGTTCGATTCGTATTAGATGCAAATTTAATTCACATTAAATGTACGTGTGAACGCAGTACAAAAATGTATATTATTTATCTTTCATTATTTATAAAGTAATAGCTAGGTTCTTCTATTCAGAAAAAATAAGAGATTTGTAAATCTTTCACTTTTTTTTTATATTCAGCATCTTGTTCCCTCATTTTGCGATGCTCCACTCGAGAAAAGACGACATTTCCTACACTTGTCCTACGTTTCTTGTAAGGACTTGTGAAAGAACCTATTAATCTTATTAATGTATTGGGTTTATTTCTTTCCTGTCTTAAAGCATTGAAGTTTGTGGTCATTTAGGAACAAATTTATTACTAATAACATTAATTGTAACTTTGAGATATAATTTGGATATAAGTTGTGTTTCATGCAAGATTAAGTTGACCATTAGTTTATACTTTTAATAAAGAATTACATTTATTATAACATTGGTGGGACAGTTGTGGTCGTGATAGTATAGTAGTTGGATTTATAACTACCTATGCAATCAATGCCTATCACCACTAACATTGTTAGTTCGAATCCCGTTCAGGCAAGGGGTACTCATTTGCAACATTATGTGATAAAGTTTGTCAGTGACTTGCAGCAGGTCGGTGGTTTTCTCCAGGTACTCCGATTTCCTCCACCAATAAAACTGACCGTCACGATATAACTAAAATATTGTTGAAAGTGGCGTTAAGCACCATAGCTCACCCACCTATACAATCAGTGCCTATCACCACTACAGTTGTGAGTTCGAATCCTGCCACAATATAACTGAAACATTGTTGAAAGTGGCATTAGACATGATAATCCTATAACATTTATAAAATGTATACCTAAATATACTTATGTTTCAAGAGTTACCTACCTTTGATCAATCAACAAGTTGAGCACCTGTATTAACAGTGATGTAGATCATAATTTATAGATTTTTTTTATATTATGAAATTTTCTGTAATAATTACACAGTTAAAATGAAAATTAGTTTAAATAAAAGATTGATGTATTTCGTAACTGTATTGAAATAAATATAGATAAAGAACTACTATATATTACGGTACTTGTGACATTAACATTAGGGAAACGTGACATCATAACTGTAAAATAACGTTTTATAATTGAAATTATTTTATAAGTTAATTCACCAGAAAATTATTCATGTATTTAACCTTTTCTGTTCCCAAAATAAAACCCATTGATCAAACAATAAATAATTATAATTACATGTATTATCTAGTTTTTATGATATCTAAATATAGACATTTATGTAATGGACATCAGAAATTGACATGATCTTCATTTTAACTATAATTATAGACCACCCCCGATTAATATAAAAAATCTAAATAAACCATGGTGGGTGTCTATATTAAATATAGTATGCATAATGATGAAATACTGGTTTTAATTGCTGGATATTGAAGTTTTCAATCACATCAGGTTAGTTTAAAGACTCCTAAGAGCTAAATATCTATGTTGTATCTAGATGGCAGGGCTTTCAATAATTTTCAAATCTACCAGTACTTCACCATTTACAAGGCAACACTTTTTATTAAAATTTTAACAATTTTCATGAATATCTTATAAAACGCTCTTTAAGATCAGGATGTACCAAAGACCATTTAGGCAGGTAAAAGTACCTGGTACTGCCCCTTATTGAAAGGCCTGGATGGTTATTTAAATGATATCCCTATCATGTTCTATTAATAAAATCCTAATATGTTATCCAAAATAGAGTTGAAAATTGACTACTTAATCTAGCCACAAAAAATCGGTAATCATGACATCTCCTCTGGTACATCATAAGCTCTCAAGACATTTAAGTCAAAAACAAAAAGTGAAAGCAATTTAGATTCTGGCTTGGAACAGGCACAACAATAATGAGATGAGCTTCCACTTTATATGTATTGAATAAATAAAAACTGCATCTAATCTGTAATTTGATCTGATCAGCATGGACCTTGTAAGTTGTGGGGACATTGTAATTTTATCTGATCAGCATGGACCTTGTAAGTTGTGGGGACATTGTAGTTTTATCTGATCAGCATGGACCTTGTAAGTTGTGGGGACATTGTAATTTTATCTGATCAGCATGGACCTTGTAAGTTGTGGGGACATTGTAATTTTATCTGATCAGCATGGACCTTGTAAGTTGTGAGGACATTGTAATTTTATCTGATCAGCATGGACCTTGTAAGTTGTGGGGACATTGTAATTTTATCTGATCAGCATGGACCTTGTAAGTTGTGGGGACATTGTAATTGTATCTGATCAGCATGGACCTTGTAAGTTGTGGGGACATTGTAGTTTTATCTGATCAGCATGGACCTTGTAAGTTGTGGGGATATTGTAATTTTATCTGATCAGCATGGATCTTGTAAGTTGTGGGGACATTGTAATTTTATCTGATCAGCATGGACCTTGTAAGTTGTGGGGACATTGTAATTTTATCTGATCAGCATGGACCTTGTAAGTTGTGAGGACATTGTAATTTTATCTGATCAGCATGGACCTTGTAAGTTGTGGGGACATTGTAATTTTATCTGATCAGCATGGACCTTGTAAGTTGTGGGGACATTGTAATTGTATCTGATCAGCATGGACCTTGTAAGTTGTGGGGACATTGTAGTTTTATCTGATCAGCATGGACCTTGTAAGTTGTGGGGATATTGTAATTTTATCTGATCAGCATAGATCTTGTAAGTTGTAGGGACATTGTAGTTGTATCTGATCAGCATGGACCTTGTAAGTTGTGGGGATATTGTAATTTTATCTGATCAGCATGGACCTTGTAAGTTGTGGGGACATTGTAATTTTATCTGATCAGCATGGACCTTGTAAGTTGTGGGGACATTGTAATTTTATCTGATCAGCATGGACCTTGTAAGTTGTGAGGACATTGTAATTTTATCTGATCAGCATGGACCTTGTAAGTTGTGGGGACATTGTAATTTTATCTGATCAGCATGGACCTTGTAAGTTGTGGGGACATTGTAATTGTATCTGATCAGCATGGACCTTGTAAGTTGTGGGGACATTGTAGTTTTATCTCATCAGCATGGACCTTGTAAGTTGTGGGGATATTGTAATTTTATCTGATCAGCATGGATCTTGTAAGTTGTGGGGACATTGTAATTTTATCTGATCAGCATGGACCTTGTAAGTTGTGGGGACATTGTAATTTTATCTGATCAGCATGGACCTTGTAAGTTGTGAGGACATTGTAATTTTATCTGATCAGCATGGACCTTGTAAGTTGTGGGGACATTGTAATGTTATCTGATCAGCATGGACCTTGTAAGTTGTGGGGACATTGTAATTGTATCTGATCAGCATGGACCTTGTAAGTTGTGGGGACATTGTAGTTTTATCTGATCAGCATGGACCTTGTAAGTTGTGGGGATATTGTAATTTTATCTGATCAGCATAGATCTTGTAAGTTGTAGGGACATTGTAGTTGTATCTGATCAGCATGGACCTTGTAAGTTGTGGGGACATTGTAATTTTATCTGATCAGCATGGACCTTGTAAGTTGTGGGGACATTGTAATTGTATCTGATCAGCATGGACCTTGTAAGTTGTGCGGACATTGTAATTTTATCTGATCAGCATGGACCTTGTAAGTTGTGGGGACATTGTAATTGTATCTGATCAGCATGGACCTTGTAAGTTGTGGGGACATTGTAGTTTTATCTGATCAGCATGGACCTTGTAAGTTGTGGGGATATTGTAATTTTATCTGATCAGCATAGATCTTGTAAGTTGTAGGGACATTGTAGTTGTATCTGATCAGCATGGACCTTGTAAGTTGTGGGGATATTGTAATTTTATCTGATCAGCATGGACCTTGTAAGTTGTGGGGACATTGTAATTTTATCTGATCAGCATGGACCTTGTAAGTTGTGGGGACATTGTAATTTTATCTGATCAGCATGGACCTTGTAAGTTGTGAGGACATTGTAATTTTATCTGATCAGCATGGACCTTGTAAGTTGTGGGGACATTGTAATTTTATCTGATCAGCATGGACCTTGTAAGTTGTGGGGACATTGTAATTGTATCTGATCAGCATGGACCTTGTAAGTTGTGGGGACATTGTAGTTTTATCTGATCAGCATGGACCTTGTAAGTTGTGGGGATATTGTAATTTTATCTGATCAGCATGGATCTTGTAAGTTGTGGGGACATTGTAATTTTATCTGATCAGCATGGACCTTGTAAGTTGTGGGGACATTGTAATTTTATCTGATCAGCATGGACCTTGTAAGTTGTGAGGACATTGTAATTTTATCTGATCAGCATGGACCTTGTAAGTTGTGGGGACATTGTAATGTTATCTGATCAGCATGGACCTTGTAAGTTGTGGGGACATTGTAATTGTATCTGATCAGCATGGACCTTGTAAGTTGTGGGGACATTGTAGTTTTATCTGATCAGCATGGACCTTGTAAGTTGTGGGGATATTGTAATTTTATCTGATCAGCATAGATCTTGTAAGTTGTAGGGACATTGTAGTTGTATCTGATCAGCATGGACCTTGTAAGTTGTGGGGACATTGTAATTTTATCTGATCAGCATGGACCTTGTAAGTTGTGGGGACATTGTAATTGTATCTGATCAGCATGGACCTTGTAAGTTGTGCGGACATTGTAATTTTATCTGATCAGCATGGACCTTGTAAGTTGTGGGGACATTGTAATTGTATCTGATCAGCATGGACCTTGTAAGTTGTGGGGACATTGTAATTTTATCTGATCAGCATGGACCTTGTAAGTTGTGGGGACATTGTAATTGTATCTGATCAGCATGGACCTTGTAAGTTGTGAGGACATTGTAGTTTTATCTGATCAGCATGGACCTTGTAAGTTGTGGGGACATTGTAATTGTATCTGATCAGCATGGACCTTGTAAGTTGTGCGGACATTGTAATTTGATCTGATCAGCATGGACCTTGTAAGTTGTGGGGACATTGTAATTTTATCTGATCAGCATGGACCTTGTAAGTTGTGAGGACATTGTAATTTTATCTGATCAGCATGGACCTTGTAAGTTGTGGGGACATTGTAATTTTATCTGATCAGCATGGACCTTGTAAATTGTGGGGACATTGTATTTGTATCTGATCAGCATGGACCTTGTAAGTTGTGGGGACATTGTAATTTTATCTGATCAGCATGGATCTTGTAAGTTGTGGGGACATTGTAATTTTATCTGATCAGCATGGACCTTGTAAGTTGTGGGGACATTGTAATTTTATCTGATCAGCATGGACCTTGTAAGTTGTGAGGACATTGTAATTTTATCTGATCAGCATGGACCTTGTAAGTTGTGGGGACATTGTAATTTTATCTGATCAGCATGGACCTTGTAAGTTGTGGGGACATTGTAATTGTATCTGATCAGCATGGACCTTGTAAGTTGTGGGGACATTGTAGTTTTATCTGATCAGCATGGACCTTGTAAGTTGTGGGGATATTGTAATTTTATCTGATCAGCATAGATCTTGTAAGTTGTAGGGACATTGTAGTTGTATCTGATCAGCATGGACCTTGTAAGTTGTGGGGACATTGTAATTTTATCTGATCAGCATGGACCTTGTAAGTTGTGCGGACATTGTAATTTTATCTGATCAGCATGGACCTTGTAAGTTGTGGGGACATTGTAATTGTATCTGATCAGCATGGACCTTGTAAGTTGTGGGGACATTGTAATTTTATCTGATCAGCATGGACCTTGTAAGTTGTGGGGACATTGTAATTGTATCTGATCAGCATGGACCTTGTAAGTTGTGAGGACATTGTAGTTTTATCTGATCAGCATGGACCTTGTAAGTTGTGGGGACATTGTAATTGTATCTGATCAGCATGGACCTTGTAAGTTGTGCGGACATTGTAATTTGATCTGATCAGCATGGACCTTGTAAGTTGTGGGGACATTGTAATTTTATCTGATCAGCATGGACCTTGTAAGTTGTGGGGACATTGTAATTTTATCTGATCAGCATGGACCTTGTAAGTTGTGGGGACATTGTAATTTTATCTGATCAGCATGGACCTTGTAAATTGTGGGGACATTGTATTTGTATCTGATCAGCATGGACCTTGTAAGTTGTGGGGACATTGTAATTTTATCTGATCAGCATGGATCTTGTAAGTTGTGGGGACATTGTAATTTTATCTGATCAGCATGGACCTTGTAAGTTGTGGGGACATTGTAATTTTATCTGATCAGCATGGACCTTGTAAGTTGTGGGGACATTGTTTGCAAAATTTTTATTGGGAATAACAACAGTAAAACTTTGTTATATTCATTTCCTTGGAAAACTCAAAGTAAGCAGGGGCCGTCGTGGTCATGATCATATGGTAGTAGAATTTACCTGTGCAAGCAGTGCCTATCACCACTAAAGTTGTGAGTTCGAACCCTGTTCATGGCGAGGTGTACTCGATACAATATTGTCATTGACTTTTGACAGGTCGATAATTTTTTCCAGGTCCTCTGGTTTCCTCCACCAATAAAACTGACTGCCACAATATAGCTGAAATATTGTTGAAAGTGGCATTAAACACCATAAACCCCCAAAGTAAACATTGGTTTGTTTGTAGTAGCTTTATGCTTAATGTATCTCAGTCACATCGGAAACTCAACTATTTCAAATTAAAATCATTGGTCCTTTTGACTTTAACACAACATGGTTCTACTGTGTATGACATCTTCTGAAAACTTGTTATGAATATAACTGAAATACTGCTTACTTGATGTTCAACAACAATCAATTATCCTATTGGTTTTCTCCGGCTACTCCGATTTCCTCCACCAATAAGACTGGCCGCCACTATATAACTGAAATATTGTTGAAAGTTGCGTTAAACACCATAAACTCCAAACTCAATTAATCTATTGAAAATTAGAGAATGAAGGCAAAACTACAAATTCACAGATATTGTTTCCAAGACTTTTTTTTCAAAATCTGGACACATGATGCTGATCAGTATTTCTATTGACAATGTATTTATTGGAAACTAAACAGATTTTAATACAGCATGCACTCTTTTTATTTGGTTAAAAAAATGCAATACACAGACTTCAAAAATTAGATTGATGAACTTTGATAAACCTCAAAACTGAATCTTTGAGATGTTTTCTCTCTACAAATATCAACATAAAACAATTACTAAATGTGGCGTTACTTAAAATGTCAGCAGTTTTTGAATGTACCAAATATATTTAATCCAAAATGCTTCGATTCTGTTAAAAATGTGTTTATAATGAAGATGTATATGTTGAAAGTTGTTCATTAATTAACTTGTAGATTTAGCTGTATTAACCAGATCACTGCAGAAAGTTTAGTAGCAAACATAGAAACAGAATTGACAAGTTTATCGTAATTTTCGCATGGGTGATTTTGTCATTTCCTGCTAATCTGTACTCGACTCCGAAGAAATCATATTAAGCCAAGTTAATTGAAAATTATGGTCATGTCCACAGTTTTTTAACCATATGAGTGCATTTGATATAGCCTAGCATGGGAATACCATTTATACGTGGAACAAACTTTTAATCAAACTTTGGGCAGATTAATGAAAGTTGCAGATTTGAAAGTAATCAAATATAGTTTCTAATTACAGATAATTTTGACCTTTTTACCTTAATTTTGTAGAATCTGGTTTTTTCCATGCGCTGATGAAAATTTAGTACTTTTAATGAATGGATTGATTAAGAAAAATTGCAGTCTGAGATATTGGAAATAACCATAAAATTGATTTTTCTTTAAGTCACTTTTCATTTGACTGCCAAAAGTATTTTTTTTATATTGTTTTGGCTATGTATAACTTTATCATAGCTACATTGTAGCCTAGCAGTAGCAAGGGTTATATAAACTTTTGTTTGTTTTGATATTATACTTTTGACAGAGGAGTATAACTTGATAGTAGCTAGCCTAACAAGGGTTATATAAACTTATGTTTGTTTTGATATTATCAGTTGTTACTTTTGACAGAGGAGTATAACTTGATCGTAGCTAGCCTAACAAGGGTTATATAAACTTTTGTTTGTTTTGATATTATCAGTTGTTACTTTTGACGGAGGAGTATAACTTGATCGTAGCTAGCCTAACAAGGGTTATATAAACTTTTGTTTGTTTTGATATTATCAGTTGTTACTTTTGACGGAGGAGTATAACTTGATCGTAGCTAGCCTAACAAGGGTTATATAAACTTTTGTTTGTTTTGATATTATCAGTTGTTACTTTTGACGGAGGAGTATAACTTGATCGTAGCTAGCCTAACAAGGGTTATATAAACTTTTGTTTGTTTTGATATTATCAGTTGTTACTTTTGACGGAGGAGTATAACTTGATCGTAGCTAGCCTAACAAGGGTTATATAAACTTTTGTTTGTTTTGATATTATCAGTTGTTACTTTTGACGGAGGAGTATAACTTGATCGTAGCTAGCCTAACAAGGGTTATATAAACTTTTGTTTGTTTTGATATTATCGGTTGTTACTTTTGACGGAGGAGTATAACTTGATCGTAGCTAGCCTAACAAGGGTTATATAAACTTTTGTTTGTTTTGATATTATCAGTTGTTACTTTTGACGGAGGAGTATAACTTGATCGTAGCTAGCCTAACAAGGGTTATATAAACTTTTGTTTGTTTTGATATTATCAGTTGTTACTTTTGACGGAGGAGTATAACTTGATCGTAGCTAGCCTAACAAGGGTTATATAAACTTATGTTTGTTTTGATATTATCAGTTGTTACTTTTGACGGAGGAGTATAACTTGATCGTAGCTAGCCTAACAAGGGTTATATAAACTTATGTTTGTTTTGATATTATCAGTTGTTACTTTTGACAGAGGAGTATAACTTGATCGTAGCTAGCCTAACAAGGGTTATATAAACTTTTGTTTGTTTTGATATTATCAGTTGTTACTTTTGACGGAGGAGTATAACTTGATCGTAGCTAGCCTAACAAGGGTTATATAAACTTTTGTTTGTTTTGATATTATCAGTTGTTACTTTTGACAGAGGAGTATAACTTGATCGTAGCTAGCTTAACAAGGGTTATATAAACTTTTGTTTGTTTTGATATTATCAGTTGTTACTTTTGACGGAGGAGTATAACTTGATCGTAGCTAGCCTAACAAGGGTTATATAAACTTTTGTTTGTTTTGATATTATCAGTTGTTACTTTTGACAGAGGAGTATAACTTGATCGTAGCTAGCCTAACAAGGGTTATATAAACTTTTGTTTGTTTTGATATTATCAGTTGTTACTTTTGACGGAGGAGTATAACTTGATCGTAGCTAGCCTAACAAGGGTTATATAAACTTTTGTTTGTTTTGATATTATCAGTTGTTACTTTTGACGGAGGAGTATAACTTGATCGTAGCTAGCCTAACAAGGGTTATATAAACTTTTGTTTGTTTTGATATTATCAGTTGTTACTTTTGACGGAGGAGTATAACTTGATCGTAGCTAGCCTAACAAGGGTTATATAAACTTTTGTTTGTTTTGATATTATCAGTTGTTACTTTTGACAGAGGAGTATAACTTGATCGTAGCTAGCCTAACAAGGGTTATATAAACTTTTGTTTGTTTTGATATTATCGGTTGTTACTTTTGACGGAGGAGTATAACTTGATCGTAGCTAGCCTAACAAGGGTTATATAAACTTTTGTTTGTTTTGATATTATCAGTTGTTACTTTTGACAGAGGAGTATAACTTGATCGTAGCTAGCCTAACAAGGGTTATATAAACTTTTGTTTGTTTTGATATTATCAGTTGTTACTTTTGACAGACGAGTATAACTTGATCGTAGCTAGCCTAACAAGGGTTATATAAACTTTTGTTTGTTTTGATATTATCAGTTGTTACTTTTGACGGAGGAGTATAACTTGATCGTAGCTAGCCTAACAAGGGTTATATAAACTTTTGTTTGTTTTGATATTATCAGTTGTTACTTTTGACGGAGGAGTATAACTTGATCGTAGCTAGCCTAACAAGGGTTATATAAACTTTTGTTTGTTTTGATATTATACTTTTGACAGAGGAGTATAACTTGATCGTAGCTAGCCTAACAAGGGTTATATAAACTTTGGTTTGTTTTGATATTATCAGTTGTTACTTTTGACGGAGGAGTATAACTTGATCGTAGCTAGCCTAACAAGGGTTATATAAACTTTTGTTTGTTTTGATATTATCAGTTGTTACTTTTGACGGAGGAGTATAACTTGATCGTAGCTAGCCTAACAAGGGTTATATAAACTTTTGTTTGTTTTGATATTATCAGTTGTTACTTTTGACAGAGGAGTATAACTTGATCGTAGCTAGCCTAACAAGGGTTATATAAACTTTTGTTTGTTTTGATATTATCAGTTGTTACTTTTGACAGAGGAGTATAACTTGATCGTAGCTAGCCTAACAAGGGTTATATAAACTTTTGTTTGTTTTGATATTATCAGTTGTTACTTTTGACGGAGGAGTATAACTTGATCGTAGCTAGCCTAACAAGGGTTATATAAACTTTTGTTTGTTTTGATATTATCAGTTGTTACTTTTGACAGAGGAGTATAACTTGATCGTAGCTAGCCTAACAAGGGTTATATAAACTTTTGTTTGTTTTGATATTATCAGTTGTTACTTTTGACGGAGGAGTATAACTTGATCGTAGCTAGCCTAACAAGGGTTATATAAACTTTTGTTTGTTTTGATATTATCAGTTGTTACTTTTGACAGAGGAGTATAACTTGATCGTAGCTAGCCTAACAAGGGTTATATAAACTTTTGTTTGTTTTGATATTATCAGTTGTTACTTTTGACAGAGGAGTATAACTTGATCGTAGCTAGCCTAACAAGGGTTATATAAACTTTTGTTTGTTTTGATATTATCAGTTGTTACTGTTGACGGAGGAGTATAACTTGATCGTAGCTAGCTTAACAAGGGTTATATAAACTTTTGTTTGTTGTGATATTATCAGTTGTTACTTTTGACGGAGGAGTATAACTTGATCGTAGCTAGCCTAACAAGGGTTATATAAACTTTTGTTTGTTTTGATATTATCAGTTGTTACTTTTGACAGAGGAGTATAACTTGATCGTAGCTAGCCTAACAAGGGTTATATAAACTTTTGTTTGTTTTGATATTATCGGTTGTTACTTTTGACGGAGGAGTATAACTTGATCGTAGCTAGCCTAACAAGGGTTATATAAACTTTTGTTTGTTTTGATATTATCAGTTGTTACTTTTGACAGAGGAGTATAACTTGATCGTAGCTAGCCTAACAAGGGTTATATAAACTTTTGTTTGTTTTGATATTATCAGTTGTTACTTTTGACAGAGGAGTATAACTTGATCGTAGCTAGCCTAACAAGGGTTATATAAACTTTTGTTTGTTTTGATATTATCAGTTGTTACTTTTGACGGAGGAGTATAACTTGATCGTAGCTAGCCTAACAAGGGTTATATAAACTTTTGTTTGTTTTGATATTATCAGTTGTTACTTTTGACGGAGGAGTATAACTTGATCGTAGCTAGCCTAACAAGGGTTATATAAACTTTTGTTTGTTTTGATATTATCAGTTGTTACTTTTGACAGAGGAGTATAACTTGATCGTAGCTAGCCTAACAAGGGTTATATAAACTTTTGTTTGTTTTGATATTATCAGTTGTTACTGTTGACGGAGGAGTATAACTTGATCGTAGCTAGCTTAACAAGGGTTATATAAACTTTTGTTTGTTGTTGTATTATCAGTTGTTACTTTTGACGGAGGAGTATAACTTGATCGTAGCTAGCCTAACAAGGGTTATATAAACTTTTGTTTGTTTTGATATTATCAGTTGTTACTTTTGACAGAGGAGTATAACTTGATCGTAGCTAGCCTAACAAGGGTTATATAAACTTTTGTTTGTTTTGATATTATCGGTTGTTACTTTTGACAGAGGAGTATAACTTGATCGTAGCTAGCCTAACAAGGGTTATATAAACTTTTGTTTGTTTTGATATTATCAGTTGTTACTTTTGACAGAGGAGTATAACTTGATCGTAGCTAGCCTAACAAGGGTTATATAAACTTTTGTTTGTTTTGATATTATCAGTTGTTACTTTTGACAGAGGAGTATAACTTGATCGTAGCTAGCCTAACAAGGGTTATATAAACTTTTGTTTGTTTTGATATTATCAGTTGTTACTTTTGACGGAGGAGTATAACTTGATCGTAGCTAGCCTAACAAGGGTTATATAAACTTTTGTTTGTTTTGATATTATCAGTTGTTACTTTTGACAGAGGAGTATAACTTGATCGTAGCTAGCCTAACAAGGGTTATATAAACTTTTGTTTGTTTTGATATTATCAGTTGTTACTTTTGACAGAGGAGTATAACTTGATCGTAGCTAGCCTAACAAGGGTTATATAAACTTTTGTTTGTTTTGATATTATCAGTTGTTACTGTTGACGGAGGAGTATAACTTGATCGTAGCTAGCTTAACAAGGGTTATATAAACTTTTGTTTGTTGTGATATTATCAGTTGTTACTTTTGACGGAGGAGTATAACTTGATCGTAGCTAGCCTAACAAGGGTTATATAAACTTTTGTTTGTTTTGATATTATCAGTTGTTACTTTTGACAGAGGAGTATAACTTGATCGTAGCTAGCCTAACAAGGGTCATATAAACTTTTGTTTGTTTTGATATTATCGGTTGTTACTTTTGACGGAGGAGTATAACTTGATCGTAGCTAGCCTAACAAGGGTTATATAAACTTTTGTTTGTTTTGATATTATCAGTTGTTACTTTTGACAGAGGAGTATAACTTGATCGTAGCTAGCCTAACAAGGGTTATATAAACTTTTGTTTGTTTTGATATTATCAGTTGTTACTTTTGACAGAGGAGTATAACTTGATCGTAGCTAGCCTAACAAGGGTTATATAAACTTTTGTTTGTTTTGATATTATCAGTTGTTACTTTTGACGGAGGAGTATAACTTGATCGTAGCTAGCCTAACAAGGGTTATATAAACTTTTGTTTGTTTTGATATTATCAGTTGTTACTTTTGACGGAGGAGTATAACTTGATCGTAGCTAGCCTAACAAGGGTT
Organism: Bathymodiolus brooksi; assembly: GCA_963680875.1. Classification (NCBI taxonomy): domain Eukaryota; kingdom Metazoa; phylum Mollusca; class Bivalvia; order Mytilida; family Modiolidae; genus Bathymodiolus; species Bathymodiolus brooksi. The sequence continues at coordinate 58,477,136 of OY804578.1, forward strand.
ATATAAACTTTTGTTTGTTTTGATATTATACTTTTGACAGAGGAGTATAACTTGATCGTAGCTAGCCTAACAAGGGTTATATAAACTTTTGTTTGTTTTGATATTATCAGTTGTTACTTTTGACGGAGGAGTATAACTTGATCGTAGCTAGCCTAACAAGGGTTATATAAACTTTTGTTTGTTTTGATATTATCAGTTGTTACTTTTGACGGAGGAGTATAACTTGATCGTAGCTAGCCTAACAAGGGTTATATAAACTTTTGTTTGTTTTGATATTATCAGTTGTTACTTTTGACAGAGGAGTATAACTTGATCGTAGCTAGCCTAACAAGGGTTATATAAACTTTTGTTTGTTTTGATATTATCAGTTGTTACTTTTGACAGAGGAGTATAACTTGATCGTAGCTAGCCTAACAAGGGTTATATAAACTTTTGTTTGTTTTGATATTATCAGTTGTTACTTTTGACGGAGGAGTATAACTTGATCGTAGCTAGCCTAACAAGGGTTATATAAACTTTTGTTTGTTTTGATATTATCAGTTGTTACTTTTGACAGAGGAGTATAACTTGATCGTAGCTAGCCTAACAAGGGTTATATAAACTTTTGTTTGTTTTGATATTATCAGTTGTTACTTTTGACGGAGGAGTATAACTTGATCGTAGCCAGCCTAACAAGGGTTATATAAACTTTTGTTTGTTTTGATATTATCAGTTGTTACTTTTGACAGAGGAGTATAACTTGATCGTAGCTAGCCTAACAAGGGTTATATAAACTTTTGTTTGTTTTGATATTATCAGTTGTTACTTTTGACAGAGGAGTATAACTTGATCGTAGCTAGCCTAACAAGGGTTATATAAACTTTTGTTTGTTTTGATATTATCAGTTGTTACTGTTGACGGAGGAGTATAACTTGATCGTAGCTAGCTTAACAAGGGTTATATAAACTTTTGTTTGTTGTGATATTATCAGTTGTTACTTTTGACGGAGGAGTATAACTTGATCGTAGCTAGCCTAACAAGGGTTATATAAACTTTTGTTTGTTTTGATATTATCAGTTGTTACTTTTGACAGAGGAGTATAACTTGATCGTAGCTAGCCTAACAAGGGTTATATAAACTTTTGTTTGTTTTGATATTATCAGTTGTTACTTTTGACGGAGGAGTATAACTTGATCGTAGCTAGCCTAACAAGGATTATATAAACTTTTGTTTGTTTTGATATTATCAGTTGTTACTTTTGACGGAGGAGTATAACTTGATCGTAGCTAGCCTAACAAGGGTTATATAAACTTTTGTTTGTTTTGATATTATCAGTTGTTACTTTTGACAGAGGAGTATAACTTGATCGTAGCTAGCCTAACAAGGGTTATATAAACTTTTGTTTGTTTTGATATTATCAGTTGTTACTTTTGACAGAGGAGTATAACTTGATCGTAGCTAGCCTAACGGGTTATATAAACTTTTGTTTGCTTTAATATTATCGGTTGTTACTTTTGACACAGTAAAGCTACAGAGACGTGCAAAAAGTATTCGGTCAGTGTAATTTTTTACTATATATTTCATACAAAATCGCATTTAAAAAAAATCATTATTCCAAAGTCAATTCTTGTTCGATTTTAATGAAATTTTTACTGCAAAAGGCAGTATTAAATGTAGTTTTACACTGTAATTTCAGCATAAATTTATAATCTAAGAATTTTAAGAGTTCATGGGTTGAACACAAAACTAAACTTTGAACGTCAAAAACAAAATGCAATGATAGTACTTTTGAAGACAAATAATTGAAGTTTGTATTTAAATCCTGAATATTTAAAATCTGCTTCAAAAATAAAGAAATAAAAAATCATAGAAAACTACATATGTCCTCATTTTTGTTGGAAAAAATTTCATAAAAATCGATCAAGATTTAAATAATGTTGTGAACAAATGTGTTTTTATATTAAATATATAGTAAAAAATTACAGTGACCGAATACTTTAAGCACATCTCTGTATATCGTTCGTAGCTAGCCTAACAAGGATTATATAAACTTTTGTTTGTTTTGATATTATCGGTTGTTACTTTTGACGGAGGAGTATAACTTGATCGTAGCTGGCCTAACAAGGGTTATATAAACTTTTGTTTGTTTTGATATTATCGGTTGTTACTTTTGACGGAGGAGTATAACTTGATCGTAGCTAGCCTAACAAGGGTTATATAAACTTTTGTTTGTTTTGATATTATCAGTTGTTACTTTTGACAGAGGAGTATAACTTGATCGTAGCTAGCCTAACAAGGGTTATATAAACTTTTGTTTGTTTTGATATTATCGGTTGTTACTTTTGACGGAGGAGTATAACTTGATCGTAGCTAGCCTAACAAGGGTTATATAAACTTTTGTTTGTTTTGATATTATCGGTTGTTACTTTTGACGGAGGAGTATAACTTGATCGCAGCTAGCCTAACAAGGGTTATATAAACTTTTGTTTGTTTTGATATTATCAGTTGTTTCTTTATCGTAGCTCGCCTAAACAAGGGTTACCACAGTGTGTAAGCTTTTGTCTTCACTTTATCAATATAGACTGAACAGAAATATATAGGATTTTTACCTTGTTAATATCTGATATACATTATAGACTAGTAGCAGTCAATTTATGATTGACAGAAGTATGAAAAAAACATTCTACATTTTACCTCAGAAACCACTATAGTCTATTTTAATTAATTTTTGGCAGAAAGGTTCTTAAAACAGAGCCTTTGTTTTTGTTCAACCTAATATCAAGTATGTTACCATCAGGGCTCACCACACATAGTAAAAACAGGGCGACTTGACTTCTCTCTCTCTTGACTTAAGGGCAAAGTGAGGGGAAATCTGGGAGACTTCCGAAAATCGATCAAAATTTTAGCGTTTCTTTCCGCGCTACTGCATGTTCCCCTACCTTTCACAAAAACAAACGTGCTTGCACAATGATCTTAAAAGGATGCAATTAACGAGTTTGAAATAAAATATTGAACATCAAACCCTGTATGGGTCACATTTCAGGAACATGGGAGCTCCTTTTATGTGAATATTGAAGAAAAAGTAGGATTATTGGTGAAAAAAATAACTAAAACTTCACTTTTTGACAGAAATTGGGCGACTTCATTGAAACCAAGGCAAAGAAATCGCCCACTTCGCCTGGTTTGGTGAGCCCTGTTAACCATTGACAGAAATGATCTGTTGATGGTGGTCCTTGAAAATATTTCCTCATTTTGGTGCAATACTAACATCCAAACTGGCCAATACTAACATCCAAACTGGCCAATACTTTATAGTTTCTGATTTGATAATTCTATTACAAAGCATATAAAACAAAACTAATATGGACGATTTATGAATTATTTTCTTAATAGATCTTGTCACTTTGTTTTTATCCACATCTTTTAATGCATGGAATCAGGAAGCATAAAGTTTCTGATTAGTTGAAATGTGTTTAATTAATATCATGGTCTCCAAGCATTATTTTGAAGAAAGTGGAATATTTTAAATTCAATGCCATAAGCACACGATTCACATTTATGAAAAAAAAGTTTATACACAGATTATCAACAATTCCACCAATATCAACAAAATGAACAACCACCTCTCTCCTCAATTGAACACAAAAGAAGACCATGACATATGGCATTGGAAATCAAGATCCTGGTTTGGGACAGGCACAAAAGAGTGGCAGATTGAATTTGTTGTTTTAAAAGAATTACATGTTCTTATATAATAAAGAAATTTATTTGATTGGCCTAATTTGGATATTAAGAAAAAGTTTCCCACATTTTCATTTTGTTAATGGTTGAATGCTTTCAATAGAACATCACTGTGCATTACTGTAGTAATGACACTGAAATATCTAAAAATGATAGGTTTTTTTTTCTAGTGGGACTGTAGTTGTATGAAAAATCATTTAGACTTAACACCTTAAAAAAATATTTCTATAGCAATAATACAAAAAAGTACTGTTTACATATCAATAACTTTATGGGAAAAATAAATCTGGTCTAATAATACTCAGTAAGTGTAGACTGTGTTATTTTTATTTTGTTAAAGCAGATTATTCATAAATACAACTATATGAGGTAGGATAGGGGCTCAATATGTCAAAATCACAGTTCCCAAAAGAACAAAGAAATAATTCTAAAGATCACAGAAAATGAAATTTATTTTTATTTTGTGTACAAAGCAGATTATTCTTAAGTAAAACTACATGTATATGAGGTAGCATAAGTGCTAGGTCAAAATAACAGTTTCCAAAAGTAGAAAAAAGTTCTTGGATCACAGAAAAGGAAATTTTCTGAAATATTACAAAATTAAAAATAGAAATGTTTACTGATGCTTCATATATAATCTGTAACTAGGTTAGAATACTGGTCTTGTAGAAATTTATTTTGGGGGATGCATCTACATTGAAGGAGATTGTATCACAAAGTCATAGATTTACTATATTTTTGTACCCTTTTGTAAAAAAAATTTGTTGGACAAGTTTATAGCACACGAGGTGTCACAACAAATGGTTTTAAGATAAACTTGAACATGACCACTAGATGGATAAAAAGTTAATTTTATAAGGTTTAGGTGAGCAAAGTTTAGCTGATTGATAATTAGAACAGTTATTTTTGATGATAATTATGTCTACTATTAGCTGCAGAACCATTACTCTTATGATCTTTAAAAAAAAGTTATTGTTCCACGGCAATGTCGACTATATACTAGACATACACGCTTAGTTGGATTTAATTGTTTTTTTTTATATATAGTGCTCCACTTATACAATTTATCTTCACTCCAAACCAACCAGTCTTTGCTCTTACTCCTTAATGCAGCATGTTTAGCAGAGAAGCAGCTAATACCCATTAAATGGTCTTTAGTTTGACAGAACCAGGAATTGACCTTGTGATTTATTTGAGAATAGCATGCTTATTGCTTAATCATTACACCAACAAGATGGTCATTCAACTTTTAGTTACTGATCATTATTTCAAAGTCTTTATTTTGAATTTTGAAACTAATCTTTAGATAATTAAAATACAGAAAAAGTTTGATATTGTGATTTTGGATTTTGTTGTTTCTAAGTTATGATCCTTAAAAAGGTGTATTTAGTATCTTTTGTTCTACATTTTTGATTGGTCTAAATTTATTAATAAGGTTAATAAAGACAAATAATATGCATTTTTTTAAATTTTGAGTACATTGTGTGAATCCTATGATTATACAACAAAGTATTATAATGGTGTCTTGTCTCAACTACCAAATTGTTTAATTAATTTAAAAAAAAAAGTGAATTAGTTTTCTATTGATATTTAACGTAATAATATTATGGTCATCAATCATTCCACAAATACCAATAAAACGAACAATCTCCTCTCATCTTAACTGAACTCACTGAACACAAGAAAAGACCATGACATATAACCTTAGAAATCCAGATCCATACAAATCTAGTTAAATATTTGTGTTTATGAAGTTAAAAGTATGTTTTAATGGTTTTCATCTCAAATGTTTTGTAATATGTATATTTTATTGACTTAAAATTGATAGAAGACAGAATATATTTTAAATTGAAGATTTTGCATTTTGTAATTCCTGAGTTATCCATTGATTGTATAAAACACTTATTTTTTAATGTTATGGTAATGACCGTCAAGCCTGCAACAAGGCTTGTGGATTTCAAATCCCCCATCCAATTTTTTTAAATATAAAATGTCATTTATGATTATTGCTAAATATAGAAAATTGGTTACTACAGGAAGTAAGAAAACAAATTATAAAAATGTCATAGTGTTAATTACTCATCAGACATTAATAGAATTCTTAAGACAAAGCCAACATTTTATTGGTAATTCTATAATTATTAGGTTAACTATTTTATGGTGTATCAGACTCAGTGAAATGTTTTTTACTGCTAAAAACTTAATGATCAGTTGACTTGCACAATTGTTTATGATTCCTTTGCATGTCAAGTATCATGTTTTTAAACTCTCTGAAATAACGATGGAATTTTCAACAATTTTTCAAAGACTTTTTCTCTTGTAGTAACATCTTATTGAGATCTTCATGTCCAAAATCACCATTTATTAGATAATCTGTAATTATACCTAATTGTTATATAAACACCTATTGTAATATGTTTATTGGTGTTCCTTGAATATGATATTTCAAAATGTTGGAATAGATTGAAGACACCCTTATTGATATGATGATCTCTAGTTCCCTGTGGTGATCCCCAGGTTAAATTTGCAGGTGAGTTTGCACCTGATGTGATGTTCTCTAGCTCCCTGTGGTGATCCCCAGGTTAAATTAACAGGTGAGTTTGCACTGACGTGATGATCTCTAGTTCCCTGTGGTGATCCCCAGGTTAAGTTTACAGGTGAGTTTGCACTGATGTGATGATCTCTAGTTCCCTGTGGTGATCCCCAGGTTAAGTTTGCAGGTGAGTTCGCACCTGATGTGATGTTCTCTAGCTTCCTGTGGTGATCCCCAGGTTAAATTTGCAGGTGAGTTTGCACCTGATGTGATGTTCTCTAGCTCCCTGTGGTGATCCCCAGGTTAAATTAACAGGTGAGTTTGCACTGACGTGATGATCTCTAGTTCCCTGTGGTGATCCCCAGGTTAAGTTTACAGGTGAGTTTGCACTGATGTGATGATCTCTAGTTCCCTGTGATGATCCCCAGGTTAAGTTTACAGGTGAGTTCGCACCTGATGTGATGTTCTCTAGCTTCCTGTGGTGATCCCCAGGTTTAATTAACAGGTGAGTTTGCACTGATGTGATGATCTCTAGTTCCCTGTGGTGATCCCCAGGTTAAGTTTACAGGTGAGTTCGCACCTGATGTGATGTTCTCTAGCTCCCTGTGGTGATCCCCAGGTTAAGTTTACAGGTGAGTTTGCACTAATGTGATGATCTCTAGTTCCCTGTGGTGATCCCCAGGTTAAGTTTACAGGTGAGTTTGCACCTGATGTGATGTTCTCTAGCTCCCTGTGGTGATCCCCAGGTTTAATTAACCGGTGAGTTTGCACTGATGTGATGATCTCTAGTTCCCTGTGGGGATCCCCAGGTTAAGTTTACAGGTGAGTTCGCACCTGATGTGATGTTCTCTAGCTCCCTGTGGTGATCCCCAGGTTTAATTAACCGGTGAGTTTGCACTGATGTGATGATCTCTAGTTCCCTGTGGGGATCCCCAGGTTAAGTTTACAGGTGAGTTCGCACCTGATGGGTTTACATTATCTGATTAAACCCATAAAATAACAGATTTGTCAGTTTATGTCCAACATTAAAGTAATTATCAACAATAAAACATTATGATCCTAAAGTTTTGTAGGACCAATTATTTTAAGACATGCTACATGCACTGGTAGATAGGAAAAGAAAAAGATCATATAGTCAATATACTGGTAGCATTGACAGTATATAGCTCCACTTTAATCTCTTTTAATTCAAAATCTATTTTTATATTATTTACAGATTTATTCTATATTCATCCAGATTTTATCGTAAAATTATGCATATCTCTCTGGGACAATTTTATCAGTTATAAACAAATTGCAATTTTTAGTATAAAAACCTCTAAAACTGGTAAAATAGATGCACAAATGTGAACTGGAAGCAACTTTTTAGCCCACGTGATTGTCTACAATGTCAGATTTGACACGAAAATGTGACAAAAATAGCAAAAAATCGTAGCAGTGTGGGACCTGACCTAAAAAAGTGTGTTAGTGTGTCAAGTAGGTATATCTGTTCAGTATTTTAGCATAGTTATATTTTATTTCTGACCTTAAGTTTATTTTGCCTAAGAATGAGATATCAGTCCTGTATATTTAATGCATATTACTTTGTGATGTATTTAGAAAACTGCTAATGGCTGTAACTATGGTTGTCTGCTTGTCATTCCACATCAACACTTATCTACAGATTTCACTTGCTAATTACGATTCCACATTTATTTTAACATAAGAAACATATTTATTCTCAGTCTACAGTCTTTGTACTCTTGCAGTACATTAAGATATTCCTGAAGTGATATTAAGGCTGAACTGTTTGTACTCTTGAAGTGGCATCATGACAAAACCATTTGTACTCTTGTAGTGGCATCATGACAAAACCATTTCTACTCTTGTAGTGGCATCATGACAAAACCATTTGTACTCTTGTAGTGGCATCATGATAAAACCGTTTCTACTCTTACAGTGGCATCATGACAAAACCATTTGTACTCTTGTAGTGGCATCATGACAACACCGTTTCTACTCTTGTAGTGGCATCATGACAAAACCATTTGTACTCTTGTAGTGGCATCATGACAAAACAATTTCTACTCTTGTAGTGGCATCATGACAAAACCATTTGTACTCTTGTAGTGGCATCATGACAAAACCGTTTCCACTCTTGTAGTAGCATCATGACAAAACCATTTGTACTCTTGTAGTGGTATCATGACAAAACTGTTTCTACTCTTGTAGTGGCATCATGATAAAACCATTTGTACTGTTGTAGTGGCATCATGACAAAACCATTTGTACTCTTGTAGTGGCATCATGACAAAACCATTTGTACTCTTGTAGTGGCATCATGACAAAACCGTTTCTACTCTTGTAGTGGCATCATGACAAAACCATTTGTACTCTTGTAGTGGCATCATGACAAAACCGTTTCCACTCTTGTAGTAGCATCATGACAAAACCATTTGTACTCTTGTAGTGGTATCATGACAAAACCGTTTCTACTCTTGTAGTGGCATCATGATAAAACCATTTGTACTCTTGTAGTGGCATCATGACAAAACCATTTGTACTCTTGTAGTGGTATCATGACAAAACAGTTTTTACTCTTGTAGTGGCATCATGACAAAACCATTTGTACTCTTGTAGTGGCATCATGACAAAACCGTTTCTACTCTTGTAGTGGCATCATGACAAACCCATTTGTACTCTTGTAGTGGCATCATGACAAGACCATTTGTACTCATGTAGTGGCATCATGACAAAACCGTTTCTACTCTTGTAGTGGCATCATGACAAAACCGTTTCTACTCTTGTAGTGGTATCATGACAAACCATTTGTACTCTTGTAGTGGCATCATGACAAAACCGTTTCTACTCTTGTAGTGGCATCATGACAAAACCATTTCTACTCTTGTAGTGGCATCGAGGCAGCACCATTTGTACTCATGCAGTGGCCTTAAGACTGAACTATCTGTACTCATGTATTTGCATCATGACAGAACCAATTGTACTCTTGTAGTGGTATACTGACAAAACTTTTGTACTCTTGTAGTTGTATACTGTTAGAACCATTAGTACTCTTGTAGTGGCATAAATGTAAAACCATTTATACTCTTAAAGTGGCATTCAGATTGAAATATTGGTAGTAAATTGTACTCTTGCAGTGACATCAATACAGAATTATTTTCATCTCCTCAGTTTTGAATGAAAGTCGGGGGATATTGTTATCTTGTCTGTCAGTCCATACATCACATTTCTTGTGACTTGATCTCCTAAATTTTTGTTCCAGATGATTAAATATGGTTTTAAATTATTGCTTTTAATATGTTGATTTGCAATTAGGTCTTGGAATTTCAGTGTTCAGGAGTGTGAGGTTAGATGTCATTGATAGTTAACTACCGATTGTTACTCTTGTAGTGGCATCAAAGCTGAACTATTTGTACTCTTTCGGTGATGTCAAGACTGAACTATTTGTACTCTTTCAGTGATGTCAAGACTGAGTGATTTGTACTCTTGTAGTTACATTAAAACTTTATTACATGGGGGAATTTCTGATAAATTAGCTTGCTTTATCACAGTTTTTTTAATTAATATTAAATGTATTTTAAGACCACTTCCATTACAGAACAAAGATCTGATAATTTTAATGTAAAATTGGAGAGTTTTCAATTCAATAAATGGTTGTTCTTGTGACACTGACATGTTTTAATTGACATGTATGATTTACCTAAGATTTTTACCTGTATTGATTCTCACCTACAGTTAAATAGGATACACACCTGGACTATTATATTATGTAATTGAACATGCAATGTAAGGACGTAAAGGTCTCTCAAGTAGAACAAAACAGTTGTGTCAGAGCACGAACATTACCTTTATCTAATATAGGAATCTGAAAAAAGACAAATATTTGTAGATAGATTTAATAGGATAATACCATTTCATTCATGTTTGATTTTTGATGTTTGGTGTTATAAATTGTTTTATAATATGAACAAGAAAGATTTACTAGTACTGCAGATTTTTTCATAATTATACTTTAATTGTTATTGATGCTATAGATGTATTATTTTCTGCAACATTTATGTTTTGTAGATAATCAAATTCTTATGTACACTGTGCCATCGTGATCGTATGGTAGTTGGATTTACAACTACATGTGCAATCAGTGCCTATCACCACTACAGCTGTGAATTCGAATCCTGTTCATGGTGAGGTGTATTTGGTACACCATTATGTGATAAAGTTTGTCAGTGAATTGTGACAGGTCAGTGGTTTTCTCCAGGTACTTCGGTTTCCTCCACCAACTAGTGGGGCAGGAAATGTTTACCCTCTGGAACACCCAAGTTCACTGCCAGTTTTTTGTGGGGTGCCTGTTGCTCAATCTTCAGTTCTCTGTGTAGTGTTTTGTGGATCATTATTTGTCCGTTGTCCTGTTTCTTTTGGACATGATGTGGTTTCTCCTTCTTTGGCTTTTGACTTCTAATTACCCTTTTAGTATCTTCAATCTTTTCTTACACTCATGAATTCTACATGACAAAAATATTGTCCCAGAATCCATAATTGTACAATTATATTTGTGTATGATTGTTTTGTCACTTAACTAATTACAGGACGGGGCCGTCATGGACATGATCGTATGGTAGTTGGATTTACATGACGAGGTGCACTTGATAAAACATTATGTGATCAAGTTTAAAGTTTGTCAATGACATGCGACAGTTTGGGGTTTTCTTCGGGTACTCCGGTTTCCAACAATAAAATTGACTGCCACGATATAACTGAAATATTGTTTAAAGTGGCATTAAACACCATAAACCAAACCATAAAACCTAATTATTCCACAGTGGATGATATTGTGACCATGTTGTTCAAAACAACTACATTGTAATAATATGTCACACTTTTATTTGAAAAAAAACCCACAATTAAAGTTCAGAATCAGTAACAATATCTAGACTTAACATAGAGACATTTACGCTTGTAAACTCCATGGAAGTCAACTTACATTTTGTCACACCTAGGTATGTTGCAGTTCAATGTTATGATTGGTCTTTCAGGCTACAACGTTTGACATGATTTTGTGAGGTCTCGTACAATTGAACACATTGAGAGATTGGCTTAGAACATCGTATAGTGAAGTAGGATACCATCTTATGAGGAGATAATGTGATTGTCATGTTAGAATGCTGTCCTTACGTCATGTGGTTACTGGTTGTGACTTAAAACAGTGGAGCTAAAAAATCATTATATTGGCATCCTTACATCATGTGGAAACTGGATGTGACTTTATAAAATGAAACTAAAGAATCATTATATTGACAAACTTGTCGTTCTTGTTAAAAATAATTAAAATTTGTAAATAGTAAAAGTACTGAAGGAGATTATTGGTGTTTATTTGAGGGGAAATAATGTGGCTTTTTTCCTGTTTTATAATAGGTTGTTAGATTGATTATATTGATTAGATTGAATTGGTTTTCTCTTAAATAACACAATAGAAAGGTAAGGAGTTGTAGGGCAAATATTGTGTTATAAATCTTAGTTCTCAAAGAATACAATTTACAGTGATAGACTACATTTAGACTTTATTTAATGTTTGTTTATACAGGTTTCTGGTTTATTCAGAGTTCGGTTTCAACACATTTCACTGTAATAGATGGGTAAGGAGTTGTAGGGCAGATACTGCATAAGTCTTAGCCATTTCATTCTTTCTAACATTAGTACAGTTTGGAGGGCTGGATGGCCAAGTGATTATGGTCGTTGTACCTCACACTACTGATATGAGTTAGAACCACATTATTAACCTTAAATGTTAATGTTCCACACGTCCTACCCAAAGACATTAGTTTTCATCAATCAATATTTCCTTATAACTATTCCAGCTTTCCTCCCTCTATAAATCTGGTAATACATTGTAACGATATAGCTGAAAAATAGTTGAAAGTGATGTATTATTACACACCAATTACCCTAACCCTATGTACCTTTTATATAACAAGATGCCACCACAGAAAAAAAAAGGTTATCTGTGATATTTCCTGTATAATACCACACATGTAAGTAAGGAATATAGTGTTACATGAATCTTCTTATTTACATATCTAAATAGGTCTGACATGCTATTATAATTTACATAATTCATAGTTTACAGGGTCATCTTGATTTTAATACCTATTTGTCAGGATGATAAAAATGAAAATAAAGTGGATTTAAATAGATCTAAGGACTGGTGTCTACTGTTGGTGGTCTATTATGATGATTCTACTTGACTCCTTCAAAAGACAAATTCATAGTTCTATTAATTGTGGTCATATTACATTGATTCAGCTAGGCACCGTTCTCATGACATTTGCCTACCTATATCTCAAATTGTCCTGAAGAACTTCGTAACATTAAGTTTAATTATTAAAGAAAGTCCTGAAATATTTTTGATAAAACTGGCAATTGTACTGAAGATTTCAAAGTCTAGTTGAAACACTGTTATAATGACGATTCTACTTGACTACGTCGACAGACATATTTTTAGTTCTTTTAAAGGTGGTCTTGTTAAGGTGATTCTACTGGACTCCATCAACAGACATATTCTTAGTTCTATCAAATTCTGTAGTGAAATCCATTTTCAGTAACGTAAATTGTTTTATGCAAAGGGTCATGTGAGCTTTTACCATCACTTTGCATCCATCCTCATCCATATATCCTCGTAAGCTTTTTTTTTTAAATTCTTCTCTTCTGAAACCATTTGGCCAATTTGAACCAATGTTAGGGTAAATCATCCGTAGGGTGTCTGCTTTCAGAATTGTTTCTTATGATCTCACCAATCATCCAGCATGGCTGTTGTTACTATAAATAGAACATAGGGGGTAACCACACATACTTAGCCAATAAAACCACATTTTCCAACCAAATGAAATTTGAACAGTAGTTTTTATTTCAATGAAAAGTATGACATGTAGCATCTTTTCCTGGAACATAATGTGTTTTACAGATTTTTGACGAAAATTTGCAAGTTAAACTGACTTTGACCCAAAAAAAATTTAGAAAATCTTCTCCTCTGAAACCACTGAGCCAAAATAAATCAAATTTACAGTGCAGCTTGTTCAGCATATCTTCTAGGTTTTTTTAACTGAATTATACTGATTATGTAAATAAGGCTTGTTTTTTTTAAAAACTGCTAATAAACCATTTATCCAAATCAGATCAAATGAGCTAAAATTAAAACAGTGGCTGCATGACAATGCATTGTTCAACATATATTCCGGATTTACTGTGAAATTGTTCTTTCAACCGATTCATTCAAATTACATTTCGTAATCTTAGTTTGATACAAAATCTCCTCAAAATCTTCTACTCAGACATTATTGATCCAAATGAAACCAAATTTGATTGGAATAGTCTTTGGGATGTCCTCTTTCAAAATTTTGTCCTACAGCCCTGTCCTCTATCCAAGATGGTCGCTGTTACTTAGAATAGAAATTTCATTAATGAAAACTTTTGTTGCTGTTTTATTTCAAGTCAAAATGAACTCAAACTTTATATGTGCTGCAATGACTAGTTTATTATATCTTCCAGGTTTCCCTGTGTACATTTTGAGCTGAGATGATCTTTGGTTTGTCCACTATCAAAATTGTGTGTGACACCCCAGTCCTCCATCCAAGATATTGTGTGTGACACCCCAGTCCTCCATCCAAGATATTGTGTGTGACACCCCAGTCCTCCATCCAAGATTACCCATTATTAGGAAAAGCAAACAGAGTTGTAAGTTTTAAGCTTTAATGAGCTGAAATTTAAATTTAAGCTTATTTAACATACGCTCATTAGTGTTTACCTCGTTTCTGCAAAGTAACTTACGAACTATAAGCGATATTTGAGATTCAAATAATACACATTTTAAAAGTTGTCATGATATATACAATTTTTTAATAGATAAGAGGAACTGTATTTCAGAGTTTTCTAAGATAAAAAAAAAAGCATTACCCCGAAAAGTTCATAAAAGTCTTAAAAGGTGAAACTACAATAGTACCAGAATGTAGAGTTACCTTAAATATCAACGATAAGCTAAAAAATTTAAATGAGTCAAATACAACTATATCACCTGATAAATTGAAAATAAAAGTAATTCAGGGAATCTTTAAACAAAATATAAAACCAAAATGTCAGATTAAGTGGGAAGAACAGTACAGGGGTAATATTGATTGGACACAAATTTGGACAAAATTAAAGAAAATCAAAGAATTCCAGTGGAAATGTCTCCATAATATAAATTATACAGAACATAGATTGAAAAAAATGAATTTGTCAAACGGAAGATGCCATCTCTGCCAAATAAGAGACAACGATGAAACGATGCAGCATCTATTTTTTAAATGTCCTTCTGTGAAAAAAATTATAAAAGAAATAGAAGCAATATTTAACAGATCTGGATTAACAGCTAATATAGAAATCAAGGAATTAAATATTATGTTAGGGCTATATGGGGGTGAGGATTTAGACGTCATTTTTAATATCGTAATATTTATCTCAAAGTGGGAAATATGGAAAATACGTAATAAGGTGAAATATAACCAATCCCGAATTGGAGATCAAACAATTTTCAACACTTTGAAAAATAATTTTAAAAAACATTAACAATGCACATTACAAACTTCACATATTAATGAAATTGATAAAAACAAATTAGAACTTTTTTGGAATAACATATGAGTATTTATTATTTATGAACATAAAGCTAATGCATGGTAATAATTGTATCGTCTAATTGTATATATTATAATGAAATATAAAAACAAATGAATATGAAATATGTTTAAGTGGACTTTTTATTTTTATTTTCACTTGCTACCCCTGGACAAGTGAGATTTATGTAAAACAGGGACCCTTAATGTTCACTCCTGGGCCATTAAGGTTATTGTAAACAGGAGATTTTGAATAAACTATATTATGATGTAAAAAAAGCCAAAAAAAAAACCATATGCTCAGGTTTTTTCTATAAGATTTAAAAGTCAAATAAAATATCAGGTGAGTGACTGCAGGGTCTTGATAGCCTCTGTTGTATCAGGTGAGTGACTGCAGGGTCTTGATAGCCTCTGTTGTATCAGGTGAGTGACTGCAGGGTCTTGATAGCCTCTGTTGTATCAGGTGAGTGACTGCAGAGTCTTGATAGCCTCTGTTGTATCAGGTGAGTGACTACAGGGTCTTGATAGCCTCTGCTGTATCAGGTGAGTAACTACAGGGTCTTGATAGCCTCTGTTGTATCAGGTGAGTAACTGCAGGGTCTTGATAGCCTCTGTTGTATCGGGTGAGTGACTGCAGGGTCTTGATAGCCTCTGTTGTATCAGGTGAGTGACTACAGGGTCTTGATAGCCTCTGTTGTATCAGGTGAGTAACTACAGGGTCTTGATAGCCTCTGTTGTATCAGGTGACTGACTGCAGGGTCTTGATAGCCTCTGTTGTATCAGGTGAGTGACTACAGAGTCTTGATAGCCTCTGTTGTATCAGGTGAGTAACTACAGGGTCTTGATAGCCTCTGCTGTCTTTAAATATCAGGTGAGTAACTACAGGGTCTTGATAGCCTCTGTTGTATCAGGTGAGTAACTACAGGGTCTTGATAGCCTCTGCTGTATCAGGTGAGTAACTACAGGGTCTTGATAGCCTCTGCTGTATCAGGTGAGTAACTACAGGGTCTTGATAGCCTCTGCTGTATCAGGTGAGTGACTACAGGGTCTTGATAGCCTCTGTTGTATCAGGTGAGTGACTACAGGGTCTTGATAGCCTCTGTTGTATCAGGTGAGTAACTACAGGGTCTTGATAGCCTCTGCTGTATCAGATGAGTAACTACAGGGTCTTGATAGCCTCTGTTGTATCAGGTGAGTAACTACAGGGTCTTGATAGCCTCTTCTGTATCAGGTGAGTGACTACAGGGTCTTGATAGCCTCTGCTGTATCAGGTGAGTGACTACAGGGTCTTGATAGCCTCTGCTGTATCAGGTGAGTAACTACAGGGTCTTGATAGCCTCTGCTGTCTTTAAATATCAGGTGAGTGACTACAGGGTCTTGATAGCCTCTGCTGTCTTTAAATATCAGGTGAGTAACTACAGGGTCTTGATAGCCTCTGCTGTCTTTAAATATCAGGTGAGTGAGTAACTACAGGGTCTTGATAGCCTCTGTTGTATCAGGTGAGTGACTACAGGGTCTTGATAGCCTCTGCTGTCTTTAAATATCAGGTGAGTAACTACAGAGTCTTGATAGCCTCTGCTGTCTTTAAATATCAGGTGAGTGAGTAACTACAGGGTCTTGATAGCCTCTGTTGTATCAGGTGAGTGACTACAGGGTCTTGATAGCCTCTGTTGTATCAGGTGAGTAACTACAGGGTCTTGATAGCCTCTGCTGTATCAGATGAGTAACTACAGGGTCTTGATAGCCTCTGTTGTATCAGGTGAGTAACTACAGGGTCTTGATAGCCTCTTCTGTATCAGGTGAGTGACTACAGGGTCTTGATAGCCTCTGCTGTATCAGGTGAGTAACTACAGGGTCTTGATAGCCTCTGCTGTATCAGGTGAGTGACTACAGGGTCTTGATAGCCTCTGCTGTCTTTAAATATCAGGTGAGTAACTACAGGGTCTTGATAGCCTCTGCTGTCTTTAAATATCAGGTGAGTGACTACAGGGTCTTGATAGCCTCTGCTGTCTTTAAATATCAGGTGAGTAACTACAGGGTCTTGATAGCCTCTGCTGTCTTTAAATATCAGGTGAGTGAGTAACTACAGGGTCTTGATAGCCTCTGTTGTATCAGGTGAGTGACTACAGGGTCTTGATAGCCTCTGCTGTCTTTAAATATCAGGTGAGTAACTACAGGGTCTTGATAGCCTCTGCTGTCTTTAAATATCAGGTGAGTGAGTAACTACAGGATCTTGATAGCCTCTGTTGTATCAGGTGAGTGACTACAGGGTCTTGATAGCCTCTGCTGTATCAGGTGAGTAACTACAGGGTCTTGATAGCCTCTGCTGTCTTTAAATATCAGGTGAGTGACTACAGGGTCTTGATAGCCTCTGCTGTCTTTAAATATCAGGTGAGTAACTACAGGGTCTTGATAGCCTCTGCTGTCTTTAAATATCAGGTGAGTGAGTAACTACAGGGTCTTGATAGCCTCTGTTGTATCAGGTGAGTGACTACATGGTTTTGATAGCCTCTGCTGTATCAGGTGAGTAACTACAGGGTCTTGATAGCCTCTGCTGTCTTTAAATATCATGTGAGTGAGTAACTACAGGGTCTTGATAGCCTCTGTTGTATCGGGTGAGTGACTACAGGGTCTTGATAGCCTCTGCTGTATCAGGTGAGTAACTACAGGGTCTTGATAGCCTCTGCTGTCTTTAAATATCAGGTGAGTGACTACAGGGTCTTGATAGCCTCTGCTGTCTTTAAATATCAGGTGAGTAACTACAGGGTCTTGATAGCCTCTGCTGTCATTTAAATATCAGGTGAGTGACTACAGGGTCTTGATAGCCTCTGCTGTCTTTAAATATCAGGTGAGTAACTACAGGGTCTTGATAGCCTCTGCTGTCTTTAAATATCAGGTGAGTGAGTAACTACAGGGTCTTGATAGCCTCTGTTGTATCAGGTGAATGACTACAGGGTCTTGATAGCCTCTGCTGTCTTTAAATATCAGGTGAGTAACTACAGGGTCTTGATAGCCTCTGCTGTCTTTAAATATCAGGTGAGTGAGTAACTACAGGGTCTTGATAGCCTCTGTTGTATCAGGTGAGTGACTACATGGTTTTGATAGCCTCTGCTGTATCAGGTGAGTAACTACAGGGTCTTGATAGCCTCTGCTGTCTTTAAATATCATGTGAGTGAGTAACTACAGGGTCTTGATAGCCTCTGTTGTATCAGGTGAGTGACTACAGGGTCTTGATAGCCTCTGCTGTATCAGGTGAGTAACTACAGGGTCTTGATAGCCTCTGCTGTCTTTAAATATCAGGTGAGTGACTATAGGGTCTTGATAGCCTCTGCTGTCTTTAAATATCAGGTGAGTAACTACAGGGTCTTGATAGCCTCTGCTGTCTTTAAATATCAGGTGAGTGAGTAACTACAGGGTCTTGATAGCCTCTGCTGTCTTTAAATATCAGGTGAGTGACTACAGGGTCTTGATAGCCTCTGCTGTCTTTAAATATCAGGTGAGTAACTACAGGGTCTTGATAGCCTCTGCTGTCTTTAAATATCAGGTGAGTGACTACAGGGTCTTGATAGCCTCTGCTGTCTTTAAATATCAGGTGAGTAACTACAGGGTCTTGATAGCCTCTGCTGTCTTTAAATATCAGGTGAGTGAGTAACTACAGGGTCTTGATAGCCTCTGTTGTATCAGATGAGTGACTACAGGGTCTTGATAGCCTCTGCTGTATCAGGTGAGTAACTACAGGGTCTTGATAGCCTCTGCTGTCTTTAAATATCAGGTGAGTGAGTAACTACAGGGTCTTGATAGCCTCTGTTGTATCAGGTGAGTAACTACATGGTTTTGATAGCCTCTGCTGTATCAGGTGAGTAACTACAGGGTCTTGATAGCCTCTGCTGTCTTTAAATATCATGTGAGTGAGTAGCTACAGGGTCTTGATAGCCTCTGTTGTATCGGGTGAGTGACTACAGGGTCTTGATAGCCTCTGCTGTATCAGGTGAGTAACTACAGGGTCTTGATAGCCTCTGCTGTCTTTAAATATCATGTGAGTGAGTAGCTACAGGGTCTTGATAGCCTCTGTTGTATCGGGTGAGTGACTACAGGGTCTTGATAGCCTCTGCTGTCTTTAAATATCAGGTGAGTAACTACAGGGTCTTGATAGCCTCTGCTGTCTTTAAATATCAGGTGAGTGAGTAACTACAGGGTCTTGATAGCCTCTGTTGTATCAGGTGAGTGACTACATGGTTTTGATAGCCTCTGCTGTATCAGGTGAGTAACTACAGGGTCTTGATAGCCTCTGCTGTCTTTAAATATCATGTGAGTGAGTAACTACAGGGTCTTGATAGCCTCTGTTGTATCGGGTGAGTGACTACAGGGTCTTGATAGCCTCTGCTGTATCAGGTGAGTAACTACAGGGTCTTGATAGCCTCTGCTGTCTTTAAATATCAGGTGAGTGACTACAGGGTCTTGATAGCCTCTGCTGTCTTTAAATATCAGGTGAGTAACTACAGGGTCTTGATAGCCTCTGCTGTCATTTAAATATCAGGTGAGTGACTACAGGGTCTTGATAGCCTCTGCTGTCTTTAAATATCAGGTGAGTAACTACAGGGTCTTGATAGCCTCTGCTGTCTTTAAATATCAGGTGAGTGAGTAACTACAGGGTCTTGATAGCCTCTGTTGTATCAGGTGAATGACTACAGGGTCTTGATAGCCTCTGCTGTCTTTAAATATCAGGTGAGTAACTACAGGGTCTTGATAGCCTCTGCTGTCTTTAAATATCAGGTGAGTGAGTAACTACAGGGTCTTGATAGCCTCTGTTGTATCAGGTGAGTGACTACATGGTTTTGATAGCCTCTGCTGTATCAGGTGAGTAACTACAGGGTCTTGATAGCCTCTGCTGTCTTTAAATATCATGTGAGTGAGTAACTACAGGGTCTTGATAGCCTCTGTTGTATCAGGTGAGTGACTACAGGGTCTTGATAGCCTCTGCTGTATCAGGTGAGTAACTACAGGGTCTTGATAGCCTCTGCTGTCTTTAAATATCAGGTGAGTGACTACAGGGTCTTGATAGCCTCTGCTGTCTTTAAATATCAGGTGAGTAACTACAGGGTCTTGATAGCCTCTGCTGTCTTTAAATATCAGGTGAGTGAGTAACTACAGGGTCTTGATAGCCTCTGCTGTCTTTAAATATCAGGTGAGTGACTACAGGGTCTTGATAGCCTCTGCTGTCTTTAAATATCAGGTGAGTAACTACAGGGTCTTGATAGCCTCTGCTGTCTTTAAATATCAGGTGAGTGAGTAACTACAGGATCTTGATAGCCTCTGTTGTATCAGGTGAGTGACTACAGGGTCTTGATAGCCTCTGCTGTATCAGGTGAGTAACTACAGGGTCTTGATAGCCTCTGCTGTCTTTAAATATCAGGTGAGTGACTACAGGGTCTTGATAGCCTCTGCTGTCTTTAAATATCAGGTGAGTAACTACAGGGTCTTGATAGCCTCTGCTGTCTTTAAATATCAGGTGAGTGAGTAACTACAGGGTCTTTATAGCCTCTGTTGTATCAGGTGAGTGACTACATGGTTTTGATAGCCTCTGCTGTATCAGGTGAGTAACTACAGGGTCTTGATAGCCTCTGCTGTCTTTAAATATCATGTGAGTGAGTAACTACAGGGTCTTGATAGCCTCTGTTGTATCGGGTGAGTGACTACAGGGTCTTGATAGCCTCTGCTGTATCAGGTGAGTAACTACAGGGTCTTGATAGCCTCTGCTGTCTTTAAATATCAGGTGAGTGACTACAGGGTCTTGATAGCCTCTGCTGTCTTTAAATATCAGGTGAGTAACTACAGGGTCTTGATAGCCTCTGCTGTCATTTAAATATCAGGTGAGTGACTACAGGGTCTTGATAGCCTCTGCTGTCTTTAAATATCAGGTGAGTAACTACAGGGTCTTGATAGCCTCTGCTGTCTTTAAATATCAGGTGAGTGAGTAACTACAGGGTCTTGATAGCCTCTGTTGTATCAGGTGAATGACTACAGGGTCTTGATAGCCTCTGCTGTCTTTAAATATCAGGTGAGTAACTACAGGGTCTTGATAGCCTCTGCTGTCTTTAAATATCAGGTGAGTGAGTAACTACAGGGTCTTGATAGCCTCTGTTGTATCAGGTGAGTGACTACATGGTTTTGATAGCCTCTGCTGTATCAGGTGAGTAACTACAGGGTCTTGATAGCCTCTGCTGTCTTTAAATATCATGTGAGTGAGTAACTACAGGGTCTTGATAGCCTCTGTTGTATCAGGTGAGTGACTACAGGGTCTTGATAGCCTCTGCTGTATCAGGTGAGTAACTACAGGGTCTTGATAGCCTCTGCTGTCTTTAAATATCAGGTGAGTGACTACAGGGTCTTGATAGCCTCTGCTGTCTTTAAATATCAGGTGAGTAACTACAGGGTCTTGATAGCCTCTGCTGTCTTTAAATATCAGGTGAGTGAGTAACTACAGGGTCTTGATAGCCTCTGCTGTCTTTAAATATCAGGTGAGTGACTACAGGGTCTTGATAGCCTCTGCTGTCTTTAAATATCAGGTGAGTAACTACAGGGTCTTGATAGCCTCTGCTGTCTTTAAATATCAGGTGAGTGACTACAGGGTCTTGATAGCCTCTGCTGTCTTTAAATATCAGGTGAGTAACTACAGGGTCTTGATAGCCTCTGCTGTCTTTAAATATCAGGTGAGTGAGTAACTACAGGGTCTTGATAGCCTCTGTTGTATCAGGTGAGTGACTACAGGGTCTTGATAGCCTCTGCTGTATCAGGTGAGTAACTACAGGGTCTTGATAGCCTCTGCTGTCTTTAAATATCAGGTGAGTGAGTAACTACAGGGTCTTGATAGCCTCTGTTGTATCAGGTGAGTAACTACATGGTTTTGATAGCCTCTGCTGTATCAGGTGAGTAACTACAGGGTCTTGATAGCCTCTGCTGTCTTTAAATATCATGTGAGTGAGTAGCTACAGGGTCTTGATAGCCTCTGTTGTATCGGGTGAGTGACTACAGGGTCTTGATAGCCTCTGCTGTATCAGGTGAGTAACTACAGGGTCTTGATAGCCTCTGCTGTCTTTAAATATCATGTGAGTGAGTAACTACAGGGTCTTGATAGCCTCTGTTGTATCAGGTGAGTGACTACAGGGTCTTGATAGCCTCTGCTGTATCAGGTGAGTAACTACAGGGTCTTGATAGCCTCTGCTGTCTTTAAATATCAGGTGAGTGACTACAGGGTCTTGATAGCCTCTGCTGTCTTTAAATATCAGGTGAGTAACTACAGGGTCTTGATAGCCTCTGCTGTCTTTAAATATCAGGTGAGTGAGTAACTACAGGGTCTTGATAGCCTCTGCTGTCTTTAAATATCAGGTGAGTGACTACAGGGTCTTGATAGCCTCTGCTGTCTTTAAATATCAGGTGAGTAACTACAGGGTCTTGATAGCCTCTGCTGTCTTTAAATATCAGGTGAGTGAGTAACTACAGGATCTTGATAGCCTCTGTTGTATCAGGTGAGTGACTACAGGGTCTTGATAGCCTCTGCTGTATCAGGTGAGTAACTACAGGGTCTTGATAGCCTCTGCTGTCTTTAAATATCAGGTGAGTGACTACAGGGTCTTGATAGCCTCTGCTGTCTTTAAATATCAGGTGAGTAACTACAGGGTCTTGATAGCCTCTGCTGTCTTTAAATATCAGGTGAGTGAGTAACTACAGGGTCTTGATAGCCTCTGTTGTATCAGGTGAGTGACTACATGGTTTTGATAGCCTCTGCTGTATCAGGTGAGTAACTACAGGGTCTTGATAGCCTCTGCTGTCTTTAAATATCATGTGAGTGAGTAACTACAGGGTCTTGATAGCCTCTGTTGTATCGGGTGAGTGACTACAGGGTCTTGATAGCCTCTGCTGTATCAGGTGAGTAACTACAGGGTCTTGATAGCCTCTGCTGTCTTTAAATATCAGGTGAGTGACTACAGGGTCTTGATAGCCTCTGCTGTCTTTAAATATCAGGTGAGTAACTACAGGGTCTTGATAGCCTCTGCTGTCATTTAAATATCAGGTGAGTGACTACAGGGTCTTGATAGCCTCTGCTGTCTTTAAATATCAGGTGAGTAACTACAGGGTCTTGATAGCCTCTGCTGTCTTTAAATATCAGGTGAGTGAGTAACTACAGGGTCTTGATAGCCTCTGTTGTATCAGGTGAATGACTACAGGGTCTTGATAGCCTCTGCTGTCTTTAAATATCAGGTGAGTAACTACAGGGTCTTGATAGCCTCTGCTGTCTTTAAATATCAGGTGAGTGAGTAACTACAGGGTCTTGATAGCCTCTGTTGTATCAGGTGAGTGACTACATGGTTTTGATAGCCTCTGCTGTATCAGGTGAGTAACTACAGGGTCTTGATAGCCTCTGCTGTCTTTAAATATCATGTGAGTGAGTAACTACAGGGTCTTGATAGCCTCTGTTGTATCAGGTGAGTGACTACAGGGTCTTGATAGCCTCTGCTGTATCAGGTGAGTAACTACAGGGTCTTGATAGCCTCTGCTGTCTTTAAATATCAGGTGAGTGACTACAGGGTCTTGATAGCCTCTGCTGTCTTTAAATATCAGGTGAGTAACTACAGGGTCTTGATAGCCTCTGCTGTCTTTAAATATCAGGTGAGTGAGTAACTACAGGGTCTTGATAGCCTCTGCTGTCTTTAAATATCAGGTGAGTGACTACAGGGTCTTGATAGCCTCTGCTGTCTTTAAATATCAGGTGAGTAACTACAGGGTCTTGATAGCCTCTGCTGTCTTTAAATATCAGGTGAGTGACTACAGGGTCTTGATAGCCTCTGCTGTCTTTAAATATCAGGTGAGTAACTACAGGGTCTTGATAGCCTCTGCTGTCTTTAAATATCAGGTGAGTGAGTAACTACAGGGTCTTGATAGCCTCTGTTGTATCAGGTGAGTGACTACAGGGTCTTGATAGCCTCTGCTGTATCAGGTGAGTAACTACAGGGTCTTGATAGCCTCTGCTGTCTTTAAATATCAGGTGAGTGAGTAACTACAGGGTCTTGATAGCCTCTGTTGTATCAGGTGAGTAACTACATGGTTTTGATAGCCTCTGCTGTATCAGGTGAGTAACTACAGGGTCTTGATAGCCTCTGCTGTCTTTAAATATCATGTGAGTGAGTAGCTACAGGGTCTTGATAGCCTCTGTTGTATCGGGTGAGTGACTACAGGGTCTTGATAGCCTCTGCTGTATCAGGTGAGTAACTACAGGGTCTTGATAGCCTCTGCTGTCTTTAAATATCATGTGAGTGAGTAGCTACAGGGTCTTGATAGCCTCTGTTGTATCGGGTGAGTGACTACAGGGTCTTGATAGCCTCTGCTGTCTTTAAATATCAGGTGAGTAACTACAGGGTCTTGATAGCCTCTGCTGTCATTTAAATATCAGGTGAGTAACTACAGGGTCTTGATAGCCTCTGCTGTCTTTAAATATCAGGTGAGTAACTACAGGGTTTTGATAGCCTCTGCTGTCTTTAAATATCAGGTGAGTGAGTAACTACAGGGTCTTGATAGCCTCTGTTGTATCAGGTGAGTGACTACAGGGTCTTGATAGCCTCTGCTGTCTTTAAATATCAGGTGAGTAACTACAGGGTCTTGATAGCCTCTGCTGTCTTTAAATATCAGGTGAGTGAGTAACTACAGGGTCTTGATAGCCTCTGTTGTATCAGGTGAGTGACTACATGGTTTTGATAGCCTCTGCTGTATCAGGTGAGTAACTACAGGGTCTTGATAGCCTCTGCTGTCTTTAAATATCATGTGAGTGAGTAACTACAGGGTCTTGATAGCCTCTGTTGTATCAGGTGAGTGACTACAGGGTCTTGATAGCCTCTGCTGTATCAGGTGAGTAACTACAGGGTCTTGATAGCCTCTGCTGTCTTTAAATATCAGGTGAGTGACTACAGGGTCTTGATAGCCTCTGCTGTCTTTAAATATCAGGTGAGTAACTACAGGGTCTTGATAGCCTCTGCTGTCTTTAAATATCATGTGAGTGAGTAACTACAGGGTCTTGATAGCCTCTGCTGTCTTTAAATATCAGGTGAGTGAGTAACTACAGGGTCTTGATAGCCTCTGCTGTCTTTAAATATCAGGTGAGTGAGTAACTACAGGGTCTTGATAGCCTCTGTTGTATCAGGTGAGTGACTACATGGTTTTGATAGCCTCTGCTGTATCAGGTGAGTAACTACATGGTCTTGATAGCCTCTGCTGTCTTTAAATATCATGTGAGTGAGTAACTACAGGGTCTTGATAGCCTCTGTTGTATCGGGTGAGTGACTACAGGGTCTTGATAGCCTCTGCTGTATCAGGTGAGTAACTACAGGGTCTTGATAGCCTCTGCTGTCTTTAAATATCAGGTGAGTGACTACAGGGTCTTGATAGCCTCTGCTGTCTTTAAATATCAGGTGAGTAACTACAGGGTCTTGATAGCCTCTGCTGTCTTTAAATATCAGGTGAGTGAGTAACTACAGGGTCTTGATAGCCTCTGTTGTATCAGGTGAGTGACTACAGGGTCTTGATAGCCTCTGCTGTATCAGGTGAGTAACTACAGGGTCTTGATAGCCTCTGCTGTCTTTAAATATCAGGTGAGTGACTACAGGGTCTTGATAGCCTCTGCTGTCTTTAAATATCAGGTGAGTAACTACAGGGTCTTGATAGCCTCTGCTGTCTTTAAATATCAGGTGAGTGAGTAACTACAGGGTCTTGATAGCCTCTGCTGTCTTTAAATATCAGGTGAGTGAGTAACTACAGGGTCTTGATAGCCTCTGTTGTATCAGGTGAGTGACTACATGGTTTTGATAGCCTCTGCTGTATCAGGTGAGTAACTACATGGTCTTGATAGCCTCTGCTGTCTTTAAATATCATGTGAGTGAGTAACTACAGGGTCTTGATAGCCTCTGTTGTATCGGGTGAGTGACTACAGGGTCTTGATAGCCTCTGCTGTATCAGGTGAGTAACTACAGGGTCTTGATAGCCTCTGCTGTCTTTAAATATCAGGTGAGTGACTACAGGGTCTTGATAGCCTCTGCTGTCTTTAAATATCAGGTGAGTAACTACAGGGTCTTGATAGCCTCTGCTGTCTTTAAATATCAGGTGAGTGAGTAACTACAGGGTCTTGATAGCCTCTGTTGTATCAGGTGAGTGACTACAGGGTCTTGATAGCCTCTGTTGTATCAGGTGAGTAACTACAGGGTCTTGATAGCCTCTGCTGTATCAGATGAGTAACTACAGGGTCTTGATAGCCTCTGTTGTATCAGGTGAGTAACTACAGGGTCTTGATAGCCTCTTCTGTATCAGGTGAGTGACTACAGGGTCTTGATAGCCTCTGCTGTATCAGGTGAGTAACTACAGGGTCTTGATAGCCTCTGCTGTATCAGGTGAGTGACTACAGGGTCTTGATAGCCTCTGCTGTCTTTAAATATCAGGTGAGTAACTACAGGGTCTTGATAGCCTCTGCTGTCTTTAAATATCAGGTGAGTGACTACAGGGTCTTGATAGCCTCTGCTGTCTTTAAATATCAGGTGAGTAACTACAGGGTCTTGATAGCCTCTGCTGTCTTTAAATATCAGGTGAGTGAGTAACTACAGGGTCTTGATAGCCTCTGTTGTATCAGGTGAGTGACTACAGGGTCTTGATAGCCTCTGCTGTCTTTAAATATCAGGTGAGTAACTACAGGGTCTTGATAGCCTCTGCTGTCTTTAAATATCAGGTGAGTGAGTAACTACAGGATCTTGATAGCCTCTGTTGTATCAGGTGAGTGACTACAGGTTCTTGATAGCCTCTGCTGTATCAGGTGAGTAACTACAGGGTCTTGATAGCCTCTGCTGTCTTTAAATATCAGGTGAGTGACTACAGGGTCTTGATAGCCTCTGCTGTCTTTAAATATCAGGTGAGTAACTACAGGGTCTTGATAGCCTCTGCTGTCTTTAAATATCAGGTGAGTGAGTAACTACAGGGTCTTGATAGCCTCTGTTGTATCAGGTGAGTGACTACATGGTTTTGATAGCCTCTGCTGTATCAGGTGAGTAACTACAGGGTCTTGATAGCCTCTGCTGTCTTTAAATATCATGTGTGTGAGTAACTACAGGGTCTTGATAGCCTCTGTTGTATCGGGTGAGTGACTACAGGGTCTTGATAGCCTCTGCTGTATCAGGTGAGTAACTACAGGGTCTTGATAGCCTCTGCTGTCTTTAAATATCAGGTGAGTGACTACAGGGTCTTGATAGCCTCTGCTGTCTTTAAATATCAGGTGAGTAACTACAGGGTCTTGATAGCCTCTGCTGTCATTTAAATATCAGGTGAGTGACTACAGGGTCTTGATAGCCTCTGCTGTCTTTAAATATCAGGTGAGTAACTACAGGGTCTTGATAGCCTCTGCTGTCTTTAAATATCAGGTGAGTGAGTAACTACAGGGTCTTGATAGCCTCTGTTGTATCAGGTGAGTGACTACAGGGTCTTGATAGCCTCTGCTGTCTTTAAATATCAGGTGAGTAACTACAGGGTCTTGATAGCCTCTGCTGTCTTTAAATATCAGGTGAGTGAGTAACTACAGGATCTTGATAGCCTCTGTTGTATCAGGTGAGTGACTACAGGTTCTTGATAGCCTCTGCTGTATCAGGTGAGTAACTACAGGGTCTTGATAGCCTCTGCTGTCTTTAAATATCAGGTGAGTGACTACAGGGTCTTGATAGCCTCTGCTGTCTTTAAATATCAGGTGAGTAACTACAGGGTCTTGATAGCCTCTGCTGTCTTTAAATATCAGGTGAGTGAGTAACTACAGGGTCTTGATAGCCTCTGTTGTATCAGGTGAGTGACTACATGGTTTTGATAGCCTCTGCTGTATCAGGTGAGTAACTACAGGGTCTTGATAGCCTCTGCTGTCTTTAAATATCATGTGTGTGAGTAACTACAGGGTCTTGATAGCCTCTGTTGTATCGGGTGAGTGACTACAGGGTCTTGATAGCCTCTGCTGTATCAGGTGAGTAACTACAGGGTCTTGATAGCCTCTGCTGTCTTTAAATATCAGGTGAGTGACTACAGGGTCTTGATAGCCTCTGCTGTCTTTAAATATCAGGTGAGTAACTACAGGGTCTTGATAGCCTCTGCTGTCATTTAAATATCAGGTGAGTGACTACAGGGTCTTGATAGCCTCTGCTGTCTTTAAATATCAGGTGAGTAACTACAGGGTCTTGATAGCCTCTGCTGTCTTTAAATATCAGGTGAGTGAGTAACTACAGGGTCTTGATAGCCTCTGTTGTATCAGGTGAATGACTACAGGGTCTTGATAGCCTCTGCTGTCTTTAAATATCAGGTGAGTAACTACAGGGTCTTGATAGCCTCTGCTGTCTTTAAATATCAGGTGAGTGAGTAACTACAGGGTCTTGATAGCCTCTGTTGTATCAGGTGAGTGACTACATGGTTTTGATAGCCTCTGCTGTATCAGGTGAGTAACTACAGGGTCTTGATAGCCTCTGCTGTCTTTAAATATCATGTGAGTGAGTAACTACAGGGTCTTGATAGCCTCTGTTGTATCAGGTGAGTGACTACAGGGTCTTGATAGCCTCTGCTGTATCAGGTGAGTAACTACAGGGTCTTGATAGCCTCTGCTGTCTTTAAATATCAGGTGAGTGACTACAGGGTCTTGATAGCCTCTGCTGTCTTTAAATATCAGGTGAGTAACTACAGGGTCTTGATAGCCTCTGCTGTCTTTAAATATCAGGTGAGTGAGTAACTACAGGGTCTTGATAGCCTCTGCTGTCTTTAAATATCAGGTGAGTGACTACAGGGTCTTGATAGCCTCTGCTGTCTTTAAATATCAGGTGAGTAACTACAGGGTCTTGATAGCCTCTGCTGTCTTTAAATATCAGGTGAGTGACTACAGGGTCTTGATAGCCTCTGCTGTCTTTAAATATCAGGTGAGTAACTACAGGGTCTTGATAGCCTCTGCTGTCTTTAAATATCAGGTGAGTGAGTAACTACAGGGTCTTGATAGCCTCTGTTGTATCAGGTGAGTGACTACAGGGTCTTGATAGCCTCTGCTGTATCAGGTGAGTAACTACAGGGTCTTGATAGCCTCTGCTGTCTTTAAATATCAGGTGAGTGAGTAACTACAGGGTCTTGATAGCCTCTGTTGTATCAGGTGAGTAACTACATGGTTTTGATAGCCTCTGCTGTATCAGGTGAGTAACTACAGGGTCTTGATAGCCTCTGCTGTCTTTAAATATCATGTGAGTGAGTAGCTACAGGGTCTTGATAGCCTCTGTTGTATCGGGTGAGTGACTACAGGGTCTTGATAGCCTCTGCTGTATCAGGTGAGTAACTACAGGGTCTTGATAGCCTCTGCTGTCTTTAAATATCATGTGAGTGAGTAGCTACAGGGTCTTGATAGCCTCTGTTGTATCGGGTGAGTGACTACAGGGTCTTGATAGCCTCTGCTGTCTTTAAATATCAGGTGAGTGAGTAACTACAGGGTCTTGATAGCCTCTGTTGTATCAGGTGAGTGACTACATGGTTTTGATAGCCTCTGCTGTATCAGGTGAGTAACTACAGGGTCTTGATAGCCTCTGCTGTCTTTAAATATCATGTGAGTGACTACAGGGTCTTGATAGCCTCTGCTGTCTTTAAATATCAGGTGAGTAACTACAGGGTCTTGATAGCCTCTGCTGTCTTTAAATATCAGGTGAGTGAGTAACTACAGGGTCTTGATAGCCTCTGCTGTCTTTAAATATCAGGTGAGTGAGTAACTACAGGGTCTTGATAGCCTCTGTTGTATCAGGTGAGTGACTACATGGTTTTGATAGCCTCTGCTGTATCAGGTGAGTAACTACATGGTCTTGATAGCCTCTGCTGTCTTTAAATATCATGTGAGTGAGTAACTACAGGGTCTTGATAGCCTCTGTTGTATCGGGTGAGTGACTACAGGGTCTTGATAGCCTCTGCTGTATCAGGTGAGTAACTACAGGGTCTTGATAGCCTCTGCTGTCTTTAAATATCAGGTGAGTGACTACAGGGTCTTGATAGCCTCTGCTGTCTTTAAATATCAGGTGAGTAACTACAGGGTCTTGATAGCCTCTGCTGTCTTTAAATATCAGGTGAGTGAGTAACTACAGGGTCTTGATAGCCTCTGTTGTATCAGGTGAGTGACTACAGGGTCTTGATAGCCTCTGTTGTATCAGGTGAGTAACTACAGGGTCTTGATAGCCTCTGCTGTATCAGATGAGTAACTACAGGGTCTTGATAGCCTCTGTTGTATCAGGTGAGTAACTACAGGGTCTTGATAGCCTCTTCTGTATCAGGTGAGTGACTACAGGGTCTTGATAGCCTCTGCTGTATCAGGTGAGTAACTACAGGGTCTTGATAGCCTCTGCTGTATCAGGTGAGTGACTACAGGGTCTTGATAGCCTCTGCTGTCTTTAAATATCAGGTGAGTAACTACAGGGTCTTGATAGCCTCTGCTGTCTTTAAATATCAGGTGAGTGACTACAGGGTCTTGATAGCCTCTGCTGTCTTTAAATATCAGGTGAGTAACTACAGGGTCTTGATAGCCTCTGCTGTCTTTAAATATCAGGTGAGTGAGTAACTACAGGGTCTTGATAGCCTCTGTTGTATCAGGTGAGTGACTACAGGGTCTTGATAGCCTCTGCTGTCTTTAAATATCAGGTGAGTAACTACAGGGTCTTGATAGCCTCTGCTGTCTTTAAATATCAGGTGAGTGAGTAACTACAGGATCTTGATAGCCTCTGTTGTATCAGGTGAGTGACTACAGGTTCTTGATAGCCTCTGCTGTATCAGGTGAGTAACTACAGGGTCTTGATAGCCTCTGCTGTCTTTAAATATCAGGTGAGTGACTACAGGGTCTTGATAGCCTCTGCTGTCTTTAAATATCAGGTGAGTAACTACAGGGTCTTGATAGCCTCTGCTGTCTTTAAATATCAGGTGAGTGAGTAACTACAGGGTCTTGATAGCCTCTGTTGTATCAGGTGAGTGACTACATGGTTTTGATAGCCTCTGCTGTATCAGGTGAGTAACTACAGGGTCTTGATAGCCTCTGCTGTCTTTAAATATCATGTGTGTGAGTAACTACAGGGTCTTGATAGCCTCTGTTGTATCGGGTGAGTGACTACAGGGTCTTGATAGCCTCTGCTGTATCAGGTGAGTAACTACAGGGTCTTGATAGCCTCTGCTGTCTTTAAATATCAGGTGAGTGACTACAGGGTCTTGATAGCCTCTGCTGTCTTTAAATATCAGGTGAGTAACTACAGGGTCTTGATAGCCTCTGCTGTCATTTAAATATCAGGTGAGTGACTACAGGGTCTTGATAGCCTCTGCTGTCTTTAAATATCAGGTGAGTAACTACAGGGTCTTGATAGCCTCTGCTGTCTTTAAATATCAGGTGAGTGAGTAACTACAGGGTCTTGATAGCCTCTGTTGTATCAGGTGAATGACTACAGGGTCTTGATAGCCTCTGCTGTCTTTAAATATCAGGTGAGTAACTACAGGGTCTTGATAGCCTCTGCTGTCTTTAAATATCAGGTGAGTGAGTAACTACAGGGTCTTGATAGCCTCTGTTGTATCAGGTGAGTGACTACATGGTTTTGATAGCCTCTGCTGTATCAGGTGAGTAACTACAGGGTCTTGATAGCCTCTGCTGTCTTTAAATATCATGTGAGTGAGTAACTACAGGGTCTTGATAGCCTCTGTTGTATCAGGTGAGTGACTACAGGGTCTTGATAGCCTCTGCTGTATCAGGTGAGTAACTACAGGGTCTTGATAGCCTCTGCTGTCTTTAAATATCAGGTGAGTGACTACAGGGTCTTGATAGCCTCTGCTGTCTTTAAATATCAGGTGAGTCACTACAGGGTCTTGATAGCCTCTGCTGTCTTTAAATATCAGGTGAGTGAGTAACTACAGGGTCTTGATAGCCTCTGCTGTCTTTAAATATCAGGTGAGTGACTACAGGGTCTTGATAGCCTCTGCTGTCTTTAAATATCAGGTGAGTAACTACAGGGTCTTGATAGCCTCTGCTGTCTTTAAATATCAGGTGAGTGACTACAGGGTCTTGATAGCCTCTGCTGTCTTTAAATATCAGGTGAGTAACTACAGGGTCTTGATAGCCTCTGCTGTCTTTAAATATCAGGTGAGTGAGTAACTACAGGGTCTTGATAGCCTCTGTTGTATCAGGTGAGTGACTACAGGGTCTTGATAGCCTCTGCTGTATCAGGTGAGTAACTACAGGGTCTTGATAGCCTCTGCTGTCTTTAAATATCAGGTGAGTGAGTAACTACAGGGTCTTGATAGCCTCTGTTGTATCAGGTGAGTAACTACATGGTTTTGATAGCCTCTGCTGTATCAGGTGAGTAACTACAGGGTCTTGATAGCCTCTGCTGTCTTTAAATATCATGTGAGTGAGTAGCTACAGGGTCTTGATAGCCTCTGTTGTATCGGGTGAGTGACTACAGGGTCTTGATAGCCTCTGCTGTATCAGGTGAGTAACTACAGGGTCTTGATAGCCTCTGCTGTCTTTAAATATCATGTGAGTGAGTAGCTACAGGGTCTTGATAGCCTCTGTTGTATCGGGTGAGTGACTACAGGGTCTTGATAGCCTCTGCTGTCTTTAAATATCAGGTGAGTAACTACAGGGTCTTGATAGCCTCTGCTGTCATTTAAATATCAGGTGAGTAACTACAGGGTCTTGATAGCCTCTGCTGTCTTTAAATATCAGGTGAGTAACTACAGGGTTTTGATAGCCTCTGCTGTCTTTAAATATCAGGTGAGTGAGTAACTACAGGGTCTTGATAGCCTCTGTTGTATCAGGTGAGTGACTACAGGGTCTTGATAGCCTCTGCTGTCTTTAAATATCAGGTGAGTAACTACAGGGTCTTGATAGCCTCTGCTGTCTTTAAATATCAGGTGAGTGAGTAACTACAGGGTCTTGATAGCCTCTGTTGTATCAGGTGAGTGACTACATGGTTTTGATAGCCTCTGCTGTATCAGGTGAGTAACTACAGGGTCTTGATAGCCTCTGCTGTCTTTAAATATCATGTGAGTGAGTAACTACAGGGTCTTGATAGCCTCTGTTGTATCAGGTGAGTGACTACAGGGTCTTGATAGCCTCTGCTGTATCAGGTGAGTAACTACAGGGTCTTGATAGCCTCTGCTGTCTTTAAATATCAGGTGAGTAACTACAGGGTCTTGATAGCCTCTGCTGTCTTTAAATATCATGTGAGTGAGTAACTACAGGGTCTTGATAGCCTCTGCTGTCTTTAAATATCAGGTGAGTGAGTAACTACAGGGTCTTGATAGCCTCTGCTGTCTTTAAATATCAGGTGAGTGAGTAACTACAGGGTCTTGATAGCCTCTGTTGTATCAGGTGAGTGACTACGTGGTTTTGATAGCCTCTGCTGTATCAGGTGAGTAGCTACATGGTCTTGATAGCCTCTGCTGTCTTTAAATATCATGTGAGTGAGTAACTACAGGGTCTTGATAGCCTCTGTTGTATCGGGTGAGTGACTACAGGGTCTTGATAGCCTCTGCTGTATCAGGTGAGTAACTACAGGGTCTTGATAGCCTCTGCTGTCTTTAAATATCAGGTGAGTGACTACAGGGTCTTGATAGCCTCTGCTGTCTTTAAATATCAGGTGAGTAACTACAGGGTCTTGATAGCCTCTGCTGTCTTTAAATATCAGGTGAGTGAGTAACTACAGGGTCTTGATAGCCTCTGTTGTATCAGGTGAGTGACTACAGGGTCTTGATAGCCTCTGCTGTATCAGGTGAGTAACTACAGGGTCTTGATAGCCTCTGCTGTCTTTAAATATCAGGTGAGTGACTACAGGGTCTTGATAGCCTCTGCTGTCTTTAAATATCAGGTGAGTAACTACAGGGTCTTGATAGCCTCTGCTGTCTTTAAATATCAGGTGAGTGAGTAACTACAGGGTCTTGATAGCCTCTGCTGTCTTTAAATATCAGGTGAGTGAGTAACTACAGGGTCTTGATAGCCTCTGTTGTATCAGGTGAGTGACTACATGGTTTTGATAGCCTCTGCTGTATCAGGTGAGTAACTACATGGTCTTGATAGCCTCTGCTGTCTTTAAATATCATGTGAGTGAGTAACTACAGGGTCTTGATAGCCTCTGTTGTATCGGGTGAGTGACTACAGGGTCTTGATAGCCTCTGCTGTATCAGGTGAGTAACTACAGGGTCTTGATAGCCTCTGCTGTCTTTAAATATCAGGTGAGTGACTACAGGGTCTTGATAGCCTCTGCTGTCTTTAAATATCAGGTGAGTAACTACAGGGTCTTGATAGCCTCTGCTGTCTTTAAATATCAGGTGAGTGAGTAACTACAGGGTCTTGATAGCCTCTGTTGTATCAGGTGAGTGACTATAGGGTCTTGATAGCCTCTGCTGTATCAGGTGAGTAACTACAGGGTCTTGATAGCCTCTGCTGTCTTTAAATATCAGGTGAGTGACTACAGGGTCTTGATAGCCTCTGCTGTCTTTAAATATCAGGTGAGTAACTACAGGGTCTTGATAGCCTCTGCTGTCTTTAAATATCAGGTGAGTGAGTAACTACAGGGTCTTGATAGCCTCTGCTGTCTTTAAATATCAGGTGAGTGAGTAACTACAGGGTCTTGATAGCCTCTGTTGTATCAGGTGAGTGACTACATGGTTTTGATAGCCTCTGCTGTATCAGGTGAGTAACTACATGGTCTTGATAGCCTCTGCTGTCTTTAAATATCATGTGAGTGAGTAACTACAGGGTCTTGATAGCCTCTGTTGTATCGGGTGAGTGACTACAGGGTCTTGATAGCCTCTGCTGTATCAGGTGAGTAACTACAGGGTCTTGATAGCCTCTGCTGTCTTTAAATATCAGGTGAGTGACTACAGGGTCTTGATAGCCTCTGCTGTCTTTAAATATCAGGTGAGTAACTACAGGGTCTTGATAGCCTCTGCTGTCTTTAAATATCAGGTGAGTGAGTAACTACAGGGTCTTGATAGCCTCTGTTGTATCAGGTGAGTGACTACAGGGTCTTGATAGCCTCTGCTGTATCAGGTGAGTAACTACAGGGTCTTGATAGCCTCTGCTGTCTTTAAATATCAGGTGAGTGACTACAGGGTCTTGATAGCCTCTGCTGTCTTTAAATATCAGGTGAGTAACTACAGGGTCTTGATAGCCTCTGCTGTCTTTAAATATCAGGTGAGTGAGTAACTACAGGGTCTTGATAGCCTCTGCTGTCTTTAAATATCAGGTGAGTGAGTAACTACAGGGTCTTGATAGCCTCTGTTGTATCAGGTGAGTGACTACATGGTTTTGATAGCCTCTGCTGTATCAGGTGAGTAACTACATGGTCTTGATAGCCTCTGCTGTCTTTAAATATCATGTGAGTGAGTAACTACAGGGTCTTGATAGCCTCTGTTGTATCGGGTGAGTGACTACAGGGTCTTGATAGCCTCTGCTGTATCAGGTGAGTGACTACATGGTTTTGATAGCCTCTGCTGTATCAGGTGAGTAACTACATGGTCTTGATAGCCTCTGCTGTCTTTAAATATCATGTGAGTGAGTAACTACAGGGTCTTGATAGCCTCTGTTGTATCGGGTGAGTGACTACAGGGTCTTGATAGCCTCTGCTGTATCAGGTGAGTAACTACAGGGTCTTGATAGCCTCTGCTGTCTTTAAATATCAGGTGAGTGACTACAGGGTCTTGATAGTCTCTGCTGTCTTTAAATATCAGGTGAGTAACTACAGGGTCTTGATAGCCTCTGCTGTCTTTAAATATCAGGTGAGTGACTACAGGGTCTTGATAGCCTCTGCTGTCTTTAAATATCAGGTGAGTGAGTAACTACAGGGTCTTGATAGCCTCTGTTGTATCAGGTGAGTGACTACAGGGTCTTGATAGCCTCTGCTGTATCAGGTGAGTAACTACAGGGTCTTGATAGCCTCTGCTGTCTTTAAATATCAGGTGAGTGACTACAGGGTCTTGATAGCCTCTGCTGTCTTTAAATATCAGGTGAGTAACTACAGGGTCTTGATAGCCTCTGCTGTCTTTAAATATCAGGTGAGTGAGTAACTACAGGGTCTTGATAGCCTCTGCTGTCTTTAAATATCAGGTGATTAACTACAGGGTCTTGATAGCCTCTGCTGTCTTTAAATATCAGGTGAGTGAGTAACTACAGGGTCTTGATAGCCTCTGCTGTCTTTAAATATCAGGTGAGTGAGTTACTACAGGGTCTTGATAGCCTCTGGTGTATCAGGTGAGTGACTACATGGTTTTGATAGCCTCTGCTGTATCAGGTGAGTAACTACATGGTCTTGATAACCTCTGCTGTCTTTAAATATCATGTGAGTGAGTAACTACAGGGTCTTGATAGCCTCTGTTGTATCGGGTGAGTGACTACAGGGTCTTGATAGCCTCTGCTGTATCAGGTGAGTAACTACAGGGTCTTGATAGCCTCTGCTGTCTTTAAATATCAGGTGAGTGACTACAGGGTCTTGATAGCCTCTGCTGTCTTTAAATATCAGGTGAGTAACTACAGGGTCTTGATAGCCTCTGCTGTCTTTAAATATCAGGTGAGTGAGTAACTACAGGGTCTTGATAGCCTCTGTTGTATCAGGTGAGTGACTACAGGGTCTTGATAGCCTCTGCTGTATCAGGTGAGTAACTACAGGGTCTTGATAGCCTCTGCTGTCTTTAAATATCAGGTGAGTGACTACAGGGTCTTGATAGCCTCTGCTGTCTTTAAATATCAGGTGAGTAACTACAGGGTCTTGATAGCCTCTGCTGTCTTTAAATATCAGGTGAGTGAGTAACTACAGGGTCTTGATAGCCTCTGCTGTCTTTAAATATCAGGTGAGTGAGTAACTACAGGGTCTTGATAGCCTCTGTTGTATCAGGTGAGTGACTACATGGTTTTGATAGCCTCTGCTGTATCAGGTGAGTAACTACATGGTCTTGATAGCCTCTGCTGTCTTTAAATATCATGTGAGTGAGTAACTACAGGGTCTTGATAGCCTCTGTTGTATCGGGTGAGTGACTACAGGGTCTTGATAGCCTCTGCTGTATCAGGTGAGTAACTACAGGGTCTTGATAGCCTCTGCTGTCTTTAAATATCAGGTGAGTGACTACAGGGTCTTGATAGCCTCTGCTGTCTTTAAATATCAGGTGAGTAACTACAGGGTCTTGATAGCCTCTGCTGTCTTTAAATATCAGGTGAGTGAGTAACTACAGGGTCTTGATAGCCTCTGTTGTATCAGGTGAGTGACTACAGGGTCTTGATAGCCTCTGCTGTATCAGGTGAGTAACTACAGGGTCTTGATAGCCTCTGCTGTCTTTAAATATCAGGTGAGTGACTACAGGGTCTTGATAGCCTCTGCTGTCTTTAAATATCAGGTGAGTAACTACAGGGTCTTGATAGCCTCTGCTGTCTTTAAATATCAGGTGAGTGAGTAACTACAGGGTCTTGATAGCCTCTGCTGTCTTTAAATATCAGGTGAGTGAGTAACTACAGGGTCTTGATAGCCTCTGTTGTATCAGGTGAGTGACTACATGGTTTTGATAGCCTCTGCTGTATCAGGTGAGTAACTACATGGTCTTGATAGCCTCTGCTGTCTTTAAATATCATGTGAGTGAGTAACTACAGGGTCTTGATAGCCTCTGTTGTATCGGGTGAGTGACTACAGGGTCTTGATAGCCTCTGCTGTATCAGGTGAGTAACTACAGGGTCTTGATAGCCTCTGCTGTCTTTAAATATCAGGTGAGTGACTACAGGGTCTTGATAGCCTCTGCTGTCTTTAAATATCAGGTGAGTAACTACAGGGTCTTGATAGCCTCTGCTGTCTTTAAATATCAGGTGAGTGAGTAACTAGAGGGTCTTGATAGCCTCTGTTGTATCAGGTGAGTGACTACAGGGTCTTGATAGCCTCTGCTGTATCAGGTGAGTAACTACAGGGTCTTGATAGCCTCTGCTGTCTTTAAATATCAGGTGAGTGACTACAGGGTCTTGATAGCCTCTGCTGTCTTTAAATATCAGGTGAGTAACTACAGGGTCTTGATAGCCTCTGCTGTCTTTAAATATCAGGTGAGTGAGTAACTACAGGGTCTTGATAGCCTCTGCTGTCTTTAAATATCAGGTGAGTGAGTAACTACAGGGTCTTGATAGCCTCTGTTGTATCAGGTGAGTGACTACATGGTTTTGATAGCCTCTGCTGTATCAGGTGAGTAACTACATGGTCTTGATAGCCTCTGCTGTCTTTAAATATCATGTGAGTGAGTAACTACAGGGTCTTGATAGCCTCTGTTGTATCGGGTGAGTGACTACAGGGTCTTGATAGCCTCTGCTGTATCAGGTGAGTAACTACAGGGTCTTGATAGCCTCTGCTGTCTTTAAATATCAGGTGAGTGACTACAGGGTCTTGATAGCCTCTGCTGTCTTTAAATATCAGGTGAGTAACTACAGGGTCTTGATAGCCTCTGCTGTCTTTAAATATCAGGTGAGTGACTACAGGGTCT
Organism: Bathymodiolus brooksi; assembly: GCA_963680875.1. Taxonomy (NCBI): domain Eukaryota; kingdom Metazoa; phylum Mollusca; class Bivalvia; order Mytilida; family Modiolidae; genus Bathymodiolus; species Bathymodiolus brooksi. The sequence continues at coordinate 58,515,593 of OY804578.1, forward strand.
TGATAGCCTCTGCTGTCTTTAAATATCAGGTGAGTAACTACAGGGTCTTGATAGCCTCTGCTGTCTTTAAATATCAGGTGAGTGAGTAACTACAGGGTCTTGATAGCCTCTGTTGTATCAGGTGAGTGACTACAGGGTCTTGATAGCCTCTGCTGTATCAGGTGAGTAACTACAGGGTCTTGATAGCCTCTGCTGTCTTTAAATATCAGGTGAGTGACTACAGGGTCTTGATAGCCTCTGCTGTCTTTAAATATCAGGTGAGTAACTACAGGGTCTTGATAGCCTCTGCTGTCTTTAAATATCAGGTGAGTGAGTAACTACAGGGTCTTGATAGCCTCTGCTGTCTTTAAATATCAGGTGATTAACTACAGGGTCTTGATAGCCTCTGCTGTCTTTAAATATCAGGTGAGTGAGTAACTACAGGGTCTTGATAGCCTCTGCTGTCTTTAAATATCAGGTGAGTGAGTAACTACAGGGTCTTGATAGCCTCTGTTGTATCAGGTGAGTGACTACATGGTTTTGATAGCCTCTGCTGTATCAGGTGAGTAACTACATGGTCTTGATAGCCTCTGCTGTCTTTAAATATCATGTGAGTGAGTAACTACAGGGTCTTGATAGCCTCTGTTGTATCGGGTGAGTGACTACAGGGTCTTGATAGCCTCTGCTGTATCAGGTGAGTAACTACAGGGTCTTGATAGCCTCTGCTGTCTTTAAATATCAGGTGAGTGACTACAGGGTCTTGATAGCCTCTGCTGTCTTTAAATATCAGGTGAGTAACTACAGGGTCTTGATAGCCTCTGCTGTCTTTAAATATCAGGTGAGTGACTACAGGGTCTTGATAGCCTCTGCTGTCTTTAAATATCAGGTGAGTAACTACAGGGTCTTGATAGCCTCTGCTGTCTTTAAATATCAGGTGAGTGAGTAACTACAGGGTCTTGATAGCCTCTGTTGTATCAGGTGAGTGACTACAGGGTCTTGATAGCCTCTGCTGTATCAGGTGAGTAACTACAGGGTCTTGATAGCCTCTGCTGTCTTTAAATATCAGGTGAGTGACTACAGGGTCTTGATAGCCTCTGCTGTCTTTAAATATCAGGTGAGTAACTACAGGGTCTTGATAGCCTCTGCTGTCTTTAAATATCAGGTGAGTGAGTAACTACAGGGTCTTGATAGCCTCTGCTGTCTTTAAATATCAGGTGATTAACTACAGGGTCTTGATAGCCTCTGCTGTCTTTAAATATCAGGTGAGTGAGTAACTACAGGGTCTTGATAGCCTCTGCTGTCTTTAAATATCAGGTGAGTGAGTAACTACAGGGTCTTGATAGCCTCTGTTGTATCAGGTGAGTGACTACATGGTTTTGATAGCCTCTGCTGTATCAGGTGAGTAACTACATGGTCTTGATAGCCTCTGCTGTCTTTAAATATCATGTGAGTGAGTAACTACAGGGTCTTGATAGCCTCTGTTGTATCGGGTGAGTGACTACAGGGTCTTGATAGCCTCTGCTGTATCAGGTGAGTAACTACAGGATCTTGATAACCTCTGCTGTCTTTAAATATCAGGTGAGTGACTACAGGGTCTTGATAGCCTCTGCTGTCTTTAAATATCAGGTGAGTAACTACAGGGTCTTGATAGCCTCTGCTGTCTTTAAATATCAGGTGAGTGAGTAACTACAGGGTCTTGATAGCCTCTGTTGTATCAGGTGAGTGACTACAGGGTCTTGATAGCCTCTGCTGTATCAGGTGAGTAACTACAGGGTCTTGATAGCCTCTGCTGTCTTTAAATATCAGGTGAGTGACTACAGGGTCTTGATAGCCTCTGCTGTCTTTAAATATCAGGTGAGTAACTACAGGGTCTTGATAGCCTCTGCTGTCTTTAAATATCAGGTGAGTGAGTAACTACAGGGTCTTGATAGCCTCTGCTGTCTTTAAATATCAGGTGAGTGAGTAACTACAGGGTCTTGATAGCCTCTGTTGTATCAGGTGAGTGACTACATGGTTTTGATAGCCTCTGCTGTATCAGGTGAGTAACTACATGGTCTTGATAGCCTCTGCTGTCTTTAAATATCATGTGAGTGAGTAACTACAGGGTCTTGATAGCCTCTGTTGTATCGGGTGAGTGACTACAGGGTCTTGATAGCCTCTGCTGTATCAGGTGAGTAACTACAGGGTCTTGATAGCCTCTGCTGTCTTTAAATATCAGGTGAGTGACTACAGGGTCTTGATAGCCTCTGCTGTCTTTAAATATCAGGTGAGTAACTACAGGGTCTTGATAGCCTCTGCTGTCTTTAAATATCAGGTGAGTGACTACAGGGTCTTGATAGCCTCTGCTGTCTTTAAATATCAGGTGAGTAACTACAGGGTCTTGATAGCCTCTGCTGTCTTTAAATATCAGGTGAGTGACTACAGGGTCTTGATAGCCTCTGCTGTCTTTAAATATCAGGTGAGTAACTACAGGGTCTTGATAGCCTCTGCTGTCTTTAAATATCAGGTGAGTGAGTAACTACAGGGTCTTGATAGCCTCTGTTGTATCAGGTGAGTGACTACAGGGTCTTGATAGCCTCTGCTGTATCAGGTGAGTAACTACAGGGTCTTGATAGCCTCTGCTGTCTTTAAATATCAGGTGAGTGACTACAGGGTCTTGATAGCCTCTGCTGTCTTTAAATATCAGGTGAGTAACTACAGGGTCTTGATAGCCTCTGCTGTCTTTAAATATCAGGTGAGTGAGTAACTACAGGGTCTTGATAGCCTCTGCTGTCTTTAAATATCAGGTGATTAACTACAGGGTCTTGATAGCCTCTGCTGTCTTTAAATATCAGGTGAGTGAGTAACTACAGGGTCTTGATAGCCTCTGCTGTCTTTAAATATCAGGTGAGTGAGTAACTACAGGGTCTTGATAGCCTCTGTTGTATCAGGTGAGTGACTACATGGTTTTGATAGCCTCTGCTGTATCAGGTGAGTAACTACATGGTCTTGATAGCCTCTGCTGTCTTTAAATATCATGTGAGTGAGTAACTACAGGGTCTTGATAGCCTCTGTTGTATCGGGTGAGTGACTACAGGGTCTTGATAGCCTCTGCTGTATCAGGTGAGTAACTACAGGATCTTGATAGCCTCTGCTGTCTTTAAATATCAGGTGAGTGACTACAGGGTCTTGATAGCCTCTGCTGTCTTTAAATATCAGGTGAGTAACTACAGGGTCTTGATAGCCTCTGCTGTCTTTAAATATCAGGTGAGTGAGTAACTACAGGGTCTTGATAGCCTCTGTTGTATCAGGTGAGTGACTACAGGATCTTGATAGCCTCTGCTGTATCAGGTGAGTAACTACAGGGTCTTGATAGCCTCTGCTGTCTTTAAATATCAGGTGAGTGACTACAGGGTCTTGATAGCCTCTGCTGTCTTTAAATATCAGGTGAGTAACTACAGGGTCTTGATAGCCTCTGCTGTCTTTAAATATCAGGTGAGTGAGTAACTACAGGGTCTTGATAGCCTCTGCTGTCTTTAAATATCAGGTGAGTGAGTAACTACAGGGTCTTGATAGCCTCTGTTGTATCAGGTGAGTGACTACATGGTTTTGATAGCCTCTGCTGTATCAGGTGAGTAACTACATGGTCTTGATAGCCTCTGCTGTCTTTAAATATCATGTGAGTGAGTAACTACAGGGTCTTGATAGCCTCTGTTGTATCGGGTGAGTGACTACAGGGTCTTGATAGCCTCTGCTGTATCAGGTGAGTAACTACAGGGTCTTGATAGCCTCTGCTGTCTTTAAATATCAGGTGAGTGACTACAGGGTCTTGATAGCCTCTGCTGTCTTTAAATATCAGGTGAGTAACTACAGGGTCTTGATAGCCTCTGCTGTCTTTAAATATCAGGTGAGTGACTACAGGGTCTTGATAGCCTCTGCTGTCTTTAAATATCAGGTGAGTAACTACAGGGTCTTGATAGCCTCTGCTGTCTTTAAATATCAGGTGAGTGAGTAACTACAGGGTCTTGATAGCCTCTGTTGTATCAGGTGAGTGACTACAGGGTCTTGATAGCCTCTGCTGTATCAGGTGAGTAACTACAGGGTCTTGATAGCCTCTGCTGTCTTTAAATATCAGGTGAGTGACTACAGGGTCTTGATAGCCTCTGCTGTCTTTAAATATCAGGTGAGTAACTACAGGGTCTTGATAGCCTCTGCTGTCTTTAAATATCAGGTGAGTGAGTAACTACAGGGTCTTGATAGCCTCTGCTGTCTTTAAATATCAGGTGATTAACTACAGGGTCTTGATAGCCTCTGCTGTCTTTTTGAGTGAGTGACTACAGGGTCTTGATAGCCTCTGATGTTTTTTTGAGTGAGTGACTGCAGGATCTTGATAGCCTCTGCTGTCTTTTTGAGTTTACTTTTGTTGTCTTTGTGAAAAAAACTGCAAAATTTCTTGTTTAATTTGGTGAAAGTTACAAAAAACTGCAAAATTTCTTGTTTATCTTTGTGAAAGTTACCATTTGTATCAAACCTGGAGATATTTATATAAGATGTATGCTTAGCATTCAATAAATCTATAACTTTATAAAACAAGGTCTTTTTGCAGACTAAAGATTTCTTTTATTATTTTTGTCCATTTATGACTTCGTTAATTTTAATTTTCAGCTCCAAATAAATGCATGCTTGAGGGAGTTTTATGGAGTTTTGTAGTTTGTTTAAACTATTAATAGATGATGGGATTTTTTGTCCATCTGTTACTTTCCCATACTTTCCATAATTAATGTAAACCAAATGTGTCCTGTTCCAGTCAATGATTACACAGTTAAACTATAAAAGATTAATAAGCTTAGTTCAAATATAATTGACAATAATGTGTTGCCAAGTAATAAAAAATACATGAGAAAATTGAATAAGACAACAATGTTTGATGGTCTAAATAGCCATACACTAGTGTACCAGGACCTGTTTATTATACCTTACAAATTCATGTCTATCGGTTTATGGTGTTTAATGGCACTTTCAACAATATGTCAGTTATATCGTGGCAGTTAAATTATGACTTTATGCTGATTTTTTTTTTTTTTTTATTATTCTGAAATAAAAAAAATATTTAATGCAGAAAAGAAAAAGTAATTTTGACTTATGATACATATATTTAAAGACTAAAGATGCAGATGACCTTTGATCTTCAGGAGGAGTTTTTTAGATTATTGGTTCAAGAAAAGTCTTATCACTAATTTAAAAATTTTACATAAAAATTCCTCAACATAATCAAGTTGAAAGTTTTGATTGTCTATTTTCAAGGAAAAATGCAATAAAAGTACTGAGGTACTGTCTAGTCACAGACTTTCTTTACTTTGCTTGATATTTCAATGGGATAAATAATATATTCGATTTTCTTTCAATTTTCTTCATTTTCAAATATTTCAAATTAAAAACTGCAATATTTCTTTTTAAGTTTTCTATTATTATGTTATATACATCAGGTACATTGGATGCCATTATTACTCTTAAAGTAACAGGAGAGAAAGGAGAGAAAATTGTGTACCAATCAGGATAGTTTCCCAATAATAAATTTTGTTCTTTTCTACACCTGCACACTGTATTCAAATTTTTAAACTTTGATGTGCCATTTTATTTGAGTAGACCCTGATAAAACTTTAATTATTTTTCACCCTCATGTGGTAAGGGAGCATAAGGTACAAACTGAAAAATATTGCTTGTTTTATATGCTTCTTTTTGACAATTAAGAAGCTTTATTGGTAAGATAGACATTTTTCCTTGTTAACACAAAGTGATATTGTCAGTATTAACTGACCGACTCTAATACTGGAAAATATATGTCAGTGTGACGTCTATACTGATAAAAACAATAAAGTCAGTTTTGAAGGTCTCACCATACATTATCACTAGTATCGCAGCTTGTCCAATCAGACTTGTTGCGATACTAGTGGTAATGTCTGTCTCGGTATTCAAAACTGCCATTATTCTATATGTATTTCATGGTAATATTTGTCAAAAGTGTTAAATATCATAAATTGAAAGTTGATTTGGTTATTAGATATTGATGAAAATAACTGTTTATTGACTGCATTTTCTTTCTTTTTTTTATTTTCCCTCCAAATTTCTGCATATCAGCATAAATAATTAAATACATTTTCAGAGACCAGGGAAATTATATTTTTCTATTTTTGTATGGATCGTTAATTTATTTTATATTTGCATTGTAACTCCATCCTCATTAGAGTCTTATACAGAAATACAAGAACAAGGAATGCTATACCAGACCTGTGGTGTAGCTGGTGATCCCTACCATTCATATAAACATGATAATCATTGTTCCTTGTAAGGTCAAAATTATTATAAAAAAAAACAAAAAAACAAAGCAGGATTCAAACTCACAATTATAGTGGTGATAGGCACTGATTACAAAGGTAAATGTAAATCTTACTACCATGTGATCATGACCACAACAGCCTCTATTCAAGATAACTTAAACTGTAAAGAAATTTCCCTTCTTGTACCTCTAAACCTCACCAGGAATAGTATTGTCAATTAGTAGAGAAATCTATCATCTGTATATGGATAATTATGACTCTAGATAAAGTTTTAGTGAGTTCTTGAAGTAATTTATTTCTAATCAAATGATAACATACTTATTGTTTAGCTACTTTTTCATACCTAATATAAAAAATAAATCACAAGTAACCAAACGAATTAGTAATTCACGAATTTGAATTAGCACATGAGTGAATGGCCGTCATTGTTCGATTACATGCGATTTTTTTTTAATATTCAGATTGCAAGAGTAGCTATACTATTTATTACATAGATTTTACACCTTTTGTTTAAGGTAATAAGACTCTTTAAGAAAGGAACTTGCTTTTCATTGTCAGACACTCAATGATATTTTCGATTGTGATGAAGTTGATGTGTTTTTATTTCACTGGGTCAAATAACGGTTTTTATTTTACTTGAAAATCTCAGTAATTCACCAGCTTCTATGCAATAATAAAGAACAATGTCAATGGTTGATTGTCAACTTATATAATATTGGAAGAAATGAAAATAGGACCAGTCAGTTATCAGATAATGTCTGCCTAAAAACATCGCCTCCACAAACCAATGTATGTTCAATTAAGTAGTTTCTATCCAGTCACACTGCTTTATTTTATATATTTATTCTTTTGTTAGAAATTCATTACCACATTATATTTTTTTTTTGTTGGAAAACAACATTTTTGTCAATCACATGTCTTGTAAGTTAAGAGGTATTTCCGATTGAAAATAATTGTCGTTCTAAGAAAATTGCACAGTTATGTTTATTTAATGAAGAAAATGGTCGTGGAACACAATTGTTGTTTATTGAAGATTGATTTTACAAAGAGAAATATAAAACAATAAAAGTATCAACTGGTAAAGAGAACAGCCATATAAAATAGTTTTATTATAAGACAATAAAAGTATCAACTGGTAAAGAGAACAGCCATATAAAATAGTTTTATTATAAGACAATAAAAGTATCAACTGGTAAAGAGAACAACTATAGTTTTATTATAAGACAATACCACTGTATGTTGATCTTATCTAAGCTTGTTTTTATCTAGACAAAGAAACAAAACACTTGTGATTAGATCATTACTGTGGCTAACATGTACAAGTACAAACTAAAAATAATTTAGTATTTCAGCTCTGTGCTATGTGTAGGCTTTACATCAAGTATTGTTCACTTGTTTATTTGTCTTCAAATGGTTCTTTTATTATGACAAATATCCATTTTATGAAAACATGACACATATTTGAAGACTGCAAAATATTCTAAATGGAAGATAGAACTGTAACCTAATTTTCAAATTTCATTATATGATTTGCTTGATAAGAGGGTTAATGCTAACAAATAAGATACTGAACCAATGGTTCCTAGTTGTTACACTGAAGACATTACAATCATCCTATTCTCATTGATGACTTATCACTGGGATACTGAACCAATGGTTCCTAGTTGTTACACTGAAGACATTACAATCATCTCATTCTCATTGATGACTTATCACTGGGATACTGAACCAATGGTTCCTAGTTGTTACACTGAAGATATTACAATCATCTCATTATCATTGATGACTTATCACTGGGCTTCATGTTGCTCAATCTATAGTTTTCTATGCTGAAGATATTACAATCATCCCATTCTCATTGATGACTTATCACTGGGCTTCATGTTGCTCAATCTATAGTTTTCTATGCTGAAGACATTACAATCATCTCATTCTCATTCATGACTTATCATGGCTTCATGTTGCTCAATCTATAGTTTTCTATGCTGAAGACATTACAATCATCCTATTATCATTGATGACTTATCACTGGGCTTCATGTTGCTCAATCTATAGTTTTCTACATAGTGTTGTGTACATCATTGTTTGTTCTTTTGGCCATGGTATTGTATATCCTTCTTTTGAATTATGGCTTCTGGTTACCCCTTTGGTATCTTCTGGTTACCCCTTTGTTATCTTCTGGTTACCCCTTTGGTATCTTCTGGTTACCCTTTGGTATCTTCTGGTTACCCCTTTGGTATCTTCTGGTTACCCCTTTGGTATCTTCTGGTTACCCCTTTGGTATCTTCTGGTTACCCCTTTGGTATCTTCTGGTTACCCCTTTGGTATCTTCTGGTTACCCCTTTGGTATCTTCTGGTTACCTCTTTGGTATCTTCTGGTTACCCCTTTGGTATCTTCTGGTTACCCCTTTGGAACGAACATTTAGAAAATATGATAACAAATATAACCAAACATTTAGGTATATTACGGAAATTAAAATTCAGTCTAAATAGATCCAACTTAGAAAAAATGTATTTAGTCTACATTCGCCCCCTTTTTGAATACGCTTGTGAAGTCTGGGATAATTGTGGAATTGGCTATTCAGACAAATTAGAAAAACTTCAATTAGACGCTGCCAGAATTGTAACAGGTTTACCCATTTTTACAAAATCGGAGTATTTATTATGCTGAGACAGGTTGGGAAACACTATCAGAGCGGAGATACCGCAGAAAACTCCAATTCTTTTTTAATATAAAATGTGGAATGGCACCTGAATACTTGCGTCATCTAGTTCCCCCAACTATTCAGAGTACTACTATATACCCTTTGTGAAATGGTGATAATTTAATAGTTCCTTTCTGTAGACTCTCTATAACCAATTCGTCATTTATTCCTTCCACAGTTAAAGAATGGAATAAACTTGACATTGCAATCAGAAAATTAGATTCATTATCCAAATTCAAAAACGCTATTCGTATTAACAGCCAATCAAATAAGATCTCAGTTCCCAAACTTTATTACTATGGCCCTAGAAAATTAAACGTGATCCTAACACAAATTAGATGTACAGCTTCTTTCCTCAACCATGATCTACATAAGGTTCATATTTTATCTAGCCCAGCGTGTAGCTGCGGTGCCCCCCAAGAAGATGCGAACCACTTCTTTTTTGTTTGTACCAAATATTCTGAAATAAGAAATGAACTGTTTCTCAGCATAAGCGATTTGTCTCAATCGATCAATACTTCACTTCTCACTTCAGGAAGTGAAACCTTAAGCTATGCAGATAATTGCTTTATTTTTTATTCAGTTTTCCGATTCATAAAAAGGTCTAAACGATTTCTAATCGTTTAATGTACTAACCAAACATCATCCGGCATCCATACACACACACATACTTTTTCTTCATTTCTTTTTACTCGTTTACTATTTTCAGCTATATTATATGATAAAATTGTATTTTTCTTGTTTTCTTGTGCATTCTCAATATAATGTAATAATGATTGTATATATAGGAGAAGACTCCATAAGTTGGTAAAACTTGTGTCTGATCCTATTTGTATCATTGATCAAATAAAATAATCATAAACTAAACCCCTTTGGTATCTTCTGGTTACCCCTTTGGTATCTTCTGGTTACCCCTTTGGTATCTTCTGGTTACCTCTTTGGTATCTTCTGGTTACCCCTTTGGTATCTTCTGGTTACCCCTTTGGTATCTTCAAACTTTTCATAAGCCAATACACCTCCATGGTAAAATGGTTATTCTGCTTGCATGCAGTGGAGAATATTTAATGGTGTTAGACCTGATAGTGACATTACCCAAGACTATTAAATTAATAGTTGTCTTTTATAGTTTACAGGGACCGACGTGGTCACATGATCGTATGGTTGATGTATTTACAACTACTTCTGCAATCAGTCCCTAATACCACTAAAGTTGTCAGTTTGAATCCTGCTGATGGTAAGGTGTACTCTAACATTATGTGATCAAGTTTGTCAGTGACTGGCGGCTGATCGGTGATTTACTCCAGGTACTGTGGTTTCCTCAACCAATAAAACTGACCACCACGATATAGCTGAAATATTGTTGAAAGTGGCACTAAACACCACAACCCTAATTCTAAACCTTTAGTTTACAGCAAAACTTCAAAACTGAAGATTTACTGATTCTCATCCAAATATGTCAAGGATTTATTTTTTTTGGAAGTTAAAATATTGTTTTACTATGATAGACAAACAAATTACTCCTTTATCATCAGACCATCACTTGATTTTCATGCTTCATTTACTTTGTTTCTTTTCCATCATGTTTCATTTAGATATATCAATAATACTTTGCAGGAAGAACATGGTTCAATTAATCATTTAGAAAATGATCAAATATTCTCAGATAAAAACCTTTCTATTTTCAGACCATTTTCTACTACTTTGATTCTAAAATAATATGGTTTTACATGTTTTATATGAGTTATTTCCCTTTAATGCAGGCAAAATGGTCCCCTTTCATGCAAAGTACAATGAAAATAACATATTTCCCCCCATAATCTGTCAAAATTTTAATGTTGTGAACACTTGTGAATTTTATACTTGATGTAAAATTATCATCTGTTTTTTTACAATGGTCAAATATCTATAAATTATATGAGAAAATTATACTTAAATTATTTGTCCTTTCCATTGCTATTACTAGACCAGTACTATTTTACCCACCGTAAGGGAAATAACTCCTATGAAAACGTATAAAAACGTATAATAGTAGAATCAAATCAGGAATGTTCAAAAAGTCTATCACAGTCCTCGAAATGAACATTTTAATTTACTGGTCCAAATCAAATTCTTGAATTTATTTTTATATACAGTAGTTCTAAATAAACACTGAAAAATTTACTAATCCGAACAAAGTTTTACTGGTCTTGGGCCAGAGGACCTGTGTTCATCATGAGGACTGCTATCAGCATGTGTTTGTGAGTTGTTCTGGTCACATTGGTACACGCATTTATTTTGGTAAATTACCTATTAGAACTCAATACAAAATGTATGATAAATTCATTTTATTCACTGAAATTTTGAAATGTGTTGCAGTAAAAATGTTTACTTGAAAATGCAAAAACAGTTATATGTTTTCATTGAATTGAACTGATATTTGACAAAGTAATTGCATTATACATGTTTCCTATTGGAGTTATGAGATCATAAAAAGTAACATTTCAAAGATCGAAAAATTATTTTAAAATAGAATAGACCATTTTGGAGCTGTCAATTGGAAAATCATTGATAGTTATGATTTTTATTGGTTGTACATGGTTTTAAAATGTGCTATAAATAGTAAAAACCAATCATGTGTATAGCCATTTATTCTCTGGTGCAAACTCATCAGCTTTACAAGATACAATTGTTGTTTTCAGGGATGATACAACTCAGATTAAACTCAACTTAAATACTATTAAGTGCATTACTACTGCAGCATTATCATTAACACTACAGACAGCCTCAGGATTGTCAATTCTCTATTCAAATCTCAGTGGTTTATTTTGATTGGATTATCTTGTCACATGTCCCAAGGGTAATAATCTGGATCTTGAGGGTGTTTGTTGGGACAGTTAATCATAGGGTATAGGTAAAATTCTAATTAGATTTTCACACTAAATTACCTAAGTCTGGGTAAAAACTTTAATTAAATTATTGATGTTTCAGGACTTTGTCTGGTTTGTCATGTCACAGAGTGAGATTGATGTAACCAAATGATGATACTATAGAAAAGGTAAGAGGAAAATGTATTTGATCCTTAATTTTTGACTATTTTGGAATTTTCATAACATTTTTTTTAATCTGAGCATAATTTTTAATTTGCTGTTTGCGATTTCCTCATTTTTTTTCAATTTACATTTTGTATGAGAATGATTTTTTTGTTTCAATCTTTGAATTTGAAAATCAAACATTTATATATGATTTTCTTCTTTTTATTTATTATTTTTTTGGGGTTCAGAAAAATCTCTGTATTGAATCCAATCTTTTGCACGTAATAATACTATTGTTTTCGTTTAAGTTTTTCAAAATTTTTTACGATTCAATTGTTTTTTACAATTTTGTATAGTAATGATTATTGTTTTATATACATGTATATGTCACTTCTTGTGGCTGATGATTGAATGAGCTTTACTTCAAGAATTTTGATTCAGAATATGTATGTATTGAAATAGTTACCTTACAAGAATTAAAGTGTACAATGAAGGTCTGCAAGTCTCCATTCCCCATGTATGTTTTAACTTTTTTATGTAAAGGAAATGAAAATTGCAGATTATTTGTCGATTTAAAATTATTATTATTATTATTTGTCGATATAACAATAACCTGTATTTTATAAAAAATATAATTAAAAGAACATCATTATATATAAGAATATCCTGCTGAAATTCATTCATAAAAAAACTCAGAAGATTGATTCTCGTGTTTACGAAAAACATCATTCCTAAATGAAAGAAAGTATTCTCTGTCTAAAGACGTAGTTATATTCTTCAGTCTTGATTAAAAAAGAAATTCCCATCCCCAGAGTTACAGTACAGTGTCAAAAGGTCATATTCATTTCTTTATTGTAAAGACATTAGACAAGAAAAAGCATTACAGTTTGCTATTAAAAGGTCCATAATGATTTGTATATTAACTCTTGTCTATTTATTGGAATTCGTTATTGTTCCTCGTTTTGTAGTTAACGACTAATCAACCGTGGTAATAGAAATTTATTTCCAAGTAAAGTTATTATATGTTTCGGTGCAACAAATCATCGGTATTAATGAAGAAAATTGCAAGGAACGAGAATTACATACCCTCGGGTAAAACATTTATATTGTTGTTGTTAATTGATGGTGGGATAGTGTCAGAATGGCCCAGCAATGGATTCTGTCCTGTAAATAACAGTTCTTATAGCAATCATATAATTGATGGCAGGATTTTGTCAGAATGGGGCAGCAATAGATTATGTCTGGACAAATAATGGTTTCCTTGGCAGTAAGATAATTGTATTTTATTACAGACTCCATTATAGTCAAGTATGACACATGCCTCATGAGTTACATATCATGTTATTGTAGTTTTGATGGCTTTTGGAGGAAAAATTATATCCCACTTAAAAATCCATCATGTACATGGATGTCTTTTCATTGTCCATTTCCTTTGGATATTTTGTTGGACATATGTCATTAATTTTGAAGCAACTTCCAAATATCGTCCTTTTTCCGTTCATTGCTTATCACAGAATATGACTTATCACTGGAATTTTAACATGTATAACATGATGGGTGCCACTAGTAGAGCAGGAACTGCTCACCTTCCACAGCATCTGAGTTTACCTTCAGTTTTTAGTGAGATTTGTGCTGCTCAGTTTTTAATTTTTTAGTTTTCTACATAGTGTTTGGCTTGTCCTTTTATCCTTTTTCTCTTGGCTTTTGTATTATCTGTCCTTCCAAGTACGGCTTCTGATTTCCCCTTTTGGTAAGTTCAAAGCATGCATGCTAAACAATCATAAAATATGGTCATCTCAGATTTTTGGAGTTATGGAAATTTATCTTGAACTTTATGAAAATGCAATTTATAAGAGGGTACAGATTTCTGTCAAAACATTTAGATTGGAGCTGATATTCAAAGGTTCTTGGACTTGTCATTTTGAAGTTGCAACACAAAATAGTATTGATTGGTTGATTGATTTGATGGTGCTTTAATATGCCTAAGTGGGGTGACATGTCTACCCATGGACTGTTGTTCCAGTGAGCTAGCACTATGCAAATACAACTCAGAATGTTGATCTAGTACATCATCATTAAAGTAACTTGATATAGCAGAAAATTTGCACACTTGACATTATACAACAAATACTCACTCACTCAAAGAGCTCTCTATTACATATCAAATACTTGAAATTAAAAAAATGTAACGCATTTAATGATTTCATGCTAGAATTAGGGAATTGCAAGCTGTTTGACCTAATTTTGCCCAATAAAGTTGTCGTAACACTATTGAAACATGTGTCAAGTGACAAATGCATGATAAAATTAGGTTATAATTACCCTATAATGATTTAGTATTGTTTATAAAAGCACAATGCAATATAAAATTACTAAGAATACTGAGGGTGTTGTCAGATACTTGTCTATTAGTCTACCATACACAGCAATAACATCTATGGAATAGGTATCAGTACATATGGTGACATTGGTGAACATCCAAATGCACAGTGACATTTTGTTTTGAACCGGTAATGGTGTTAGCTGTGACTGGAGGTCATAATGATCATATGGTAGATGGATTTTCAACTACCTGTGCAATCAGTGCTTATCACCACTAAAGTTATGAGTTTGAATCCTGCCCATTGCGAGGTCATAGTACTCAATGCAACTTTATGTGATAAATTTTGTCAGTGACTTAGGGCAGGTCTGAGGGTACTCTGGTTGCCTCTACCAATAAAACTTACCGCCATGATATAATTGAAATATTGTTAAATGCCGTAGCTCTATTCTTAACCCCTACAATGTTGACTAGACTTGTAATGGAACAGGCTTCTCAATTTGAAGTTAAAAAAAACCATATGTTATGGTAAATTAGGAATATGTTGTCAATCAGAATAATCTTGTAAGTTTAAGAAATTATTCATGGAAGCCCTAGTATGCACAAACAGTCCTGTATGAATGCATGAAATTACTTAGGAATGATGTCCATAGTTTGTCCACAATAGGCATGTGCGAAGTAAAGTATATCAGGAATTTTATCACAGCATTGTGTGTATAGCAAATAAAAAATGAGGTCATATTAGAATTCTGATTATATTATAGATAGGTTTTTAATATACCAAAAAAGAGTTTTCAAAAGTTGTCTCTTAGTGTTTGTAATTAATGGGTTAATTTATATTAATAAATAGGTTACAATGTAATTTGTTGATGAGTTTTCGTGAGTGATGAGCAACATATCACACTTGACCAGTGTTTCTTTTTGTAAAACTCCTCTTTGTTAATAATATCATTAGGTGACATGCAGTGTATAAAATTAGACAATGATAGATGTGCTATTAGTTCTCCTATTGTCATGTGGATTATAATCATTTCATTTACCAGTAGCAGATTGATTAAGGAAAGGGATTCATTTAATCCATGACCGATTCTCTACCATTACAACTGACAACAAAGCTATACAAACGGTAGTCATATTGACACTGCCCCCTTTAATACAAATTATTTACTTTTATCAAACTTGTTACAGAATTTATTTGTGGATTAATTTGCATAATTGATTGACAGGTCTGGATCAACCTTCTCTCACAGTTCAATGATTAAGGAAGAAATCTGCAAATTGTGTTTTTAATGGAAACATTAATTTTCTCTCAATCAATAGCGAGGCATGAAAATACTATGTTTCCATGTTTTACAAAGCATTAGGCATTAATTAGAGAAGGGTAAAAGATTTCCTCTATCATCAATCTATTTCAGCCAGAGAGGTTTTAATTCTGATTAATAGAAAAGGATAATCAAGTTAAAAATCTATGTTTATTTTCCTTATTGTGAATGTTATATTTACCCCTGGGTCTTAGTGAGGTTTGTGTTACTCGATCTTTATTTTTATGTGTATGTTTTTTAGATCATTGTTTGTCCTTTTGTACTTTTTCTTTTGGCCATTGTGTTGTCTGTTCTTCTTCGATGTACAGATTTTGATTACCCCTTTTGTATCTTCAAGCTCTTCTTATAAAGGATTAAGTGCCAATTATAATTTGTAAACTTTAAAAGTTATTCTGATCTTCAATCATTTTTTAAAATAAAATTGATCATTTTCTTAGATGTATATTTTTGTTTGATCATTAATTTGAATAGCTTCCTTTGATCTTACTGAGTGATATTGTCAGTACCAATGAACAGACTGTGAAACTCTAAATTATCAGTCAGTGTGACATCAAATGCATTATGATATTACTGATAAAAACAATAAGGTCAGTTTGAAATGTCGCAACATGCGATGTGTACTCTATACAGCATTATGTGATAAAGTTTGTCAGTGATTTGCGACAGGTCAGTGGTTTTCTCCATGTACTCCGATTTCCTCCACCAATAAAACTGACCGCCACGATATAGCTGAAATATTGTTGAAAGTGGCTTTAAAATCCAAACCAAACCAAACCATCTCAACATACAATATCTCTATTCATTTATATTTGTTTCACTCAAAAATTTTTTTTTTTAGATTATTTTAGCTTAAAACTCAAATAATATATTTTATCTGGGAAGAAATAGTCATGTTCACATAGTGTACATGCGAATAAATTCTAAATAAAACAAAAATGATAAACATGTCTGAAGCATTAGCTGTAATACAATAAAGGGAGATAATTCAATATAACAAGACAACCAAGAAGATAATTGTCATTCTTCTACACAGAATTCAAAAAAATCTTGTAAATTTAAAGAACAAGAGAAAATGGTTTGTTGACAATTGAATAAAACATTTTGTAACACATACTTGCCTAGACTTTTATAAGTTTGTGACAATCAAATTAAAGTTAGGTAAAGTAATAGCTGAACTAATCAGATTGTAGGCTATAATTAGATCAGTTTCATCAGCTTTTTTGTCTAAGTCTGTTTGACTGGTTTAAATCTGGTTTCTATCTGTTTTATTGACCTGTCTTTTGTTAAAGAGAATTCAACACATGTATCACTCCTTATAATAATAACAAACACTTATCATTAGAATGGGTACTTTTTGTGAATAAATGTCACTATGATGTTCTTTAGCTTTAATTGATACCACATTGTAGCAAGACATTTGTCCCATGTGTTCATTTGCATCATATTAGGAGAAAAGGGAGGGGTTATTGTCCAGTATTTTCTATATATTTTTTTTCAATTTTACTTTCAAAGTGGCAACCATAGTAGGGACAGTCTTGTTCATTCTCTGAACGAGGGGAAACTACAATATATATAATTCATTTTTTTTAACAGAAGGAAATGCCAAAGCATTTCATTAGTACATTGGTAATTTCAAATCTACCTTTCAAATTAGCAGCCAAATTACACACTTGATTCTTGACTGTTAAATGTAGAATTATGAATTAATGGTTTATGAGTGGTTAACCCTACAATATTTTAGTTATATCATGACAGTTAGTTTATAAAAACCACTGACCTGCTACAAGTTATTTACAATTGTGGCATCTTATTTTGGAAGGATTATCTTTGGTGACATGCCATGATATAGCTGAAATATTGCTGAAGTTGGCATTAAACACCAATCAATCAATCAATCTTTGCTGACATTTGATTATCTTTTATCTGTCTCTTCATTTAGCAATATTCAGGGGACATAATCAGCAGTCTACATAGAATAGAGTTATTGTTGTTTAAGGTCAAATGAATAATATTTCATCTATATCATGGTGAAAACAAGTTACAACATCTCCTCGGAACCAAATGGAACCAAACTTATATTTGTATACATTTGTGTAACAGTATGTGGTCTTTTTGAATGGAAATGAATCTGTGCAGGTTTTTTTTATTGTTTATACATGCAGTGCTATTAAGAGATCCATTTATCAAGAGGGAAGGTTTGAAATCTCATTTTACCGGTTTAACCATGCCACATTTTTGTGCCTGTAGCAAGCTAGGACCTAGATTTCCAATGTTATATGTTGTGGTGTTTTTAATGTTTAATGAGTTAAGGAGAGAGGTGATTGCTGTTGATGGAATCATCATCATTGTTAAAACTTTCTGTTCATAATTGGATTATAAGTAGAGTGTCATTTGTAAAAGATACCCATCATTTTCATCGTTTTTCAAATGGCTAGAAATTTCCTGTTTCATAATTAGCAAAATGCATTTGTTTGGTTTCAAAATTTATATTTTATAATTATTTCTAATAAATTGGTTGTATATCATCAAAATAAATAGATGTATCACTCCTACAACAGATATTTCCTCAACTCCTACATGTATTTTTACTATGATAGATTGTAGCTGATTATCTCTATCTATTATTTTAATATGCCTTAACTGTCCAAATACATGTACCAATATTACAAATGGGGATACCAGCTCAATAGAAATAACACCCACTGCATTAGATGATGATAAAAAAAAACCTTTAGTAGCTTTTAGTACCACAATCATCTGATCTTTTGCATAATTAAACATCATCATGACCACAAAAGGTCATTAGGTCAAGCTATAGTTGATTCAGAAATATTGTAATACTGGTATACTTGTTCAAGGCCATCATTACCAAAACAATGGATTGAGCTTCCAGATCCAAAATTATGAAAAGAAAATTTAAACAGTTATAGTCAACAATTCCACCAATATAAACAAAACCTAAGCAATCACCTCTCATCTTAATTCACTGTACACAAAAAAGATCATGACATATGACATTAGAAATCCAGGTCCAAAAGTGTATTTTCTTCATGACACAGCCATAAAAGCCATAAACAAATTATTGATAAAAAATTTCCATGGGATAAATTAAGCAGGTAGATTGATAAATAAACAACAAATCAACAACAGTGTTTTATGGTTTACCTTTGAGCTTGAACTATCTAAAATTCAGTATTTTCCAACTTAGAAATGTAATATTGTCACTTGTGTGAAAAAAATTAATCTGTTCCTTGCCCTCCAGCAGTGAACCAGGTCACCATAGCTGACATATTGTCTGTTGCATGTGATGTTAATATCTTTTCACTATAACCTCGTTCACGTTGTACATGTATGTTAACTCTCAGTCACGATAAGAAAATAAACTTATTGATTAAACGTTTAATTAATCAATACCTTATTTTACTTAACCTAATTGATTTAATTTATTAATGAAGGGAAAAAATATATTTATTGAATAGTTGTAGGCAAAGTGTGCAAGAATTTAAACAGAACTTCATCAAGATTAGATATTCAGTATTTATTAAATTACAGGGATATTATTTGTTTATCATAAACAAGATGTTGCACGCTACGTCGTGTTAAGAATACCCCCACTCGTTCATTTGTGTCAAATTTGTATATATCTCAACACTCATTACCAGAAACATGAAAAATTTGCACTGTAAACAGGAAGTAGATGTGTGGTAAACCTGGAAAGGGGAGACACGGTACAAGTCACCATGCCAAAGCCATATATCAAATATCAAATCATTTCTTCCAGTAGAAGCTGAGATATCTGTAACGAAAGTTTTCATTACAGCAAAAATGAAAAATTCTAACTATGAGGTAAACAGGAAGTAGATGTGCGGTAAACCTGGAAAGGGGAGACACGGTACAAGTCACCATGCAAAAGCCATATATCAAATATCAAATCATTTCTTCCAGTAGAAACTGAGATATCTGTTACAAAAGTTTTTATTACGGCAAACATGAAAAATTCTAAGTCGCACTATAAACAGGAAGTAGATGTGCAGTAAACCTGGAAAGGAGAGACACGGTACAAGTCACCATGCCAAAGCCACATATCAAATATAAAATCATTTCTTCCAGTAGAAGCTGAGATATCTGTTACGAACGTTTTCATTACGGCAAGCATGAAAAATTCTAAGTCGTGCGGTAAGTCTGGAAAGGGGAGACACAGTACAAGTCACTATGCCAAAGCCATGTATCAAAAATAAAATCATTTCTTCCAGTAGCAGCTGAGACATCTTTAATGAAAGTGTGAACGGACGGACGGACGGACGGACAAGGTGATTGCAATATAGCCCCCTCTCTACGAGTGGGGGTATAATAAAGATTTTAGTTACATTTAAGAAGATTGTAAAAATTAGAGTGATAAAGATATAATATGTTTACTATTCCGTTGGATTTTTTGTGGGTAGTATCTAGTTTATTTCCTTTGTAGAACCATGCTGGAAGGTTTATTAAGTAACAATGTTTATTTCCTTTGTAGAAAATGCAGTGCTGGAAGGGTTAAAAAGTAACAAAGTCAATAATTCTTATAAGATCATTTTAATTATTTAACTTTAATCTGTTTTATCATTTATACTTTCCGCTATCCATGGAATTCATTTAACAATTATAGCAGACCTGCTGTTAGGTTACCCATGTTTCAATTGGTATTGTGTTAGGAGTTTAAAAAACTGCAATTGGAACTGATCTATTGAAGGAATACAATTGCCTTTGTTTACGGGTGAATCCTATTGTTGGACATTTAAACTTCTTATTGTATGACTGGAAGAGAGAAGTCAATCACCCATTGATTAAAACTCCCTAGTAAAAAATTCAACTCATCTTATATATGTATAGGATACAGTACTATTGAAACAAAAGAAGCGAACCGTATTGGATATATCGGGTTTCTTTTTCCACATTCGTACTCAGGTGATGGCCTTGGTGCATTTTTCCGCATGAGTACTCAGGTGAAGGCCGAGGTGCATAGCACCAAGGCCATCACCTGAGTACGAATGCGGAAAAAGAAACCCGTTATATCAAATACGGCCAAATTCTTTTGTTTCAATAATAATGTATCTTAACTTGTACAATAATAGTGTATTTGAAAAAATATATGGTATGGGATATATTTTTACACTTTTAATGTTTAGAAAGCCAAATAAGACAACAATTAACAAAAATAAAACGACACATTTTTATCGGTCAACATCCTTTCGATTCTCGTTTATATTTAGATATTTCAAGGTCTTTCAAGTGTCCCAAATCTTCACCTGTGGTCTGTCTGATTTGTTGTTACTTGCGGTCGGTTCGTTAGTTGTTTTTGTATTGCGAGAATAAATTTTTAATGTTCACATACTCGTCAGTTTTGAACATAAATTATGCCAGATCTGAGATACTTGCTTTTTTAAACAAATTGTTGATATTTTTTTTACAAAGCTTACTATCAAGAGTCAAATATACTAATTATAGTAGTGTGGTCACCGTAGCCGAGTGGTTAGATGGAAGTTTTGAAAGTCAAAATAGACTTTGAAAAGCCCAGCAGTGGTTCGAGACACGAAAGTCCAAAACTTTAGTAAAGCGCATTTTTAAGCCTAAAATAGTAAAGGGTTAAAGTTCATATATTCAAGAACAAAAGAATAAACACAAGATTCTTAAAAATAATCCACTGTTCGAACAATAGTGTGATAATAGTCAGAGAGATGCTTTACGTAAACGATATCAACCTTGTCCCAAAAATGGGTCAAATTATTAAAGTACAGCGGCCTGTATCATTGGCCCCTATTAATAGCCTGTATCATCTTCTTCTATTAGCAGCCTGTATGTGATATTAGAGGCGCATTTACAATAGCTTTGCTGGAGGTATTATTGTACAAGTATAGATGTATATGTACATGACCTATAGAAAGAAATACTGTCATTACCGTTGCATAAAGTGCATTGGTGCATAATGTGCACCCCCTCTAGGGCAAGCAACTGGTAAACTTTATCACTTGTGGCTGCGAGTCAAGTGCACCTTTTTTTGTAATTTACAAAGCCGGGCGTGAACCCATGCCGTATTGGTGATAGCTTGTATGAGTTGTTAGGTAATCCAACTATCTAACTCATTGAGTAACCCAGGCCCTAATTAAATTTGATGTTATTTGCATACTGCTTTTTGGATAAATTGGTACATAATATGCATAATACTCAATCCCACTTTGTCATTTGATAAACATTTATATGAAGACAGCAAATTTTATCATTTGAGAAAAACATGTTTGATACTTGGAATGCTTATTGAAAATAAATACAATGAATAATGAAAAGTACAAAAAGTGTGAAGATACCAAAGGGGTAATCAGAAACTGTAAATTGTAGAAGGACAGACAACACAATGGCCAAAAGTGTGAAGATACCAAAGGGGTAATCAGAGACTGTAAATTGTAGAAGGACAGACAATACAATGGCCAAAAGTGTGAAGATACCAAAGGGGTAATCAGAAACTGTAAATTGTAGAAGGACAGACAACATAATGGCCAAAAGTGTGAAGATACCAAAGGGGTAATCAGAAACTGTAAATTGTAGAAGGACAGACAATACAATGGCCAAAAGTGTAAAGATACCAAAGGGGTAATCAGAAACTGTAAATTGTAGAAGGACAGACAATACAATGTCCAAAAGTGTGAAGATACCAAAGGGGTAATCAGAAACTGTAAATTGTAGAAGGACAGACAACACAATGGCCAAAAGTGTGAAGATACCAAAGGGGTAATCAGAAACTGTAAATTGTAGAAGGACAGACAACACAATGGCCAAAAGTGTGAAGATACCAAAGGGGTAATCAGAAACTGTAAATTGTAGAAGGACAGACAACACAATGGCCAAAAGTGTGAAGATACCAAAGGGGTAATCAGAAACTGTAAATTGTAGAAGGACAGACAATACAATGGCCAAAAGTGTAAAGATACCAAAGGGGTAATCAGAAACTGTAAATTGAAGAAAGATACACAACACAATGGCCAAAAGTGTGAAGATACCAAAGGGGTAATCAGAAACTGTAAATTGTAGAAGGACAGACAATACAATGGCCAAAAGTGTGAAGATACCAAAGGGGTAATCAGAAACTGTAAATTGTAGAAGGACAGACAACACGATGGCCAAAAGTGTGAAGATACCAAAGGGGTAATCAGAAACTGTAAATTGTAGAAGGACAGACAATACAATGGCCAAAAGTGTAAAGATACCAAAGGGGTAATCAGAAACTGTAAATTGAAGAAAGATACACAACACAATGGCCAAAAGTGTGAAGATACCAAAGGGGTAATCAGAAACTGTAAATTGTAGAAGGACAGACAATACAATGGCCAAAAGTGTGAAGATACCAAAGGGGTAATCAGAAACTGTAAATTGTAGAAGGACAGACAACACGATGGCCAAAAGTGTGAAGATACCAAAGGGGTAATCAGAAACTGTAAATTGTAGAAGGACAGACAACACAATGTCCAAAAGTGTGAAGATACCAAAGGGGTAATCAGAAACTGTAAATTGTAGAAGGACAGACAATACAATGGCCAAAAGTGTGAAGATACCAAAGGGGTAATCAGAAACTGTAAATTGTAGAAGGACAGACAACACAATGTCCAAAAGTGTGAAGATACCAAAGGGGTAATCAGAAACTGTAAATTGTAGAAGGACAGACAATACAATGGCCAAAAGTGTGAAGATACCAAAGGGGTAATCAGAAACTGTAAATTGTAGAAGGACAGACAACACAATGGCCAAAAGTGTGAAGATACCAAAGGGGTAATCAGAAACTGTAAATTGTAGAAGGACAGACAACACAATGTCCAAAAGTGTGAAGATACCAAAGGGGTAATCAGAAACTGTAAATTGTAGAAGGACAGACAATACAATGGCCAAAAGTGTGGCGATACCAAAGGGGTAATCAGAAACTGTAAATTGTAGAAGGACAGACAACACAATGGCCAAAAGTGTGAAGATACCAAAGGGGTAATCAGAAACTGTAAATTGTAGAAGGACAGACAACACAATGTCCAAAAGTGTGAAGATACCAAAGGGGTAATCAGAAACTGTAAATTGTAGAAGGACAGACAATACAATGGCCAAAAGTGTGAAGATACCAAAGGGGTAATCAGAAACTGTAAATTGTAGAAGGACAGACAATACAATGGCCAAAAGTGTGAAGATACCAAAGGGGTAATCAGAAACTGTAAATTGTAGAAGGACAGACAATACAATGGCCAAAAGTGTGAAGATACCAAAGGGGTAATCAGAAACTGTAAATTGTAGAAGGACAGACAACACAATGTCCAAAAGTGTGAAGATACCAAAGGGGTAATCAGAAACTGTAAATTGTAGAAGGACAGACAATACAATGTCCAAAAGTGTGAAGATACCAAAGGGGTAATCAGAAACTGTAAATTGTAGAAGGACAGACAATACAATGGCCAAAAGTGTGAAGATACCAAAGGGGTAATCAGAAACTGTAAATTGTAGAAGGACAGACAACACAATGTCCAAAAGTGTGAAGATACCAAAGGGGTAATCAGAAACTGTAAATTGTAGAAGGACAGACAATACAATGGCCAAAAGTGTGAAGATACCAAAGGGGTAATCAGAAACTGTAAATTGTAGAAGGACAGACAATACAATGGCCAAAAGTGTAAAGATACCAAAGGGATAATCAGAAACTGTAAATTGTAGAAGGACAGACAATACAATGGCCAAAAGTGTGACGATACCAAAGGGGTAATCAGAAACTGTAAATTGTAGAAGGACAGACAACACAATGGCCAAAAGTGTGAAGATACCAAAGGGGTAATCAGAAACTGTAAATTGTAGAAGGACAGACAATACAATGGCCAAAAGTGTGAAGATACCAAAGGGGTAATCAGAAACTGTAAATTGTAGAAGGACAGACAACACAATGTCCAAAAGTGTGAAGATACCAAAGGGGTAATCAGAAACTGTAAATTGTAGAAGGACAGACAATACAATGGCCAAAAGTGTGAAGATACCAAAGGGGTAATCAGAAACTGTAAATTGTAGAAGGACAGACAATACAATGGCCAAAAGTGTGAAGATACCAAAGGGGTAATCAGAGACTGTAAATTGAAGAAGGATACACAATACAATGGCCAAAAGTGTGAAGATACCAAAGGGGTAATCAGAAACTGTAAATTGTAGAAGGACAGACAATACAATGGCCAAAAGTGTGAAGATACCAAAGGGGTAATCAGAGACTGTAAATTGAAGAAGGATACACAATACAATGGCCAAAAGTGTGAAGATACCAAAGGGGTAATCAGAAACTGTAAATTGAAGAAGGATACACAATACAATGTCCAAAAGAAAAAGGACAAAAGGACTTACAATGATCCACAAAATACTACATAGAAAACTAAAGGTTGAGCAACACGAACTCCACTAAAAATTGGGAGTGAACTCGGGTACTCTGGAAGGATAAGCAGTTCCTGTTCCACTAGTGGCAACCAGTCTTGTCAGTCTTGTCACATACCCTGTGATATGTCATGAATGAGGAAAGGTCCAGATTGTGATTACAACAAACAGAATATATCTGTGGTCATTTGTAGTGACCATAAAATTTTCAAATTTGTGTCCCATATTTTCAAATACATTGTTGTATTGATATTGCTCACAGTACCATAAAATAGTTTAAAAGGATTAAGGTAAAAAAAAATTACAGATATAATATATATCATTACAAGTGTGTTCAACAGCAGAGTATCAACCACAAAAATTATAAACAAGCTTAAATATGTCATCTTCTAATTGGTTTATTGTCTCCCATCATTAGAAATGTTGATTAGGCAAACACAGAGCACCCATGTTTCAAGTAATATTCAGAAAAGGGACAATCTAGATAAAAAAAAACAACAATGTCTCTATCACAAAAATCTCCACAAGGTGTTCCAGAAGACCATGTACAACTGATTTCTTGCCCTAGCCTCATTGTAAAAAATAATCACAGGGAAGATAATTTCAGAAGAAAAAAAACATTTGCTTGATTGTTAGTTCAAATATCATATGAGAGGAACCAGAAAGGATCTTTTTACATATTTTCTTATACAAGAAATTATGAACAATCAGACAGACTGGATTCTAATTGTATTTCTCATCAACTTTCTAATGATAAGACTTACATAAACTAAAGGAGGTCAATGTTTTACTTCAAGTCCTAAACCAGATCAGTTGAATTAACGTTTTTCCTTTTTCTCTAATGTCAAAAATGGACTGATTTCTTTCTATAGGTCATGTACATATACATCTATACATATATAAGTTCTTTCTATAGGTCATGTACATATACATCTATACATATATAAGTTCTTTCTATAGGTCATGTACATATACATCTATACATATATAAGATGAGTTGAATTTTTTTAGGGGAGTTTTAATCAATAGGTGATTGACTTCTCTCTTCCAGTCATACAATAAGAAGTTTAAATGTCCAACAATAGGATTCACCTGTAAACAAAGGCAATTGTATTCCTTCAATAGATCAGTTCCAATTGCAGTTTTTTAAACTCCTAACACAATACCAATTGAAACATGGGTAAACTAACAGCGGGTCCGCTATAACCACCCTATATCAAATGTTTTGCCCGAAGGGACCCCCAGTGTATAGAAGTATGACCTAGTTTCTCATATGTAGGATACAACCCTTCTAAAACTGTTGTATGTCTGTCTAGGATAAATAAAATATGCAACATGCCCTCAGCAAGAGATGCAAATGAGTGCACCTTGTATGGAGAAGTTAAAACTCTTTACCCATTACAGACAAATGAGTGCACCTTGTATGGAGAAGTTAAAACTCTTTACACATTACAGACAAATGAGTGCACCTTGTATGGAGAAGTTAAAAACTCTTTACACATTACAGACAAATGAGTGCACCTTGTATGGAGAAGTTAAAAACTCGTTACACATTACAGACAAATGAGTGCACCTTGTATGGAGAAGTTAAAAACTTGTTACACATTACAGACAAATGAGTGCACCTTGTATGGGGAAGTTAAAACTCTTTACACATTACAGACAAATGAGTGCACCTTGTATGGAGAAGTTAAAACTCTTTACACATTACAGACAAATGAGTGCACCTTGTATGGAGAAGTTAAAACTCTTTACACATTACAGACAAATGAGTGCACCTTGTATGGAGAAGTTAAAACTCTTTACACATTACAGACAAATGAGTGCACCTTGTATGGAGAAGTTAAAACTCTTTACACATTACAGACAAATGAGTGCACCTTGTATGGAGAAGTTAAAACTCTTTATACATTACAGACAAATGAGTGCACCTTGTATGGAGAAGTTAAAACTCTTTACACATTACAGACAAATGAGTGCACCTTGTATGGAGAAGTTAAAACTCTTTACACATTACAGACAAATGAGTGCACCTTGTATGGAGAAGTTAAAACTCTTTACACATTACAGACAAATGAGTGCACCTTGTATGGAGAAGTTAAAAACTCTTTACACATTACAGACAAATGAGTGCACCTTGTATGGAGAAGTTAAAAACTCGTTACATATTACAAACAAATGAGTGCACCTTGTATGGAGAAGTTAAAAACTTGTTACACATTACAGACAAATGAGTGCACCTTGTATGGAGAAGTTAAAACTCTTTACACATTACAGACAAATGAGTGCACCTTGTATGGAGAAGTTAAAACTCTTTACACATTACAGACAAATGAGTACACCTTGTATGGAGAAGTTAAAACTCTTTACACATTACAGACAAATGAGTGCACCTTGTATGGAGAAGTTAAAACTCTTTACACATTACAGACAAATGAGTGCACCTTGTATGCAGAAGTTAAAACTCTTTACACATTACAGACAAATGGGTGCACCTTGTATGCAGAAGTTAAAACTCTTTACACATTACAGACAAATGAATGCACCTTGTATGGAGAAGTTAAAACTCTTTGCACATTACAGACAAATGAGTACACCTTGTATGGAGAAGTTAAAACTCTTTACACATTACAGACAAATGAGTGCACCTTGTATGGAGAAGTTAAAAACTCTTTACACATTACAGACAAATGAGTACACCTTGTATGGAGAAGTTAAACTCTTTACACATTACAGACAAATGAGTGCACCTTGTATGGAGAAGTTAAAACTCTTTACACATTACAGACAAATGAGTGCACCTTGTATGGAGAAGTTAAAACTCTTTACACATTACAGACAAATGAGTACACCTTGTATGGAGAAGTTAAAACTCTTTACACATTACAGACAAATGAGTGCACCTTGTATGGAGAAGTTAAAACTCTTTACACATTACAGACAAATGAGTGCACCTTGTATGGAGAAGTTAAAACTCTTTACACATTACAGACAAATGAGTACACCTTGAATGGAGAAGTTAAAACTCTTTACACATTACAGACAAATGAGTGCACCTTGTATGCAGAAGTTAAAACTCTTTACACATTACAGACAAATGAGTGCACCTTGTATGCAGAAGTTAAAACTCTTTACACATTACAGACAAATGGGTGCACCTTGTATGCAGAAGTTAAAACTCTTTACACATTACAGACAAATGAATGCACCTTGTATGGAGAAGTTAAAACTCTTTGCACATTACAGACAAATGAGTACACCTTGTATGGAGAAGTTAAAACTCTTTACACATTACAGACAAATGAGTGCACCTTGTATGGAGAAGTTAAAAACTCTTTACACATTACAGACAAATGAGTACACCTTGTATGGAGAAGTTAAACTCTTTACACATTACAGACAAATGAGTGCACCTTGTATGGAGAAGTTAAAACTCTTTACACATTACAGACAAATGAGTGCACCTTGTATGGAGAAGTTAAAACATTTTACACATTACAGACAAATGAGTGCACCTTGTATGGAGAAGTTAAAACTCTTTACACATTACAGACAAATGAGTGCACCTTGTATGGAGAAGTTAAAACTCTTTACACATTACAGACAAATGAGTGCACCTTGTATGGAGAAGATAAAACTCTTTACACATTACAGACAAATGAGTGCACCTTGTATGGAGAAGTTAAAACTCTTTACACATTACAGACAAATGGGTGCACCTTGTATGGAGAAGTTAAAACTCTTTACACATTACAGACAAATTACAACAACTGTTAATGAGTTAATGAGCAACAGTTTGTTAGAAGTGGTAGTTTGTGGCCTGTTGGAGGAAGTGGTAGTTTGTGGCCTCTTGGAGGGCAAGCTTTTATAACACTATTAATTATATGCTTTTTTTTACAGTGGCAATCTAACTTTCCATCCACCTGCCTTCTTTGTGCCATGTTTTTATCTCACCTGGTCAACGGAACCATGTGAGCTGTTGTCATTACTTTGTGTTTGTCAATAATATTGTGAACAGCGTACATACTGCTATATATATGTATGATACAACTTCTTCTCTGAAACGACTTGGTTGACATTTTTTATGTGGGTCAGAAATACAAGATGACTGTTAGCAGCTACTTTATTCAGTCCAAATTGTACATGAATGATATTTGGAGTGTCCCAATTAAAGTTTTAGTTTTATTATGAATCGGCAAGATGGCAACTGCCACAGGGCAAATATTAGGATATGACATTTATGAGGTAAAGTTTTTTAAGACTATTTCTCTGAGACAACAAAAACTTCCCTAGAATGTTTCTTGTATGGTCCTGTAGAAAATGTACAATTTTGTGTGCCACTTGTAAATCGGAGATGGTCCCCAACAAAGTGATTTTTTTTCATGTTGATTAGAATTTAAAAAATAACTACCACTACCAGAAAAATTTAAAAATGACATAATGAAAAAATGTTAAAAAACATATTCTGGGAAACCACAACCTGCTTTCCATAAATGATTATTTAATGTTAAATTGTTAATTGAGGGGATCCTATAGTTACCTCCACGATTGAATATTTATTAACTTGTTCTGACCATGAATATAGCTGAAATACTACTCACTCAACAGTAAACAATTACATAATCAAATGTTTACTTAAATATGTCATCAGAGGTCATCTTTTGGTATTATTTTGAATATAAATAAGAGTGATATGTAATTTTGAAGCTTCACCACAAAACAAAAACCAAAGGGCTGCTGACATTTATTTGGTTATTTCAAAAGTTGTTTAACAACATTCAAATATTGCAAGTCTGCCTTTACAATTTCATTATCTTCTCTAATCCACCATTGGACAGTAATGTTAGCAGCAATGATTGTTGAACTGCTTACCCTTCCAGAGCACCTGAGTTCACCTCCCATTTTTAGTGGGGTTTGTGTTACTGATCTTTAGTTTTATGTGTAATGTTTTGTAGATCATTGTTTGTCCTTTTGTAATTTTTCTTTTGACCATTGTGCTATCTATTCTTTGATATATGGATTCTGATTACCCCTTTGGTATCTTCAAACTCTTCTTAGATAGTCCTTTACAAAGGTTTAATTTTTGTGTTGATTTGAATTCCCATCTGTCCACCACCACTGTATGACATTATTTAACATAGAACCATATGGTGAAAATGTTAAAATCATTCTCTGTCAAAAGAATTTTTTTTTTTAATACCTCCTTAAAATGTAGGTTTTGAATATGATGTACCTCAAAATTCAGTTCAGAATATTGAATACATAATAATGTTATTTGTATTAAGGATTGCCTTATAAATTGGTGTTTAAGCACTCTGATGGTAACTGGTGCTGTGAATCTGAGCTTTCACATTGACGAAAAGCTTTGTTTTACTTTTTTTTAAGTTAAATGTCAGTGCCCCCTGATTCTCAGGATCCCTTACTTGTATATAATTGCCACCAGGGTTGTAATAACATCCAGATATATTTGAATAAGATTTCAATATTTTGACAGTAAATACGATATTTCTCGGCTTAATGTACCCAATATTAATTAAACACCCCCTAGCATGTATTGTTGGTCAACAAGGAAATGCTGCTGGTGTTTACAGTGTCAATATTGACACACGGGATAACATGGTATAAACACGGGTAATTTGGGAATGAAACTTCTTTTGTACAATGAAAGAACCAGAAGTTTTATTTGCATTGAAATAATCGACCATACCCGATATCCATTGAGGGATAAAAAATAAATAATCTATACTTGGATATTTTCAACAAAATAAGGCATCACAAATGTTTATCTTAGAATAGTTCCTACATTGTTTATATATGATATATGTGTTGTGTTTGATGTTTAGTTTTAATGTCAAAGGTATGTGTGGAGAAGGATACAAAAGGGTGCTTCATTCCACTTGTTACAATATTTCACTGATATAGTGCTGATTAGTTTTATTGGTTGAGGAAACCGAGTACCTGCAGAAAGAACTGACCAACTTTATCACATAAAATTAAGTACAGCTCACTACCAACAAGAATCAAAGTCATAATTATTGTCTTATCTAATGTGACATAGCATTATTTAATTGTCCAATCAATGATTAGCATTTTAGATATGAAGAGAATGGTTGGTTCAGTATCGTGACAATGTGTCCAAGTGGATCAACATGTCTACCTGTGGTCTGTTGTTTCAGTCAGCTAGTACTATGCAAATCCAACTTATCATTTTGATCTTATACAGAGTGGATATCATCATCATTTCATAAAAATACAACTAGTTCTTGCTCATTTGGTGTTAAACAACATTCACTCATAAACAACAATCACTCGTAAACAACAATCACTTGTAAATAACAATCACTCACTCACTCACTCATGAGCTAATAGCTAATATTGTATACACACTCTCTTTGTGAAGCATAGAACTCGTCTGTTTTTCTCCAGTTGTATTGTGTTTTATATCAGCTGTAGATCTTAATTGAAATTTAACTATGATTAATTATATATTGATATAAATAAAATCCTTGTTGTTTATTTTTATAAGGGTTTTCTTCAGAAACATTAATATTGACAGCAATAAACAAAGATAATTTATTTATTGTTTTTTTTTGTTATACTGATTATCCATAGATCATAGTTATATTGTTTCTGCATCATTTTGAAGTATAAAGAACTTTATTGTGTTTGTATATTGACGATTCCTGATAATTTAAAATATAAAATACGGTTTTTATTTTAGATTGTCATGTTTCATAATGAATTAGAGGTTAAAATTGACTGATCTTTTTTCCGACAGGAGTTTGTTACCATTGTCGGCATTCAATTTCTAATTAAAAGTTGTATTGTTCCGAAAGCAAATATCGTTTCAATTTATCAGTGGTAATTCATTTTAACTATGCAAACACTGTTCCTCCCTTTCGTATGCCAAACAAACGTACTATTTATTGATATAGCCTATTACAATCGATAAGAATTACCGCTATAACAAATGCTACCATCTCAGACTCAATCATTCAAGAATAGCGTTGATCCTGTGTCGATACCAACACTTTATTTTCTAATGTTTATAGTTATTACAGTATTCAAATAATCATAATTTTGAAATATCAGGTACTTGTTTTTTTGAATGACCCTTAAAGTGTTATATTGTTTATTAAAGGGAATTTAATGTAGTTCTTATTGCTTGTTATTGAAGGAGGCGGGATTTCCACGGATGACTGGACAGGAAAATTAAAGTATCTTGATGGCATATACCTGGTGATGCAACATTATTTTCCTTTTATTTTCACATACAATAGTAAATGTTTAGTTGAAAGTGATTTGTAGGAAATAAATCTTTTGTCATTTTATACTGGGATATTTGAAGCATAGAGAGAGAAAGTTACCTTTTTTCAAGGCCTTTTATTAAATACATCATTGAGAGTTCTTATTGTTACTGATTTTTTAAATTTAACAAAAATTGGGACAAGAAGACTGGTGTAGAATATAAAACAGCTGAATTTTATGGAAAAGTTTAAATTTTGTGATTTTCATTGAATATTTTACAGGTTGTTTCATTGTGAACTCTATTGCTCTTCATAAGATTTGTGCAGGAAGTGAAATTTATGTCAGACTATAGAAAAGATTAGCTACGGTGCAGACAATATTAATTCAGTGAAGAAAGTAACGTTTGATAGAAGTAAAATTGTGTTCTACAAAACATTTGGACGGGACTAACATTGAAGATCGCTGTTTCTATATAAGGTAAATATATGTTGTGAAAATGTAGAAATATTTTAACAAAATACAGACAGTCTTTAAATGCATTGATAGAAGTAAATTTGTAGTTTATTTACTAGTTACAAAATTTTTTGAGAAATAAAAGTGTTTTATATGCTTTTAAATAAACATTGAAATTGAGAGATTTACACTTGTCTGGGTTTTTTTTCTTCTTCAAATTTTATTGATGCAGTTGATGCATGCAAGTTAACAGTATAATTCTAGTATCTGGTGTTTTTTTCAAATTTAATTTATTTAGTTTATACATGTATGCAAGTTGGCAGTATAATTTGAAACATTTGGATGGTGTCACCTTATTATTGACAAGAGGATTAAGTAAATAAGGTTTTCACACTAAATGTGTTTCACTAAAGTAATTTTGTTAATTTTACAAGTAAATATCTAATGTTCTGATTGTGATTCTGAAGTATGAGTGTGAAACTTGTACAGTCATACCTCAGTCAACTCAAATCATATAAGTCAATCCATGGATAGCTGGAAGTAAAATATTAGTTCATTGTAGTCAGCTTAATTTCCCCTGTATAACTCTAATACTATAATATTATGACCTTAGCTGATTTTAGCTATCCTGTTTAGGCTCTTTGGTTTTCTTGCTCCCAGATTTTCACTATCCTGTTTAGGCTCTTTGGTTTTCTTGCTCCCAGATTTAGGCTATCCTGTTTAGGCCCTTTGCTTTTCTTGCTCCCAGATTTAGGCTATCATGTTTAGGCCCTTTGGTTTTCTTGCTCCCAGATTTAGGCTATCCTGTTTAGGCCCTTTGCTTTTCTTGCTCCCAGATTTAGGCTATCATGTTTAGGCCCTTTGGTTTTCTTGCTCCCAGATTTTGGCTATCCTGTTTAGGCCCTTTGGTTTTCTTGCTCCCAGATTTAGGCTATCCTGTTTAGGCCCTTTGCTTTTCTTGCTCCCAGATTTAGGCTATCATGTTTAGGCCCTTTGGTTTTCTTGCTCCCAGATTTAGGCTATCCTGTTTAGGCCCTTTGGTTTTCTTGCTCCCAGATTTTGTCTATCCTGTTTAGGCCCTTTGGTTTTCTTGCTCCCAGATTTTGTCTATCCTGTTTAGGCCCGTTGGTTTTCTTGCTCCCAGAATTTGTCTATTCTGTTTAGGCCCGTTGGTTTTCTTGCTCCCAGATTTAGGCTATCCTGTTTAGGCCCTTTGGTTTTCTTGCTCCCAGATTTTGTCTATCCTGTTTAGGCTCTTTGGTTTTCCTGCTCCCAGATTTTGTCTATCCAGTTTAGGCCCGTTGGTTTTCTTGCTCCCAGAATTTGTCTATTCTGTTTAGGCCCGTTGGTTTTCTTGCTCCCAGATTTAGGCTATCCTGTTTAGGCCCTTTGGTTTTCTTGCTCCCAGATTTTGTCTATCCTGTTTAGGCCCTTTGGTTTTCTGGCTCCCAGATTTAGGCTATCCTGTTTAGGCCCTTTGGTTTTCTTGCTAGCAGATATTGGCTATCCTGTTTAGGCTCTTTGGTTTTTTTGCTCCCAGATTTTGTCTATCCTGTTTAGGCCCTTTGGTTTTCTTGCTCCCAGATTTAGGCTATCCTGTTTATGCCCTTTGGTTTTCTTGCTCCCAGATTTTGTCTATCCTGTTTAGGCCCTTTGGTTTTCTGGCTCCTAGATTTTGTCTATCCTGTTTAGGCCCTTTGGTTTTCTTGCTAGCAGATATTGGCTATCCTGTTTCGGCTCTTTGGTTTTTTTGCTCCCAGATTTTGTCTATCCTGTTTATGCCCTTTGGTTTTCTTGCTCCCAGATTTAGGCTATCCTGTTTATGCCCTTTGGTTTTCTTGCTCCCAGATTTTGTCTATCCTGTTTAGGCCCTTTGGTTTTCTTGCTCCCAGATTTTGTCTATCCTATTTAGGCTCTTTGGTTTTCTTGCTCCCAGATTTTGGCTATCCTGTTTAGGCTCTTTGGTTTTCTTGCTCCCAGATTTTGTCTATCCTGTTTAGGCCCTTTGGTTTTCTTGCTCCCAGATTTAGGCTATCCTGTTTAGGCCCTTTGGTTTTCTTGCTCCCAGATTTAGGCTATCCTGTTTAGGCCCTTTGGTTTTCTTGCTCCCAGATTTAGGCTATCCTGTTTAGGCCCTTTGGTTTTCTTGCTCCCAGATTTTGGCTATCCTGTTTAGGCTCTTTGGTTTTCTTGCTCCCAGATTTTGTCTATCCAGTTTAGGCCCTTTGGTTTTCTTGCTCCCAGATTTTAGCTATCCTGTTTAGGCCCTTTGGTTTTCTTGCTCCCAGATTTTAGCTATCCTGTTTAGGCCCTTTGGTTTTCTTGCTCCCAGATTTTGTCCATCCAGTTTAGGCCCTTTAGTTTTCTTGTTCCCAGATGTTAGCTATCCTGTTTAAGCCCTTTGGTTTTCTTGCTCCCAGATTTTAGCCATTCTGTTTAGGCCCTTTGGTTTTCTTGCTCCCAGAATTTGTCTATCCAGTTTAGGGCCTTTGGTTTTCTTGCTCCCAGATTTTGTCTATCCTGTTTAGGCCCTTTGGTTTTCTTGCTCCCAGATTTTGTCTATCCAGTTTAGGCCCTTTGGTTTTATTGCTCCCATAATTTGTCTATTCTGTTTAGGCCCTTTGGTTTTCTTGCTCCCAGATTTTGTCTATCCAGTTTAGGCCCTTTGGTTTTATTGCTCCCAGAATTTGTCTATTCTGTTTAGGCTTTTTGGTTTTCTTGCTCCCAGATTTTGTCTACCCTGTTTAGGCCCTTTGGTTTTCTTGCTCTCAAATTTTAGCTATTCTGTTTAGGCCATTTGGTTTTCTTGCTCCCAGATTTTGTCTAGATCCTATTTAGGCTCTTTGGTTTTCTGCTCCCAGATTTAGGCTATCCTGTTTAGGCCCTTTGGTTTTCTTGCTCCCAGATTTAGGCTATCCTGTTTAGGCCCTTTGGTTTTCTTGCTCCCAGATTTTGGCTATCCTGTTTAGGCTCTTTGGTTTTCTTGCTCCCAGATTTTGTCTATCCTGTTTAGGCCCTTTGGTTTTCTTGCTCCCAGATTTTAGCTATCCTGTTTAGGCCCTTTGGTTTTCTTGCTCCCAGATTTTGTCTATCCAGTTTAGGCCCTTTAGTTTTCTTGTTCCCAGATGTTAGCTATCCTGTTTAAGCCCTTTGGTTTTCTTGCTCCCAGATTTTAGCCATTCTGTTTAGGCCCTTTGGTTTTCTTGCTCCCAGAATTTGTCTATCCAGTTTAGGGCCTTTGGTTTTCTTGCTCCCAGATTTTGTCTATCCTGTTTAGGCCCTTTGGTTTTCTTGCTCCCAGATTTTGTCTATCCAGTTTAGGCCCTTTGGTTTTATTGCTCCCAGAATTTGTCTATTCTGTTTAGGCCCTTTGGTTTTCTTGCTCCCAGATTTTGTCTATCCAGTTTAGGCCCTTTGGTTTTATTGCTCCCAGAATTTGTCTATTCTGTTTAGGCTTTTTGGTTTTCTTGCTCCCAGATTTTGTCTACCCTGTTTAGGCCCTTTGGTTTTCTTGCTCTCAAATTTTAGCTATTCTGTTTAGGCCATTTGGTTTTCTTGCTCCCAGATTTTGTCTAGATCCTATTTAGGCTCTTTGGTTTTCTGCTCCCAGATTTAGGCTATCCTGTTTGGCCCTTTGCCCTTTGGTTTTCTTGCTCCCAGATTTTGTCTATCCTGTTTAGGCCCTTTGGTTTTCTTGCTCCCAGATTTTGTCTATCCTGTTTAGGCCCTTTGGTTTTCTTGCTCCCAGATTTTGTCTATCCTGTTTAGGCCCTTTGGTTTTCTTGCTCCCAGATTTTGTCTATCCTGTTTAGGCCCTTTGGTTTTCTTGCTCCCAGATTTTGTCTACCCTGTTTAGGCCCTTTGGTTTTCTTGCTCTCAAATTTGAGCTATCCTGTTTAGGCCATTTGGTTTTCTTGCTCCCAGATTTTGTCTAGATCCTATTTAGGCTCTTTGGTTTTCTTGCTCCCAGATTTAGGCTATCCTGTTTGGCCCTTTGCCCTTTGGTTTTCTTGCTCCCAGATTTTGTCTATCCTGTTTAGGCCCTTTGGTTTTTTTGCTCCCAGATTTTGTCTACCCTGTTTAGGCCCTTTGGTTTTCTTGCTCCCAGATTTTGTCTATCCTGTTTAGGCCCTTTGGTTTTCTTACTCCCAGATTTTGTCTATCCTGTTTAGGCCCTTTGGTTTTCTTGCTCCCAGATTTTGTCTATCCTGTTTAGGCCCTTTGGTTTTTTTGCTCCCAGATTTTGTCTATCCAGTTTAGGCCCTTTGGTTTTATTGCTCCCAGATTTTGTCTACCCTGTTTAGGCCCTTTGGTTTTCTTGCTCCCAGATTTTGTCTATCCTGTTTAGGCCCTTTGGTTTTCTTGCTCCCAGATTTTGTCTATCCTGTTTAGGCCCTTTGGTTTTCTTGCTCCCAGATTTTGTCTATCCTGTTTGGCCCTTTGGTTTTCTTGCTCCCAGATTTTGTCTACCCTGTTTAGGCCCTTTGGTTTTCTTGCTCTCAAATTTGAGCTATCCTGTTTAGGCCATTTGGTTTTCTTGCTCCCAGATTTTGTCTAGATCCTATTTAGGCTCTTTGGTTTTCTTGCTCCCAGATTTAGGCTATCCTGTTTGGCCCTTTGCCCTTTGGTTTTCTTGATCCCAGATTTTGTCTATCCTGTTTAGGCCCTTTGGTTTTTTGCTCCCAGATTTTGTCTACCCTGTTTAGGCCCTTTGGTTTTCTTGCTCCCAGATTTTGTCTATCCTGTTTAGGCCCTTTGGTTTTCTTGCTCCCAGATTTTGTCTATCCTGTTTAGGCCCTTTGGTTTTCTTGCTCCCAGATTTTGTCTATCCTGTTTAGGCCCTTTGGTTTTTTTGCTCCCAGATTTTGTCTATCCAGTTTAGGCCCTTTGGTTTTATTGCTCCCAGATTTTGTCTACCCTGTTTAGGCCCTTTGGTTTTCTTGCTCTCAAATTTGAGCTATCCTGTTTAGGCCATTTGGTTTTCTTGCTCCCAGATTTTGTCTAGATCCTATTTAGGCTCTTTGGTTTTCTTGCTCCCAGATTTAGGCTATCCTGTTTGGCCCTTTGCCCTTTGGTTTTCTTGCTCCCAGATTTTGTCTATCCTGTTTAGGCCCTTTGGTTTTTTTGCTCCCAGATTTTGTCTACCCTGTTTAGGCCCTTTGGTTTTCTTGCTCCCAGATTTTGTCTATCCTGTTTAGGCCCTTTGGTTTTCTTGCTCCCAGATTTTTTCTATCCTGTTTAGGCCCTTTGGTTTTCTTGCTCCCAGATTTTGTCTATCCTGTTTAGGCCCTTTGGTTTTCTTGCTCCCAGATTTTGTCTATCCTGTTTAGGCCCTTTGGTTTTCTTGCTCCCAGATTTTGTCTACCCTGTTTAGGCCCTTTGGTTTTCTTGCTCCCAGATTTTGTCTATCCTGTTTAGGCCCTTTGGTTTTCTTGCTCCCAGATTTTGTCTATCCTGTTTAGGCCCTTTGGTTTTCTTGCTCCCAGATTTTGTCTACCCTGTTTAGGCCCTTTGGTTTTTTTGCTCCCAGATTTTGTCTACCCTGTTTAGGCCCTTTGGTTTTCTTGCTCTCAAATTTGAGCTATCCTGTTTAGGCCATTTGGTTTTCTTGCTCCCAGATTTTGTCTAGATCCTATTTAGGCTCTTTGGTTTTCTTGCTCCCAGATTTAGGCTATCCTGTTTGGCCCTTTGCCCTTTGGTTTTCTTGCTCCCAGATTTTGTCTATCCTGTTTAGGCCCTTTGGTTTTTTGCTCCCAGATTTTGTCTACCCTGTTTAGGCCCTTTGGTTTTCTTGCTCCCAGATTTTGTCTATCCTGTTTAGGCCCTTTGGTTTTCTTGCTCCCAGATTTTGTCTATCCTGTTTAGGCCCTTTGGTTTTCTTGCTCCCAGATTTTGTCTATCCTGTTTAGGCCCTTTGGTTTTTTTGCTCCCAGATTTTGTCTATCCAGTTTAGGCCCTTTGGTTTTATTGCTCCCAGATTTTGTCTACCCTGTTTAGGCCCTTTGGTTTTCTTGCTCTCAAATTTTAGCTATCCTGTTTAGGCCATTTGGTTTTCTTGCTCCCAGATTTTGTCTAGATCCTATTTAGGCTCTTTGGTTTTCTTGCTCCCAGATTTAGGCTATCCTGTTTGGCCCTTTGCCCTTTGGTTTTCTTGCTCCCAGATTTTGTCTATCCTGTTTAGGCCCTTTGGTTTTTTTGCTCCCAGATTTTGTCTACCCTGTTTAGGCCCTTTGGTTTTCTTGCTCCCAGATTTTGTCTATCCTGTTTAGGCCCTTTGGTTTTCTTGCTCCTAGATTTTGTCTATCCTGCTGAGGTTCTTTGGTTTTCTTGCTCCCAGATTTTGTCTATCCTGTTTAGGCCCTTTGGTTTTCTTGCTCCCAATTAAATTATTTGGCTTCCCAAACTTGTGACTTTCAGTGTACCTTGTGAAGGTTATTCTCGAAATGTGTCGTGCACACTAAATTAGATATCTATGTTTTATTAGCATCTGTCACTGAATTCAACACACAGCCTTGTAAGATGCTGTTGTGGTCGTGATTGGATTTACAACTACCTATGCAATCAGTGCCTATCACTACTAACGTTGTGAGTTCAAATCCTGCTCATGGCAAGATGTACTCGATACTACATTAAATGATAAAGTTTGTCAGTGACTTGCGGCAAGTTTGTGGTTTTCTCTTGGTACTCCAGTTTCTTCCACCAATGAAACTGACCACCATGATATAGTTGAAATATTGTTTGAAAGTGGCTTTAAATACTATAATCCTAATCCCACAGCCTTGTATTATATAGCTATGATACTGGTGCTTTTTACATGCTTTAGCTTAGTCCCTCCTAGTTATCATTGTATAATGTTGGATGATTGAGGTTTTGTTTCTCAGAACTCAGCAGATTTAAGAGCAGCTGTTTGCTGTCCTTAAATATTTAATATTACTCTCAGTCTCATGTTTAATTTGATTTTATTTTTCATCAAATTTTGTAACTTGTAATTAAACAAATTGAATTAAAATTTTATACTCTATGTGACTAAAAAATTAGAATTAAATTTGATTTTAAAGTAACTGTCAAATTTCATGTGAAAAGAAAGTTAATTTCATTGATTTTAATACACAAAATGAAATTAGCTTTTGACTTGATTAGAAACTAAGATTGAGGGATTATATAATTATAGCTAATACTATAATATAAGAAGTAGAAGAAATAGAAATGTCAATCTAATTAAAATCAGATCTCTCACTTGCTCCGTGTTACTGATAGATCATGGCGTGGGAGATCTGAGGAAACACCAATACAAGGTCATATGAAAGTGACCCTATGTACCATCCATTGAAATGGTGATTGTGAGAGTTTGAAAATGTTACTTATCTACTTTACATTCTACAAGCAATTTGATTTACCAAAAAAAGGTCATAGCCATATTTATCATATCCTTATATATTCATGACGTAAGGTTGATTTTGATTTGATTTTTGGTGTTTAACGCCACTTTCAGCAATATTTCAGCTATATCATGGCGACCAGTTTTAGTGGTGGAAGAGGTCAGAGTACTTGGAGAGAACCAACGACCATGGGCAAGCAACTAGTAAGCTTTTTCACTTGCGGCTGTGAGTCAAGTGCACCCTTTTTTTTGTAAATTACAAAGCCGGGCGCGAACCCACGCCGTATTGGTGATAGGCTTGTATGAGTTGTTAGGTAATCCAACTACTTAACTCATTGAGCCACCCAGGTCTCTTGCATGTGACCCTTAATGGGGTTTCCTCAGATTACCAACGTTGTGATATCTGTAAAGGTTAGCATGTTAGAGATCTAAGTTTAATCAGATTGTAGAAATGTCATCTTAATTTTTAGCCACTTTTGGTTTTATTTCCAAATTGTTGAGATTAATCTTTTTGCTTCAAATATGGACACCCTGATCCATCAAGACTTTATCAATTTTATCCATGTGTTTTAACCTCTCCCCCTACTTTAAATATGTAGATGTAAATTGCAATCTATTTTTTATGTTCATATGCCGTCAACTCAACTCGTGTATATATTTTTGTTGTTGAAGATTTTATTTCACCAGATTACTACACTGTCTATGAGAATGTATTTTAGTAGCAAGTATCTATTTCTGATTCAAAATCATTTTAGAAAAAATTGAGTACACAAAATGTATTCCAATTTACCTTTCCAGCGTTATTGCTCTTTATTTATATTAGCGACCTATTTATTGAACAATTTTTCAATAGATTCATGCATTTTTATACAACACAAGAAAAGTGTTTCGTGCAACCAAAAAAATATTTGGAGTAATTTGTCATTAAATTGTTTTTTGAATTGTTTCTTTTAGATCATTGGTAATTATATTGTATTTGCTGACATCAATCTTAGATTTAATTGTTCCAAATCTTGAGAGAATGAGAAAAAATAGTGATGGTCTAGAATCTCATTAATCCAAAATTTTACTATGTTTTCTGTCCCACCTTCCCAGGCATCTTGCTGTTATATAGTGTGTATATGAGGATTTAGCCAGGAAACTGAACCAAGTCCTGTGGTACACTCACTTAATGTACCTCAGAACTTAGTCAGGAAGCTGAACCAAGTCCTGTGGTACACTCACTTAATGTACCTCAGAACTTAGTCAGGAAGCTGAACCAAGTCCTGGGGTACACTCACTTAATGTACCTCAGAACTTAGTCAGGAAGCTGAACCAAGTCCTGGGATACACTCACTTAATGTACCTCAGAACTTAGTCAGGAAGCTGAACCAAGTCCTGGGATACACTCACTTAATGTACCTCAGAACTTAGTCAGGAAGCTGAACCAAGTCCTGGGGTACACTCACTTAATGTACCTCAGAACTTAGTCAGGAAACTGAACCAAGTCCTGGGATACACTCACTTAATGTACCTCAGAACTTAGTCAGGAAGCTGAACCAAGTCCTGGGATACACTCACTTAATGTACCTCAGAACTTAGTCAGGAAGCTGAACCAAGTCCTGGGATACACTCACTTAATGTACCTCAGAACTTAGTCAGGAAGCTGAACCAAGTCCTGGGATACACTCACTTAATGTACCTCAGAACTTAGTCAGGAAGCTGAACCAAGTCCTGGGGTACACTCACTTAATGTACCTCAGAACTTAGTCAGGAAGCTGAACCAAGTCCTGGGATACACTCACTTAATGTACCTCAGAACTTAGTCAGGAAGCTGAACCAAGTCCTGGGATACACTCACTTAATGTACCTCAGAACTTAGTCAGGAAGCTGAACCAAGTCCTGGGATACACTCACTTAATGTACCTCAGAACTTAGTCAGGAAGCTGAACCAAGTCCTGGGATACACTCACTTAATGTACCTCAGAACTTAGTCAGGAAGCTGAACCAAGTCCTGGGATACACTCACTTAATGTACCTCAGAACTTAGTCAGGAAGCTGAACCAAGTCCTGGGATACACTCACTTAATGTACCTCAGAACTTAGTCAGGAAGCTGAACCAAGTCCTGGGGTACACTCACTTAATGTACCTCAGAACTTAGTCAGGAAGCTGAACCAAGTCCTGGGGTACACTCACTTAATGTACCTCAGAACTTAGTCAGGAAACTGAACCAAGTCCTGGGGTACACTCACTTAATGTACCTCAGAACTTAGTCAGGAAGCTGAACCAAGTCCTGGGGTACACTCACTTAATGTACCTCAGAACTTAGTCAGGAAGCTGAACCAAGTCCTGGGGTACACTCACTTAATGTACCTCAGAACTTAGTCAGGAAGCTGAACCAAGTCCTGGGGTACACTCACTTAATGTACCTCAGAACTTAGTCAGGAAGCTGAACCAAGTCCTGGGGTACACTCACTTAATGTACCTCAGAACTTAGTCAGGAAGCTGAACCAAGTCCTGGGGTACACTCACTTAATGTACCTCAGAACTTAGTCAGGAAACTGAACCAAGTCCTGGGGTACACTCACTTAATGTACCTCAGAACTTAGTCAGGAAGCTGAACCAAGTCCTGGGGTACACTCACTTAATGTACCTCAGAACTTAGTAAGGAAAATGACCAAGTCCTGGGGTACACTCACTTAATGTACCTCAGAACTTAATAAGGAAAATAAGAAGGAAACTGAACCAAGTCCTGGGGTACACTCACTTAATGTACCTCAGGACTTAGTAAGGAAAATGACCAAGTCCTGGGGTACACTCACTTAATGTACCTCAGGACTTAGTAAGGAAAATGACCAAGTCCTGGGGTACACTCAC
The DNA here is from genome assembly GCA_963680875.1 of Bathymodiolus brooksi. Classification (NCBI taxonomy): domain Eukaryota; kingdom Metazoa; phylum Mollusca; class Bivalvia; order Mytilida; family Modiolidae; genus Bathymodiolus; species Bathymodiolus brooksi. The sequence continues at coordinate 58,558,597 of OY804578.1, forward strand.
TTAATGTACCTCAGGACTTAGTAAGGAAAATGACCAAGTCCTGGGGTACACTCACTTAATGTACCTCAGAACTTAATAAGGAAAATAAGAAGGAAACTGAACCAAGTCCTGGGGTACACTCACTTAATGTACCTCAGGACTTAGTAAGGAAAATGACCAAGTGCTGGGGTACACTCACTTAATGTACCTCAGAACTTAGTAAGGAAAATAAGAAGGAAACTGAACCAAGTCCTCGGGTACACTCATTCAGTGTAACTCAGAACTTAGTAAGGAAAATAAGAAGGAAACTGAACCAAGTCCTGGGGTACACTCACTTAATGTACCTCAGAACTTAATAAGGAAAATAGGAAGGAAACTGAACCAAGTCCTCGGGTACACTCATTCAGTGTAACTCAGAACTTAGTAAGGAAAATAAGAAGGAAACTGAACCAAGTCCTGGGGTACACTCACTTAATGTACCTCAGAACTTAATAAGGAAAATAAGAAGGAAACTGAACCAAGTCCTCGGGTACACTCATTCAGTGTAACTCAGAACTTAGTAAGGAAAATAAGAAGGAAACTGAACCAAGTCCTGGGGTACACTCACTTAATGTACCTCAGGACTTAGTAAGGAAAATGACCAAGTCCTGGGGTACACTCACTTAATGTACCTCAGAACTTAGTAAGGAAAATAAGAAGGAAACTGAACCAAGTCCTGGGGTACACTCACTTAATGTACCTCAGGACTTAGTAAGGAAAATGACCAAGTCCTGGGGTACACTCACTTAATGTACCTCAGAACTTAATAAGGAAAATAAGAAGGAAACTGAACCAAGTCCTCGGGTACACTCACTTAATGTACCTCAGGACTTAGTAAGGAAAATGACCAAGTCCTGGGGTACACTCACTTAATGTACCTCAGAACTTAATAAGGAAAATAAGAAGGAAACTGAACCAAGTCCTGGGGTACACTCACTTAATGTACCTCAGAACTTAATAAGGAAAATAAGAAGGAAACTGAACCAAGTCCTGGGGTACACTCACTTAATGTACCTCAGAACTTAATAAGGAAAATAAGAAGGAAACTGAACCAAGTCCTCGGGTACACTCATTCAGTGTAACTCAGAACTTAATAAGGAAAATAAGAAGGAAACTGAACCAAGTCCTGGGGTACACTCATTCAGTGTAACTCAGAACTTGATAAGGAAAATAAGAAGGAAACTGAACCAAGTCCTGGGGTACACTCACTTAATGTACCTCAGAACTTAGTAAGGAAAATGACCAAGTCCTGGGGTACACTCATTCAATGTACCTTAGAATTTATTAAGGAAAACAAGCAGACTGTCAATTATACTTGTAGGTTTTCATCAAAGTAATATAAAGCAAGACAGGTTTGGGTGAAATAAACCACATATTAAATGAAAATTACAATACATGTATAAGACAATTCATGTGATTGACGAAATAAAATACTGAAAAAACTAGACTTCTGGTACTCCCACATATGAAATGAAGTACTGTGGTTTACTTTAAAATGTAACTTAATCTGTGCAAATAGTCATGGTGTTCTTTAAGAATAACAATAAAACAACATTAGTGAAATAAGTGATAAGCAAAGACACTGCAATGATACATATTGATATCCTAGTAAAATGCAGTAACAATATATAAATCTAACAAAACCATCAGTTAAAAGAGAAAATAACCGATAATTTAAAAATATTCCAACTGCTGTTTACACGCCAAGTTTCAAATGAACCAAGTCACATTACTGAAAATATCTAATTACAATGAGGGTCCAATGTTCAAATAAGGAACAACAATAGCCAAGGAAGACAGGGGCTACTGTCTTATTGCATAGAGGAGAAAACTATAAAAATTTGTATTGATAGCATATTTACATTAAAATATTTACATTAACCACAACAATAGGAACCCCTCCTCTGGCTCTCCTCCCATAAAAATTGTGGATGGGTAGTTCTTTTCTTTGAAATATTGCATAATGAATAATTTATAGAGACATAAACATACTTTTAGATTAATATATATTTGGCCTTGAAAGAGAGTTATCTTCCATGGGCATGATTAATATTTATAATACTGATTAATTATTTAGAACTAAATTAAATAAATAAACCATTTCTTTCACAGGACACAGTCTAGAGTTTCTCATTAAAGTTGTAGGCACTCATGTTATAACCTGAATGTATGAATTATACAAAACTGTAATATAACCTTTATAGGGATTTTGTCACTACTGTTTTTAAATATTAGTGATATAGCCCTTCAATAATATTGTACCAAATATTCCGTTCCTTTTATTAGATTTTTCTTTAAATTCCTGCAGCTCTGATCCCTACAACAAGGACACAATGTCCTGCTCTGTCATCTTCAAATTAGCATATGCTGATGTTCCTGTGATATGAATCTCATCCATTGGGAGGTGTATTCAATACAGCATTATGTTATTATACCCCTGCTCGACGAGAGTCGGGGGGTATATAGGGGTCCTCATGTCCGTCTGTCCGTCCATCACACTTTTGGTTTCCGGATAATAATTAAAGTACCGCTCAGCCAAATCTTTTCAAACTTTCACACATTGCTGTGTACCATCAAAAACAGGTTAAGTTTGATTACGGTGTATTTCACATTTACCGTTCATGAATTATAGCCCTTTTTCTCTTAGAAGATAGAGACTTTAAAGGTTTCTGGATGAAAATTTGGAATGCGGGGGTATCTGTGATCACCAGATCAACTTTCTCTAGTTAAAGTTTGTCAGTGATTTGCGCAAGTTGGTGGTTTCTCCGGGTACTCCAGTTTTCTCCACCAATTAAACTGACCACCATGATATAACTGAAGTATTGTTAAAAGTGGAGTTAAACACCCATAACCCCAGCCTGGTGATATATTGGTTTTATATTTGTATATTTGCCTAAAAAGATTTTTTCTATGTAAAATGGTGTTACTAGCCACTGGATTGTGATCAGTTGAAGTCATCTTCAGATTTTAAGACTACTGATATTAAAACACGGCCCTACTTGTGTCAGGTTTTACGTAAATATATCAATGACAGGAAATTATTATTAGTGTTGTAAATTGTTTTGTAATTAGAGAAAGTCTCATCAAAGTTTTAATGTGTTTTACATGTATATTTTTGTTAATTGTTTTGCATATTTTCTCCATTATTTTACTGAGATAGATTTAACAATGGCTATGTAGGCTTTTTTATCTTGACATTTTTTGTTTGATTTTGTTGTGCAGAAGTCAGATCGTATTTAATCTCTGTGAGTGTGGGAACAAATGAATTGTCACAGGCAAGCCTGACATTTCATGGAATACATTATAAAGATGCGCAGATGTAGTGTTCATTGGCGGCAGTAAAGAGTACCACTCAACTGCAGGCTAGGGGGCTGCAGTATTTTTATTTAATGGTTTGGGTTTTGCTCATTGTTGAATATCCTGCTGTGACTGTGAAATGTTGAACAGCAATACCTCTGCTTTAATTTGTGTTTAAGTGTAATATTAAATAGTCTCATGTTCATTTACATATACAGTGGAACTGGTGCAATCCGACACCTGAGTTTTTCGACATCCAACAAAAATTTATGGTCCCAAAGTATTTCTGTTAACTAAAATAAAACCTGAGTATTACGACATCTTGTACAATCCCTCATATTTCCCTGGTCGCTTGGTTTGTTGGATTAGACAGGTTCCACTGTATATAACATTTAACATCAATTTCTGTTTAATTACACTTAAAATTTGAAGAGGTAAAATAGTTTTCTTGTCAGAAATTTGGCACTGTTTCTCTGAAAAAAAATACATGTCCTTTTTAATGTTTATTATTGATTTAATAGTAAATTTCTGCTAACATAGTAAAGCAACCAGCTGCTGCCAAAATCACATAATCTGCTGGCATTAGTGACACACTAGTGTACCAAGTAAGTAAATAAGTAGAATATAAGATTTATGTAGAAATATTAAAATACATTTTTTTTATTTTCTTCTGTGAAATTTGAATTATCAGTACAAAGTTTGGCATATTAATTAGATAAGTATTTTGTTATTACTATCACTTGGTCTATTGGTGTACGTTTAGTCCTAGAGTGTATCATCTGCCCAGTAGTCTGTGCTTCTGACATTCATTAGGGGATATATTTGTTTTCTAAATGTACAGTTCCTAAATAATGTTGGGGCCATCGTGGTCATGATCATATGGTAGTTGGATTTACAACTACCTGTGCAATCAGTGGCTATCACCACAGAAGTTGTGAGTTTGAATCCCACTCATGGCGAGGTCTACTTGATACAGCCTTATGTGATAAAGCTTGTCTGTGACTTGTGACAGGTCGTTGGGATTTCTCTGGGTACTCTGGTTTCCTCCTTTAATAGCACTGACTACCACAATATAGCTGAAATATTGTTGAAAGTGGCATTGAATACCATAATCCTAACACTAAATAAGATTCCCCTCACTCAGATATAGATGACCTTAGCTGATTTTTTCTGTCCTGTTTAGGTCCTTTGGTTTTCTTGCTCACAAAGACTTATTAATTGTTTGACTTTTGATTCTATTGACCTTTAACATACCAGATGAAGGTTATTCTATTGACCTTTAACATACCAGATGAAGGTTATTCTATTGACCTTTAACATACCAGATGAAGGTTATTCTATTGGCCTTTAACATACCAGATGAAGGTTATTATATTGACCTTTAACATACCAGATGAAGGTTATTCTATTGACCTTTAACATACCATATGAAGGTATTATATTGACCTTTAACATACCAGATGAAGGTATTCTATTGACCTTTAACATACCAGATGAAGGTATTATATTGACCTTTAACATACCAGATGAAGGTATTCTATTGACCTTTAACATACCAGATGAAGGTTATTATATTGACCTTTAACATACCAGATGAAGGTATTATATTGACCTTTAACATACCAGATGAAGGTATTCTATTGACCTTTAACATACCAGATGAAGGTATTCTATTGACCTTTAACATACCAGATGAAGGTATTCTATTGACCTTTAACATACCAGATGAAGGTATTCTATTGACCTTTAACATACCAGATGAAGGTATTTTATTGGCCTTTAACATACCAGATGAAGGTTATTCTATTGGCCTTTAACATACCAGATGAAGGTATTCTATTGACCTTTAACATACCAGATGAAGGTATTCTATTGACCTTTAACATACCAGATGAAGGTATTCTATTGACCTTTAACATACCAGATGAAGGTATTCTATTGACCTTTAACATACCAGATGAAGGTATTCTATTGGCCTTTAACATACCAGATGAAGGTATTCTATTGGCCTTTAACATACCAGATGAAGGTTATTCTATTGACCTTTAACATACCAGATGAAGGTATTCTATTGACCTTTAACATACCAGATGAAGGTATTCTATTGGCCTTTAACATACCAGATGAAGGTATTCTATTGACCTTTAACATACCAGATGAAGGTATTCTATTGGCCTTTAACATACCAGATGAAGGTATTCTATTGACCTTTAACATACCAGATGAAGGTTATTCTATTGACCTTTAACATACCAGATGAAGGTTATTCCAGTAACATATCATGTGCACTAAATTAGACATCTACATTTTTCTATTGGCACCTTATGCTTAGATTCCAACAATTACACTGTCAAGTCAAACCTGCCACATGCAGTCACCTCTATTAAGCAGTCACATGTATTAAAAAGTCACCTTTTTCTTGTCCTGTCAGAAAAGTTTATATTGATTAAACCTCTTTTAAGAGGTCATTGCTCGTATAAGCCTCATTTTCTTTCTCCCAAAGGTGACCTCTTAATACAGGTTTGTTTGTACTGTATGTATTTGTTGATCAATACTTTTATTTAACAGTTAATTTAATATGATAGGTTTTAGTTTACAAAAAAAGATTTGTTGATGATTGTTGTTTTTGTTCTATCTTTATACAGAGACTAAATAGTTGTTGATCATTAGTATTTAACAGTATTTGCAGTCAGCTTGCAGCACCAAATCAATTAAAACACGACCTGTCTATAGGATGACTATTATAACTCTTTCTAATGGCACTTCATTAAAAAAAAGTCAATATTGTAGGTTTTACGATCTTGATAGTTTATTTAATGACATTGAAGAACAATTTGATTTTATCTTATTCAGAGAAAATGTTTCTACCTAACCTAAGATGTAGTTAAGTTATATTGAAAATGTACTGTTATAAATACAGCATGCTATTGCACCGTGTACAAGCAAACATTAGGGGGGGTTGTTTTGTAAACTAAGGAGTGTACAGTTTTTTAGGTTGTTCTTACCCGTCGCAGAAAGAAAAGTGAGCATGAACTATAAATAAAACGTAGAAAGGGACAATGTTATATACCACGGAACTCAGCAGAAAATGGACTTTCATTTGGTATTTTTCTGGGTTCTTTGGAGCATCCTGGTTTTGCAAGCACTTCGACAGTTTGCATCGATGATGGATGTTTACCTAGGAGAGGGACACTCATGTTTACTTGCGGGGGGCTGTTTGAATATATCAATGCATAGATGCTAAAAGAAGAAGTTTATGATTATGTGAGGGATTTCACTGTGAAGAATCATCAATTATACTATAATTTGTGTTCTGTCAGGTTAGCATAGGTATCACATTTGACAGAAATTGATGATAATTTCGACTTGACCCCCCAAAATGAGAAAACATGTCGAAGTGTTTGCAAAACCAGAATGCTCCAGAGAACCCAGAAAAATACCAAGTGAAAGCCCATTTTCTGCTGAGTTCCGTGGTATATAACATTGTCCCTTTCTACGTTTTATTTATAGTTCATACTCACTTTTCTTTCTGCAACGGGTAAAAAATGTACACCCCTTGGTTTACAAAACCCCCCCCCCCCTAATGTTTGATTGTGCACAGTGTATTGTGACTGGAAATGTATGCAAAGGTGCAGCTAAATATTACATCCTCTGTGGCATAAGTGACAATCTCAATAAGTAACAGCTAAATGTCACATCCTCTGTGGCTTACGTGACAAATACAAGGAAGTAACAACTAAATGCCAAGTCCTTTGTGGCAAAATAATCTTGAAATCCAAGCAAAGAACTGCTAAATACTGGTTCCTTTGTGGCAGAAGTGACAACTTTAATTATGTAACTGCTAAGTACTACAAAATCAACTTTGTTACAAGCTACAGGTAGTGTATCAGTCTTCAGTGAATTGCCAGAGAATCTTATTACTTTGATGGTCCTCAACATTGGTCATCTTTGCATCATTCATCAATTTCAACTTGGTTGCTAGGCCAATTATGCTTTCTGTTTGGATAAAATTTCAAATATCTTGTACTCAGAAACCAAAGTGTGATGTTTGTTACATGGAAGGAATGTTTCATATATGTGACCATCTAAGAAGTTTTGTATTTTCTTTTTTTCCTCTTATTGGAAATCCAAGATGGCCACCACTAAAGGACAAAGTTTTTAATATAGGGCCCTATGGGAAAATTTATAAATAATATTTATCAAAAACTATAAATATGATTGAACATAAACTGTACATGAAAAATACTTGGTTTGTCCTTTTACAAAGTTTTCATTTATTTTGTGTAGATTTGAAATCCAAGATGGCCACCACATCAGGACAAAATTAAAATTGGTATTATACAATACGTTGACTTTCTTCTATGTGATTGTCTTTCTTCATTATGATACTTTCATCTCAGTTGTGGTAAAATGGTGGCTGACTTTCTTCTGTCGTAATACCATCTCAGTATGCTTAAGTGATGTCTGTACAATATGAGAAACATTAAACCTTGGAACTACAGAAATATGATCAATCATGGTCTCTCTGCTTTCATGTCAAGTTCAAATCTGTGCCAATAAATAAAATAAAACTCATTTTATTTCCACCGTTTTACCCCCTGAGGACTATTCTAAACAAGCTATTTTATTCATTGCCGTATTAATTTTTCAATTTTCTCTATAAAATGTTTTCCATTCTATCATAGAACGACGGGTAAACATGACATTATCTAATATGTGTTAGTGTCTTGTTTTGTCTTTATTGGTCTAATAGAAAAGATTTGTAAGTTGTTTGGTAATACAAGAGGGAGTTTTATATAGTTTATGTTATAGTGGTAATACAAGAGGGAGTTTTATATAGTTTATGTTATAATGGTAATACAAGAGGGAGTTTTATATAGTTTATGTTATAATGGTAATACAAGAGGGAGTTTTATATAGTTTATGTTATAGTGGTAATACAAGAGGGAGTTTTATATAGTTTATGTTATAATGGTAATACAAGAGGGAGTTTTATATAGTTTATGTTATAATGGTAATACAAGAGGGAGTTTTATATAGAGTATGTTATAATGGTAATACAAGAGCGAGTTTTATATAGTTTATGTTATAATGGTAATACAAGAGGGAGTTTTATATAGAGTATGTTATAATGGTAATACAAGGAGGAGTTTTATATAGTTTATGTTATAATGGTAATACAAGAGGGAGTTTTATATAGAGTATGTTATAATGGTAATACAAGAGGGAGTTTTATATAGTTTATGTTATAATGGTAATACAAGAGGGAGTTTTATATAGAGTATGTTATAATGGTAATACAAGAGGGAGTTTTATATAGAGTATGTTATAATGGTAATACAAGGAGGAGTTTTATATAGAGTATGTTATAATGGTAATACAAGAGGGAGTTTTATATAGTTTATGTTATAGTGGTAATACAAGAGGGAGTTTTATATAGTTTATGTTATAATGGTAATACAAGAGGGAGTTTTATATAGTTTATGTTATAATGGTAATACAAGAGGGAGTTTTATATAGAGTATGTTATAATGGTAATACAAGAGGGAGTTTTATATAGAGTATGTTATAATGGTAATACAAGGAGGAGTTTTATATAGTTTATGTTATAATGGTAATACAAGAGGGGGTTTTATATAGAGTATGTTATAATGGTAATACAAGGAGGAGTTTTATATAGTTTATGTTATAGTGGTAATACAAGAGGGAGTTTTATATAGTTTATGTTATAATGGTAATACAAGAGGGAGTTTTATATAGTTTATGTTATAATGGTAATACAAGAGGGAGTTTTATATAGTTTATGTTATAGTGGTAATACAAGAGGGAGTTTTATATAGTTTATGTTATAATGGTAATACAAGAGGGAGTTTTATATAGTTTATGTTATAGTGGTAATACAAGGGGGAGTTTTATATAGTTTATGTTATAATGGTAATACAAGAGGGAGTTTTATATAGTTTATGTTATAGTGGTAATACAAGAGGGAGTTTTATATAGAGTATGTTATAATGGTAATACAAGAGGGAGTTTTATATAGTTTATGTTATAATGGTAATACAAGAGGGAGTTTTATATAGTTTATGTTATAATGGTAATACAAGAGGGAGTTTTATATAGAGTATGTTATAATGGTAATACAAGAGGGAGTTTTATATAGAGTATGTTATAATGGTAATACAAGAGGGAGTTTTATATAGTTTATGTTATAATGGTAATACAAGAGGGAGTTTTATATAGTTTATGTTATAGTGGTAATACAAGAGGGAGTTTTATATAGAGTATGTTATAATGATAATATAAGAGGGAGTTTTATATAGTTTATGTTATAATGGTAATACAAGAGGGAGTTTTATATAGTTTATGTTATAATGGTAATACAAGAGTGAGTTTTATATAGAGTATGTTATAATGGTAATACAAGAGGGAGTTTTATATAGTTTATGTTATAGTGGTAATACAAGAGGGAGTTTTATATAGAGTATGTTATAATGGTAATACAAGAGGGAGTTTTATATAGTTTATGTTATAATGGTAATACAAGAGGGAGTTTTATATAGTTTATGTTATAATGGTAATACAAGAGGGAGTTTTATATAGTTTATGTTATAATGGTAATACAAGAGGGAGTTTTATATAGAGTATGTTATAATGGTAATACAAGAGGGAGTTTTATATAGAGTATGTTATAGTGGTAATACAAGAGGGAGTTTTATATAGTTTATGTTATAATGGTAATACAAGAGGGAGTTTTATATAGAGTATGTTATAATGGTAATACAAGAGGGAGTTTTATATAGTTTATGTTATAATGGTAATACAAGAGGGAGTTTTATATAGAGTATGTTATAATGGTAATACAAGAGGGAGTTTTATATAGAGTATGTTATAATGGTAATACAAGAGGGAGTTTTATATAGTTTATGTTATAATGGTAATACAAGAGGGAGTTTTATATAGAGTATGTTATAATGGTAATACAAGAGGGAGTTTTATATAGTTTATGTTATAATGGTAATACAAGAGGGAGTTTTATATAGTTTATGTTATAGTGGTAATACAAGAGGGAGTTTTATATAGAGTATGTTATAATGGTAATACAAGAGGGAGTTTTATATAGAGTATGTTATAATGGTAATACAAGAGGGAGTTTTATATAGAGTATGTTATAATGGTAATACAAGGAGGAGTTTTATATAGAGTATGTTATAATGGTAATACAAGAGGGAGTTTTATATAGTTTATGTTATAGTGGTAATACAAGAGGGAGTTTTATATAGTTTATGTTATAATGGTAATACAAGAGGGAGTTTTATATAGTTTATGTTATAATGGTAATACAAGAGGGAGTTTTATATAGTTTATGTTATAGTGGTAATACAAGAGGGAGTTTTATATAGTTTATGTTATAGTGGTAATACAAGAGGGAGTTTTATATAGTTTATGTTAAAATGGTAATACAAGAGGGAGTTTTATATAGTTTATGTTATAATGGTAATACAAGAGGGAGTTTTATATAGAGTATGTTATAATGGTAATACAAGAGGGAGTTTTATATAGTTTATGTTATAATGGTAATACAAGAGGGAGTTTTATATAGAGTATGTTATAATGGTAATACAAGAGGGAGTTTTATATAGTTTATGTTATAATGGTAATACAAGAGGGAGTTTTATATAGAGTATGTTATAATGGTAATACAAGAGGGAGTTTTATATAGAGTATGTTATAATGGTAATACAAGGAGGAGTTTTATATAGTTTATGTTATAGTGGTAATACAAGAGGGAGTTTTATATAGTTTATGTTATAATGGTAATACAAGGAGGAGTTTTATATAGAGTATGTTATAATGGTAATACAAGAGGGAGTTTTATATAGTTTATGTTATAATGGTAATACAAGAGGGAGTTTTATATAGTTTATGTTATAATGGTAATACAAGAGGGAGTTTTATATAGTTTATGTTATAATGGTAATACAAGAGGGAGTTTTATATAGTTTATGTTATAATGGTAATACAAGAGGGAGTTTTATATAGTTTATGTTATAATGGTAATACAAGAGGGAGTTTTATATAGTTTATGTTATAATGGTAATACAAGAGGGAGTTTTATATAGAGTATGTTATAATGGTAATACAAGAGGGAGTTTTATATAGTTTATGTTATAATGGTAATACAAGAGGGAGTTTTATATAGAGTATGTTATAATGGTAATACAAGAGGGAGTTTTATATAGTTTATGTTATAATGGTAATACAAGAGGGAGTTTTATATAGTTTATGTTATAATGGTAATACAAGAGGGAGTTTTATATAGTTTATGTTATAGTGGTAATACAAGAGGGAGTTTTATATAGTTTATGTTATAATGGTAATACAAGGAGGAGTTTTATATAGAGTATGTTATAATGGTAATACAAGAGGGAGTTTTATATAGTTTATGTTATAGTGGTAATACAAGAGGGAGTTTTATATAGTTTATGTTATAGTGGTAATACAAGAGGGAGTTTTATATAGTTTATGTTATAATGGTAATACAAGAGGGAGTTTTATATAGAGTATGTTATAATGGTAATACAAGGAGGAGTTTTATATAGAGTATGTTATAATGGTAATACAAGAGGGAGTTTTATATAGTTTATGTTATAATGGTAATACAAGAGGGAGTTTTATATAGTTTATGTTATAATGGTAATACAAGAGGGAGTTTTATATAGTTTATGTTATAATGGTTATACAAGAGGGAGTTTTATATAGTTTATGTTATAATGGTAATACAAGAGGGAGTTTTATATAGTTTATGTTATAGTGGTAATACAAGAGGGAGTTTTATATAGTTTATGTTATAATGGTAATACAAGAGGGAGTTTTATATAGAGTATGTTATAATGGTAATACAAGAGGGAGTTTTATATAGTTTATGTTATAATGGTAATACAAGAGGGAGTTTTATATAGTTTATGTTATAATGGTAATACAAGAGGGAGTTTTATATAGTTTATGTTATAATGGTAATACAAGAGGGAGTTTTATATAGTTTATGTTATAGTGGTAATACAAGAGGGAGTTTTATTTAGTTTATGTTATAATGGTAATACAAGAGGGAGTTTTATATAGAGTATGTTATAATGGTAATACAAGGAGGAGTTTTATATAGTTTATGTTATAGTGGTAATACAAGAGGGAGTTTTATATAGTTTATGTTATAATGGTAATACAAGGAGGAGTTTTATATAGAGTATGTTATAATGGTAATACAAGAGGGAGTTTTATATAGTTTATGTTATAATGGTAATACAAGAGGGAGTTTTATATAGTTTATGTTATAATGGTAATACAAGAGGGAGTTTTATATAGTTTATGTTATAATGGTAATACAAGAGGGAGTTTTATATAGTTTATGTTATAATGGTAATACAAGAGGGAGTTTTATATAGTTTATGTTATAATGGTAATACAAGAGGGAGTTTTATATAGTTTATGTTATAATGGTAATACAAGAGGGAGTTTTATATAGAGTATGTTATAATGGTAATACAAGAGGGAGTTTTATATAGTTTATGTTATAATGGTAATACAAGAGGGAGTTTTATATAGAGTATGTTATAATGGTAATACAAGAGGGAGTTTTATATAGTTTATGTTATAATGGTAATACAAGAGGGAGTTTTATATAGTTTATGTTATAATGGTAATACAAGAGGGAGTTTTATATAGTTTATGTTATAGTGGTAATACAAGAGGGAGTTTTATATAGTTTATGTTATAATGGTAATACAAGGAGGAGTTTTATATAGAGTATGTTATAATGGTAATACAAGAGGGAGTTTTATATAGTTTATGTTATAGTGGTAATACAAGAGGGAGTTTTATATAGTTTATGTTATAGTGGTAATACAAGAGGGAGTTTTATATAGTTTATGTTATAATGGTAATACAAGAGGGAGTTTTATATAGAGTATGTTATAATGGTAATACAAGGAGGAGTTTTATATAGAGTATGTTATAATGGTAATACAAGAGGGAGTTTTATATAGTTTATGTTATAATGGTAATACAAGAGGGAGTTTTATATAGTTTATGTTATAATGGTAATACAAGAGGGAGTTTTATATAGTTTATGTTATAATGGTAATACAAGAGGGAGTTTTATATAGTTTATGTTATAATGGTAATACAAGAGGGAGTTTTATATAGTTTATGTTATAGTGGTAATACAAGAGGGAGTTTTATATAGTTTATGTTATAATGGTAATACAAGAGGGAGTTTTATATAGAGTATGTTATAATGGTAATACAAGAGGGAGTTTTATATAGTTTATGTTATAATGGTAATACAAGAGGGAGTTTTATATAGTTTATGTTATAATGGTAATACAAGAGGGAGTTTTATATAGTTTATGTTATAATGGTAATACAAGAGGGAGTTTTATATAGTTTATGTTATAGTGGTAATACAAGAGGGAGTTTTATTTAGTTTATGTTATAATGGTAATACAAGGAGGAGTTTTATATAGAGTATGTTATAATGATAATATAAGAGGGAATTTTATATAGTTTATGTTATAGTGGTAATACAAGAGGGAGTTTTATATAGTTTATGTTATAGTGGTAATACAAGAGGGAGTTTTATATAGTTTATGTTATAATGGTAATACAAGAGGGAGTTTTATATAGAGTATGTTATAATGGTAATACAAGGGGAGTTTTATATAGTTTATGTTATAATGATAATACAAGGAGGAGTTTTATATAGTTTATGTTATAATGGTAATACAAGAGGGAGTTTTATATAGTTTATGTTATAATGGTAATACAAGAGGGAGTTTTATATAGTTTATGTTATAGTGGTAATACAAGAGGGAGCTTTATATAGTTTATGTTATAATGGTAATACAAGAGGGAGTTTTATATAGTTTATGTTATAATGGTAATACAAGAGGGAGTTTTATATAGTTTATGTTATAATGGTAATACAAGAGGGAGTTTTATATAGTTTATGTTATAATGGTAATACAAGAGGGAGTTTTATATAGTTTATGTTATAATGGTAATACAAGAGGGAGTTTTATATAGTTTATGTTATAATGGTAATACAAGAGGGAGTTTTATATAGAGTATGTTATAATGGTAATACAAGAGGGAGTTTTATATAGTTTATGTTATAATGGTAATACAAGAGGGAGTTTTATATAGTTTATGTTATAATGGTAATACAAGAGGGAGTTTTATATAGTTTATGTTATAATGGTAATACAAGAGGGAGTTTTATATAGTTTATGTTATAGTGGTAATACAAGAGGGAGTTTTATTTAGTTTATGTTATAATGGTAATACAAGGAGGAGTTTTATATAGAGTATGTTATAATGATAATATAAGAGGGAATTTTATATAGTTTATGTTATAGTGGTAATACAAGAGGGAGTTTTATATAGTTTATGTTATAATGGTAATACAAGAGGGAGTTTTATATAGTTTATGTTATAATGGTAATACAAGAGGGAGTTTTATATAGAGTATGTTATAATGGTAATACAAGAGGAGTTTTATATAGTTTATGTTATAATGGTAATACAAGGAGGAGTTTTATATAGAGTATGTTATAATGGTAATACAAGAGGGAGTTTTATATAGTTTATGTTATAATGGTAATACAAGAGGGAGTTTTATATAGTTTATGTTATAGTGGTAATACAAGAGGGAGTTTTATATAGTTTATGTTATAATGGTAATACAAGAGGGAGTTTTATATAGAGTATGTTATAATGGTAATACAAGGGGAGTTTTATATAGTTTATGTTATAGTGGTAACACAAGAGGGAGTTTTATATAGTTTATGTTATAATGGTAATACAAGAGGGAGTTTTATATAGAGTATGTTATAATGGTAATACAAGGGGAGTTTTATATAGTTTATGTTATAATGGTAATACAAGAGGGAGTTTTATATAGTTTATATTATAATGGCAATACAAGAGGGAGTTTTATATAGTTTATGTTATAATGGTAATACAAGAGGGAGTTTTATATAGTTTATGTTATAGTGGTAATACAAGAGGGAGTTTTATATAGTTTATGTTATAATGGTAATACAAGGAGGAGTTTTATATAGAGTATGTTATAATGGTAATACAAGAGGGAGTTTTATATAGTTTATGTTATAATGGTAATACAAGAGGGAGTTTTATATAGTTTATGTTATAGTGGTAATACAAGAGGGAGTTTTATATAGTTTATGTTATAATGGTAATACAAGAGGGAGTTTTATATAGTTTATGTTATAATGGTAATACAAGAGGGAGTTTTATATAGAGTATGTTATAATGGTAATACAAGGAGAAGTTTTATATAGTTTATGTTATAATGGTAATACAAGGAGGAGTTTTATATATATAGAGTATGTTATAATGGTAATACAAGAGGGAGTTTTATATAGTTTATGTTATAATGGTAATACAAGAGGGAGTTTTATATAGTTTATGTTATAGTGGTAATACAAGAGGGAGTTTTATATAGTTTATGTTATAATGGTAATACAAGAGGGAGTTTTATATAGTTTATGTTATAATGGTAATACAAGAGGGAGTTTTATATAGTTTATGTTATAATGGTAATACAAGAGGGAGTTTTATATAGTTTATGTTATAGTGGTAATACAAGAGGGAGTTTTATATAGTTTATGTTATAATGGTAATACAAGAGGGAGTTTTATATAGTTTATGTTATAATGGTAATACAAGAGGGAGTTTTATATAGTTTATGTTATAATGGTAATACAAGGAGGAGTTTTATATAGAGTATGTTATAATGGTAATACAAGAGGGAGTTTTATATAGTTTATGTTATAATGGTAATACAAGAGGGAGTTTTATATAGTTTATGTTATAGTGGTAATACAAGAGGGAGTTTTATATAGTTTATGTTATAGTGGTAATACAAGAGGGAGTTTTATATAGTTTATGTTATAATGGTAATACAAGAGTGAGTTTTATATAGAGTATGTTATAATGGTAATACAAGGAGAAGTTTTATATAGTTTATGTTATAATGGTAATACAAGAGGGAGTTTTATATAGTTTATGTTATAATGGTAATACAAGGGGAGTTTTATATAGTTTATGTTATAATGGTAATACAAGAGGGAGTTTTATATAGTTTATGTTATAGTGGTAATACAAGAGGGAGTTTTATATAGTTTATGTTATAATGGTAATACAAGAGGGAGTTTTATATAGTTTATGTTATAATGGTAATACAAGAGTGAGTTTTATATAGAGTATGTTATAATGGTAATACAAGGAGAAGTTTTATATAGTTTATGTTATAATGGTAATACAAGAGAAGTTTTATATAGTGCATGTTATACTTACTTACCATCAATAGTGTATTTAAACATGAAATACCATCATATAGATAAAACAATAAAAACAAATACAGCACGGTTGAAATTGGTTTTTATTATAATGAAAACAGTTGCCACTTTATCTGTTTGTTTTCAACAACCACAATCAATAGAAATATGTTTTTATACACAAACAACTTGGGCGTTGGGGTGCTTTGACTCTACAAATAAGGGTTTTTACTTTAAGTCTATTCATTAGATATTCCATGATAGGAAATTGTATTTGCTCAGCAACAATACATTACAGGGAAAGGTTAATTAGGTTTTGGTCTATTAAAGTGTAAAATTAAGACTTGGGAGTTTTAAAGCCTTTATAAGAAAGAGCAATTAACTCGTCAAAAACATATTATCAATAACAAATTAGTGTTTTAATTGAAAATCTATGATTTTACCCAGGGTAAGGCAATTTGTTGTTATCAATAAATAATTATATTTATTTTGTCTTCTGGGTATACAGGTTAATTACTGTGAACTTTTTTTAAAATCTTGTTTGACTTGGGAGTACCGTTGTTGATTTTGTATCTCGATTGTCCTATTGCTGGAAAATGGTGTTTGACTTTAATTACTTTTTTAGCGTTTAACGCCACTTTCAACAATATTTCATTAATTGATGGAGGAAACCGGAGTCCCGGAGAAACCACTGACCTGTCACAAGTCACTGACAAACTTTATCACAGAATGTTATATCAAGTATACCTTGCCATGAACAGGCTTCGAACTAGCAACGTTAGTGGTGATAGGCACTGATTGCACAGATAGTTGTAAATCCAACTGCCATACGATCAGAACCATGACGGCCCCTGTCTGCCTTTGGGTACTCTGTATTAATCTTTAAAATAGATTTTGTTTTTGTGTGAACTTTTTCACAAAAAGTTACTCATGTACAATTTAGTTTTCTGTGTAGTGTTTTACAGATCATTCAGTCTTATTGTTGTTTTTCTATTTGCTATTGTATTATCTGTCCTTAGATTTAAGGATTCTGATAACCCCTTTGGTGTCTTAGATTTACGGATTCTGATAACCCCTTTGGTGTCTTAGATTTACGGATTCTGATTACCCCTTTGGTGTCTTAGATTTACGGATTCTGATTACCCCTTTGGTGTCTTAGATTTACGGATTCTGATTACCCCTTTGATGTCTTAGATTTACAGATTCTGATTACCCCTTTGGTGTCTTAGATTTACGGATTCTGATTACCCCTTTGGTGTCTTAGATTTACGGATTCTGATTACCCCTTTGGTGTCTTAGATTTAAGGATTCTGATTACCCCTTTGGTATCTTAGATTTACGGATTCTGATTACCCCTTTGGTATCTTAGATTTACGGATTCTGATTACCCCTTTGGTATCTTAGATTTACGGATTCTGATTACCCCTTTGGTATCATAGATTTACGGATTCTGATTACCCCTTTGGTGTCTTAGATTTACGGATTCTGATTACCCCTTTGGTATCTTAGATTTACGGATTCTGATTACCCCTTTGGTGTCTTAGATTTAAGGATTCTGATTACCCCTTTGGTGTCTTAGATTTACGGATTCTGATTACCCCTTTGGTGTCTTAGATTTACGGATTCTGATTACCCCTTTGGTATCTTAGATTTACGGATTCTGATTACCCCTTTGGTGTCTTAGATTTACGGATTCTGATTACCCCTTTGGTGTCTTAGATTTACGGATTCTGATTACCCCTTTGGTATCATAGATTTACGGATTCTGATTACCCCTTTGGTGTCTTAGATTTACGGATTCTGATTACACCTTTTGGTATCTTAGATTTACGGATTCTGATTACACCTTTGGTATCTTAGATTTACGGATTCTGATTACCTCTTTGGTATCATAGATTTACGGATTCTGATTACCCCTTTGGTGTCTTAGATTTACGGATTCTGATTACCCCTTTGGTGTCTTAGATTTATGGATTCTGATTACCCCTTTGGTATCTTAGATTTACGGATTCTGATTACCCCTTTGGTGTCTTAGATTTACGGATTCTGATTACCCCTTTGGTGTCTTAGATTTACGGATTCTGATTACCCCTTTGGTGTCTTAGATTTAAGGATTCTGATTACCCCTTTGGTGTCTTAGATTTACGGATTCTGATTACCCCTTTGGTGTCTTCAATCTTTTCTTACACATTAAAGGGTGACCATTATAATGTAGAAAAATATCTTACATCAATGGCATCTGTAAAAATATCTAGTTAAATTCTAGACTACACAAGTGTATCTAAAGTCCAAGTTAGATATATCAATTCTTTTGATTTCTACCTGGTATCTAGTGCTAGTTAAATCTATTAATTCTAAGATTGTTTGCACATTTACAAATGATGAAAGGAATGTACCTCTGGATTTCAACAATTTTGACTTCATTTGTTTTGCATCGAAAAAAGGACAAATATGCAGTTTGATCAATTTAATTATGAAAAGAACTTTAAACAGCGACAGTCAATAATTCCACCATTATAAACAAAACAAACAATCACCTCTCACCTCAAAACATTGAACACATAAAAAAGCAACAACATATGGCATAGGAAATCTAGATCATTGCTTCGGACAATTTATTTAAATTGATAATTTAGCGAGTTTTTGTTGTCATATATACAGTCAAACCTGCCCATGAGGTCCCCTCTATTAAGCAGTCACCTGTATTAAAAGATCACCCTTTTCTTGTCCTGTCAGAGAAAATATTATATGAATTGAACCTCTTTTAAGAGGTCACCTGTCTTATAAGGCCACTTTTTCTTTGTCCCAAAGGTGACCTCTTAATACAGGTTTGACTGTACTTGTTATTACAAATATTATAAAACTGTATCTAATGCCTTACTGGCATATAATAAAACATTGTATGGATGAAGATGAAAACACATTATATTGTGTATTACATATTTTGATATCTACTTGTATTAAAGCAGCAAGCTGAAATAGAATGATCTAACCCTGAGTGCAAACTCACAGTAGTAACAAACCTGAAGTGGTCATGTCAACCCTGTAGAAACAACATAGAGTAGATATGTTATACTCCCCAGGACACATTGTTATAAGTTACAACCTGGCTCTACGATCATAAAACTTCAGTAGTAACAAACCTGAAGTGGACATGTCAACCCTGTAGAAACAACATAGAGTAGACATGTTATACTCCCCAGGACACATTGTTATAAGTTACAACCTGGCTCTACGATCATAAAACTTCAGTAGTAACAAACCTGAAGTGAACATGTCAACCCTGTAGAAACAACATAGAGTAGACATGTTATACTCCCCAGGACACATTGTTATAAGTTACAACCTGGCTCTACGATCATAAAACTTCAGTAGTAACAAACCTGAAGTGGACATGTCAACCCTGTAGAAACAACATAGAGTAGACATGTTATACTCCCCAGGACACATTGTTATAAGTTACAACCTGGCTCTACGATCATAAAACTTCAGAACATGAGTGCTCGTACTCGGCAAATGGCTAATCAGAATACAGTATCCAATATGTATAGTGTTCTGATTTGATGTTTTGTTCTGTTTAGGCCCTTTGGTTTTATTGCTCCCAAAAGTTTAAATTATTTTGCTTTCCAATCTTCAGATCTTGAGCGTACTTGATGAAGGTTATTCCAGAAACAGGTTGTGTGCAATGAATTTAATATCTACGTTTTTATTTGGAGTATGAGTACAAAGCTCGAACTCGAAAGTTTTACTACTATATGTCCGGGTCAGTCATTACATTACTTTCAATTTATTAGATAAATGTCAATATCCCCTGTATGCTTACCATAAATTTACTTACAACTACGAATGCAATGAGTGCCTATCACCACTAACGTTGTGAGTTGGAATCCTGCTTATGGTGAGGTGTACTCGATACAACATTATGTGATGGAGTATGTCAGTGACCTGTGGAAGGTATGTGCTTTTCTCCGGGTACACCAGATTCCTCCACCGGTATTTTTTAACACTTTTTTAATTTAATATCCTGTTTTATTTTACAATGACAGAATTTAATGGGTGGGAAATATTATGGCGTGATTCATTGTGTTAATGGTTGATTGAAATAGTTGATTGTCTCCCTTGAGTCTCTGTAAAACGCTACAAGTGGTAATGTAGTCTCAGTCGTGGATTCTTGAGATTTGTAGAATTCCCAACAGTTTGTTTCACAACTCTTGATTCAGTCATGTTCGTAGACACGTCAGATTTTTATAATTCCCCATGGTTTGTTTCACAACTCAGATTCAGTCATGTTCTTAGACTCCTCAGATTTTTATAATTCCCCATGGTTTGTTTCACAACTCAGATTCAGGCCTATCTATTATTATTTTCTTGTTTTAAATAGTTTTTTGTGGCATGAATTGTAAGTATTTTATGGAATAAAAACATTAAGCTCAGATAAATCTGTTGTAACTTTGATTTATTCCTCAATGTGTCAGCAGGTTGTTAAAATATTCCATTTCTCAGAAATAAATGAGTATTCCATGTTATTATCATTGTCAAGTTTGTATTAGAATTATGTCCCCTGTGGACAACCATAAATTTGTGTCTTATTATATTGGAGATCTACAATAGGTTGGCAATTCAGGAAGATTAAACCAACCATTCTTAATTTATTTTGCACCAAATTCGTAACAAAATAAGAATAATTATTGTGGAAAATTTGTAATTTTGGAGATTGACTGACCATCTGTTCTTAGGACCATGATTCTGTTCTAAAGAAATTTAGAAAGGGAAATGATTACCACATGATTTCTTTATTGCTTATTTATTAGTTTTTTACACTACAATCCTTAATGTAAATGTCATTTCAACATGGCTTGATGGATTAATTGCTGATTAGTAGATTTTTTATATCAAATTGTAATTAAAATGGAACTTTTAATATGGCAGCTTAAAATGTGTGATGAAAATTAATGAAGCAACAAGCTTTTTTTTCCTAAATACTGGTAATTAAATTTTCCAAACTTTACTACAAAAATGATCAATGAAGGAGAAATTTGCTCTAATTCAAAATGATTGTGATAGTGCATACTTGTAATAGTTTTATACGTCCATCTTTAGATAGAAGAAATAATATTGTATTGTGTTGTGTTGTCTGTCTGTTATAAGTTCTCACACTAACTCTGCTTTACCAGAATCTTTGTAATGGTGGTCTATATATATTTTTTTTTATTTTCACTTTTCTCTATCCAGAGTTATGGGACATGATCCAGTGAAAAACAATCTGTTGTAAATATGTTGTGCACTAACCTGCCACTATGCCTTGACCAATCTTTTTCAAACTTCTCCAGATTATTTGGAATTAATAGTCTGCATATTTTGAACACCTTTACCTTTGTTATTTCAAAGTTATGGGACTCCATCCAATACAAAAACAATTTGTAATGAACATATAATTCGTACATTATGTTTTGTATAGACGTGACTCAATTTACCAATAATCATCCATTTCTGTTGTATATCTTTGTTTTATTAGAAACTGATGTCAAAAAGAATCATTATTTGTATTTATATTTTTCTAAATAAAAATGAATTCAATAGAGAAATAAAAAGAGTTTATTGGATGCTGTAAAGTTGATAGATAAATGTATCTGTTGTTTGTTTCTATTAAGCATTCTTCCTCAATAATATGATAAATGGTTTTTTTAATGATTTCTGATGGTTAATATGATCTGTTATTAAATAATTTGGTGCTCACAATTGTAGTTGTAATATTAGAACTTAAATTTATTTACAGAATTGTGTACCTTCATTTAGATTTTACATTTCTAGTGGGTAGTTTAAACCTAAAAGTTATATTCCATGATATTTCTATCAAAAAGAATTTTGGAGTTATGCCCTTATGCAATGCAAGAGTTATGCCCCTTGTACATAAAAGGATCATTTTTAAAGTTTGCTATTACTGGTAGTGTTTTTTTGGCATTCTTTCACATATTATGCCATAACAATTTGACAATTGTTTTTTTTTTTTATTGATGTCAGATTTGTAAATTTCCTGACGTTTTTAACCATTTAAAGGGTGGACATTTATTTATTGACACTTGTTACAGTGCTAAGTCATTATTAAATTAAATTACGCACTTAACCGATGCTGAATAACACCTTTGCTTTATATAAAGTACAAAAAAGGTGGATTTGGATAAGTAAAAACTGATAAAGGAAAATGGACGTGAACATGTTCAATATCTCTTTGTTATACATTGTTTAATTTCACCTAAAGCTGAGGGTGTGTTCTGTCTAATCTTCGTCAAAATCAACAAACGTCATTGATTGAAAACAAAGATCTAATATGTACAAAGTAGGAACCATTGACTCTAAAAACATATTTGTTACCATGGTGATACATTTATCTAAAAATCAAATTGTGGGAAAAATTTTAATATTTTCTTATTTAAAAACAAATGTCAAATTTTATACTATGATTGAAATTCTCCACAAAATATAATATTGTTGCTCTTAAAAAGTCTGTAGGTAAATCGAAAATTTAACTAAATTAAATTTGAATCTTTGAATAGTTGAATTTGTTCAGAATGTATACTTTGTTGATTTTCGTCAGCCAATGAATAGAAGAAATATTCAATTTTGATAGGATAATTTGAATCTATGTTATTTCTTGTAGTATCATATATTGATACTGAGAAGTAAATAGTCAATCACGAAGATAAATGGTTAAATTATTGACATTTACCATGCCAATCTGCAGTTCCATAATTCTATTTCCAAGAAAATTAATACAGGTTTAGATAAGGACGCCCGTTGGTGTTCACAAAATCACTAAGCATCAACGGAAATTGGAATTTGATCCAGACGTTATTGTCTTGTATTCTCTAAGGTATTTAAACATGATCTTGTTGTGTTTATTCCACCTATTGTCAGGGCATTTATATGTTTCAGTAATTGAAACGATAAACAAAGTTTTCGTTATTCGTAAGACTTGGTCGTTTCTATTTCTTTAGAACATTAATAAGACCAACATTTTTCACAAGGTACCAATAATTAATATTGACCAATGATTTAATTTGTCTGTCAGAAATTGACGTTAATTTATGATGGAAAAAGATTGGCTGATGACGTCTTTAACTGTAGTTGTTGTATATCTTATTAACAGTATTACACTCTATATATGATACAAACTTCTACCATGTATAGCTTTCTCTCGTTCATTTCATTACACCGTTGTTGGTTCATATACAAATACCGTAACAAAATTATCGAAGAACCGTATTGATCTAACCCTGGCATAAAAGATGAAGAATAACGAGAAATTAAGTGAAATTGGTTTTTACGATCATCGAAGGAATTACAAACTTTACCATTTTCATTTTGTATTGAAAAAGTTCTACTTGCCTGAGGAAAATTAAACCCCATTGAAACTTGTCAATGTAGTTCCAAGATTTTGATGTATTAGTACGTTTATAGAGAAAATTAATAAACGGGGCTCAAAAGTATGTCAGAATACATAGAGATGGTTTGAAACATACAGAAACTTTTATAAGCTCATTTGGTCCAATAAGCATGCTAGTTATTGTCTTTCCATGGGATCTGTCTGTCTGTCAAACTATAACATTGTCTTCTCAGAAACTATTAATTGCCATGGACACAAATCGTACAGGAATATTCTTCTGGTGGACCTGATTAGAATTTAGAATTTAGAATTTTTTGTTTTTATTAACACTGGTCTGTCCCTATGCTGAGGTGGGAAGCTCATGTTTAGAAACTGCATAGTCATGTGTAATTTAATGTGATATGAATGGCTCTATGGTAGTCCTCAACTAAGTTTTATTTTTTGTGTCAGTTGAAAAACTCAAGATGGCTACCAATACAGGAAATAATATTGGTGTAGGGGACTGCAGAACCATGTTTCTTTTTTTCAAAACAATGAAGTTGATTGAACTGAAATATTGATAATCCTTGCATTTTGGCATATGTGTTTGTATGTCTTCTTTCAGTATTTTATTTGAAAGTCTCCTTTTTAGACAGTAATTGTTTCTAACAATCAAAAGCTAATGAGCAAAAAAACCATTTGTCTGACCAACATTGAGGTATTATTTTCACACCCAGAGGAGTGTTGCCATGGCACCTTAACAGTGCTACAATCTGCACCCTATTCTGCAAAAATATTTAAAAATTATATCACAGAAAATTCAATATGCATAAAAGATTACTATGCAATTTGAGCTTACTGCACACAAAACTGCCATTCTGTTTAAAGTATTTAATTGTGTTGCTGTGTTAAATATTTTATAAGAAATAAAAGTACAGTCTATTATATTAAAACAGAACAATCAAATTAACGGATATGTTACCAGTAACACACAAACATGTATATTGTATTCTGAACTTTCATTTCAAGGCTAATAATTCTAAGCATTTTTAATGTAGTACAGTCATCTGTCACAAGAGCAGTAAACCTTCGTTCGTACCAGTAAGTTTGTCAGTTTTTATTTAGATATATATGAAGATAAGTTCAAGAATTTGATTCAGACCAGTAAATTCAAATTTTCATTTTGAGGACTGGGAGTAATGTGTGCTTTCCTGGAGTGCAAGTCTTTCCTAGGGTATAGGAGGTCTTTTCTGGAGTGTAGGAAGACAGGTGGACCTTCAGGTTAAGTCAAACAGAAGAATATACCTAGTACCTACTGCTTCTGAACTTATCATACAACAGTACAGAGATGGAGATTTTAAGAACAAACAGAATGGGTCCTAAATTGTGTTCTTATGGCATAACAGGTCTTCAGTGAGCTAGCACTATAAGATCCAGTACAGCCTGTTCAGTCTAGTAAAATGGGATATTAAAATTATGATTGGCACTTGTATTATTTATCTTTAGCCTGATAATATACTGAAAAGTTCCTCACTTGACCTCAGTCTTCACGCTTAACTTTTTACCTTACACGCCCACCGGGCCTGTAAGTTCAAATATTTACAGGCCCACCATCAATTCTACAGGCCCGAATTTGAAAACTACATTAATGACCATTAATTCAAACCACCAAAACTCAAAACATGATGATGTACCAAATATTATGTGGACATGTCAATTATGCATTAGGTAAGACCAGAATGCAAGTAAAAAACACAAAAAGACACTTTATTTTGGATTCATGTTTATATTAATCTCCTGAAAATTCTAAGATCATATTGTCAATAGCATCCTCAGTATATTCCATATCATCACTGTCCACCTCCTCCTCCTCATCATCATCATCATCACAACCAATATTGTTATAAGACTCTTATAACAAAAACTTGTGATGTCATCATTGCGTGAGACATATAATTTGGTGATAATTTTTAATATGTACCCCCCCCCCCCCTTTTTTTTTTTAATATCACTATGCTTTGAATTAATACCACACAAAATGCAAAAAGTCGTATTTGTGTAGCCTTCAGCAGAAGAAATATGTACAGTACATGTGTATATGCCAATTTGCTCAACGGTCCAACTATATATAGAAAGCTAGGGAATGCAAATATAGCACGAACGTATATTGACACTCGCTACCGGATGTTTCATTCCATAACCAAAACGGACCATTACCAAAACGGACCATAACAAAAACGGACTATTGAAATAAAAAATGTAAATTTCTTGAATAAATATGATATTTTATGTATTATTTCTATGATTTTATATGTATTTAATTATTTGTATTAATTTGTTTAGTGTATTTTAATTATAAACATATGTTCGTTTGCACATAAAGAGGGAGAGGCGTTAATTATCGAAAATAACAAATCAAGGAAATTAAAATAATTTAAATCGAAGCTTGAAACTGCGCTTTGGTTTGTAGAGTCATATGGCCTTGTACCCCAGTACTTAAAATTAGAATTCTGTTTGATAAAGTCCTTTAACTAGAACAGGAAAAAAATGTACACTTGAGTGAAATAGTGTTGTAATAAAAGATCGTGAACATGATATACAAGTATGAAAGAATGTCAAGGTATATTTTAAATGAGGTTGAAACAAGACACCATTTGATATTAATTCGGTTGTATTTCATTTTGACGATTTTAATTACGGAAGATGATCACAACCATATTGTTTTTGATTGGATTAAAATTATAGCTGTATCATAATGTATAATAACCTATTATTATTAGAATCCTAACATGACTGCGAATTTGGCATAAATAAAATAACAAATGGCTTCCTCTAGGAAAACGCCGACTTTATGTGAAAGGGACACCAGACAGCTATGATGAACAATTTTAATACATCCCTTAGCGCGGGATATAAAGGACACACTCCTTACACGTAAAAGACAACTTACAGCAGTTTCTGATAGCAACAGTTTATTAGGAGTGTTGTTGTTGTTGTTTTATCGACATCTGAGGTGGGGCCGATTTTGGCCCTTATAGCTCCCAGTCCTTTGCAAAAAAAAAAAACATTGCAAGCACATTTTTAGTCAAATCATACAATTAATTGTTACACACTTAATTACAATTATGATTAATTTGATTTTTATTTGATTAAAAGTTAATTAATTTTAAAGAATTTGGTTTTAATTTACAAAGATTATTAAACCCGCAATGCTTTAATCTTAGTTTCCCCCAAAGAATATGGGCTTGGGTTGATAAAAAGAAAAAATAGTAATTAAGATATAATTAATCGCTTGCAGTACATGGAATTTTGATAAATTCCATCACAAAAAACGAGTAAATTTCTTTGATCTTTGGTTCATAGACAATAAAAGAACATGGAGTTTGTTTTCATTCATTATCATTCTCACAATGGGGACAGACCACTGTGCAGATTGCTCCAGAAAAGTAAATTCAAGACAACACACACTTACACAATCACCTGATAATCAAATCATTTAATCTAATTAAAAGTGATTTGGGTGTCATAAACCAATTAAAACACCAATAATTACTTGGCTTCACTAAGTTACCTGTACTAATTTGATTTATTCATAAATCTAGAAAGTAATTATCACAAATAAGATAAGTTTAAAAAAAAAAAAACAATCAACGCGCACTAAAAATAAAAACTAAATAAAGATTCTTGCAATACATATTTTTTTCTGGTAGTCCATTTTGGTTATGGTCCGTTTTAGTGTAGTCCGTTTTAGTAATGGTCCGTTTTGGTTATGGTCCGTTTTGGTTATGGAATGAAACATCATGTAGTGTTGACACTGACAGTCATAAACTGAAGCAACTTAAAGTAAAGATTGTAATTATTATTTGTCAGACCTCAAATCAGAGTGCAACAATGGAACAAAACTACTGTAGTTCAAAGTCTATTTTCTAACTGCAGAGGTATTAACCCTTAACGTAGACACAGGTCTGTCAGCAACAGTTCTATAAATAGATCGCAATTAATAAAAAAAAATACCGATCGGATTTGGAAGCGGATCGAAAATAATCTGAAGTGTCTCCGTGCATTTCAACGAATTTTGAATGACCAACCTTCTCAAATATGAACATATTATATATGAGAACTCAGACTTTATGTCACAGGATTGAGAAAAAAATTAATCAAAAGTTTGTTTGGTTAAAAGTAGCTTCGATCAACATTTCCGTAGCACAGTGTCTGATTGCGCCCCATTTCTCGTGGTGCCATTTTTATTTGATATTGAACGAAATTAAAGTTTCTTTAAACCGAAATGGATTACTTTTCAAGAAAGTCACTTTCAAAATACTTAATGAATAACATAGAATTCAATAAACATGATGTCGATATTTTCATAAATGGCACGTGGCAAAAATACGCGGGCAACATAGGGCGACTCTTCAAAATTACAAGGCTACTTGAACTTCGCTTTTGACCAACGAGAAATCGAAGTCAACCTTCACATGGCAACTACTTCGCCCTCTAAAGTGAGTCCTGCTTCTTGTCCTTTTTTAAAACCTACATGATAGTAATTTCCTAAAAATATCAACCAATCAAATTGCAAAAAACAGACACACCTAAATCTATTTCGAATATCGGAAATTCTTTAAAGGCCTACCCATTTTTTGCATTGACTCAGCAGCAACTGAAAACGGAGAACATTAAACTAAATATCTACACACAATATCTTATGAAATCAACTTTTGAAACTATATGACTTTTTTTTCACAGGCCCGTCGGACTTGTGGAACTACTCATTTTATACGCCTGTGTACAATTTTACATGCCACAGGCTTCGGACTACTGCCTTATTTCGAAAACTGTGACCTTAAATAATCTCCACTAAAATACTATAATATGATTTAATTCTTTATTTATTTAACGAGGAAAGACAATATTGATGACACTATGGTTTTAGTGTTTACCTCTATATGTACAGTCAAACCTGCCCATGTGATCACCTCTATTAAGCAGTCACCTGTATTTAAAGGTCACTTTTTCTTGTCCTGTCATAGAAAATTTTATATGAATTTAACCTCTTTTCTGAGGTTCCCTGTCTTATAAGACCACTTTGACTTTGTCCCAAAGGTGACCTCTTAATACAGGTTTGTCTGTATGTGTAAATTTTCAATCTATGCTTTCTCCAGAGAATTGTATATGTAGATGTGCAGGATTAAAACTCAAGTAAAAAAGATTTGTATGGCAATGCAAGAAAATAATGTCAGTGTGTTGCTAGTTCAATGCCAGTAGCTACTTTTCACCAGAGAGAATTCCCATGATATTTATTTCTTTGTTTAGTTATGCAATATACATGATGAAACGATGGAGGATTTCTGATATTTTTGTAGACAATTTGTTATGTACATTTGGTATTTGTAAAGAACTGTGTGAATCACACGGTCCCCTAAGGACTTCTATTTAAATGGTAGATCTTAGCTTATATGGAATTGTTGAATATCGTGTAGATGGATATACAATATAATGCAGTGTCTTTAAATATACATTTATGTGTATGAGCTGAGGCTTAGATACTGATAGAAAGGTGAGGTTTATTACCTTGATCTTGCGGCTGTAAAATTAAGTCAAAGACTTCTTCTGCCGTCTCTCATAATATACATATCTCGATACAGATGACTTTACTGTGCACATGTAAAACTGGTTAGTTTTGTGTATAAACAGTTTGCTGAAGATGCATCTTGGTAGTATATAAATTAATACTAAAAGCATATCACTGATGATAAAGATCTATGTAGGTAAAAAAAATTATGTCATTCCAGTTTTCTTCGTTCAACCTACTTTTAAATATATTTATAGAAATTGCTGTTATGGTGACTTCTGTCAAACTGTTCCACTTGTCGACTATTCTAGATGAGAATGTATGAAGTTTACCAAGCCTTTTCCTAATTTTGCCCCTAATACACATAAACTATATATTTAATACACTGCATTAATCTGTAAATAGTTATATTTTATATTGAATAAGAAAAAAATTATATAATTATCCCTTGTTTGCCCCTTTTGATATTTTCTGTCAACAGCTAGAAAGAGAACTGATTTACAACTAGTTTAGCAAAACTCAGCATGTAAAACATTTGAAAGGGGTACCAGAAAAAGCTTTATTATATCAATGACTTAAATAACACAGAAGTCTATTTTAACCCTTTATTATATTCAAAAACACATGGTTGCAGGATAAATATTGATAGCCTTTATATGTACTTTGTGTTCATGGGTTTATATGTTGAGAGCCTTTTTCATGATAAACTACAAACTTGACTAAATGCAATACTGTACATGAATAATTTGATAGTCCCTTACACATTTTTCATTTTATGTGGATTGGGAATCCAAGATGGCAGCCACTATAGCACAGTTTTTTGACACATGATCCTATGGAAATATGAATTAATGTTATTTTTCTCAAAAACTACTAACTGTTTGAACCCAAATAGTTCCAGGGTAAACTAGGTATTAGATCTTTCCATGAACTTTAAATTTAAGTTATTATATAAGGAGATAAGGATGTCTTTCTGATTAATAAATACCTTCTCATTTAAATTGAATGGTTATTTCCTTTTGAAAATTGAGCAAATTGTTAAATGATACACAGGATTGATTCATAAGGCTTTTTATGGTTTTCTAATCAAAAGCTGAGCAATTTACAAACAAATATAGCCTTGTGATCATTAGACATGATCAGCGATCGAGAAGACTGTTTCGTAAACGTGAATGTCCATATATAGAAATTTATAGCAACCTCACTTTACTTGGAAGGACTCGTATATATATAAGGTAAACAAACTTCCTAGTCGACATCTGTTTTTATCATTAAATGTAATTTAACTTTTACCGTTTTTGTTGATAGTTAAAATGATTCTAGTTTTATTTACATTTACTCTTGATTAATTTCCTTGGTAACAGTTGGTCAGACCTAACAATATTTCTGATTGTGATTCATGAATCTGTTGTCAAATCTTTATAAAACTATCATATCAGTCTTCTGTTGAAGGATAATATTCAGGTACGGATTTATATTTCTTCTTATAGTAACTTTTAAAAGTAAAATTCTATTATTAGAAATGGATACTTAAAAGGAAATTTGTTTTTTATCACGGAATATTACATATATTAGGGTGAGTATGGATTCTGTCACTCTGTTATGTCAGCATATTCAGTCAAATTTAAAAAAAAAAAATTGTTGGTTTCATTGAAATTTGAATAACGAGGAATAACTTAATAATATAGTTTTATAATGTAGAGAAATTGTTAACAATGTAGTGCATAATGTCGCCCATTTTGGATGCAGCCAGAGTGCAAACAAATACAGCATACTAGAGGTCGCTTCACACTCATTTTATGGTATGAGTTATTCTCATTGTTGAAGACCCTACAGTGACTGTGAAATGTAGAACAGCAATAAAAGCACTGTTTCTTTTCTTGAATTTGTGTCTTAAGTGTAATGTTGGATTGTCTCTCATGTTCATTTACATCCTTGTCCTTTCTTACTACAAGCTGTTCCTTTACTTTAATTGGTGTCTTAAGTGTAATATTGGATTGTATCTCATGTCCATTTACATCCATATCCTTTCTTACTACAAGCTGTTCCTTTACTTTAATTGGTGTCTAAGTGTAATGTTGGATAGTTTCTCATGTTCATTTACATCCATATCCTTTCTTACTACAAGCTGTTCCTTTACTTTAATTGTTGTCTAAGTGTAATGTTGGATAGTTTCTCATGTTCATTTACATCCATATCCTTTCTTACTACAAGCTGTTCCTTTACTTTAATTGTTGTCTAAGTGTAATGTTGGATAGTCTCTTATGTCCATTTACATCCATATCCTTTCTTACTAATTAATCAGGTATCCAGAAAATTTCTTCAGCAATTTCGGACATTTATATATAGGTTCAAAGTAATATTTACCTGATTTAGTCATTAATACATGTATAACCAAATTTCGTATCAGTGAATTTACCCCCAAGTTTGACCTAATTGTTTTCACGACCTGAAAATCTGCAACATAAAGTTATAAATTTTCCACTCAGAATATATTGATTAGGATTTACACATATGTTAACTTGTACATGTAAGTATACATTTGCATACAGGTAATCAATTAAGATGCTTAGATTTTTCTTACCTTTCGATAAGAAAGAAAAATTTTGAATATTACAGTTTAGTAAATTGTATATGGATGTTTCATCTACAGTGTATAAAATATATAAAATAAAAAGATTTGTTTTTAACATATATATGTATCTTTTTCTTTCTCTAAATCTACAATTAAGTAACTGTATTTTTAAAGATTTATTATTATATTTGTTTTAGAATTTTTTCATCAGAAACAAGAATTTTTATTTAATTTCAAAAAGGCTTTCAATAGTTTTACTAATTTCTAATGGAATTTGTTGCTTTTTTGTTGTATGAAAATATCCTTTATATTTATAAGGTCTTTAAAAAAAAGTCCACTTGCAACAAGATTTCAGTAATATTATGACTGTTTGTTTTGGAAGAAGTACCACTGATCTACCAAAAACCGCATAGAATTTTATCGTTTTGGGTTTTTTGTGTGTGTATTTGAGTAAATAAAATTTGCTTAAGCTAAAATATTTTATCAAGCATACCTGCCTGTTTCTCATCTTTTGGAACAATTGTATATCAGGCCCTTAATTACTGATGAAAAAACTTTTAAGATAGAAAATTATTTAAAAAAAATTATATTCTCATTTCAGTGTTTATGTGTTGAACATGTTTAAACATTTTTACATTGAATTTAAGTACATACTTAAGGACAAGGACTTGTGAGTTTCCCTGAACATAAAGAGCTTGCAGTATCAAATTGTCATACAATTACCATGATATAAAATTGAATATTTTTTTATGATAAAAATCTGTTCTTTTTCATAAAAACAGTTTAGAATTTGATTATTGTTTTCATCACATTACCAGCATCACATTCTGAACAATGTTTCATAAAAATAATGTTAAATTATTTTCCATTTTAAAAACATAAATCTATCTGATGGGTAAATTGATATGCTTTTATACATGAGCCAAATATTTATTAATTCTCTCTATCTTGATGAATGCTGATGTTGATTAATTTAGAATTTAATCAGATGTTGCATTGATTTCATTATTTTTCTAATCTGTCTATTCTGTCAAGTGGAACTGATTTAAGTGATGACCGCTTGTCAATAAACTGACCAGTAAAGCCAGCATTCTTTGTGCTAGTCATCGACAAGATTCAGTCTTGTGCGTCCACGTGCCTATTGACAGTGACATTAAGCCCTCTTGACCGGATAACAGAAAAAACAGATTGCCTGGGGAGGTCATTTTAGTGAACTCTCAACATTTTATACAAGCAGATAAATAATGTTTACCTTGATGACCCAAGCAATTTCGGCCAGAATAGCCATGTTTAGATCATTATTAAATTTGGTCAGGTGGTGGATGAAGGAAAAAAACGCTTGATTGAAAGAACATCTCAATATCAAAGTGTGTGCAATTAAAATCCTATTTAATTTCATGACAAGCACGATAATTTAAGACTTGAAATGCTACAACATATATTCATTGTTCTACCTGAAGCAAAAGGTATTATTAATAAAAATGTCTTTAAGCTCATTTTAGCAAAATATGATATTAATTTTATAAAGGATGAGATGAGTAAAGTTTGTAGTATGTTTAGGTAATATTGACTTTTGAGGTCTTTAGATTTATTAACTGGTATAGAATAGATCTATCACAGTAAATATAAAGCAGTAATATTGGAAAATATAATCAGTAAGTTTTTGGCAGAAACATATTATCAATAGGCAAATATCTTGATTCTCACTGAAACAAAAGTTTATTATGAATTACTGTTACAGCCTTATAACTCACATCATTATTATAGTCGGTGCATCTTAAAAGTATAAAAAAGTAGTCGATCAAGATAAGGGGGGATGAAAATATTACTAAACAGTATATTGTTTGTTTATTTATTACATGCTCATCAACAAATGCAGAAAACATACTTTATTCTCTTTTCCAAAGTGACTTCACATTATGTAATTGACCAATCAGTGATTAGTATATGTGATATGAAGAAAATGGTCGGAGGTGAAGCCAAGGATCCTCGGTATTCTTCATATACATCAATGTTAATTAATTATTTGATATTTATCAACAGATGTTAAATATAGTAATTTAATTCGCCTCTGGTCCATGTTGATACTAAATTGATTTTATGCAAATTATACATGACAGCAAGGATTTATAAATCCTTGATAACAGCTTTATTTTAAATTATTTGAATATAATTCAAATGGTCCTTTGAAATAGAGATAACATCCTGAGGATACCTGCTGGCTTCACCTCCTTGATTTATAAAACCAAGATGTTCAGAGAAGAGAATTCTAGTTCTTGTTTGGAATATGACAATTTGTCTTACAACCCCTTCTTCATGGTACTTACTTATAATATGCATTAGAACAGAAAGAGTATCATCTATAAATAATTGTACAATCTTATCTGGGGTAGAACTATGATTTAGAACAGGCATAGAAGTGTGATCTACAAAAAAACCCAACACCAATCTGACCTTGACATCAGAGGTCAAGGCACTATGATTATTAGGACAATGATACATAGGTTTATTTTTGTCATTATTCCTTTTTTAGTGTCATTTTTTACACATTTGTATAAAAATATGTAAAATTTTGTAATTGATGCTTTTATCAAAAGCAAAAATACAATTTTCAAACTATTTTCAGTGTTTTCTAAGGAATGAAGTAAAATAAACCAAATAAAAATTCACTGATTGGTTCAGAATTAATTCACAAAGTTAAACTGAAGGATATGTTTGCCTCTAAAACAGAGATAGTGGAGCTTCTTAATACCGAAAGTTGGCAAAATTAATGATACAAGCATGAGAGTTTTTGCAGATTTCCTCTCTTTTGAGCAAAATATTTGGAAATAAAATGTCTCCGACTGGTGCACACAGTAACAAAATGAAGCTATTCAGTCACTGTATAGGGACTAGGGTGTTTCTTCTTTTTTCATTAGTGAGCAGTTTCATCTCTGCTAGATCTATACTTCAGAGCAGGGGATCGTCGTGGTCATGATCGTGATCGTATGGTAGTTGGATTTACAAGTACCTATGCAATCAGTGCCTATCACCACTAACGTGAGTTCAAAACCCTGTTCAAGGCGAGGTGTACTCGATACAACACTATGTGATAAAGTTTGTCAGTAACTTGGCGGCAGGTCAGTGGTTTTCTCCTGGCATGCCTGTTTCCTCCACAAATAAAACTGACCGCCACAATATAGCTGAAATATTGTTGAAAGTGGCGTTAAACACCCTAACCCTAACCCTATGCTTCAGAATAGATACAATTTAGTTATGAGTGCCAGACTTATTCTTAGTATACATTTCATAATGAAAATTGCCCCATGTTTTTTCATACCAGTAATTAGCAATGGTTAATATATATATACCAGTGGTTAATATGGTTACTAAGTATTATTTCTCAATATATTTGAATTTAGCCGTCATGGTCGTGATCGTATGGTAGTTGGATTTACAACTACCTGTGAAATCTGCCTATCACCACTAAAGTTGTGAGTTCGATCCCCGCTCATGGCGAGGTCTACTCGATACAACATTATATGATAAAGTTTGTCAGTGACTTGCGGAAGGTCGATGGTTTTCTCTAGGTACTCAGGTTTCTGCCACCAATAAAACTGACTGCCACGATATAACTGGAATATTGTTGAAAGTGGCGTTAAACACCATACCCTAACCTTAACCCTTGAATTTTACATTTAAGGTCAAGTTGACAAGTAGATGTTTGACTTTGTAGCTGGCATTTTCTTTTGTTAACTACTTTTCAATAACTTATTAGAGACATTATGTAGTAAGTAAATCTTTAATAAACCAATAGTAATAAGTAAAGAAAATGAATGCAACTGAAATTTTCAGTTCATAATTTATTCAGGAGTAATTTCGTGTAAATCCTTTGGAGACTACCATTGTTTTTCTCAGTTTATTTATTCTGAAGCTATTTCATGTAAGCTTATACCAATGCATAAGACTTGCTATTGTTTTTCTGAGTTTATTTATTTAGAAGTTCTTTTTTTCATGTAAGCTTAAGCCTATGCATGAGAACTACTATTGTTTTTTCTGGGTTTATTTATACAGAAGTATTTTTTCATGTAAAAAACTTTTATTGTTTTTTTGTGCTATTATATTAATAAGATGATGCAGCCAGTCGTTCATCTCAGGTTTCAAAATTTAATTTCATATTATTTTAACAATAAGAATTGTCAGTAATTGTTAAAATGATCACATCTGCCATGCACTCGTAGGACAGGTGGCCCCTTTGGCGGGAAGAGATTTAAATATGATTTATCATATACATTTCCCGTCTTGTTTTATTATTAACTGCCCAGGTATAACATCCAAGGTGATAGAAGATAGTAACGGTAAAAATCTTTTGTACTTTATTAGCTTTACAAAAAGAAAACTGTAAGCAGCTGTTCAATATATCTACATGTTTTGTGGAACACAGTATTTTGTGGATCATAGAATCTGTGGCACACAGTATTTGTGGATCATAGAATCTGTGGCACACAGTATTTTGTGGATCATAGAATCTGTGACACACAGTATTTTGTGGATCATAGAATCTGTGGCACTCAGTATTTGTGGATCATTGGATGTGTGGCACACAAGTTAATTTCCACATGATAGTAATCTTAAGCTATAAAGGAAACATCTAAGTATTAGAGGGATTTTTACCAGCTTATACCTGACGAAATAAAAAATATTTTGTAACAAGATGCCTTAGATGCTGATAAGATCCTAATGTGTTTTTTATTAATTATTCAGGTGATATTTTTGTTTCTATTGCTCCTATGAAGTATCCTGGTTTAATTAATGTATTAATGAACTACAGTGACATTACCAAGAAGACCAAGGAGAAGAAGGAATCTGGGTCAATGAATCCTTCAAGTTAAAAGCATTGAATTTCTGTCAAAAGGAAAATATTATTAATATCTTGTTAAGATAAAATATATGTATCTTATAAAGAATGTTTGATAATACAAAATGTATGATGAGTGTAAATTATTAATTTCTTATCTTGAAATCCTTTTTTTATTTTCACTATCTTTGCATCAATTTCAGATCTGTGATAATAGTGGAAGGTTACAAGAATCTTAACAGAATCCAAGACCAAAGCTGTCATCAGAAAACTGAAGGTGTTAATTGCCTTGTGAATCTGTTTTCAAGAGGAAGAATATCTGATTTCTAAATTTGTCATTACTTGACAAAATCACACCTTTTTAATTCATTTATAGATCCATTATGACCAGACCACAAGTTTTGAGTCATCTTGAATTTTTTTTCACAAGGTATGAACATTAACTGATTGCATAGATTTTTTTCTCTCGTATTTATTCAATAAGAATAGATAAAGTGAATTGGTTTTAAGAAGACAAATTAAGTTTTATCAAAGATAGCTAGTTTTCCTTTAAGATTTAGGTGTAGATTACACCGTACAGCAATTAAATTATTACTGTCTGTTTTACCATACAAGATACAAAAATATGAGATTGTGTAATGGACTGTAAAATTTGAAATAAACTGTTGAATTCACATAAATAAGAGGAATTGGAGTGAAACCTGCTAATTATATAAGGGGATAATCTGTTATAATTCTCTTGTTATGGTTGAAATAATCCCTCATCATAGAGTCCAGGTGTACATCAAAGGATTTCCACCTGCTGAAATCAGCTGATTACCTGTAAAATCAAACATTGTCATAAAAAAAAATCCATTCTGTTGACAAACAAGCTTTTCTATCTGATAACATTAGAGGATGTGTAATAATATTGACATTTTATTCAATTGATTTCAAATTAAGATTATGTAGATATGTAGGCAAAAAACAATGTTAATTACCTTGTCTCAGGTAGAAAAAAAATGTAATTAAGTGATGAGAAATTGTTGATTCATAAAAGTAATAACGATGATGACGGGTATTTATAGATGATGATGTTGATGATGCAGACAGGTGTGGTCAGAGTTGTCTACCTTTGAGAAATACCTGTAAACACGCTGAGGTAAGGTTCCACTTGTTTTGTTATACCTGTTGTTTATCATATGTTTTTTGCTTGTTGTATTATACAAAATATTCAGCTGAGATGATATAGGCGAAATACATATTATAATAAGGGGTAAATTTTGAACGAGAAAAATAACATCTTATTAATTTACATTGACCATATTTCTGTACATGAAAGGAATTTTACAAAAATGGAAGGAATTTTACAAAAATGGTTGTATTAATATATTTATGGGAATTTTTTTTTTTTAATTTGATGACTATTTTATTGTGGAATTCTTTTAAATATTTAACAGTGTTAATGAGAGAATCAGCAGACAGGATATGGTCTCAGATGAACAAATGTTTTTTTTATTTGGAAAGTAATAATATCTTGTTTGATAAAATGACATTTCAGTACATGGTGATAAAACCACTGCTATCATTACATTGTATGTGCAAATGAATTGAAAATATTTTTTATAATTTTAGAAATAAATGTTTTTTTTTTATAAATGTCACAATTTTTTAGTTGAAATTTTTAATTTTAGATTAAAGTTTATTATCATCAACTTTGAAACTATTTTTTTTATACCACCTACCTATATTGTTTATGTGAGGTTAATAATGGGATGGCATTCTTGGATTTTAAAATGATACTTAGTTACTTCAGAAAGAGAAAATTTATTGTAAAAATCAATATTATCAACAGTTTTAAGGTCTGCCTCATATTCTTGTAGGATATGAGTAACCATTTGTGGACATAATTTTTTGACACCTCTGATTTTCCCCTAATGATTTCTTGTAAAACCAAAAATTATACATAGGGCATTTCTTGACAAATTTTGCTGGAATTTTCACTCATAAATTTAAAATGTTTTGAAGGTTTTCTTAAAAACTGTAGTAGCTGTCTCATATTCTGTTAATTTTAGAATATAAGTCCTACATTTATAAAGTTTGATATCAGTTTGTTTCATGTAATCCAGACATGACTGACAATGGCTGTAGTCCTGGGAAAAATCTCTCTTAAATTTGGTTTTATTCATTTTATACCTGATTTATTCTGTACATAAATAGCCTAATTGATGTACCAATTGTCTTTTCTGTTGTGCACAGTTGTAGCAAAACATAGCAACATTTTAATTATAGAAAAATGGAGACACTTACTTGCTGCCCACCCTATCTCAACAACACTTGTGAATCACCTTAACAGACACAATTTTGTTAATGAAAGAGAAATAATGTAAAAACTAGCTATTACGGCAAAAGTAATCAAAAACATTTCAGGCAAATTCACGATTGATGGCAAAATAGTGTCGACAGCCTGTATATAACTTAAAGAAAAGTAACCTTGAATTTCTTTGTCATTTGATCTTCAAACAGCAAAAGCATGCCTAAGCCTTCAAATGATAAACAGGAACAAAGAATTGTACCCATATGTCACTCTTAAAAGACCATTTACACATTCCAGATTTCATTCTAAAATTGTACGTTTTTTATAAGAGTTATATTCCTTATGAAGGTCTAAATGGTACCCATTTTCACATGAAACAAAGGAAAAGACAAAGAATTTTAATATTATTTTCATTGATTGATAGATTTTATTGTGCTTAACACCACTTTCAGCAATATTTCAGCTATATCATGGCGACCAGTTTTAGTGGTGGAAGAAGCCGGAGTACCCGAAGAGAACCACCGACCATGAGCAAGCAACTGGTAAACTTTATCACTTGCGGCTGCGAGTCGAGTGCACCCTTTTTGGTCATTTACAAAGCCGGGCGTGAACCCATGTCGTATTGGTGATAGGCTGGTATGAGTTGTTAGGTAATCCAACTACCTAAGTCATAGAGCCACCTGGGCCCTTTATAATTTTCATATAAATTTGTAAATATGTGAACCTTGTAAAAAAAAAATTGTAAAAATATGAACCTTTTAAAAAAAATTGTAAAAATATGAACCTTTTAAAAAATTTGTTTATAGGAAATAGAAAATTCACAAGTTGTTACAATATTAAACTTTCGTACAAAATACATGTTATTTTCATATGTACTTTGCATGAAAGGGGAGCATTTGCCCACTTTAAAGGGAAATAACTGCTAAGAAAAAACATGTAAAGACGTATAATTTTATAATCAAGTCGAAAATGTGTAAATGGTCTTATTTTGTTGGTAGATCAGAAGTTTAAAACATTTGATTTTCTGTTGGTTTATTAATCTCTGTGAGCAGAATATCTGTAGTTTATCAAAAACAAAGTTTCTATTCACTGCTTTAAATGCTACTCATAATTATTACCCTACAGACAACACAAGATCAGAATCTAATGAGCAAACTTGTAATAAATAAGGAAATTGAAAATGGCTTCTTTTATTTCCAAGTATGGATCTTTTTTAATTTAACCATTACTCTTGGAAAACCCATGTTTGCTTACATGCAGAAATGTGATTCATAAAGCAATGTGCAGATGTTAAATTGTGTAAAACTAATATTTATTTAACTTCAAACAACATATATCCTATTTGCAGCCTCTTCAATTTTTTATTCTCTCACCACAAGTGCATTTCGGTTTTTTTCAGCTCTTTCAGTGATAGCATGTGACGAATATATCGTGTAATATCTTAATGTTTTCTGCACATAATGTTGAATCAAGATACATCAGGATAATGATGAATCATTAATCTACCTTTTATTCAAAAGTGGTGTTGGATAAAATAAAGATTTTATAATTCTTTAACACTATTGCAGTGTTTTTATGCATTACTTGACTGCACTTAAGTTTATTAATAATTTAATAAATGAAGTTTATCGTCAAACAATGTAGAACTAAATATAATTTCCTGTATATAAGTTGATATTACTGTGACAAGTGGTAGGGGTTGATTGATTATCACCGTGGAAGCCTTAGAAACATGCTGACAGCAGATTTGGTAGATTGATCACAAAACATGCTGAACTTTGTAAGGACTGAAACCTTGTTGTTCAAGGGTCACTTGTATTGATTCCCTATAAATACACAATCTTTGATACTCGTAAAAAAGTAAGAAGCTTTTATCTTTACCAAGATTACCGACATTGACAGTTTTCAATACTAAGTAGAAATAAGGAATCAAAGAGGTTAAATTCATGGTTCATTTAGAAATTCATATCTTCTGGAATAAAAAAAAATAACGGTGCTACAATTTGCCGTAGAGATTCACAAATTTATATTTTTCAATACTAAGTAGAAATAAGGAATCAAAGAGGTTAAATTCATGGTTCATTTGGAAATTCATATCTTCTGGGGGGAAAAAATAATGGCACTACAATATTCAGGTCCTGTAGAGATATTAGCTATATAATTGTTTTCACTTAGGCATACCAATTGTAACCAATTTGTAACTGGGACGGGTTGACATTTAAAAAAAAAAATATTTCATTGTTATTTGAATTAATTTTATTCAAACCTAAGACTTTTTGCCTTTAATTAAGATTATTTCATAAATCTCTTATTAAAGATTAGTTCATGAATTAGATAGATCCATTTATTTTCAAGAGCTTCAACATTTTCAAGTGTAGAAGAGACAATTAAGATGATCAGCTATATAACCAATAGTTAAGTTATATTACTTGTGCTATTTAACTATACAAGTAGCTGTGTATTGTAGTGAATTTTTAATGTTGATAATTTGTATCGTGATTATTGCTAATAACGGTATCGCCATTCAACCAGTCGATGAAAGCATCAC
The DNA here is from genome assembly GCA_963680875.1 of Bathymodiolus brooksi. Classification (NCBI taxonomy): domain Eukaryota; kingdom Metazoa; phylum Mollusca; class Bivalvia; order Mytilida; family Modiolidae; genus Bathymodiolus; species Bathymodiolus brooksi. The sequence continues at coordinate 58,600,455 of OY804578.1, forward strand.
TATAATGCATTGGAGATCGTTTTTCTATGCCATCGTAGTTAAATACTTAACTCCATCACAATGAAGGACGTCTATTGAATTATCCTTTGTACGATAGTAAAAGCCATTTAAAAGCTGGCTTAATCATCTTGACTGTGATAGGAACAGGAAAAGTATCGTTTTCACTTTGTCCAAGGCTTTGTTTGTAATCCAATGTGTCATTCATGGCTAAGCCTAGAGATGACATTAAATGTAAATAGTAATAATAGCGGGTGGGACCTTTTACTGAGAATAATAAGTCCATGTTAAGACGATAATTATTATATTTATTTAGAAAATGACTTTGTTTTAAGGACTTATTAAGCATATCTTGAAATGCTATTTTAAATAGTACATCAGAATAAATCAGAGATATTAAGGCTGTTGATTTCCAAACAACAAGTGTTTTGTCTTCTTCCATGTCTATGGTAAACTGGAGTCAATTCAAAATTCTTTTTCTATGTTGATATCCTCCCCTTTGCTCTTCTTTAGCAGTTATTTCTAATTCAGATCAATTAACATTGCATTATTGTAAATTAATATGAAAGCGAGTGTTTTTAGAGTACATGTCTTCAAAATACATGATCTAAAGTTCAGCATAAGTCAACAGATTTTTTAAGAACACTTTGTTATATAAACACAATGCCTACCTTTTCTAAAGTTCAGCATATTGAGTCAACAGATTTTTTAAGAACACTGTTATATAAACACAATGCCTACCTTTTCTAAAGTTCACCATATGATAAGTCAACAGATTTTTTAAGAACACTTTGTTATATAAACACAATGCCTACCTTTTTTAAAGTTCAGCATAAGTCAAGAGATTTTTTAAGAACACTTTCTGACTTTGTTATATAAACACAATGCCTACCTTTTCTAAAGTTTAGCATAAATTAGTCAAGCGATTTTTTAAGAACACTGTTATATAAACACAATGCCTACCTTTTCTAAAGTTCACCATAAGTCAAGAGATTTTTTAAGAACACTTTCTGACTTTGTTATATAAACACAATGCCTACCTTTTCTAAAGTTCAGCATAAATTAGTCAACAGATTTTTTAAGAACACTTTGTTATATAAACACAATGCCTACCTTTTCTAAAGTTCAGCATAAGTCAAGAGATTTTTTAAGAACACTTTGTTATATAAACACAATGCCTACATTTTCTAAAGTTGTGACACAAAAGGAATCCTAGTTGTTAAAGGACTTATTTCTTATCAGCAGGAAGGCTGCCGTGGTCGTGGATTTACAACTTCCTATGCAATCAGTTCCTATCACCACTGATGTTGTAAGTTTGAATCCTGATCATTGCGAGAGGTACTTGATACAACATTATGTGATTAAGTTTGTCAGTGACTTGTGGCAGGTCTGTGGTTTTCTCTGTGTACTCTGTTTCTTCCACCAATTAAACTGACTGCCACAATATAGCTGAAATATTGTTTGAAAGTGGCTTTAAACACCATAAACTCCCTATCTCCCTCCCTCCCTCTTTAGCAAGATATGAACCCTTTTTTCAGGGCATTCATTAATTTTGTGGCATGTATCAAATACAAAATAAGGAGGTATTGTAAATGAGTGTTTCATGTTTGGAGAATCCCCCTCTCCTTGCATGTAAAAGAAAACTATTCTTAATGAGTAACAACTTGGGAGTGATTGTAAAAGGCCCATTGCAAAGCAAAATTGTCAAACTCTGATGATTATCTCCTCTTATTGTCAAACTCTATGAGATTATCTCCCCCTTTTACTTGTTGCAACCAAAACCTCCACATAGTTCCATCATAGTGCCATCTTTTAACGTACCTTCGTTTTATATGGTTTATGAGTGAGTGATTATTGTTTCACACCAAGTGATCAATTTTCCAAGTTACTTTTAGACAAAAGGAAGATGTACCGGTAGTCTGTATTGTTCAAGACCAACATGCTGACTTGGATTTTTATAGTGTTAGCTCATTAAAACAACAGTTCACAGATAGACATGTCGTTCAACTCGGACACATTATCCAGACTTTGAGCTAACCAGTCTTTACTCTTAGTACATAATTCTGAATGCTTAGTAGAGATGCAGCATATGCTAAAGTGTCTGTGGTTTAACTTGACCGGAGATTGCACTCACAATCTACTGCACTCAAGGCGAGCATGCTAACCGTTGCGCCACCTATGCGGTGATATTGTTTTTATAAATATTCTTGTCTTTAATATACATGTATCTGAAATCAGAATCTACCTCATTCAACAATAACTGTTACAACACCTAAGCAGTGATATTGTTTTATTAATATTCTTGTGTTTAATATACCTGATATACTGTTTACTTGACATAAAATAACAAGAAATCAATCTATATGATCTACTCACAATACAACAGATATATGACGGAGGTTTATGTTTTAATAGGTAAATTATCCTTCTTATAAAAAAACTAGGGAGCTGTCTTCAATATAACGAGTATTGATGAATTTTCTGAGTAGATGTGTATTTTTGTCTGTAAAGCTATAGATTACTCATAAAATGCTTAGTTTTATATTTGAATTTGGAGACATTTTGATGTTTTAAAGCCCCTTGGCAAACAGAGAGAATAGGATGTATTGAAACATGACACATTTGTCAATACAACAGTTACCAAAGAGAATTATTAATATTAAAATGGCTTTTCTATTAGAATTGATATTTATATCTCTCAGTCATAGAAAAACATTTTATATCTTTCAACATCTTTTTTTTTAATGTAGAATACAGGGAATTAGCAAGTAAAGATAAACTAAAAATGTGTTTAAATAATTAGTTGATTTAGTATGTTATATTAAAAATTAAATCAATCAATAAATTTTGTTTCTTGGTAATATGTTTTGTGGTTAGATAAGGGTGGGAGAATGTATGAAGTATGCCTTACATATGGGGTAAGAGTCTGTGCCTAGTTCACTTTACGTACGAGTGGAAGTCTATTCACAATCATTGCATAGGTAAATGTTAATCCATCCACCACATGTTCATGACCATGGAGCCCCCCCCCCCCCTATCTATGTTATTACAATGTTTTGAACTTATCATTGCAAAAGAAACATAATAATAAGTCAACGACTTTATTGTATATTGAATATACATGTAGCTGAAATACTGTTCGCTGGAGATTAAGCAATAATCAACCAATTTAAGATTTGATTTCTTTTTCAAAAGCTTGAAAATATCAGGATATTTTTATTTGTAAATGAGAACTTGTACAAATTTGTATGTATTTTGTAAAGTTTTTAAAATTCTGTATCGTTTAAAATTGATGGTTTGGTTTGGTTGGTTTTATGGTGTTTAACGCCACTTTCAACAATATTTCAGTTATATCGTGGTGGTCAGTTTTATTGGTGGAGGAAACCGGAAAACCCAGAGAAAACCACTGACCTGCCGCAAGTCACTGACAAACTACAAAATTGAATTAAGATAATTTAAAACTTGATATGTTTTAAAAATCAATATGTAGCATTTGTGAATTTAATAGAAGATAAACTCCATTATACATCAGTGTAATCACCATTACATCTTCATATATAACTCAATACATATATATATCATATGTATTCAGAATGCCATCTGTCATGTATAGTTTGATTCATACAACAGCTATTTGTATTCTCAGTTACAAAAATGATGATTAACTGTGCTTATTGCATAATTGATATTGATTATTTATAGTTATGACTTATTAAAAAATTGTAACATCTAAGGGGACTCAATGGCCATGTGGTTAGAGATGTTGATTTTAAACCACAAGTCTAGCACCATTGATGTGGGAATCCCAGTACCTACCTCAAGTGACACATATCCAAGGCAGTGGGTTTCACCATTCAGTTTATTATATATAATATGTCAGTGCTATCCTTTCTAGTTACCAAAGACTATAAAACTAGTATTTGCTGCTTCTCCCCTAAGCATGCAGCTTTAAGGAGCAAGAGTCGTTAGCTCAGAATCAGGATAATGTGTCAGAGTGATGTGACATGTCTACCCGCGGACTGTTGTTTCAAGGAGCTGGCAATATAAAAATCCAACTTATCGTGGTGGTCTAGTACAAAGCGGACCTCATCATCGTCTTATTGAAAATTAACTTGTTCTCACCATGATATAGCTGAAAAATTGCTGAGTTGGCGTTAAACAACAATCACTCACTCACTCCTTTCTAGATAAGTCTGGTAGTCTAGATAAACAATTGCTGACAGTGACAATAAACATGAATAACCAAACCCATAATATTCCACATACTGTCAAGTTTTTGTTTACATTTTTTTTCTATTGTCAAAATTTAACAATATTTTTGGAATTATTTATAAGACAATATTGCTTTATGTAAGGCCTAGAAGCAATTTCAATAGAATGGCTTACAAGTTATCCATGGGGAATGATGTGCTTTATATTTTATTTAAATACAGTTTTCTTTTCTGTGTGTTCAGCACAGTAATCAATTTGTCAGTCTCTTGGATGTCTGTCACACTTTAACAGTTTAATAATAAACATAATAATTATTTACATCATGATCATTATGTCAACTTTTTCATTTAAAATAGAAAATTAAGCTGAAATAGAAGTAAAAGCTATAAATTCTTAAAAAATTCTTAAGCCCACAATTTGAGAAGTAGGTAGACAATTGATTTTTTTCTTCTTCAAAAATTTCAAAAAGACATATTTTTGTAATTAAAACATGCAAAAAATAATAGAAAAAAGATTTTGTTCGAAACCTGTGTAATATTTTGAGGGTAGGGCCAATATTGATAGATTGGTCAAAAAAGAACAAACCAATAGTTGTATCATATGGGTGGCCAGGGAAGCTGGAATATGTATTTACATTTGTACTTGTAGGCATTAGGGTTAGAGATTAATGCCACCCTCAGTTATATAGTGGTTGTCAGTTTTTATTGGAGGAAACCATGGGACTCGGAAAGACCATTGACTTGCCATAAGTCACTGACAAAGTTATTGCATGAAATAGTTTTGAGTGCTTATTGGTAGGCAGTGATTGCAGTAGGTAAATGTAATTTCAACTACCTCTATTATAATAATTACCACCACTACTAAGTAACGGCTGACTTCTGGTAGTAATAATAAACCAAATAGATCATCTGAATTGTCTCATTGACAGCATGTTTGGGTTCATATTTACAGCATAAATATACCCTAGCTGAACTATTTTAATATAATATTGGGGATCAGATAAAAAGTTGATCAATTGTAACCAAAAATATTTTAATATTGATTTGTATTATGAATTGAGACTGTCATTGTGATTTTTTTAGTCATGATTATTTTCTTAGAAAATTATGATGAAATGCATTTTAATACGCATTATTTTCCATGCCTCTGTTTAAATTTTAATTTTGAATATATTGTAATGTATTCGCCATCTGAAAACTTTGATTTCAAGTATGATTTCTATTGTAGGTTTATTTTATAAAAAAAAAAAAAAAAATGTGATAAAAGGGAGATAACACAAATTTTATTCTGTAACTTTTTGCAATTTTGACAAGGAAATAATGTGATTGATGTCTGGATTTGTTTGCCAATATTTTTTTTTACCACATTTGTGATATTTGATTTTTATATCATTTGAATAATGGAATTAGGTTAGATTTATGAAATGTTTGAAAATTGACAGTAGGTCGTGTGTTATTGCCCCTGATTGCCTTTTCTCCTGGTAACAGCTTGTGACTTTGTCATTTTATTTTACTGAATTACAACTTTCAGATGATTTAACCAATGTCCATTAAAATCAGTTTTACTAGAGGGAATATGAAGGAATTTGAGTGTTAAGGGATATGATTTTGTTACAGTTTCCAGCATATTTAGGTATTGTTATAAATAGCTTACTGATTTGTATTTTGACTTTCAATAGTTGATTCTGATTCATGAAATCTTTCTACACGTTTGAAAGCTGTATTCTTTATTTTACAATATTAAAGGTTCATAGTTTCTGGTAGAGCCAAATCTGCCCAAAATAATTTAAAAAGTACAATTAGCCTGATCAATCAATACAGGCAGCTACCACATTGTTGAACTTGTTCAGGTCATGAATATGCATGAAATATATGCAGATGGAGGTTAAGGAATAAACAATCAACCCGTCAATATTTCCCTACATCAATCTGTCATTTTACTTTACATATAACCTTTAACAGTAATAAAAAAGTAGATATCTAATTTAGTGTGCACAACACTTTTCTGGAATAACCTTCATTAGGTACACTCAAAATGGAAAGATTGGAAACCCAAATATGTTAAAGTTTTTGGAGCAATAAAACCAAAGGGCCTAAACAAGATGGCCAAAATCAGCTATGGTCACCTATACATGAGGGAGAAGAACCTTAGTATATGTTCAAATGCAATTTTATATTCCCATTATGATAAAGGGTAATAATTCTCTTTAATTTTCAAATTTGAACTAAATATACACTTTTTTCTGTGGTAAAACATCTCAAGTTTCTACATATAAATCATATAATTTCCCTGGTTAAAAATATTTAGCTTCGTCCAATCAAAATGTATTTTATATTTTTGTTTAATTGGCTTCAATGATTGTGTTACTTCGGCAATCTATGTTGAGTTAGAAATATATTACTGTTAATTTAAAGCATCGTCAAGTTCAGCCAAGGACATCATTCTATAATTCCAGTTGACTACACTAGTATTCAATTGTTAAAGAAGATTTGTTGATTATTAGCAGACTAGCCAATGGTCATTTACTGATGAAGAACTGTATTACTGTCGCAGACTGACAGTTAAATAAAGGATAAACACATTTGGTTATTCTAAAGCATGTTTTGTACAAATGCAAAGCTTGTTATTTGTCAATTTCTGCAAAATGGATGGATCTATATTAGATTAAAAACAATGGACATGTCATTGAATACATCTTTTATTGTTATTAAAATGGTGTCTGGTCAGCCATTTTGTCTGAATTGGTTTATTTTATTGTATTGACTAGTATAACTCATTAATTTTTTGGAACATGAGTATTCACCTTTCTTTTTAATAAAAAAAACTATTATTTGATTATTTAAGTTGTATAATACTTATCATCTGTATTTGATTTATTTTGTGTTGATATGCACCTTCAAACCCAGTTACATAACTCTTCATATTAAGGCCACTTAAAGTAATTATGATTGAATCTCAGAACTCACATCCACCATTTTCTTCTATGTAAATATAAATTGCCCCTCCTTTTGTAGTGATAATAATAAGTTCTATTTTTCGTGAATATCTTAAATACATGTTTAATATAATGAAAAATAAAAAATGACACACTGTCAGAGAACAATTTTAAAATCCAAATGACAAATCGTAGAAACTGGCAAAATCAATAGTAAAATCGGTGGTCTCTCTCACCATGACATAGCAAGGTGCCACTGTACATTACTCTCTCCCAAAAATAAATTATTGGACATGGTTTTCTTCATGAGAGGTATAAATTTGTTAAGAACGTATTACTGGTCTTTGAGGGTCTAACAAATTCAAGATTATAAAAACCAAAAAATATAATTATGATTGCCTTGAATGATGTCTTTGTATAGTTACATAACATTGTCATTCTTGATTATCTATATATCATGAGTAGGACTTCCTGTGATCATACAGATGTCATGCTGCTAAATATGTAGACCTTTGTCACTGTTATTGAAACAGCTTGTGATGGCCTGGTAATCTGTCCACACCTTGCTGACAATATGATGATGTATCATAGCTGATGTTGACCTTGTACTTTATTTATGGAATTAATTTTTTAATATTTTGTTGTTTTTTTATCTGTAACATCAAATTAGCATGTGATCTATTAAGTTTTACATAATTTTAGTTAAATGTTTGTTGGTTTTTTAAGTTTCATTTACGATGATTACGTTCCCCTCATGACCCTTGTCAAATAAAATATTTCATTTGATTTGCTTTATAAGTAACATTAGGCCAGTAATATTGGTGTGAAATTTGGCCAGTAATATTGGTGTGAAATTTGGCCAGTAATATTGATGTAATATTTGGGCAGTAATATTGGTGTGAAATTTGGCCAGTAATATTGGTGTGAAATTTGGCCAGTAATATTGGTGTGAAATTTGGCCAGTAATATTGATGTAATATTTGGGCAGTAATATTGGTGTGAAATTTCAGCAGTGATATTGGTGTGAAATTTGGCCAGTAATATTGATGTAATATTTGAGCAGTAATATTGGTGTGAAATTTCGGCAGTAATATTGGTTTGAAATTTGCCCAGTAACATTGGTGTGATATTTGGGCAGTAACATTGGTGTGATATTTCGGCAATAATATTGGTGTGTACACTGGGCAGGAATATTGGTGTGAAATTTGGCCAGTAACATTGGTGTGATATTTGGTCAGTAACGTTGGTGTAATATTTCGGCAGTAATATTGGTGTGAAATTTAGAAGCAGATTTAATGTGAAATTTGGATAGTAACATTGATGTGAAATTTGGCTATACTATTTGTGTGAATTTGGACAGTAACTTTGGTGTGAAACTTAGGCAGTTACCTTGATGGGAAATTTTGGCAGTAACAGTGGTGTTAAGGAAAACACATTTTTAAGATAGCAAAGTAAAAAGCAAGGATGTTTTGGACTATAAGATGTAATAAAACTAATGAGAAATCATGTTTGACTTTGTATACATTTGTCAAAGATTGTTACCCTATAACTAGTTTATTATACTTACACAAGATGAACTGTTTTATTATAGAATTAAGACAACCAGACTGGCAATGATTTGTGGAGTGTAAATACCTACATATAAAATATGAGTCTAGCCTTGGTCATTAGTATTGTCCATGGTATTGTTTTAATTGATTCTTGTAGATCAGTAGACTTTGACCAAATGTTAATGAATTGTGATAATAGGAAGGAATTTTGTCAATGGTCCATTAGTGTTATTTGTATGTTTTAGTTTCCCTAATGGCAAGTCAAACTAGCCAGTGTATTGGCAAAAATAACATTATTCTTTCTACATTAAAAGGTTAATTAATAACTTATTTGTATTTTCTTTCAACTCATAACAGTTGGATGCAAACAATAAACATAATAATACACTGTTAATAAATAAGATTATAAAGTGTGAGTTTATTATATTTTTTTTTATTTGTTTGAGGGGGATCTGAATGGTATCAGATGTTCTGAGAAAAAAGATTTTCTTCTTTTCTTCCATAGGATTTCATAAAAAAAACAAAAAAACTTTGTCTTGTGAAGGTGGCCATCTTGTTTAAGTATAAAAAAAACAGGATAATTAACACCACATTCAATTAACTAATGAGCCAATCAAATCACAATATTGCCCATGTCTGCCATGATGAATTTCTGATCAGCACCAAATCACAAATTCTGATGAAGTCGACCAAAGGAACATTCCTACATGGTTTGTTTTCATTAGGCCCTGTTGGTTAGAAGACAAAGATGTACATGTGTGACACATATAAAGGTGTGATCATAATATCCCATATGGACAAGATGAACTAAAAAATAAAATTGTCAATTAATTTTTCCTTCGAGTCACATCTCCAAACTACAATCTTTATAATGAATCAGGTAGAATCAATTTGAATTATTTTACTTGCATTCAAATCCTTAGTTTTTTGCTTCTCAAAAAGTTGAATTGTCATATAAATCCTACAATTTAATTTCCTAGCATGTAGATATGAATGTCTTGATTAAACACAATTCACATCATTATATCAACGAACATTTTTTTCTATATAAATTATAATGAAATAATTGAGCTGGAGAGGCAGGCACCAATCTAGGAATTTTGAAAGGGGGAGGAGTTGTTAGGAAAAAGAGGGCTGTTGGTTCCAGGCAATTCTTCAGTATAATTTTTTCAATTTTTTCCTAGTAATTTTTAAAAATTTGTAACAGGAAAAGCTGTATTCCAAACCCTGGAACCCTCCCCTGGACCTACCACTGGGAAGGTAGCCCTTAAGGATAAACTGGCTTGCACCTAATGTTTGTGAAAGTTCCTATTTTCTGATAATATATTTTGTTTTACTCCATTGTCATGGAAACGTAAAAAAAAAAGTTTTTTTCCCCAATTTGTTGAGTAATCTGCTTTTGAATTGTTCTGTGTTGTGTTGAAATGGGAGCAAATACAGATGTTCTAAATTCTGATTTACCCCAGTATTAAAGCTATCACAGCTATAGTTTACTTTAAGTACATTTTCCTGCAATATCTGAATTGAATTGACAAGCATTGTTTATATCTGCAGTTTTGTACTTTCACTGACTTTTTTATATCACTTCTGTCAATTTTTGAGAAAGACAATAACCCCCCAGGGAAGTAATGGAATTGTCCAGGTTGCTAAAAGTTTTGAAGAGAACAGACTGCAGTAATTCTCACAGAGAGGTGATAACAGCATGACCTGTAATCTGATTGGCTGAGTTACTATCTTTTGTAAACTGGAGCTAGTTGGAAAACTTTGTTGGTTCCAAATTGTAAATTAGACGATAAAAAGTGTTTGTAATTAGCTGAGATAATTATACAGGAATTAATTGTTTTATGGGTGTGTCTAGAGACCTAACTTTTAATGTTGGATTTAATCCTAGTAAAGTGTTAAATTCTAATAGACATTGATAGTAAGGTGTTCTTAATATCAAAACGTTGATGGGTTATTTTGTAATTCCAAAGGTATCATATAGGTATGTATATTTTGCATCTTTTTTTTATATAAATATGAAAAACAAAACTTCTATTCGTTTTGTAAAAAAAAAATACATTTCTCTCAATGCTGTATAATTGATCTTTGAAGACCGAGAGAGAGAGAGAGAGAGAGAGAAAAAACAAAAACTTCAAAATAATGTCTGTTCATGTCGTTAATTTTTTCAACAGATTCAAACCAGAAAATAATAAAGAAAACCCAATTACTACAGAAAAAAATCTAGGTCTTCATGCAAATAATTGTAGTATAAAGATGGGTGAAAGCTTACATCAATAGTCTACTGAACATATTATATGCAATACTTTTTAACTGCTCCTTGACGAAAAAAAATAATATGTTATTTTATATCGTTTCGTGTATGCACTTATTTTGAATTCATACCAGCTGTTTGTGTTTATGAAAGTCAAAAAATTACAGCTGTTTGGCAGAAAAGTCGTGAACTTCTGGACATGATTGTCTACTAAGAATATGAACATAAAAGACATAAGCCAGATTTAATAGTTAGTCATAGACCAGAATTGTCCCATAACAAGTCCCAGGATATAGACTATAGAATGGGTTTTTTTTCTCTTTGCAAAATACACACAGCCTTGAGAGACATAAGTTTGTCTGTGTTACACACATGTTATTAACCAAGCTGATTATGGAGTTGATTAATCATCTGTATGATGAAATATCTACAGAAAACATCAAATTCTGATTGATCTATAATAACATACAACTTCAAACAATCGTTACTTTGTTAAACTGTTATATTTCATTGGCTGATATCAGGAATTCTATTGTTTTAGAACTTAACATGATATTGATATTTGGACAAAAATCTTGTTAAATTAATAACAGACTACTTCTGAAGTAAAAATAATTGCTTGTTTATTACAGAAACAAATCCTATGTATACAATTTAATCTTATGGAATTATTGATTGTTGAAAAATGGTAATAAAATGTCTTTTAATGTATATACCAAACTCCTCTGTAGAGCTGTACAGGCCAGACAGATTGCACACCAGGGGGAGATAACTCTATAGCTTTTACAATACTGTATACCTATAAAATGTGGGTCTGTGAAGCAGATCTAATGTGTTATACAACAGTTAATTACACATCAGGGGATTAGTAATGAATCTTCTCTGTTTTCTCACAGCATTTTATTTGTTTTCATTACATCTTCCTCATTGAAAGGGATAAAACTTAGGAGTGTGCAGTGTTCTTACAACATGTACAATTAAGAAAACAAAACCTTAGGATTTAGTGTTCTGGGTAGAAAGTAGACCTGTATAACAACTAAATTCTGTGTTTCTGAAGACTAAAATCTGAACATTTACTCTTTTATAAATGACGATTGAAGGGTTCTTACAACTTGTACAATTAAAAAAAAAAGCCTTATGATTTTGTGCTCTGGGTAGTATTGCAGACCTGTAATGACAAAGTTCTGTGTTTCTGATTACTAAAATCTAAACATTTACTCTTTTGACCTGGTAACAGAGGTATAAAAAGGACTGATTTCCTTGATTTTCAAACTTTACAATATATTGAAAAAGATTTGAAAAAATGACACAGTACACTTGTTTTTCTTTACTAAATTTTCCCCATACCCATATTTGCTACGGAGGAATATACTAAAATTTTATGAAATTTAAAATTACTATTTTGTGAAAATTGAATGTTTTGAATACTGAAGTAATTAATTTATTGCACATATATCATGAGCAGGCTATCAAGATTCTTTATTTCCTTAAACACCATAGTAAGTACAGTGGTACAAAGAATTTGTTCAATATGATAACATAAATAATAATAACACACATGGCAAGTGAAATAAGTAAAATGATTAACAAATACAGTACAGCAACAACAGAGGATTAACCTGGAAGAACAACTTTAGAATTTATAACCATTACAAATTTGCAAAGATTTTTTAGTTTACTTTTTTGTTTAGATTGGAACAATTTTCCGAACTTTAATATATTAATTCTGTGTATAAAATAAGGATTTAAAAATTGTTTTCTGATATCTACTAGAGATCGACACTGAAGAATATAATGAAATTCGTCACCAAGTTCTTGGTATTGACATAAATTACAGTGTCTATTTTGTCGTTCAATTCTATGCCATCTGCCTGTTTCTATTGGTAACCTATGATTTCCAGTTCTAAATCTACAATATGTAATTCTATCTTTATCTGGTAAAATATCTAAATAATGCTCAAATTCGAAATTTTCTTTAAATAATCTGTAAGACTATTTATTTCGGCGAGTTTTCAATATCAGATCTCCATTTTTGTTGGAATTGGTCAAATATTTTTTGCTTTAAACTATCACTTAACCATTTTGGATTTACATTTCCTTGAGATATCCATACATTACTATAACCACATCTATCTAATATATTCTTAATACATTTCAACCAATCAGACTTATATTGATTTTGCAAATTTTTCAAAAACATGTATATATACAAAATGTTTGCAATTTTACTATCCTTTCCATTTACCATTTTTGACCAAAAATTAATCATGCGTAGTTCTATATAGACTGACATAGGATAAATGCCAAGTTCTCCATATATCATAAAATTCGGAGTTGACTTCTTCAAATTCAATATTAATTTGCAAAATTTTAAGTGCACTCTTTCAATAATATTTACGTTCCCGAACCCCCATATTTCGCACCCATATAACAGGATTGGCTTCACAATTTTATCAAAAAGATCGTATTGAGATTTAATTGACAAGTTGTGTAACCTCCCCTTCTTTAATACCTCGTACATAGCCTTATATGCTTTATTAATTAAAACCTTCTTCGCATTTGTAAAACTACCTGTTCTTGAGAAATTCAGGCCTAGATATGTGAATTCATTGACAATTTCTATTGCATTCCCATCATATAAAAAATTAATATTTTGGGGCAATCGACCACTAGAAAAAATTATAATTTTAGATTTGCTAGAATTAACTATCAGATGTGGCTGGTTTAATTATATAACCATCACCTGATCAGGGATGGGGTCAATTCAAGTCAAATTGTTAGTTAAAACTTTTTATTATTAAAATTCAATGACCACTTTTAAAGGGAAAAGGGTGGCACTCAGTTGTGCACAAGGAATTGTGTACATAAAGGTGATTTATGACCTGAAGGCACCAAACCAGGATTAGAAACCAGTAGTGCCTGAGACCTTGTAGTATACTGTCAATTCTATAAACAAATTTTAATCACTATTTTTCAATAAAACAATAAACATTTTAATTAATCTATATTTCATTTCTATCCATAAATCAGATAGCAGATAGGCCATCATCAGTCATTTCATTCATAAAATTTATCTATTTATTTTATTCATTACCAAGATGACTAAGAACATATAGATTTGCATTTTTATATTACTATCAAACACAGAGATTATCTACATTCAAAAAGGAAAAAACTTAATTTGGCCAAATATGCTTTCCTGAATAGCAGTAGAAACAGTTTCAATTTTATTCAATATCTTTGTTAATGTAATTGAATGTAATTGAAAAGTAATTGTAATTTACACACATTTTTGGGAAGTAATTAATTAAATTACCATTACATGTAATTGAATTTTGGACCAATTATACATTATTCAATTTCTTGACATTTTGTAATTAATTACAGTCAATTACCATTACACATTGCAATTACCCCATCCCTGCACCTGATGATCATCTGATTCTGGGGGGGAGGGGGATTTATTCATTTTCAATCCTACCCAGAACAGAATATCGTTGAAAGTCAGATTTCATCATACAGAAAAGAATAAAAGTGTAAAACTTTAGTATTAATGCAATACTTAAACACAAATTTTAGATTCAAACTTTTTAAGAGGCAGAATACTTATTTCCAAAAACTGTTAGACCCCCCTGGTTCTTCCTATTTCTACTGTGTATTTATTATTGAAATGATGCTAGAAGTTTCCTGATATGTAAACAACATATTTTACCACTTAAGGTTTCAACCTTGTCCAATCAAAATTGACTTTTATAACATTTTACAAAGATTTCCTTTTAATTATCTTTACTGAAGTGGACAGTAATTAAAAAAAATCTTAATTTTCCAAAATTGTATAAAAGGCTTGATAAAATGCTGAAAAGCATTTATTTTCCAAATATATAGACATCTTGACTTTATCATCAAAATGGGCACCTCTGTCACCTCCCCCAAGGATTATAAATGTATAATTTAGTAATGTCAACAGGTTAATGATTTTAACATTAAAGTGATACACAATATTTATAGACTGTGGACAGAATTACAATGAGTAGATTAATTAAAACGGCCAACTTTGATAATTTGGCTATTTTAGACCAGGCTTGATACACAATTTAAGATATAGTGTGAACTTTAAGATAACATAGAAGATATAATTAAGTCTTGTTGTACATTACAGAGGGATCATTACAGAGATAAAGAGTGAAAATTGTTGTTTTAAACCACTATAATACAAGGTAAGAGATAAAAATTACATTTATTAAAGATTGAGATAAAATTTTAATTTATTATAACATTTTTTTGTAACATTTTTAGAATGATCTTGTGGCACAGTGTGTACTCTATAAGTATCAAGTATATATTATCGCATTTATTAAAGATTGAGATATCATTTTAATTTAATATAACATTTTTAGAATGGTTTTGTGGCACAGTGTGTACTCTATAAGCATCAACTATATATATATTGATCAACATACTGATATATCATTCCTAACTCATCTATAAATATTTTCGTTTCATCTTTTGATGAAAAATGAAAGTTTGTGTTAGAACAAGAAAAATAATAACAAGTTACATAATACACCTGTTAAAATTTGAATAAGAAATTATACAGGTACATTGTACTCTGTTTCTCTGAAGATGATGGAAATCTAGGTCTTTACCTAGGATAGGCACTAAAATGTGGCAGTGTTAAACCACTTTATAGGATCATAACATTTCCTTCTTGATAGCCAAGTCTCTAGTGGTCCAAACAGACATAAACAAACAATAAAACAGTATAAATAAAGATAAGACAGGAACCTCTTGGGATAGTTTACCTACAACAGAGTTAACAATAATAAAGCTAGTATACACCAACCTCTTTGGATAGTTTACCTAAAAAAGAGGTCACAACAATAAAGCTAGTATACACCAACCTCTTTGGATAGTTTACCTAAAAAAGAGGTCACAACAATAAAGCTAGTATACACCAACCTCTTTGGATAGTTTACCTAAAAAAGAGGTCACAACAATAAAGCTAGTATACACCAACCTCTTTGGATAGTTTACCTACAACAGAGGTCACAACAATAAAACTGTAAATAAAGAGTGCACAAGTAACAAGGGCAATGAAGTTATAAAAATGTAAATATCGAAATAAATGATTGAAGAAAATGCACCTAAAACTCAAAAATCACAAGTTTAAGAGGAAAAGTAAGGCTTGTAATAAAAATAGCTGGTGTACTAAGACAGCATTACTTGAACTGAACTCCTTGATAAAGAGCATGTTATATGATACATCTTAACTGTTATAACTTGTAATTGGAAAATAAATGCTCCATTTGTATCTGATTGAACAATAGTTTGATGGCCCAGGAAAGATAATCACTGAAAATTATTTGATTGTCAGAAGAAAAAGTTATATTGATAACACCATTAGTGACTAATCTCTCCACACTTGCCACCTGCAAGTGTTAAATGTCTGACAGGTTTTCTATCTGGTGTTTTGGGTGTAATCCAGGTTCTTCTTTACAATACTGTTAAACATTGCATATAAATAAACACAAACATGACATTGACTTTGCAGATAGATTAGCCACAAGAAATATCAAATTTTCAAAATCATTGAGCACCATGAGGAAGACGAGGAAACCTTCATTTTTAAAGATGGGCCAAATAATAGTTTTGGTTTTTAATTATCTGCCATGAATATGCAATTTGGTCATAAGTTAACAGTTATTTCCCTTTAACGTAACATGAAATACTAGAAAAAGTACCCTACATAACAACATTGTTGTTCTTGTCCCAAGCCAGGACCTGGATTTCCAATGTCATATGTCGTGATCTTTTTTATGTTCATTATGAATTGGGATGAGAGATGATTGTTCATTTTGTTGATATTGGTGGATTTGTTGACCGACACTATTTAAACTTTCTTTTCATAATAGAACATCTTTCATATCTACCATATCAAAGGAAATACTGAAGAATTTAATTTGTATTTCTGGATGAATAGAACAGATGCTACAGTATGTCTGTAGTGTTTATTACATAAATATTATTTGTAATAAGATTTTAATAAAGTTGTAGGCTGTGTTTGATGTTGTTACTTCTGTTGTAACTTAATTGTCTCAGATAAATACCTACATAGTGTGGTGGTACAAGACTTTGTATCAGGTCAAGTCTGTTGTGTGAACCACTACTTCTGTTGTAACTTAATTGTCTCAGATAAATACCTATTACATACATAGTGTGGTGGTACAAGACTTTGTATCAGGTCAAATCTGTTGTATGAACCACTACTTCTGTTGTAACTTCTTTATAATTGTCTCAGATAAATACCTATTACATACATAGTGTGGTGGTACAAGACTTTGTATCAGGTCAAGTCTGTTGTATGAACCACTACTTCTGTTGTAACTTCTTTATAATTGTCTCGGATAAATACCTATTACATACATAGTGTGGTGGTACAAGACTTTGTATCAGGTCAAGTCTGTTGTGTGAACCAGTATGATGCGGTTAGTTCACGCAACAGACAAGACCTGATACACAGTCTTGTACCATCACACTATGTATGTAATAAGTTTATCTAACATTTCAATAAAAACGAATTTGAAACAAATAGCAAGGGTTGAATTAAAATGTATACAATACTCTGAGGGAGACTGCATTTTGTGTATGACGTCACATTATTTTTTCCGTTCATTCACCAACGTCAGGTTACTGTGTTTTATCTCACATTCCAATGGTATGACGTAATGTCAAAGTAGTTCGGCAGAGAACGTCTCGTGCAACGTCGCGCCATTCTTTTATCACCACAGTGTGGTGATACAGCATCTTGTATCAGACAGGCGACTTTTGTTAATTTCAAAGAAAAACGTATATAATGTTAGATAATAACGATTATTAGATAGAAACATATGGTGTTAGTGTGAGTCAGTGATTCTACAAATACAAATCTTACCTGTTCTTCACCTTTTGGCATTCATAGAGTGTTGTTATTCATGTTTTGTTGGTGAATATTGGTCATCACTTCATTGTATATGAAGGTGCAAAATTTTGTATATATGTATATATATTACCAGTCTCCTTTCTGTAAGATAAATAAAATAAAATGATTAAAAAAAAAAATTCTTTCTTCACACTTTGACATCCATAGCCTGTAGATATACACAAAATGTACCTGTTTTGTTGGTAAATCTTGGTCATCACTTCACTGTACGGAGTTGTTGTACAAATCAATAGAATCAAGTAGGATTATAATAGGTTGCAAAATTTTGTGTAAATATATTATCTGTCTCCTTTGTTTTATTTAAGATAAATCAATTAAAATGATATTAAAAAACAAATTTTATTATTGTTTTGTTCATTTCATATTTGTTTTTATTTATTGATAACCAATTGATGAGTTTTACTACAAAGTAGATAAAGCAATGTTAAAAAATTATTCCTTTTTTTCAGCAGTCAATAAAAATTAGTGCTAAAGAAAACAAAAATAGAAATGAAAATGGCAGAAAGGAATGTTAAGATATTGTGTGATGATTGGATAATTGATTTGTTTGGTATTTATCTGATTCTAAGATAAGACAACTCTTCTTTGATGCCTTATTATTTATCCCTTGTTTAGCATAAAAATATTTTATTAATTAATTCAATATTACACATTATGATAATACACATATAAATTATATATACTTTTAAATTAATCAATAGGATTCGGAAACAAGTGGTTAAACTTATATTAATCCGTATCCCTTGTTTGAGAGGCATTGTTATTTAGATTGTGAAGGTCACTTTATTTTTCCCTCTCTTTTTTCTCTTTTTGTATGGAGGTATTAGGGATAGTTTTATGATGGATGACTCGGATAAATAACTTAGTTTATAAATAAAAATAAGTCTGTGAAAAAAAAAATATATAATTACATGATCCATTTTTGATTAAAAAAATACATGTATTGTAATGTCTGAAAATTGCACCACATGATGATCACATGATATCATCACATGCATTTCACATTCGTAGATAATGATGTGAGGCATGAACTTTAGACAAAACAGTAAGGTTATTCTCATGTGCAACATTTTCCACTTTGTACTTTAGACAAAACAGTAGGGTTATTTTCATGTGCATCATTTTCCACTTTGTAGGTTGTAATATTTAGTATATATCTACATTTGTTAATTAGTTTGTAACTACAGATAATAATTGAATCCTGACTGATTGTTGACCAGAGAGTAATTATCTATGTATAGTTGATTGTCTGTTAATTGTACACTCTCAGCATATTTTTTACATCTAATGAGAGACAGTTTGTTAGGAGTGGTTGCTGGTGGCCTGTTGCAAGGTAAAATTTTCCAACTATCCACTATAGCTTTGTTTTTATGTGACAATCTAAATTTCAACCCATGAGTACCACTTTTACCAACCCATGAGTACCACTTTTACCAACCCATGAGTACCACTTTTACCAACCCATGAGTACCATTTTACCAACCCAGGAGTACCACTTTTACTAACCCATGAGTACCATTTTACCAACCCATGAGTACCACTTTTACCAACCCATGAGTACCATTTTACCAACCCAGGAGTACCACTTTTACTAACCCATGAGTACCATTTTACCAACCCAGGAGTACCACTTTTACCAACCCATGAGTACCATTTTACCAACCCAGGAGTACCACTTTTACTAACCCATGAGTACCACTTTTACCAACCCATGAGTACCATTTTTTTTCCTAAGTGATTTATTTTTTGTAAATACATTCTCCTCATGAATATGACTGAAAAAATACTGCTCACTTGATATTAAACAACAATTTATCAATAAATCTATATATATATATATTTTAATATCTGGATATTCAACCCCAAACTCCTCCCACCCCCATCCGCAAATAAAACCTACCTAATTTCTATTTAACAATACACAATGTTTACAAAACAACATTTACAAAAGAACCCTACATGATCAATATATTTCCTCTGTAAAGTGTTTTTTGGTAATTTTTCAGATGCAACAGCAAGGTTGTAAACATCTTTTGATATTGTCCTAAAATAATTAAAGCATATGGTCAATTTATGTGGAGTTATTTCCCTTGGTAAGTGATGATGTGTTATTGATATCCACCAGGGAACACATCAAACACTACTTTATCTTTACAGAACTTAATGATAATGAGATGTGCAGTATCTTGATCTGTGATGCAGGTTTATAGGGGGGTCTGGAAGAAAATTAATCTGTTAATTGTTATTTCAGCATGTATTTATACAATTGTGAAATAAAGGCAGTCTTGAGCATACCTGATGAAGGTTATTCAAGAAACGTGTCATGTCATGTGCACTAAATTTGATATCTACGATTTTAGTTTTTAGTTTTTTAAAAATGGTAGATTTAAAAGTTGATTAGGCATATGTAATTTCTTGTTTAATAAAGACAATCTTTTACAAGATGATAGATTCAGAAGTTTTTGAGTGGAACAAAATGTCTACCTACGGACGGTTGTTTCACTGAGCTAGTGTGTCCAGCTATTGCTACAAAAAGCGTATTGGTCCAGTACAAAGCAGACATTTTTTCATCATCTCATCGAATGTATATTTTCTCGCCATGATATTGCTAAGAAATTGCTCATTTGGCATTAAGCAACCATTACTGATTCACTAAATACATGTTGTTACAAGAATGAAATCAATTATGATATATTTATTGTATGATGAAGAAAACAGTTCGTGCTTGAAATGATTGCAATTTTAGAAATAACAAATTAATTTTTAAACACTTAAAACATTTGCTTCTCAGAATAGGGAGGGTTTGTTACATCTGTGTTTAGTTAGAGTTAATGTAGAGTCATGAAATCTTGACATATTTTCACAGGGCTCGTAAAGTGCTGACAATCCCAAAGGAAGAATTAAAACATCTGAGCAGCACTGATTAGACAATTTGTTACATCATGGTCCCTTTGAGTCTTGTAATCATAGCTCTTTCAATTAAACTAATTAGGTGTGGATTATTTCCCATATGGGAATTTGTATCTCTTGATTACAGAGGACTAATTGTTTATTTATATGGTTGGTGAAGAAAAGTTTAGTTTTAATTTTACAAATGGGGGATGTTTACAAATCAACATGTATGATGCTGTCATTATTGAAGTAACAAATCAGAAAATTTAGCTCTGGTTTTCCCAATTCTTTATGTGACTTAAAATTATAATACCAGGTTTTAAAAAAATTACTGAAATCACCAATTAACTCAGTTCAATTTTGTTGCTGTTGAAATTTATATTTACAGAAGAAGATTCGTCATGTACATATCAATAAATGTTAAAATATAAGTATAATTATAATAGGAGGTAATCTGTAGTGATTAAAAAAAGATTAAAAACAGCTGAAAATTATACCTTAACATCAACCTCTGACAACTTGCCACACAATAATGCATCTTATGTAATAAAGCTACAAGTCTTAGCACAAAAAACAACAATACATTATCTATGTTAATTAAAGTAGTTTGGCTTGAAATAAAAGGCCAATGATACAAGAGATACTAGTAAAGTTTATTGTGGGACAAAGAGACCACCCTTGAATTTTCTCATGAGCAGGTGAAAATGAAAAAAAAGTTTAAAATGAAAACTGAAAATTGGACATCTTGTAAGAAATTTATAAAACACATGTAATGAACAATAAAGAAGATGGAAGTTTACTGTACAAAACATCAAAGTTAATCACATAAAAAATATGGGAATTATTGGCATGCTTAAAATAGCAGAAAATGACTAACATGTATAATACATATTTATTATGAAATCAACTGGTGGGAAACTCACTTAGTCCTTTGAAGTCAAATAAAAATGCAATTTGTATATAAGAACAAAGTATAATAGATTGAATTGCTGGTCTTTATTGAATTAAGATGTCACTTATACTAATATACTGTCTGTAAATTATAACTTTGACATAGAAAATATTATTGGGATATTTATATAACCCTGGGTCCTCTTCTATATTATATGTCAATGACCATGTTATAGCATTTAAAACATAATAAAAGTTTATCAATAATGACTTTTACAAAACCTTCATAAGGGTGATACTGTTGCAGAGGAAACTCAAGAGACTGAACAACTGGAAATAGAACAAATATAAACATTTTTTAAAACCTTTTTTTCAATAATTGGATGTGAGGGATGGTTGTTCATTTTTGTTGATTTAACCATCGCTGTAAGAATTTGCTCTGAATGGCAGCTTATGTCATTCACAAAAACTTGACCTAAATGACAGTAAAATATGTCATTCACAAGAAATTCCATTTAATCACAATCCATGTCATTCAGTGAGAACTTTGCCAGAATGACATGGAGTGTCATTCAGTCCAGACTGTGATATATTGGTATACAGACATTTCCTAAATGGACTTCCATGTTACCATAATGACTTATATTATAATCTGATCTTCTTGTGTTAGTTAGAGCATGCTCTGTTGTGTATCAAATATAATAAAAGATATTGGTTCTGTATTAGAACTATTTATATGTGTAGATTTGAATGTAGCAAAATAATGCCATGCAATACAACTCGTGCCTAATAGTGTTCCATTTCAGGGACAAAGCTTAGCATTTTTCTGCCATTGCCAGCTTACTGCTCCCTGAAACAACAATTTTAGCATCCAAGCAAAAATTCTTGGGGTCCAACAACTCACTTTTGCACATAAAATATTAAAAATTATGTTGCCAGCTGAACAACTGGGCCTGTGTCAAGTTTTATCCCTGCTTTTTAATTGTATATATAATTAGGACATGTCATAATTACAGTTCCATTTCAATAAGAACATGTCTTGTGTAGGAAGTTTTTAGATTTTTATATTCAAGTGCCACCTATTTGTTGGAATGAAGACAATTTACAGTCAGATATGCCTCAGTAGAGTTGTATATATATAAATTGATCTTTTTATATCTATCTTTCCTGCCCATGTCAGTTCCACATAAATGAAACACAAGAATTTTACTCACAAACAAACTAACTTTGTTTACATCATTTCATTCCATTATATTAATTGGTGAAGATTGAAAACCAGTGATCAACTTAGCATGGTAGAATACTCTATAACTTCTTCTGTAGGTGTTTGGTGTTTAACTCCACTTTCAACAATATTTCAGTTATATCATGGCAGTCAATTTTATTGGTGAAGGAAACCGTAATACTCTGAAAAAACCAAAGACCTGCTGCAAGTCACTGACTCTTCTATAGACAGTTAAAACATCAATTGTTCAAGCCAGAAAAAGTTGATAGTATACAAAGCAAATTGTATTTAAAAAAAAAAGAAACATGCATTTCACCTTAATTTCAATTGAGCAAAATTTTCCTGTATATGCCATGATCACATAAATGTTTGTTCACACACACAATACAAAAGAAAAATATGAATTTGCAATGGATAATGAAAATGGAAACCTCTACACATTATATTGAAATGCAACAGATTTTTACATACAAACTAGTCAACATATACTGCCTATATATTATTCAAATTCAAAATCTTTATTAGTATACACCACATGTTGGTGAATATATAAATTTAGCATTTATTGTTGACTCTCTGAGACAGGTTTTTAGGCTAAAAATATAGACAATCTATTGTCGTAACTAGTAAGTTCATCTAACAGTTGAATATATTTCATCGTATATTACCGGTATAGTGTTATTTTTATTCAGTATTTAATTCCAACAAATTTATGCCCTACTTAGTCTGGTCTCACACGAAGATCATTAATTTTTGTTTAGATGTTCATAACTAATACTGATATTAAATCTGTCACAACTAGATTTATAAGTTATGATTTTTTTTGTCCTAAGAGTAATGATCTTTAACCAACATATTCTACCTTCTTAGTTAATTAGTAGTCAGTTAAAGTTAGAAGTCAATTAACTATGAAACTGTCCATACTTATGTTGTTCATTTTTGTGAGTGTGTGGTTGTTTTTTGTTAGTGGAAGCTAATCCTTACAAGTTTTTTTTTTATTGTTTGCATTCCAATTATCAAGAGGGTGAAGGTTGGGATAACATAACTTTAACCTGTTCAATCCAGCCACATTTGTATCTCTGTCCCAATCCAGGTCTTGGATTTATATATATATATTGGCATATATACCTGTATGTATGTCAATGGTCTCTTTTTTTGTTCAATGATTTAGGTCAGAGGTAGTTGTGTTGATATTGATTGAACTGTTGGCCATCACTTTTTATACTTTCTTTTCATAAAACATTGCACAGAATAACATAATCATAATTATTTTGCAGAGACAGATCATGTCAAACATTTGTTGATAAGACTTCTATACCATTTATTTTCAAGTTCCGACACATATACATGTAGTTAGTGTAGGCTTAGCTTGGATGGAAATGTCTTCATGACCATATTGTGTGCTTAGACCACCACCTTCTAATGTACATCCACATTGGTTGTATACCTGGACAATTTTCCCATTAAATCTTTTTTTTAGAAAAAAATTAAGTGGAAAAAAAACTGAGAAAATGCAATACCAGGTTTAAAAGAAGAGATTTTTGTCAAAGAGAGAGTTACTGACATGGTTATATAATATAATGATTGAAAGAAGAGGTTTTTGTCAAAGAGAGTTACTGACATGGTTATATAATATAATGATTGAAAGAAGAGGTTTTTGTCAAAGAGAGAGTTACTGACATGGTTATATAATATAATGATTGAAAGAAGAGGTTTTTGTCAAAGAGAGTTACTGACATGGTTATATAATATAAAGATTGAAAGAAGAGGTTTTTGTCAAAGAGAGTTACTGACATGGTTATATAATATAATGATTGAAAGAAGAGGTTTTTGTCAAAGAGAGAGTTACTGACATGGTTATATAATATAATGATTGAAAGAAGAGGTTTTTGTCAAAGAGAGTTACTGACATGGTTATATAATATAATGATTGAAAGAAGAGGTTTTTGTCAAAGAGAGAGTTACTGACATGGTTATATAATATAATGATTGAAAGAAGAGGTTTTTGTCAAAGAGAGAGTTACTGACATGGTTATATAATATAATGATTGAAAGAAGAGGTTTTTGTCAAAGAGAGTTACTGACATGGTTATATAATATAATGATTGAAAGAAGAGGTTTTTGTCAAAGAGAGTTACTGACATGGTTATATAATATAATGATTGAAAGAAGAGGTTTTTGTCAAAGAGAGTTACTGACATGGTTATATAATATAATGATTGAAAGAAGAGGTTTTTGTCAAAGAGAGAGTTACTGACATGGTTATATAATATAATGATTGAAAGAAGAGGTTTTTGTCAAAGAGAGTTACTGACATGGTTATATAATATAATGATTGAAAGAAGAGGTTTTTGTCAAAGAGAGTTACTGACATGGTTATATAATATAATGATTGAAAGAAGAGGTTTTTGTCAAAGAGAGAGTTACTGACATGGTTATATAATATAATGATTGAAAGAAGAGGTTTTTGTCAAAGAGAGTTACTGACATGGTTATATAATATAATGATTGAAAGAAGAGGTTTTTGTCAAAGAGAGTTACTGACATGGTTATATAATATAATGATTGAAAGAAGAGGTTTTTGTCAAAGAGAGTTACTGACATGGTTATATAATATAATGATTGAAAGAAAAGAAAAACTATTGAACTTTATATCATGTTTGTAAATAACTTATTGATTACCAATTATGTCATTTAAAGATGCACATTTTTAAAGTCTTGAAGTTATCATTAATATGATATAAATTAAACTGTAGCCTGCAATTATTACATAATTATGGGATTTTAATTGAATTAAATTAGTAATATGGAAACCAATGTTGATATCAAAGGGAAAAATATTGTTTGATGTGATAATTATTGTGCACTTAAACTTCTCAAAGACAAAATCTGCATATATTGTTGTTAACTATCAAAAAACTACTTCATATAAAATACTAGACTTTATCAAATAATTTCTGATATGCAGAGGTGCAGTAAGTTTTAGATACACATTTTGTCTAAACAGATTCATGCTTTGTCAACACAACACAATTGTTTTGAGTTATTTTGGCTAAGAACAGAGAAAGATGTAATATTTAGTATATGTCAGAATTAGGTTTTTCCTCCAAAAAATATTCATTTATTTCTATCATTAATATATACCGGTATGTAGATTAAAATAAAAATCAGCTGAGGAAAACAAAATTCCTACAAAAATAGTTTGTTTATAGTTGAAAAAGATAATTACATGTATGTGTTAAAATGAAGCAGTCATGAAAAATAAATATTTAGTTTAGTTAAAAGTACAATCTCATTCCTAGAGCTTAAAATTATATTCTAAAAAAAATAGTAGAAATTTGATAAGTTTGTATTGAGGATAAGATCAGTAAATAGAGTGCAAGATGTCTACAGAAGAAAGTAATCCAGCAATCTGATCCTATATTCTTACAGACTGAATAGCTTCTTTATATTGTTTTTATTGTAGGGACCAATGGACAAAAAAACTGTCAATCACCCAGTCTCACCCTTTTTTTTTTTACCCCAAATATGCCTGATTACATTTAGATTAATCATGAGTAACGCTGGTACAGATAGCTCAGTGTTGTATAATCTTAAACATCTATAATTGTTTCCTTAAATTAGACAACTTTCCATCATCATCAATCGCATCATTTTCTTTTCCCCGAAGTCTTCCATTAATGAATTTATATGTAAAACTCCACAATGTTTTTTATGTGCATAGAACTAGAACATATTCATTGTGTTTTACTCATTGACCTTATTTACCTCCAAACATCAAAGAGTTCCATGTTGTTATGGAACTTTACTTTCCAATTTATTTGTTTCTGTCTGTTAGATCAGGCAGATTTAAGATCTCTTTACTGTTTTTTCTTGTAATAATTCATAATAAGTGCTTTATAAATCATCCTTAGTTAATTGTTCAATGGTAATAATCAGCTTTGATACCTGTCTGTCTGTCTGTCTGATGACATCTGGTTTTATAGATCTATAAAATTGATTAAGACAGAATAGAATGGTCATTTACCAATGTTAAACATTGTTGACATTATGAGATGCTATTCCCAGAATTTTCTGTCCTTGAACTTGACTGTTGTACTCAACATTCTCCAGATTAATAAATCTACATTACAAAACTTGCACCTGATTGTACCTTAATGTTGTGAGTACATGTACATTATAAATGTACCACTCTATATTTCGAGTAATTCCTGTGACCTTAACCAAGTAATACCAGTAGATATAGTTTGCAAATAATTGTACAAGAACTTTCATACATTCCAAATTCAATATCTACCACTAGCATCAACATTCTATTTTCAGTTTAATGAAAGCTTGTCCCCCTGTACTTGGTATTGCAAATTCGTAAGAAGAAATTATTTTACTCTCTGACCTTGAACTTGACCAAGTTTAAACATTTCTGACCTTTTACCTTAAGTTGTATTTTAAAGTTGTAATTACATTATAAGTGCACTTTCTCTCCATTTTGAGTTATTCTTATGACCTTAACTAAGTAGTATGTACATAAGACATAAAGGTTTATTACTCTCCTGACATACAATAGTATACATTGTCAGCTCTCATTACCTATACCATCCCTTAACCTTCTTTATTTGACAACTTTATGACCAAACTCTCCTGTCTAAACCATGTTGTGTTTACAGTGGAAGTATTCATTATTTTTACATAGAAATTTGGATCTTCTGATAAATATCAACATATGTTTTCTATCACTGGCCAGTCCAGTTAGAGATGTTATTTATCCAAACATCAAGTTTCCAGAGCAGGTCATCCAACAGAGCCAAACTGTTATGTTGTATTTTGAATTCTGTACATCGCCTTGGTAAATAAAGTTGTGGATGGTTGTAGACGTGTTATTTTAGACAATTCCAGCAGTGTTTTGACCAACCATGTCAGTTATAGACCAATTAAAATACAATTCTACTGCTCACATTCCATTGCTACCATCTGTAAATACTTCAAGTGTCTTATCTTGAATGTCTTGTAGATCAGAAGTGTCCACTGAGGGCAATTACTAGTACAAGATCTTTAGCAATGCGAAAGAAAATATTTTGAATTCTGGGGGAATTTTGTTCCAGATGTCTTTGTGGAATTAGCTGCACTGACATGCTTTACACTTGGGTTGAATCACTGAAATGTTTTACTGTCAGGGATCACTGAAATGCTTTACACATGGGGAATCACTGAAATGTTTTACACTTGGGTAATTACTGAAATGTTTTAGTCGAGATCACTGAAATGTTTTACACTTGGGTGGAATCACTGAAATGTTTGTCATAGACATGAACCATTCACATATGTAATCAGTGCTTATATCATCTCTGTAGTTTGTAAGGTTGATTCCTACCTACATGTATATATATGGTCAGGTGTACTCAGTAGAATAAAAAAATGGGGTAAGAACCAGTTGCTAAAGAGGAAAATAAGAACATACAAACATGTTCAAATTGTAAAATCAAATCCCTGTAAAGAACAATAATATTGATATTTATTATTATTAGACTTTTAATAGCAGGCAATAATATATATTACAATGCATGAAGAATGACTATAAAAAACAACAGGTGAAAGTATTTACACAATGGCAAATTTTTTAAATATTTTTTTTCTTTCTTTTTTAAAGGTATAATTAAATTGTAGAAAAAAGAATGTGAACTTCATGTGTCAAATTAGGTTACCATATGTACAAGTACTCTCATTGCAGACGTGGGGAAGAAATGAGACATAAAATGTACAATAAACTGGTGGTATCTAAATGAGATCAGACCAGCTACTCCATCTTAACACAATGGTGTCTGACAAGTTACCGTAACACAACATTCTTCATACCTCTTCAAAATTCGTAACTATGTTTTGTTTTAATTTTTTGCTACAGTTTTGTAGAATTTTTGGCATTGGATTACTAATGTTTTTAGATTAGATTGGTTTCATGCAATCATCATTCATAAGTGTATCTTATGGTTAGTTTAGGATTGTTGAGGGTCTGAAGTGGTAGCGGTTTGAGGGTTGCAAGAGGTTTATAAGTTTAATATTCATGAGTGTCAGAAAGGGTTTCATTTTAGGTTTCAACTCATTAAAAGAAATGTTATGGTTAGTTTGAGATTGTTGAGGGTTTGAAGAGGTAGAGGTTTGAGATTGTTGAGGGTTTGAAGAGGTAGAGGTTTGAGATTGTTGAGGGTTAGAAGAGGTAGAGGTTTGAGATTGTTGAGGGTTAGAAGAGGTAGAGGTTTGAGATTGTTGAGGGTTTGAAGAGGTAGAGGTTTGAGATTGTTGAGGGTTTGAAGAGGTAGAGGTTTGAGATTGTTGAGGGTTTGAAGAGGTAGAGGTTTGAAGAGGTAGAGGTTTGAGATTGTTGAGGGTTTGAAGAGGTAGAGGTTTGAGATTGTTGAGGGTTAGAAGAGGTAGAGGTTTGAGATTGTTGAGGGTTTGAAGAGGTAGAGGTTTGAGATTGTTGAGGGTTTGAAGAGGTAGAGGTTTGAGATTGTTGAGGGTTAGAAGAGGTAGAGGTTTGAGATTGTTGAGGGTTTGAAGAGGTAGAGGTTTGAGATTGTTGAGGGTTTGAAGAGGTAGAGGTTTAGGATTGTTGAGGGTTTGAAGAGGTAGAGGTTTGAGATTGTTGAGGGTTTGAAGAAGTAGAGGTTTTAGATTGTTGAGGGTTTGAAGAGGTAGAGGTTTGAGGTTCTTTTAATTTTAGGTTTCAACTCATTAAAAGAGATATATTTTGAAAACAGAGATTTTATTGTTGACTCCAGGGTTTTGTCATTTCCATTTCTACCAGCAAGTATCAACTGTTACCTGATTAATTTTTACGTCTTAACCATAAATTAAAATTAGATTACATTTCACCAATATATTTTTAATGAATGAAAATAGCTTTGGAGCAGTATAATAAAACATTTTGTGTATTTAAGGTCTGAATTTGGTATGTAACTTCCTTAAATCTCAAGTAGCAAATGAATAAAATGGGATTCAGTTCTCATCTGGCCATAGGTTTTATTAGCTTTTACCATGAGGTGGCAATTTATATCATCATTATTTTTTCACATTTAGACATTCTTATCTGAAACTACTCAGTTCAAGTGCAAATTTGAAATGTTATAAACTTTATATACATTCATTACATCTTTGGGATGTTCCTGAGTTAGGAAAAGAAAAGAAAAAACATGCATACTGTATTTTTTCTTTTCTTTCTCGTTTATTTTTATGTGAAGGTATTGTATATGGGTTATTTCTTGTCAACTTTATGTAAATTATGTAACTATGCCTCAAGTGGGCCTATTTTCATGGAAAAAAAGATTTTGCAAGAGAGTAGGGTTGGGATCCCAATAACTGGTTTACCTCTGCCATATTTGTGTGCCTGTCCAAAGTCAGGATCTGGATTTCCAATGCCATATGTCATGGTCTTTTTGTGTTCAATGATTTGAGGTGAGAGGTAACTTTGTTTTGTTGATATTGGTGGAATTGTTGACCATCACTGTCTAAACTTTCTATTCATAAATCTTCTTCATGTACACCTGACTGCACTTGATACTCTAAAATTCATAGTGCATTATCAGACTTCATCATTGGCTTTATTGCAGCTTATCTGTCATTTCTAAGTCTTGTAAGAACCAATCAAAATAGATAGTAGAGGGGGTCAAAGGTTAATGATTGATGGCATGTCAGTGAGATATTAATGTCATAGTGATGTATTATTTTGTACCTTGATATATTATGATTATTTGCAAATATTCAACTAAAATAGATAGTGCAATATTTTTACTATATACATTTTTGTATCTCAATTGCAAGAGTTTTAAATAGACAAGGATTGTTATTCTCCAATCATAGGTCAAAAACCTTGAAAAAGGGTATATATTGTAACCCAACTCTTATAATAAGGTCCCTCTAACCAAAGACCAATCCACTTATCATGCCATAATTCAGATGCACTGAGACATTATGCATAAATTACTTCTATAATTATTCCTTCAAGAGAGGCCACCCCTCTTATAAGGCCACTTTTTTCATTGCATAAAGGACAGCCTTATAACAGGGGGACTTCTGTATATATTCTTGTAGCTTCTGATACATTTATACATTTTCTTGTTTCCCATCTCTCTGTTATCCTAGACGTTATATGTTTTGTTCGATTTTTTTGTGTGTGGACATTTTATACTACTTACAACACAATTTTAGTGACATCAGGGTGGTCAGTTTTATTGGTTGATTTGATTTGATTTTTGGTGTATAATGCCACATTCAGCAATATTTCAGCTATAGCAAATTAGCATGGCGACCAGTTTTAGTGGTGGAAGAAGCTGGAGTAGCCGGAGAGAACCACCAACCATAGGCAAGCAACTGGTAAACTTTATCACTTGCGGCTGTGAGTCGAGTGCACCCTTTTATTGTAATGTACAAAGCCGGGTGTGAACCCACACGGTATTGGTGATAGGCTTGTATGAGTTGTTAGGTAATCCAACTACCTAACTCATTGAGCCACCCTTCAGTTTTATTGGTAGAGATAAACAGAGTGCACATGGAATACCACTGACCTAGCTCACTAATAGCATAATCACACAATGTTGTATCAAGTACACCTTTTTATAGGCCTGTGTAGAAAACCTTTTGGTGATTGCCACTGCTTCAAGTAAATGTACTTTTTTAATTGGTCTTTGTTGTACATTTGTTTAGTTTTCTGTGGTTTGTTTGTCTTTGTTGTGTGTCTTGTGGCAAATGTCGTCTGTGTCTCTGGATTGTCCACTCTTGATTGCTCTTTTGGTTTTCTCTAATTATATAAAACTTCAAATGAATATATATAATTTTTCAAACATTTTGAACCGCATCGGAATCAGAATAATGTGACCGAGTGAAGCGACATGTCTCTGTGGGGTTTCAGTGAGCTAGCACTATAAAAATCCAAGTCAGCGTTATGGTCTAGTACAAAGCGGACCTCATCATCTTCTCACTGAAAATTAACTTGTTCTCGCCATGATATAGCTGAAAAATTGCTGAATTGGCATTAAACAACAATCACAAATCAAACATTTTGTATTGTTCTATCGATACCTATGTTAAATAAAAAAAAAATTTCACTTTCCAATCTTTTGACTATGAACGTACATGATGAAGGTTATTCCAGAAACACATCATCGTGCACACTAGATTTATCTTGGTTTTTATTTATTTTAGTACCGGTAGTTCCTGTCATAGTAATGGAAAGTTGTACACATGATTCTACAAATATTGGATTTTAATATTTATAGCCATGAACTACCTCCCTTCTTCCATTACAGTTTTAATACCTTTACCTCTCTTTATTATCTCATCTTGCACCTCATTCACGCATGAATGAGTCTGTGTAGCTAAAGGAAGTTACCG
Organism: Bathymodiolus brooksi; assembly: GCA_963680875.1. Taxonomy (NCBI): domain Eukaryota; kingdom Metazoa; phylum Mollusca; class Bivalvia; order Mytilida; family Modiolidae; genus Bathymodiolus; species Bathymodiolus brooksi. The sequence continues at coordinate 58,632,771 of OY804578.1, forward strand.
GTAGATTAAATATGCTTTCACACTAAATCTATCATAATTCTGAGTTTGTCAGTCAGGAGATAGTCCACCTCAATGAGATATTGTTTAACATCCAAATTAAATAAATTCAAAAGTATAAATTGTGCCAATAGCCACATGTCAAAGACATGTAGGTGCAACATTGAATGAATTATAAGTCAATCTTTTATGATAGAGAATCAGAACTAGCTATAAAATCACTGTTCCTTTACCTTAATTTGTGGGAGGGTTTAGGGTTATGGTGTTTAATGCCAATTTCAACAATATTTCAGTTATATCGTGGCGGTCAGTTTTGTTGATGGAGGAAACCGGTGTACACGGAGAAAACCACGGACCTGCCACAATTTGTGTAATGTTGGTAATCTCTGATGGTCATTTACACCCATATTCTTTCTTACTAATTAAATACATGTAGCAATGCATTCACTTTTTTAGCTCGCCTTGCCAAAGGCAATGTGAGCTTTTGCCAGCACTCGGCATCCGTCATCCGTTAACTTTTCACATTTTAATCTTCTCCTCCGAAACTGCAAAGCCAATTGATCTGAAACTTGGTAGGAAGCATCTATGGAAGGTCCTCTATAAAGATTGCTCATTCCGTCCCGATCCGTTAACAAATATGGCCGCCACAGGCAATTCTTGTTTCTGATTGGTTGATTTCTAAAAAACTTCTCCTCTGTTAAAAGAAATATAACTCTTTCCTAACCTGTTAAAAGAAAGATAACTCTTGCCATTATCTCCCTTAGAAATTAACTAATGCTGATATAGTGTAACATGTTTATTCTATACATTGCAAGTAGGTATTCACATTTTAATATTCTTTTTAGCAAACCTTGCCAAAGGCAATATGAGCTTTTGCCATCACTTGGTGTCCGTCGTCTGTCATCTGTTAACTTTTCACATTTTAATCTTCTCCTCTGAAAACCCTCAGCCAAATGAAGTGAAACTTGGTAGGAAGGTCCTCTCTAAAGAGTGCACATTTTGATATGATCCATTATAATTACCAAACATGGCCACCACAGGCAATTCTTGTTTCTGATTGGCCAATTTTAAAAAATCTTCTCCTCTGAAACTGCTTGGCCAAATGAACCGAAACATGGTAGCAAGCATCTATGGAATGTCCTCTATGAAGATTGCTCATTTCGTCCCGATCAGTTTACAAACATGGCTACCACCGAAACTTGGTGGGAAGCATCTATGGAATGTCCTCTATGAAGATTGCTCATTTCGTCCCGATCGGTTACCAAACATGGCTACCACATGCAATTCTTGTTTCTGTTTGGTCGATTTCTAAAAAATCATCTCCTTTGAAATTGCTTAGCCATATGAACCGAATCTTGGTAGGAAGCATCTACATGTATGGAAGGTTCTGTATTAAGTTTCCTCAAAGCAAACTGAGCCTCTCGTTCCATTACATGTTTGTCTGGTGCAGAGGTCAAAACAAGAATGTTAATTCTACATTTATTATTGTTTGTGTATTGGCTTATAATTAATGTTGTGTATTGGGATATAATTATTGTGTATTGGGATATAATTGCTGTTGTATATTATATTTCATTGCTCATTAGTAGACATGATTACAAACAGAGCCATCCTTGAGTTGTACGTAGATCATTATAGTTTGGTACTAATTGTTATATCTTTCTTGATTCAAGTTGTATTGATCTTTTTATCATATTTAGATGCACCAATATAGAGTGTAATTTCTAGTCCAGAGGTGACAGTAATGGTTAGCATGCTTGCTCTTACATAGTCATATGCTACTTATTCGCTAAGCATACATCATTAAGGAATAAAACCAAGGGTTGATTTAAAGTCGGGATATTGTGTCACAGTGGAGCAACATGTCTACCTTGAGACTGTTGTTTCAGTGAACTAGTACATTGTACCATTAAGAAAATCAGCTCAACCAGACCTTTGATCTGGTACAAGGCATGTATCATTTCATCAAAATGTAACTTGTTCTTGTCATGGTTTAGCTGAACAAATGTTTATTTGGTTTTAAACTCATTATTTGAACATGTGGTTTTGTCTGTGGGTGGTGAACAATGATTTGTCTACTTGTGCTAACATATATTTGTTTGTCTCTTATGTTTGGTGGAATGTCATGGTGATCATTGTATAGTACCTGGATTTATATCTACCTCTAGAGTCAGTGTTACCAGTATGGTTTGTCAGTTTTTATTCCCGTCCTTGAACTTGAAGAGGTGTAGTCAATTCAACTGTCAATAAGTGTTTTAATGATTTACAACAGGTGGCTGGTGTTCTTTGTTTACTATGGTTTCCTCCACCTATTAATTACACTTATTGCCATGATAATATTGCTGAAAGTGATGTTAAATGCTCATATTCCAATCAAAACTAATTCTTGCTAATTGTGAGGGGCCATCATGGTTGTGATTGTATGGTAGTAGGGTTTACAACTACATATGCAATCAGTGCCTATCACTACTAAAGTTGTGAGTTTTAATCCAGCTCATGGTGAGGTGTGTTTGATACAACATTATGTGATCAGTTTGTCAGTGACTTGTGGCAGGTCGGTGGTTTTCTCCGTATACTCTGGTATCCTCTACCAATACAAATGTCGGCCACGATACAACTGAAATATTGTTGAACGGGACATTAAAACCCATAACCCTAACGTTAACCCTAATTGTGATGTTTTTAGTACTACATAACCATCCTAGTACTATTGAAACTTGGTCATGTATTTTTGCACTCTTTTGGTGTGTAGCCCATTCAAGTATCAATGTATCAACATATATGTACGTGTGGTAGTGACATTTGTAATGTTGATGTAACAGACATGTTGTAAGATGTGTGGTAAGATCTCTCCAGTAATTAACTTATTTTGTACTGTTTAGGGACAGTAATTACAATGGTAGACATAGTATTACTGGGTGTGACAAGATACTTCTCATTAATAACATACATGCTAAGACTTTACTGTCAGCAGTCAAAACAATCAGGTTTTTTTGGCTTCCGTTTCCTATTTTTATTATTATTGTTAAAGAAGAATTGTTCTGTTATGGATGGTCAACTGTTTTATTGGTGTGTTTGTGCTAGACATGTATTTAATAGCAATTTGTTAAGCAGTGGTTAAATAGCTTTCATCATGTTCTGGGTTTGTGCCACCGGAAGCTATAATACACAATTGAAAGCTTATTGCAATCAATGAAAGTCTTAAAAAGGTGTTTATGCACACATAAACTTTAATAGTTTGAAAGAGTAGAAGAGGAAATCAGTTTCTTTTTCAAAAGTGGACAATGTTACTACATATATAACTATAGGAAATAAGTGTCCCTTTAAATAATGGCTACTGTTACTAAAAATATAACCATAGTAAGCAGGTGTCCCTTTAATCAATGGCTACTGTTACTAAATATATATAACCATAGGAAAAAGGTGTCCCTTTAAATAATGGCTACTGTTACTAATAATATAACCATAGGAAAAAAGTGTCCCTTTAAATAATGGCTACTGTTACTAAAAATATAACCATAGGAAAAAGATGTCCCTTTAAACAATGGCTACTGTTACTAATAATATAACCATAGGAAAAAGGTGTCGCTTTAAATAATGGCTACTGTTACTAATAATAAAACCATAGGAAAAAAGTGTCCCTTTAAATAATGGCTACTGTTACTAAAAATATAACCATAGGAAAAGGTGTCCCTTTAAATAATGGCTACTGTTACTAAAAATATAACCATAGGAAAAAGGTGTCCCTTTAAATAATGGCTACTGTTACTAAAAATATAACCATAGGAAAAAGGTGTCCCTTTAAATAATGGCTACTGTTTAATAATACATGTAATGCCTTCTTTTTCTTCCAGATTTTACAGAATTACAAATGGACTACTTAGAACTACTGAAGCAAGTTTCTCTTTCCATTTCCATAGCAACAGTTTTATTAATTAATACAGGTAAGTCATAGAATTAATGATTTATTAAAGACTGATTAGATATGTAATTTTCATTTGTGTAGCTAGAATGCAAGAACATAAGTACTATATATATAATTGTTGATTTAAAATAACATGGACATAAGTAAAATGTCATGACCTTAGAGTATATTTTAACAGTTGTAGTTTAATTAAATCTAACTGTGTTTTTAACTTCTTGAATCAACACAGAAAGTGTGGGAAAAACTACAATAAACACATTTCTGTAGATAATTGTTCTCAGGTTTTCAAGTACTGAAGTTGGGAGGCAAACACATTTAATATTTATTTTAGATAATAGTTCAGAAAGGTGTATTCCAATATAGTCAAAGCGAAATAGCATATCAAAACTGAATGGTACACATTACTCAGTAAAAAATGTTGGTACATATTACTCAGTAAAAATTACTCATCTTATGAAAAAGAAATGCACATTCTTCTGTGTGCAAAATTTTGAGAACTTTATGTGCACAAATCCTCAACAAATTGTCTGTTTTTCATTACAAATGGGATATTTGACACCCTTTTTGCTCAATTCTAGACCCAACTCTATAGACAGTGTGGATCCAGAAAAGGTGTAATGAGTAAGAGTTGTCTATAGGTGCATGTTTACACTAAGTACATGATCCAGACTGTCTTATGGTATTAAGATGTTACAGTAGTTTACAAGTATCCAATGTTAAGTTGGTTAACCTGAAGATTTTCTATAACAGACTAAGGAACAGTTGATAAAGACAGCTTGATTTATTTTGTAGTTTGATTGTAAAACGTTTTGTAAATTCAGAAGTTTGACCGTTTCTCTAATTTCACTGTATGTATTTTATCACTAATACATTCAGCTCTGTAATTATTGTTTTCTGTGATTTAATTTTTATTCCATGGGAGCATCAGTTGTATTACTGTTGGACTTACGCCTACCTCTCCAATCAGTGCTCCCTCCCATGGTGAGGTGTCAGTAACTTACATGTTGTTATACTCTGATTTAATGCTATAAAAATGACTGCCATGATTTTACTGAAATATTGTTGGTATATATATATACATTGTATATATACTATTGTTGATTCGGTTGGCGGGAATTGATTTCTCAGAGCCATATTGCATTGAAGGGAAACTCGGAAATGTGAGATTCAATGAGAAGTCCATTTCGAACAAAACACATCTAAGAAAGAAAGAAAAAAAGTCTAAGTAGTGATGGTTAACAATTCCACCAATATCAACAAAACGAACATGTAGCATATAGTATGTAAATAGAGGATTTGTCAAGGCCACATCAGTGACCTCAGTATATGTCACATTAGAAATCAACGTCTACATGTTTGTATCACCATCAGTGACCTCAGTATATGTCACATTAGAAATCAACATTTACATGTTTGTATCACCATCAGTGACCTCACTATATGTCACATTAGAAATCAACGTTTACATGTTTGTATCACCATCAGTGACCTCAGTATATGTCACATTAGAAATCAACATTTACATGTTTGTATCACCATCAGTGACCTCACTATATGTCACATTAGAAATCAACGTTTACATGTTTGTATCACCATCAGTGACCTCAGTATATGTCACATTAGAAATCAACGTCTACATGTTTGTATCACCATCAGTGACCTCAGTATATGTCACATTAGAAATCAACGTCTACATGTTTGTATCACCATCAGTGACCTCAGTATATGTCACATTAGAAATCAACATTTACATGTTTGTATCACCATCAGTGACCTCAGTATATGTCACATTAGAAATCAACGTTTACATGTTTGTATCACCATCAGTGACCTCAGTATATGTCACATTAGAAATCAACATTTACATGTTTGTGTCACCATCAGTGATCTCACTATATGTCACATTAGAAATCAACGTTTACATGTTTGTATCACCATCAGTGACCTCAGTATATGTCACATTAGAAATCAACGTTTACATGTTTGTATCACCATCAATGACCTCAGTATATGTCACATTAGAAATCAACATTTACATGTTTGTGTCACCATCAGTGACCTCAGTATATGTCACATTAGAAATCAACGTTTACATGTTTGTATCACACTTGTCACTTGATAATAGATATTATCATATGTAAAGATCAAAAGGAAAATTGACAAATCATGGATAATAGTGTGCAACATCCATTCTTATAGGATATACAACTAATGCATTCTGGGATATGTTTTTACAAGTCTCTAATAGAAAAATAAATGAAAATAGAATTTGCTCATGAAGTAGGGTTATCCCCTATTATAAAGTAAGAATTATCTAGTAAGGAATGTTTGTTGGAGGACTTTATAGATTATGTAATGTAATTTAAGAAGATATTCTAAACAATGTCTACTTTTATGAAGACTTTCTGTTTTCTGTCAATATTATCAAGACAGAAATATTTAAAAAAAATTCTGATAATATTTACAGATGGAAATATTTCTGAACGTTTGTGGTCACAAAAAGTGAATTAATATGTCTACTAGTATATAACTGAAGTCAGTGATCTTTGGTGTAGTAGAACAGCTGTAATAGATTGAGAATGAAGTAGCTTCAGATTAATAAACTTATTCTTTTATAGTTTCACACAAAGTAACAATGTTATGCCTTGGCATACTGGTTCTGATATATTTTTTTTGTTTTGTTAAAAACATTGTAAATTAAGATCATCCGTTGTAACCTTGAAATCCTTTGTCTTATTGACTTAACCAGCTGGCATTTGTTAACTTCCATTTCTGTTTTGATCTCCCAAACAAGAAACTTTGAACATTTAAAATGATCACCTGGACAGGGGACCATGAACAGATAGCATGATCTCGAAGACAATGAGCCATGGTCTCTAGACAGGGAGCCATGAACAGGTAACATGATCTACCAGATACTAGAGGACCATGAACAGGTAACATGATCTACCAGATACTAGAGGACCATGAACAGGTAACATGATCTACCAGATACTAGAGGACCATGAACAGGTAACATGATCTACCAGATACTAGAGAACCATGAACAGGTAACATGATCTACCAGATACTAGAGGACCATGAACAGGTAACATGATCTACCAGATACTAGAGGACCATGAACAGGTAACATGATCTACCAGATACTAGAGGACCATGAAAGAAAACATTGTTGCCTAGGTAGCGAGCCTTGTACAGATATCTAGTTTATTGCCTAGGTAGCGAGCCTTGTACAGATATCTAGTTTCTACTGTAACTAGAGCTTCTACATAGGAGACAGGGTCGCATGAAGCTGTACAGATAATGTGATCGCCCGAAATTTCAAAAGTGTTCAGATAATTTGATCTCCCAGACTAAGAACCCATGAACAGATAGCAGCATCTCCCAGATAGGGAACCATGTACAGAATTGTGTAAAGCAGTCCTATAGAGTTTGATGTAAAAAAAAAAAATTAAAAAAAAGTGTGAACTGGCGGACTGACTGACTTTTTCATCATAAAGAAAGCTCAGAGATAGATCATGTATATATAGAATAGACATGTTAGAGTGCATTTTTTTTTATCAAGAAAGAAGGTATAATCAATCATCAAAGATAAACCAAGATTATGTAGGAGTGTTGATGTTTATAAATATCTGTCAGCAAAAGATGAAATCCTTAAAAACTATAGCCTTTTAGTAAACACATTTCTTAGCATGTTAAAAAAAAATATTGTCAAACATTGGCTGCAATCCACAAACTGGTTTTCAGTATATATGTCCTGCTTCTTTTAAGTAATGTTTAAATTTTTTATTTGCTGTCTGTTCTCGAAAAGCACCTTAACAGCCATGTTGGAATGGATTTGATATTTTTTTCAGTTCATTGTACCTTTGCCTTTATTATAGTTCACTGTGGGCAATTACATGTATTGCCATTGAACCAGACAGAGATGGAAATTTTCCTCTGATCAGCCGATTCCCTCTTTTTTGAGCAAAATATTACTAACTAAAATGTATCAAACTTGGTCCAAACAGCTAGACAATGCACATATTCTGGCACTGAATAGGAGGGGGGATCCTCTTTTTTCATCAATCAGCACTTTTATCCCTGACCAGTAATTAGGTGAACTTTTCATCTTGACTTTGATGTTTTAGACGACCTGTATTTGATGTTTTTGGTGACCTATATTCAGTGTTTTTATGTTCCTCTGTATTTTATTTACCATAGAGAAGACTTACCATTGTTTACCTTGATTATAGATTTTGACTTCATGGTCTACCTCTGCCAGATGCACACATGTGCACTAAACCTGCCTTGGCACGTAACATCAAAGATTAAAACAATTACAGATATAAACAGCAAAGATAACCTATGTATATTATGTAACAGTTTTACAGACTTGTTACATATGATAATATACAGGCTTTCATTTCTTTGTAAAAAAATATTCCCATTTATTACATATTTAAGATAAATACATATTCGGTTAGAGATTTGTGGAGTTTGTTTGTAAGGGAGAATTTGATGCTGACCAAAAATAAAAACTTTATTATAATGGTCATGCACATATGTATATGTTCCAAATATGGAATGACCCGGGTGTCTCAATAAGTTAGGTAATTGGATTACCTAACAACTGATACAAGCCTATCACTAATATGGTGTGGGTTCGCACCCGACTTTGTAAATTACAAACAAGGGTGCACTCGACTCTGAGCCACAAGTGATAAAGTTTACCAGTAGCTTGCCCATGGTCGGTGGTTCTCTCCAGGTAATCCGGCTTCTTCCACCACTAAAACTGGTCACCATGATATAGCTGAAATATTGCTGAAAGTGGTGTTAAAACTTCAAAATAAAAAATCAACCAAATATGGAAATGTTAAATGCAGACAGGATAAAAATCTCAAATTAGACCTGTTCAAATTAAAGTATTATGTAATTCCTCTATTGTCTTGTGTGTAAAGGGGGAGGAGGGGGGAAGGGGTATAAATTTTAGTAACTTGTAGTAATACAGTGAAACATGTCTAGACTGAACGTCATTTGGCACCAATTTTTGTGTTCGGAATAGAAAGGTGTTGGTTCATACAGATTAAATTAACAAAGATTTCCTACATTGAGACTTTATGTTAAATTTATACAGAATCCTGTTTTATTCAGAGTCTATAGGTTTCACTATATATGATATGAATTAGATCACTGTAATCCAAACTGGATAAATTTTTTAATTCATACATGTGAATAAATGATAATACAAATACAGGAAGATTTCCTTGGCAGTATTCAAACAAAGTAGACAATTGGTTCATGTTCTTGTTGACTCATCCTCATCTTATTAGATACACATGTCAGCAGTATCTAGTTTTTTATGCACTGTTCTGTTTATTTATTATGTCTGAAGTCAAAGATCTAGATATATAAACATATAGAAAACTACTTACTTACTTCAAGTCTTAGAAAAACTTAACAAACCACATTATATTTTTATCCCAAAAACAATGAAGTTGTTATTGATTAAAGAATATTGGGTTTTTTGTTGGGTCATTCCAATTGTTCTGTAAAATAAAAGATGAACTTGATGATGGATGATGTCTCTAATGTTTTAATAAAATTTAGAGTGCAGGAAGTAGCGTTTGTGGAATAACCTTCATTAGGTTATGCTCAAAATTAATTTAATTTATTTTTATGTTTTATTGAAAAAAATTTGGGGGAGTCTCCAATATTGATGATGCTTGTATAAGCAGAGGGTCTCAAATGTAGTCACTGATTTTTGTTTAGACAGCTCAATGCAGCATTACTTGATAAAGGGTCATTGGTTGTTCGATTTCATCAGTTTGCCATTGGGTAGAGGGTCTCAAATATTTAAATTGATTTGTTTGGTTGTGTTGGTATTATTTGTTTATTATGGTATTTGGTTGATCAACTAGGCACCGAATATTTGAACTTAGACAAAGTGTATTTAATTTAAGTAAATTTTTTGATTGTTTGTACTGTAGGTACATGATTTTCCCATGTAATAATTATATTCTCATGGTTGTATCAGCTGTGTATAAGTATGATGACCCAGCCTGACACAGCAGGGGTCAGTAGAAAGTCATTCTGTAAATTACACCCTTTCATCATTTAGAGGTGATAAAATATTTTTTTAATTTTTTCTTCTCTGTGTTTCTACAAGTAGACAGCATGTCATTCAGTTCAAAATAAACATAAATAAATTCTTGTATATTATTTCAAGTATTTTGAAATAATATGTTTTACCCTCATATTCAAATCTGTTAATGATTTGGCTTTTTTTGTGAGACCAAAATATTCTTATCTGTGTTTTCTTTGCTATAGTTTAGTTTTCTGGACACAGCAAATTCCACATAATTTTGTGTTAGCTGAAGAATAGCTGACCATATACTGTAACACTGTTCATAATTGTTTTCTCTCTTTATTTTTTATTATCTCATTGAACTTCAAAAACTTTTTATTTCTTTTTTGTGACCTTGGAAACATTAAGGACACATGGATGACTTTGATTTTTGTCTGGTGCCATGCACATCATACTTACTTTATAATCACAACTTTTACATGCATGAGGGCAGTCGTGGTCGTGAGTGTATGGTAGTTGGATTTACAACTACCTATGCAATCAGTGCCTATCACCTGACTAACGTTGTGAGTTTGAATCCTGCTCAGGCGAGGTGTACTCGATACAACATTATGTTATAAAGTTTGTCAGTGACCTGCGGCAGATTGGTGGTTTTCTACTGGTACTCTAGTTTCCTCCATCAATAAAACTGACCGCCACGATATAACTGAAATGTTGTTGAAAGTGGCATTAAACACCATAAAACCAACCAACCAACATGTGTGTACTTACATGCATGTCTGTGTTGATGAAGACTGATGATACCTATATTTCTAACTCAGTCCTTTATGAGCTATAGTTTATTTGATACCATCAAGGAGATCTAACTATAGACAGTCAATGTTAGCCAATAAAAATGTATACTTTGATGCACAAAGCAGAACAATCAGTATTATGATAAAGATTGTGTGTAAGATTTCCTATAAAAACCTTAATTTAATAGCAATTGTTATTTCTTATCATATATATTGACATCATGCGATAATAAAATATATAATAATGTCTATTTTATTCCAAAGATTGTATTTTTATTTCATAATTTTGCACTTAAAATTTATTCAAGAAACTCAACCAAGCAATTAGATCCTGTTTTTTTTATAAAGCTTTTGAACTTGATTTTAAATTTTAATTTGCTTAGAGATTTGAAAATCATTTTTGTGTCTGTATATGGGCCCGTCATGGTCGTGATCGTGTGGTAGTTGGATTTATAGCTATCTGTACAATCAATTCCTGTCACCACTAAAGTTGTGAGTTTGAACCCTGTTCATGGCGAGGTGTACTCGACACAACATTATGTGATAAAGTTTATCAGTGACTTGCCGCAGGTCAACGCTTTTCTCCTGGTACTCCGGTGTCCTCCACTAATAAAACTAACCGCCACGATATAACTGAAATATTGTTGAAAGTGGCATTAAACACCATAAGCCTAACCTGAACACTTTAAATTAAAAAAATTTAAGAGATTTGAAAATTATTTTTGTGTCTGTACAACTATGTAAAGAAAGTTTAAACACACTTATAAACCAGTAGTATATAGAGTTAATATCAATTTGTAGAGAAATTGGATATCTAATTCTCTTTTGTTCCTGGATAATAAAACAGATGTGGAAAGTTTTGTTTTTGTCATCAGTATAAACTATAAATATGATTTATGATTGGAGATTATATCTTCAAAGAAAATCTGCACCAAAATAATGCAGAAATTTTACTGGTAAAGTAAAGAAATACATCAAAAGGTTTATATCTATTGTTGTTCTTAGTTCACTATGCATTTTATAGATGTTTAGCTACTGAACAAGATCACAATTTTATCCCAAAGGAATTGAAGGCATATAAGCAATACTATACAAATATCATACAATGACAATTATATTTCAGTAGAAAAGACAACAGTAAATAAAACATCAATATAAAGCACATGAACATGAACAGTAGTTTATGCAGATATCAGGTCCACTTACCCAGTAACCAAGACTTTTATGACAAATCGGACAACCAACTGCACAAGTCTTTCAAATGACAACATTTTTGCTTATTTATACAGATTATCCAAATGTTTTAATTGTGGATAAGTTTCTTCAGTTTTAGCAAATAATTAATTTCTTGGTGCCATAATCAGGAAACAGTTGAAAAAGAAATGATTTTCATCTTCTATATTATTTGAAAATAATGACAACAAATGCATTCTTCCGTTTGAATATTGTTGTATCTCCTCGTGTCATTAAAATCAATGGCTTACTTGTTGTCCAGAATCCATTGTACATTTATACTTATTTACTATTTCAGTTTTAGTGCTGGAAAGCATTTGAATTTTTATCCAGTCAAATTCAAACATATTTAGTAACATTTCTTTGTGCACTAACAATTTAAATTCATATTGCAGTATTTGCTATACAGCCAGAAATATAGCTGGCACCATCCACAATACAAGCATGCCAAAATATTAACATTTGACTGACTAATTTTATTTCAATTTTTTGTGAATATTAACATCCTCTTTGACTGTTATTTTGTTTCAGTATTTGAAGTACTGTCATTCAATGATGAACCAGAAAGTAAATCTGTAACAGTCAACCGTCAACCAAATATTAACACCCTCTTTTGACTGTTATACATGTATTTTATATTTTAGTTTTTGCTGTGCAGTCATTCCATGAAGGTCCAGAAAGTAAATCTGTAACAGTCAACAGTCAACCAAATATTAACACCCTCTTTTGACTGTTATACATGTATTTTATATTTTAGTTTTTGCTGTAGTCATTCCATGAAGAACCAGAAAGTAAATCTGCAACAGTCAACAGTCAACCAAATATTAACACCCTCTTTTGACTGTTATACATGTATTTTATATTTTAGTTTTTGCTGTGCAGTCATTCCATGAAGGACCAGAAAGTAAATCTGTAACAGTCAAATATTAACACCCTCTTTTGACTGTTATACATATATTTTATATTTTAGTTTTTGCTGCAGTCATTCCATGATGAACCAGAAAGTAAATCTGTAACAGCCAAATATTAACACCCTCTTTTGACTGTTATACATATATTTTATATTTTAGTTTTTGCTGTGCAGTCATTCCATGAAGGACCAGAAAGTAAATCTGTAACAGTCAACAGTCAACCAAATATTAACACCCTCTTTTGACTGTTATACATATATTTTATATTTTAGTTTTTGCTGTGCAGTCATTCCATGAAGGACCAGAAAGTAAATCTGTAACAGTCAACAGTCAAACAGTCAACCAAATATTAACACCCTCTTTTGACTGTTATACATGTATTTTATATTTTAGTTTTTGCTGCAGTCATTCCATGAAGGACCAGAAAGTAAATCTGTAACAGTCAACCTAATATTAACACCCTCTTTTGATTGTTATACATGTATTTTATATTTTAGTTTATGCTGTGCAGTCATTCCATAAAGGACCAGAAAGTAAATCTGTAACAGTCAACAGTCAACCAAATATTAACACCCTCTTTTGACTGTTATACATATATTTTATATTTTAGTTTTTGCTGTGCAGTCATTCCATGAAGGACCAGAAAGTAAATCTGTAACAGTCAACAGTCAACCAAATATTAACACCCTCTTTTGACTGTTATACATGTATTTTATATTTTAGTTTTTGCTGTGCAGTCATTCCATGAAGGACCAGAAAGTAAATCTGTAAGTCAACCAAATATTAACACCCTCTTTTGACTGTTATACATGTATTTTATATTTTAGTTTTTGCTGTGCAGTCATTCCATGAAGGACCAGAAAGTAAATCTGTAACAGTCAACAGTCAACCAAATATTAACACCCTCTTTTGACTGTTATACATGTATTTTATATTTTAGTTTTTGCTGTAGTCATTCCATGAAGGACCAGAAAGTAAATCTGTAACAGTCAACAGTCAACCAAATATTAACACCCTCTTTTGACTGTTATACATGTATTTTATATTTTAGTTTTTGCTGTAGTCATTCCATGAAGGACCAGAAAGTAAATCTGTAACAGTCAACAGTCAACCAAATATTAACACCCTCTTTTGACTGTTATACATGTATTTTATATTTTAGTTTATGCTGTACAGTCATTCCATGAAGGACCAGAAAGTAAATTTGTAACAGTCAACAGTCAACCAAATATTAACACCCTCTTTTGACTGTTATACATGTATTTTATATTTTAGTTTTTGCTGTGCAGTCATTCCATGAAGGACCAGAAAGTAAATCTGTAACAGTCAACAGTCAACCAAATATTAACACCCTCTTTTGACTGTTATACATGTATTTTATATTTTAGTTTTTGCTGTAGTCATTCCATGAAGGACCAGAAAGTAAATCTGTAACAGTCAACAGTCAACCAAATATTAACACCCTCTTTTGACTGTTATACATGTATTTTATATTTTAGTTTATGCTGTACAGTCATTCCATGAAGGACCAGAAAGTAAATCTGTAACAGTCAACAGTCAAACAGTCAACCAAATATTAACACCCTCTTTTGACTGTTATACATGTATTATATATTTTAGTTTATGCTGTACAGTCATTCCATGAAGGACCAGAAAGTAAATCTGTAACAGTCAACAGTACAGTCATATTCAAATGTGTTATTAAGAACAAGAAAGGAGAATGTCAGTGGACACAAAACGGCTTTGCTCTGGGATCAGAACGTGATTACTCAGGATATGATAGGTTCTCTGTGATTGGTGGACGATCGGCACTTGGAACTGACATTATAGGTAATTAGATAATATATGACTGTTTTATTCCACTCTGTATTATAATTAAATCAGCTGTTTTATATAAAAATAGATTTATTCAGGGGCCTTCATGGTCTATACAATCAGTGCCTATCAACACTAACGTTGTGAGTTTGAATCCTGCTCAGGCGAGGTGTACTCGATACAGCATTATGGGGTCAAGTTTGGCTGGTTGGTGGTTTTCTCTGGGTATTCTGGTTACCTCCATCAATAAAGCTGACCACCACAATATAACTGAAATATTGTTGAAAGTGGCTTTAAAAACCATAACCCTAACCTTAGATTTATTCATTATAGACCCTTTATGACTGCAAGATGAAGAACGATAATCAAATATCATCTTTCTTTCTATGAAATCTTAGCCAAATATACGATGATACTTTATCTTTCAAGATACCAATAATATTCTTGTGTAATTTTCAGTACTTTAGACCTTTCAAAGGAACATACATATGGTCACATTCAGTTCCCCTGTCTGACCATTATTATAGATATAATATATATATATATATATAAACTATTTCTTATGAAAGGATGTAATAAAAAAAAATTCCCAAGACTTGTGGTTAAAATAAATAAAAATATTATATACTGTATATATATATCTCTTTAATGTTAATTATAGACTTTGGTAATTTGGCATAAATTGATGCACAAGTGTTACTTATTAACACAGTTTATCAGTTTAAGGATCTTCTGGTGTACATATTATTTTATGAAAAGAAAATTATGCAATGATGGTCAACAATTCCGCCAATATCAACAAAACAAACAATTACCACTCGCCTCAACTTATAGAGCATAATAAAAACCATGACATATGAAGCTGGAAATCCAAGTCCTGGCTTGGAACAGGCATAAAATGTGTTAGGGTTAAATAAATTAATGGGATCTCGACCCTTACCTCTTGATAATATTTGTTTCCATAAAGATTTTCAGGTGTACATTCATTTTCCCTTTCTATTAAATTAGTTTTATTATAATACCAGATCTCAAGAAGATGAACAATAAAATGAAGAAAACAAAAAAATACCACACACTCAGAACATTTCCTAAATCAAATAGAAAAATCGTCGAAAGAGACCAAATCTCAAATACATGACCGGTCATTTTCCTGGCTTGGTACAGGCACTTTAATAATGAGTGGTGGAGTTAAGCTTGTTTTATGGGCCCAAACCACTGAGAGAATTCCATATTATGGTATGAACCTGAAAGTATTGAACATTTGATACTGTCAGAAACTACTGAAATCTTCACAAATCAATCTTGTCTAAAAAGTTAAACTTCAAAATATTTTGGCAGGAATTGTATAAATTGTAAAAAAGTTGTTGGCCTGGACAATGAACTCTCCCCTAAGGTGAGATCAGATTAATTAATAGCAAAAACATGATTTAAAACAAATTGTATCTATCAATCAGACTGGTGTATCAAGATAATATGTTTGGTCAGTTATACTAACATAAAAAACTAAAAATGATGATAGACATGATAGAAAAAAAATTGTTTAGTTTAGTTATGTGACTCTGTCCTGTTGGACTGTTAAGTCTACAATGGTATCATCATCATGTAATCAAACCTTAACAAGAAGATTTGTGTGTATCAACCAAGGCTAACAAATTTGAAAGTAGCCATTGTTTTGTTGTGTACCATTGAACTACTATGGTTAAGTTGAGACTCTGAACGCTGACTCGTTATTTACAAAGTTTGAACCCTGCCATAATTGTAGTAATTCTGTATGCAATACTTTATTTTTTATTTGTTAAGACTGTTGTACAATGTATTACAAGAAGGGTCGCAGGGGCTAACTAGCCCAAATGTATGACCTCTACACCAGGTAAAACCAGGTAAACAAATTACAGTTGTCGCCCCCTTCTGCAATGAAAACTGGTCTTATATTAGGGGTGCACTGTCTTGTAGTATTTGACTCTCTCTGAAATCTGGCCTAATAAGAGGGGTGGCCTTTGGTGGGTCTGGCCTTGTAAGAGGGGACTACTGTATCAGCATTAAAATATATGTCTTATTGGTACTCTGTTTAACGTTACCATAGTTATAGATTTTTTTTATATCTTTTTAGATGAATATAGTTTAAAAATAACAGATGTCCAAATGTCTGATGATGGAGAATACAAATGTCATGTACTTAAAACACCAACAGAACCTGGTATAAAGACAGATCCTCCTGTTACTCTTACTGTACTAGGTATGATAAAAATAACAGATGTATGTGACATACTTAAAATAAAAATGAGGTCATTGTGACTCTTTTTTTATTTCAAAATATAGGTCATGTCAGCATATTTACGAACAGAAGTGTGATACATCATATTGCTAGCCATATTAAATCAATAACATTACAACCTAACCTAGTTTTAGAATTGTCAGTCTACACTTTGAAGTTTAGGCATAAGCTGTTGTTTCTATGATTCTTGTTTATAAAGAAATTGAATATTCAATTTAAATTTCAAATTTTGAAAAGTTCTTGTTTGTAAAGAAGATGACTTTGAAATTATTTGATGGAAATTCAGTTTATGTAAATTCTGGTTTTAAAGAAATTAAATGTGGAAGTACTCATTGGTTATTTAATTTATGGAAAAATCTTGTTTTTAAGAAATTAAATTTGAAATTATTCATTGTAAATATAATTTATGGAAATTCATGCAGTGAATAAAGTGTTGAACATTGTTTGTTTCAATGACATTTTGTGTGGTAATTATTTGTAGTACGTCCTGACCCACCAGTGATATATGGAGGAAAAATACAGAAAGTGACCCTCGGAGAAGCCAGAAATTTGTCATGTAGTTCTTACAATGGGAAGCCTGGAGCTGCTATATCATGGCACAAAGATTCAACGAGAATATCACACAATATCTTCAGTCGAACCACACTAACAAATTCAACAGACAAACGTGAGGACACTGTTAGTCATGTGACCATTGTATCAACAAAAGATGACCATGGCAAGAGGATAGAATGTTGGGCTGTTAATGAAGTACAGAAAACCCCACTGAAAGCATATGCTACATTAGATGTACAATGTATGTATAAAGTAAAAGTGTCAGAATATTCTCCTTACAAAATATATTGTGTAATATCCTGAAACTAAAAACCAGCCAAGTCAGACATATTAATGGCTTGTATAAGTTAGATTTACAAGACAAAGTGGAAAACAAAGTAATTTCCGGTGTCTTGTTAACAGAACTATTTTTTAAAGCAATTGTTAAGAGACTGTAAGGGGATCCCCCATAGAATGAGGGAATTAATTGACCCCTCATTTTACTTGATTTTCAGTTTTATTCTACAAAAATGGAATGTCGTTTTTTAAAACAAAGATCATGTCCTTCCCATTACGAAAATTTAAATGATATACATTTATATATACATAAGATGTTTGTGTGATGTAAATCAATCTGTTTTCTACAGAATGTCAAATGTAACTTTGTTTGATGTCTTTAATTTGAGAGAGAAATTCCTGGTAAACATTTTTGTGGCAGAATATATATGTGAAAATGAGAAAAACAAGTCATCGTTTCAAGTTTCCATACCATATGATGTAATCATATTTTAGCATATAATTTATGTAATACACTCAAAGGAAGTCTTATGTGTATTATGTGCCAAATTAATGAGCCAGATTTTTTTTTATTGATAGTTTTTATGACAAAATCGTTATACAATGATCTATTCTTACCCTTTTTATGACAAAATGGTTATACAATAATCTATTCTCACCCTGGTAATCTTTCATCAGCCTGTTTTAGATCTGCACCTGTTACCTACATGTATATTTATATAAGTTACCATTAATACTTTTGTTCCTAAGCAAAGATATCACAGTTACATTTTCTACTATTCTAAATAAATCATGCAAATATATATGAATTTTAATTTCTTAAGCCTCATTTTGAGTAGTGATTAATTCTGAATCTATGCAATGTCCAGATGTAGTGTTTATCTACAGGAGTAAAGAGTACTGCTCAGTTGTAGGCTAGGGACTGATTCACACTCATATAAAGAGTACTGCTCAGCTGCTAGGGACTGTCACACTCATATAAAGAGTACTGCTCAGCTGCTAGGGACTGTCATACTCATATAAAGAGTACTGCTCAGCTGTAGGCTAGGGACTGTTTCACACTTATATAAAGAGTACTGCTCAGCTGTAGGCTAGGGACTGTCATACTCATATAAAGAGTACTGCTCAGCTGTAGGCTAGGGACTGTTTCACACTCATATAAAGAGTACTGCTCAGCTGTAGGCTAGGGACTGTCACACTCATATAAAGAGTAATGCTCAGCTGTAGGCTAGGGACTGTTTCACACTCATATAAAGAGTACTGCTCAGCTGTAGGCTAGGGACTGTTTCACACTCATATAAAGAGTACTGCTCAGCTGTAGGCTAGGGACTGTCATACTCATATAAAGAGTACTGCTCAGCTGTAGGCTAGGGACTGTCATACTCATATAAAGAGTACTGCTCAGCTGTAGGCTAGGAACTGTCACACTCATATAAAGAGTACTGCTCAGCTGCAGGCTAGGGACTGTTTCACACTCATATAAAGAGTACTGCTCAGTTGCAGGCTAGGAACTGTTTCACACTCATATAAAGAGTACTGCTCAGCTGCAGGCTAGGGACTGTTTCACACTCATATAAAGAGTACTGCTCAGCTGTAGGCTAGGGACTGTCACACTCATATAAAGAGTACTGCTCAGCTGCTAGGGACTGTCACACTCATATAAAGAGTACTGCTCAGCTGCTAGGGACTGTCACACTCATATAAAGAGTAATGCTCAGCTGTAGGCTAGGGACTGTTTCACACTCATATAAAGAGTACTGCTCAGCTGCAGGCTAGGAACTGTCACACTCATATAAAGAGTACTGCTCAGCTGCTAGGGACTGTCACACTCATATAAAGAGTACTGCTCAGCTGCTAGGGACTGTCACACTCATATAAAGAGTACTGCTCAGCTGTAGGCTAGGGACTGTCATACTCATATAAAGAGTACCCTGCTCAGCTGTAGGCTAGGGACTGTTTCACACTCATATAAAGAGTACTGCTCAGCTGTAGTCTAGGGACTGTTTCACACTCATATAAAGAGTACTGCTCAGCTGTAGGCTAGGGATTGTTTCACACTCATATAAAGAGTACTGCTCAGCTGTAGGCTAGGGACTGTCACACTCATATAAAGAGTACTGCTCAGCTGTAGGCTAGGGACTGTTTCACACTCATATAAAGAGTACTGCTCAGCTGCAGGCTAGGGACTGTTTCACACTCATATAAAGAATACTGCTCAGCTGTAGGCTAGGAACTGTCACACTCATATAAAGAGTACTGCTCAGCTGCAGGCTAGGGACTGTTTCACACTCATATAAAGAGTACTGCTCAGCTGCAGGCTAGGAACTGTCACACTCATATAAAGAGTACTGCTCAGCTGCAGGCTAGGGACTGTTTCACACTCATATAAAGAGTACTGCTCAGCTGCAGGCTAGGGACTGTTTCACACTCATATAAAGAGTACTGCTCAGCTGTAGGCCAGGGACTGTTTCACACTCATATAAAGAGTATTGCTCAGCTGCTAGGGACTGTCATACTCATAAAGAGTACTGCTCAGCGCTATGCTAGGGACTGTCATACTCATATAAAGAGTACTACTCAGCTGCAGGCTAGGGACTGTCACACTCATATAAAGAGTACTGCTCAGCTGCTAGGGACTGTCACACTCATATAAAGAGTACTGCTCAGCTGCTAGGGACTGTCACATTCATATAAAGAGTACTGCTCAGCTGTAGGCTAGGGACTGTTTCACACTCATATAAAGAGTACTGCTCAGCTGTAGGCTAGGGACTGTCACACTCATATAAAGAGTACTGCTCAGCTGTAGGCTAGGGACTGTTTCACACTCATATAAAGAGTACTGCTCAGCTGTAAATTAGGGACTGTTTCACACTCATATAAAGAGTACTGCTCAGCTGTAGGCTAGGGACTGTCACACTCATATAAAGAGTACTGCTCAGCTGTAGGCTAGGGACTGTTTCACACTCATATAAAGAGTACTGCTCAGCTGTAGGCTAGGGACTGTCATACTCATATAAAGAGTACTGCTCAGCTGTAGGCTAGGGACTGTCATACTCATATAAAGAGTACTGCTCAGCTGTAGGCTAGGAACTGTCACACTCATATAAAGAGTACTGCTCAGCTGCAGGCTAGGGACTGTTTCACACTCATATAAAGAGTACTGCTCAGTTGCAGGCTAGGAACTGTTTCACACTCATATAAAGAGTACTGCTCAGCTGCAGGCTAGGGACTGTTTCACACTCATATAAAGAGTACTGCTCAGCTGTAGGCTAGGGACTGTCACACTCATATAAAGAGTACTGCTCAGCTGCTAGGGACTGTCACACTCATATAAAGAGTACTGCTCAGCTGCTAGGGACTGTCACACTCATATAAAGAGTAATGCTCAGCTGTAGGCTAGGGACTGTTTCACACTCATATAAAGAGTACTGCTCAGCTGCAGGCTAGGAACTGTCACACTCATATAAAGAGTACTGCTCAGCTGCTAGGGACTGTCACACTCATATAAAGAGTACTGCTCAGCTGCTAGGGACTGTCACACTCATATAAAGAGTACTGCTCAGCTGTAGGCTAGGGACTGTCATACTCATATAAAGAGTACCCTGCTCAGCTGTAGGCTAGGGACTGTTTCACACTCATATAAAGAGTACTGCTCAGCTGTAGTCTAGGGACTGTTTCACACTCATATAAAGAGTACTGCTCAGCTGTAGGCTAGGGATTGTTTCACACTCATATAAAGAGTACTGCTCAGCTGTAGGCTAGGGACTGTCACACTCATATAAAGAGTACTGCTCAGCTGTAGGCTAGGGACTGTTTCACACTCATATAAAGAGTACTGCTCAGCTGCAGGCTAGGGACTGTTTCACACTCATATAAAGAATACTGCTCAGCTGTAGGCTAGGAACTGTCACACTCATATAAAGAGTACTGCTCAGCTGCAGGCTAGGGACTGTTTCACACTCATATAAAGAGTACTGCTCAGCTGCAGGCTAGGAACTGTCACACTCATATAAAGAGTACTGCTCAGCTGCAGGCTAGGGACTGTTTCACACTCATATAAAGAGTACTGCTCAGCTGCAGGCTAGGGACTGTTTCACACTCATATAAAGAGTACTGCTCAGCTGTAGGCTAGGGACTGTTTCACACTCATATAAAGAGTACTGCTCAGCTGTAGGCCAGGGACTGTTTCACACTCATATAAAGAGTATTGCTCAGCTGCTAGGGACTGTCATACTCATAAAGAGTACTGCTCAGCGCTATGCTAGGGACTGTCATACTCATATAAAGAGTACTACTCAGCTGCAGGCTAGGGACTGTCACACTCATATAAAGAGTACTGCTCAGCTGCTAGGGACTGTCACACTCATATAAAGAGTACTGCTCAGCTGCTAGGGACTGTCACACTCATATAAAGAGTACTGCTCAGCTGTAGGCTAGGGACTGTTTCACACTCATATAAAGAGTACTGCTCAGCTGTAGGCTAGGGACTGTCACACTCATATAAAGAGTACTGCTCAGCTGTAGGCTAGGGACTGTTTCACACTCATATAAAGAGTACTGCTCAGCTGTAAATTAGGGACTGTTTCACACTCATATAAAGAGTACTGCTCAGCTGTAGGCTAGGGACTGTCACACTCATATAAAGAGTACTGCTCAGCTGTAGGCTAGGGACTGTTTCACACTCATATAAAGAGTACTGCTCAGCTGTAGGCTAGGGACTGTCACACTCATATAAAGAGTACTGCTCAGCTGCAGGCTAGGGACTGTTTCACACTCATATAAAGAGTACTGCTCAGCTGCAGGCTAGGGACTGTTTCACACTCATATAAAGAGTACTGCTCAGCTGTAGGCTAGGGACTGTCACACTCGTATAAAGAGTACTGCTCAACTGCAGGCTAGGGTCTGTCATACTCATATAAAGAGTACTGCTCAGTTGTAGGCTAGGGACTGTCATACTCATATAAAGAGTACTGTTCAGCTGTAGGCTAGGGACTGTCATACTCATATAAAGAGTACTGCTCAGCTGCAGGCTAGGGACTGTCATACTCATATAAAAAGTACTGCTCAGCTGTAGGCTAGGGACTGTTTCACACTCATATAAAGAGTACTGCTCAGCTGTAAATTAGGGACTGTTTCACTCTCATATAAAGAGTACTGCTCAGCTGTAGGCTAGGGACTGTCACACTCATATAAAGAGTAATGCTCAGCTGTAGGCTAGGGACTGTTTCACACTCATATAAAGAGTACTGCTCAGCTGTAGGCTAGGAACTGTTTCACTCTCATATAAAGAGTACTGCTCAGCTGTAGGCTAGGGACTGTTTCACACTTATATAAAGAGTACTGCTCAGCTGTAGGCTAGGGACTGTTTCACACTCATATAAAGAGTACTGCTCAGCTGTAGGCTAGGGACTGTCACACTCATATAAAGAGTACTGCTCAGCTGTAGGCTAGGGACTGTTTCACACTCATATAAAGAGTACTGCTCAGCTGTAGGCTAGGGACTGTCATACTCATATAAAGAGTACTGCTCAGCTGCAAGCTAGGGACTGTTTCACACTCATATTAATGTAAGAGTTTTGTTAGTTGTTGAAGACCCTGCTGTGACTGTAGAACAGCAATAAAATTACTATTCTTTTTCTTGAATTTGTGGCTTGAGTGTAATGTTGAATAGTCTCTCATGTTCATTTACATCAATATCCTTTCTTACTAATTGATACTTTTGTGGATGGACAAATATATTATTGTATCTATTGAATTAGATTTATTTGATATTGATGTGTTTTCATCATTGTTATTTCAGTTAAGCCACAGATCACACTGAGTGTCAA
This sequence comes from Bathymodiolus brooksi, assembly GCA_963680875.1. Taxonomy (NCBI): domain Eukaryota; kingdom Metazoa; phylum Mollusca; class Bivalvia; order Mytilida; family Modiolidae; genus Bathymodiolus; species Bathymodiolus brooksi. Next base: position 58,656,447 of record OY804578.1, read on the forward strand.
CGTTACCAGAAAGTTACGAGAACATGATTACGTTAGGTTTAGTTGTGAAGCCAAGGCTAACCCATCAGTCATTACATGGAAGTAAGTGTCAGTCTGTAAATTATCACGACAACTCTATATTTTGTATACCTCCACCACTAGGAGACAGGGATGTTCATTTTTTACTCATTTTTGTCCGTCCCTTCTTTGGTTTCCACTCAATTACAAATAACTTAAGTTCTGCTTAAACATATCATTTGACATTTATTTACAAGGTCAGGGACCATAAAGAAAGGACAAGTTTGATTTCAGACTTTTCCACTTTTTCTGTTCTGCCAAAAAATACATCTCTCCTATCTCTCCTTTTGGTACATTCTGCCATTTTTGTTTATCAAGAAACTTATAAATTTGTCAGGTTTAATACTAGGATGGTATGTATGTTATATATCATAACAAAAACACTTTCATAACATGCATTGCCAGTGACACAAAATACTTCTTGTTTTAAAAGTTTTAGTCTTAAAAATAAAAAATTGAAAGTGAAATAAAATATCTCATTCTGATGAAACTTCTCATAGTATTAAGAACTGACAATTAAATATTTAAGAAACAATAATAAAATGAGTATACAGATACCAATGAGAAAATTACAATTAATATGAAGGAAAAGTTTGGCTTCGATACCTTATTGTATTCTTTCATTGTACATGAGAACGTGTTATCAGAGATTTTTACTCTTTATATTTTTTTCAATTCATACAGCCTCAGTTCTATTAACACATTTATTATTATGTATCTGTAGATGGCTTGAGGATAGACTGGAAATTCCTGGAGAGACTAAACACTACATGGACATTCCAAACTTAGATCGTAATTATCATCGCAGTATATTGACCTGTCAAGGAACCAATGAGATTGGAGTATCAAAGACAGAAACCATATTGGATATAGAATGTAAGAAACATTGCTTACAGGCTAGATGTGAGGGCCTCTGGTTTATGTATTGACATATTCAAAAGCTACTAAATATTTGGCATGATATGAAGTAATAATGTTGGCATCTATCATTGGTGAAACAAAAATTGATAAAAGTACTGATACATTATGCTGAGCACATATATATTGGTGACAAATTATAGACATGATTTCTGAGTGAATTCATGTATTTATACCAGACCATGGTGCATGCAAACATATAAATGTCTGTGTTATTTCTTTTAATATTCGTTTTTCTGTAAAAAAAAAAAAAAATACTAATGATAATCTATCAATTTTGACTTTTGTGAGTGTTGTTTTATGCCAAGTGAGCAATTTTTTAGCTATGACATGGCAAGAATAAGTTACATTACAATGAGATGATGACAATGATTAGCTTTGTACTAGACCAACATTATTCAATTTGCATGCTTTGCAGAGAAGCAACAAATACCAATTTTATAATCTTTCATTTAACCCAACTTGTGCTTGAACCTACAGTCTACCACACTTTAAGCGAACAAGTTAACCATTGCATCACAGATGCAGTTCTTTGGCTTTTGGTAAATTGTGAAAGGATGGTGGATTTTGTTGAGAAACATTACCCACTTGCCTACAGTATTGCTTAATGTTCAAGAAATAAGTTAGATTTTTCCTGTAAGAATCAATATAATGATTGCTAGATGAGAGACTTCTCTTAAGATATGTATATATATACCGGTATATGTTTTATAAATACTGTTTATATTTATATTTTTAGATGGTCCTAAGTTTGTTAATGTACAGACACATGTTCCCGTTGACCTTGAGAAATCAGTGACCATGACCTGTGAAGCAGATGGTAACCCTGAACCGAGTATTATCTGGCGACGAGGAGATTACCCAGATGCCTTAAGTACTGATCGTCTATACACAGTACACCATATACAAAATCATGATCTTGGTCAATATAAATGTACAGCATCATCAGTTGAGGCTGGCTTTCCTTCTGCTACCATAGAAATATATCTTATGAAAAAAGGTAATTCATGTTTTTCTGAAAACATTGTATATATAGGTATATGATTTAGAATATGTATTATCCTATGAAACTTCAATCAGTATATAACAGCATTGGTTGTGTAATGGATAGCTTGCTGGTCCTGAGTGTGGTAGAATGTGCATTCAAGTCTTGTTCAGGTCAAACCAGTGACTATGAAAATTGGTATTTGTTGCTCCCCTGCTAATCACGCAGAATTAAGGAGCCAGAACAAAGACTTGTTGGCCTGGAATCAAGGTAATGTGTCTGAGTAGAGCAAAATGTCTACATGTAGATTGTTGTTTCAGTGAGCTAGCACTATGAAAAGCCTACGAAGTGTGTTGTTCTAGTACAAAGTGAACCTTATCTCATCGAAATGTAGATTGTTCTCGCCATGATATGGCTGAATAATTGCTCACTTGGTGTTAAACAACAATCACTCACTCAATCAACATATAAACAAGGAACAGTTGTCACTTTGCATAAGCATGTAAAAAAAGAAAGGAAATGAAGTCAGTGTACATAGACACATAAACATGTACAGAAAAAACTACAATGCATAAGGCATAAAATATTATGGGCTTCAACTTTAATGACTGTCTTTTAAACCTTTTTACTTAAGCAAGTTTTAGGATTCTGTTTACAATAAATAAGTATGTATAATTGATGACAGTGAAATAAGTACTATTTGATACATGTGTAATAGTAGAGCATATTTCATCTGCGAAAAAAGCAATGTCCCCGATGGGATTCGAGCCTGGGACCTCTCGTGCTGTAAGCCACTGCTCTACCAACTGAGCTAAAGATGATCTCCACCAACGCAGTTAGCAGAGGTGGTTATGAACCTATTACGGTTCCTATAACCTTAGGTTGTAGAGCTTTTCCGTTACACATGTAAAAGTAGAGGTAATTTATCCCTAATATTTGATATTTATGATCTATACTACAGTATCTATTACTATTATTATTCTGAAGATTATCTGGTATCAGAAGTGGTAGGTAACAGTTTTATTTATTCAATAACTGTTTAATTATGCCTACCTCAGAAATCAATTATCTTATTATTAGCCTAATATATTTCAATGTAAATGTGTTAGCTAATTGGTTATTTCTCATTTGCCATGCTAACTCAATGAGTATTTCTCATCTTCATAAAATAACATCCCCATTGATTGAATAAAGACAATATAATCATCTGCCAAACCTCAAGAAAAGCTGAAATATTTTATTAATAATATACCAGTAATATTTATAGTAATTCTACTCATGTATTAGGAATATTGAAAATAAATCACAAATAACATAGCAACTCATGAATGAACATGTGTGGCATCATCGTGGGAGGGTTAAGAGAGAGAGATTTTTTAGAATTAGAACATAAGAGTAGTTATTACCTAGATTTTACCATTTTCTTTGCGCTAATAGTATCCAGACATTTGACATATTTCAACTTTCTAATATGAATATAGATTTAAAACAAATATAATATACAGTAGAAATATGAGTGAACAAGTGATTTTTTTTTTTTGTTTATCACAGATGGGGTCCAGTAGAAATATGATTGCTTGTATTCTGTTTGTTAAAAAGGGGGAGGGGGAAGCAAATCGCAATAGACCAATTACAAAATTTAAAAAAATCCTGTCTGCTCCAAAAAATTACAAAAACACATATGAACAAAGAAAGACAATTTGTGTTATATATAATAATTAGTTCTTTTTATTGTTGAAAAAAACATCAGTTGTTTCTCCTACATTGGTATGTAAATGTTTGTTTACCTTTTGATAACTAGTTTTACATTTAATCTTTTAATTCTCCATCATATATTGTGAATTCCCATTTCTGTAGACATTTTTTAATGACATTTTTAAATTTTGTTGACAGATCGTCCGCAGATATCAAGTACAGGAAAACAATATGCAGCCAAAGGATCAACAGCTAACGTGGAATGTAAAGTACGTTCTGTACCATTACCAGAGGAAGTAACATGGATACGTAATAATGAAGTTATTGACTTTGCTACATCAGAACACTATTCATTTTCTGAAGAAAAGAAACCAGATGGTGTAATAAACACACTACACATACAGAGAGCTGGCAGTGGTGACTTTGGTCTATATAACTGTACTGTTGTAAATAGCATGGGAATAGACTTCTTAGCTATCACATTGATTGAAAAAGGTCAGTGTTAGTTTATAATCACAGTCATTTAGATTTGTAGTGTAAGGATTATCTACCCTTTATTACATAACTAGTATAGGAATAGACTTCTTTGCTATCACATTGATTGACAAAGGTCAGTTTTAGTTAATCCAGAGATTAACTAGGCACCAGTCTCAGGGCATATGCCCACATATTTCTCAAATTGTGTTGAAGAATAAATAAAAATTAGTTTAATTATTAAAGATTGTCTTGAAGAAATTTTGATAAAACTGGCAATTGTCCTGAAGATTTCAAAGTCTAGCTGAAACACTGTTAATCACAATCTAGTTAGGAATGTAGTTATCTCCCCTTTACTACGTTTATTCTAAGGAATGGAATAATTGTCTCCCCTTTACTATATTTATTCTAACCTTATGTAAGTGTAAATACCTGACTGTCCGTTGATTATAAATGATTTTTTGACTAAGCAGAATCCTATGTGATTCAAATGTCAATTCATTCCCAATATTTGAAATTAATCTTGTCATTTCATAACAGTCTTGGTCCCAAGGATCTAATTTAGTATGCACGACACAACACGTTTCTGGAATAATTTTCATTAAGTAAGCTCATAGTCAAAAGATTGGAGAGCCAATAATTTAAAAGTATAAACAATCTAAAATGTTCTATTATTTTTTTTAGAAATCCTACCATTGACATATATAATAGGGGGCAGAGGAAGGGGGTTATTGGAGGTCTGTTGGTCCCAGGAGTGTTTGATTTAGACATGTTTCACTGTATAATCACTGTAAATCCTACCATTGACATATATAATAGGGGGCAGAGGAAGGGGGTTATTGGAGGTCTCTTGGTCCCAGGAGTGTTTGATTTAGACATGTTTCACTGTATAATCACTGTAAATCCTACCATTGACATATATAATAGGGGGCAGAGGAAGGGGGTTATTGGAGGTCTGTTGGTCCCAGGAGTGTTTGATTTAGACATGTTTCACTGTATAATCACTGTAAATCCTACCATTGACATATATAATAGGGGGCAGGGGAAGGGGGTTATTGGAGGTCTCTTGGTCCCAGGAGTGTTTGATTTAGACATGTTTAACTGTATAATCACTGTAAATCCTACCATTGACATATATAATAGGGGGAAGGGGGTTATTGGAGGTCTGTTGGTCCCAGGAGTGTTTGATTTAGACATGTTTAACTGTATAATCACTGTAAATCCTACCATTGACATATATAATAGGGGGCAGGGGAAGGGGGTTATTGGAGGTCTGTTGGTCCCAGGAGTGTTTGATTTAGACATGTTTCACTGTATAATCATGTAAATCCTACCATTGACATATATAATAGAGGGCAGAGGAAGGGGGTTATTGGAGGTCTCTTGGTCCCAGGAGTGTTTGATTTAGACATGTTTCACTGTATAATCACTGTAAATCCTACCATTGACATATATAATAGGGGGCAGGGGAAGGGGGTTATTGGAGGTCTCTTGGTCCCAGGAGTGTTTGATTTAGACATGTTTCACTGTATAATCTTCTAGTTATGTATCAAATATTGCATTATTTTTCAGAAATCCTACCATTATCATACATAATAGGAGGAGTTGTCGGAGGCGTGGCTGTCATATTTATTATAGCTATAGCTTGTGTACTCTACCATAGATATAAAGGTTCAGATAATGGTGAGTTAAATACTGTTAAACTTTACTGTTGGGTTTTAAACTGACCGTTTACAGCAAATTACCACAAATTCAAAGTGACTGTTAGGGCAAGTTTGACTGTAACTTGTTTGTCAGCAATAATACAGGGCCTGTCGTGGTCATGATTGTATGGTAGTTGGAATTACAACTACCTGTGCATTTGGTGCCTATCACCACTCAAGTTGTGAGTTTGAACCTTGCTCAGACGAGGTGTACAACATTATGTGATAAAATTTGTCAGTGACTTGCGACAGGTCGGTGGTTTTCTCCAGTTTCCTCCACCAATAAAACTTGCCACCACAATATAACTGAAATATTGTTGAAAGTGGCATTAAACACCATAAACCAAACCAGCAATAATATACCATTACTAGTCTGGAAAAATGTTTCTACAAAATGTTGTAAAACCTAGAGTAAGTGACATAATATTTTCATACTGTCATTTTCTTCCAAAATAAAAGAAAAAAAAGGTTTGTATAAGTAAACATGATGGCAAATAGATATAAAACTATATGAATTTTATCTAAGCAACTTGATGTAATTGAATATATAGATACAATAGTAAGGAGAGTTTGAAGATACCAAAGGGAGGTAATCAGAATCCGTAAATCGAAGAAGAACAGACAACACAATGGTCAAAAGAAAAAGTACAAAAGGACCAACAACGATCTGCAAAACATACACATAAAACTAACGATCGAGTAACACAAACCCCACTAAAAACCGGGGGTGAACACAGGTGCTCTGGAAAGGTAGGCAGTTAATTTTTCCACTATATTATAAGTAAACCTGATGGCAAACAGATATAAAACTATATGAATGTTATCCAATCAACTAGATGTAATATTTAGATACAATAATAACAATATTTGTTGTTGTTATCATGAATTATACTTCTGAGTGACGATACATAAGCTCACAAAGAATATATGTAGTGTTTGAAACCCTAATTGGAGTAATTCTGATACACACTGTTTAAAGCTAATTATCAACTACTGTTATGAAAAGATCTCCAGATTTTTTCAACACTTTGTATTTGTAAGATTTATGATTTTATTTCCCTCTTTTAGAATCCTATGCAGAAACTGACAGTAACACAGAAATAAAGAAAAGAGAGAAATCTGACTCCCCGACAGAATTTCAATTAAACAAGTCTACATTGATGGACCAATGGAGGCAAGATCTAAACTATCACTGTCCTACAGACTTTGATGAGGTGTATTGTAAAACTAATGGAACAGTAAGTTTGTCATGCTTGTTTGTTTGATGGTGTTTAACGCTACTTTCAACAATATTTCAGTTATATCGTGGCAGTCAGTTTTATTGGTGGAGGAAACTGGAAGAACCGGAGAAAACCACTGACCTGTCGCAAGTCACTGACAAACTTTATCACATAATGTTGTACACCTCACCCTGATAGAGATTCGAACTCACAACATCAGTGGTGATAGTTGTAAATCCAACTACCATACGATCACGGCCATGACGGCCCCCAAAAGTTTGTCATGTAACAGATTTATAAAAAAGAACAATGTTAGCAAAAATAATAGATTTTCTTTTATAGATAGGCATATTTATATTTTCTTTTGGTGCCTATAAGCCATAATAAAGTGTACAAGATACGATTTTTTGTGATAAAGTTTGTCAGTTACTTGTGGCAAGGTTTGTGATTTTCCTAGGGTACGGTGGTTTCTTCCATCAATAAAACTGACCACCATGATATTATTGTAATATTATTGAAGGTACAGTCAAACCTTTATTAATAGGTCACTTTTGAGACAAATAAAAAATGGTCTGACAGCTGACCTCTTAAAAAGGTCATGAAATTTTCTATGACAGTACAAGAAAAGGTGACCTTTAACTACAGGTGACTGCTTAATAGAGGTGACTGCATGGGCAGGTTTGATTGTAGTGTTAAGCACCAATCGAATCCTAATTTACATTTGTGGTGTTGACATAACTAAGATAGGACATATCAACTTTTAATTTCTTAATTTTTTTTAACAGATCCAAATCAAACCCTGAATATACCAAATCCTTGTGTCAACCAAAATCTCAAGGTCTAAAATCTTTACAAAGTTATTCTGAAATCTCAAATCTTAAAAAGTTGTGTTGTCTATTACAAACAACAAAAGTTGGTACCAAGCATGTTTAGTTATAGATAGTTCATCACATGTATATTGTAATGATTATCTCCCTTTGACCATTAATCTGACTTGGCGAGTGACTATATAAGGAGGACTACTTTATAACAAAATAATATGTCATCCTAGAATAAGATTGAAACAATGTACTTTAAGAAGAGCTTAAATATACCAATGGGGTAATCAGAATCCATAAATCAAAGGGCAGACAACACAATGGCTAAAAGAAAAAGAACAAACAACGATCTACAAAAACTATACACATAAAACTAAAGATCCCCACTAAAAATTGGGGGTGCACTCAGTTGCTTCGGAAAGGTAAGCAGTTCCTGCTCCACTAGTGGCACCTGTCATGTTAATCTAGTTACAAACTCGGTGATAAGTCATTTAATGTAGTTTTCATATGATTCAATTTATTTATCATTTACATGTGTATTTTTATTGTTACAGGAATCTAAAGTAACCAGTGGTTATGGTACGTTACGATCAGAGAATTATATAAATGCATATGACAACCACAACGGACATTTATTTAGTGATTATATACATAGATCTGATGAAACAATACCGGTGGATAGGTATGTAAATTATACTTGATAGTAAATGTATAAAAGGGAGACAGATCTCTAGCTAATTTAATCCAGTCACCTTTTGTGACCTGTCCCAAGCCAGGACCTAGATTTCTATCAGTTTCTGTCGTCCTTTCTGTATTACAGAGACAGGTCAGAGGATTGGCTAATGTTGTTGTGGTTGCTAGAATTATCAACCATTACTTCTTAACTTTTATTTTCAACATTTAAAAGAATTTACTTTTAGACAAAGATAAATTGATTCTATCAATAACATGAAACTTTCACAATAGAACAAATTCTTCGTACAATCAAAACAGGTTGTTGTGAAATTGACTAGATGCACAAAAGGAAAGGCGGTGGCCATTGTGATTGTGATCGTATGGTAGTTGGATTTACAACTACCTATGCAATCAGTACTTATCACCACTAACATTGTAAGTTCCAATCCCACTCTGGTGATACAACATTATGTAATAAAGTTTGTCAGTGACTTGCAACAGGTCGGAGGTTTTCTCCGGGTACTCGAGTTTCCTCCACCACTAAAACTGACTGACTTGATATAACTGAAATATTGTTGAAAGTGGCGTTAAACAACATAAACCAAACTAAAAGGAAAGGCCATCAGGGTATATATAATATATCAGTTTTTAGTTCACCTGGACCAAAGGTCCAGGTGAACTATTGCCATCACTTGGCGTCCGTCGTCTGTCGTCTGTCGTCTGTCGTCTGTCGTCTGTCGTCTGTCGTCTGTAAACTTTTCACATTTCAAGCTTCTTCTCCGAAACCACTTGGCCGATTGGAACCGAACTTAGCAGGAATGTTCCTTGGATGGTCCTCTACAAAGTTACTGTTTTTCGTTCCAGTCGGATATTCAATATGGCTGCCAGGGCCAATAATATGCTCTGATTGGCCGAAATTTCAAAGATCTTCTTCTCCGAAACTAATGAACTGACTGAACCCAAACTGTAAAGGAATGATCATTGGAATGTCCTTTACCAAGTTACTGTTTTTTATGCCGATCGGAAATCCAAGATGGCCGCCATCGCAGGACATAGATTAACATTGGACCCTATGGGAAAATGTTCAAATGCCTTCTTCTCAGAAACTACAAATATGATTAAAGCCAAACTGTACATGAATGTTCATTGGATGGTCCTCTACAATCTTAAGGTTTTTTGTTCCGATATGAAATTCAAAATGGCGGCTACGGCAGGACTTAGTTTAACATTGGACCCTATGGGAAAAATGTTTCAAAATGCTTCTTCTCTGAAACCACTTGGACAGTTGAAACCAAACTGCCCAGGAATGATCATTGGAAGGTCCTCTACAAATTTTTTGTATTTTATGCCGGTCGAAAATCCAAGATGGCCGCCACCGCAGGACATAGATTAACATTGGACCCTATGGGAAAATGTTCAAATGCCTTCTTCTCAGAAACTACAAATATTATTAAAGCCAAACTGTACATGAATGTTGATTGGATGGTCCTCTACAATCTTAAGGTTTTTTGTTCCGATATGAAATTTAAAATGGCGGCTACGACAGGACTTAGTTTAACATTGGACCCTATGGGAAAAATGTTTCAAAATGCTTCTTCTCTGAAACCACTTGGACAGTTGAAACCAAACTGCCCAGGAATGATCATTGGAAGGTCCTCTACAAATTTTCTGTTTTTTATGCCGGTCGGAAATCCAAGATGGCCGCCACCGCAGGACATAGATTAACATTGGACCCTATGGGAAAATGTTCAAATGCCTTCTTCTCAGAAACTACAAATATTATTAAAGCCAAACTGTACATGAATGTTGATTGGATGGTCCTCTACAATCTTAAGGTTTTTTGTTCCAATATGAAATTCAAAATGGCGGCTACGACAGGACTTAGTTTAACATTGGACCCTATGGGAAAAATGTTTCAAAATGCTTCTTCTCTGAAACCACTTGGACAGTTGAAACCAAACTGCCCAGGAATGATCATTGGAAGGTCCTCTACAAATTTTATGTTTTTTATGCCGGTCGGAAATCCAAGATGGCCGCCACCGCAGGACATAGATTAACATTGGACCCTATGGGAAAATGTTCAAATGCCTTCTTCTCAGAAACTACAAATATTATTAAAGCCAAACTGTACATGAATGTTGATTGGATGGTCCTCTACAATCTTAAGGTTTTTTGTTCCGATATGAAATTCAAAATGGCGGCTACGGCAGGACTTAGTTTAACATTGGACCCTATGGGAAAAATGTTTCAAAATGCTTCTTCTCTGAAACCACTTGGACAGTTGAAACCAAACTGCCCAGGAATGATCATTGGAAGGTCCTCTACAAATTTTTTGTTTTTTATGCCGGTCGAAAATCCAAGATGGCCACCACCGCAGGACATAGATTAACATTGGACCCTATGGGAAAATGTTCAAATGCCTTCTTCTCAGAAACTACAAATATTATTAAAGCCAAACTGTACATGAATGTTGATTGGATGGTCCTCTACAATCTTAAGGTTTTTTGTTCCGATATGAAATTCAAAATGGCGGCTACGGCAGGACTTAGTTTAACATTGGACCCTATGGGAAAAATGTTTCAAAATGCTTCTTCTCTGAAACCACTAGGACAGTTGAAACCAAACTGCCCAGGAATGATCATTGGAAGGTCCTCTACAAATTATGTGTTTTTTATGCCGGTCGGAAATCCAAGATGGCCGCCACCGCAGGACATAGATTAACATTGGACCCTATGGGAAAATATTCAAATGCCTTCTACTCAGAAACTACAAATATGATTAAAGCCAAACTGTACATGAATGTTCATTAGATGGTCCTCTACAAACTTTACGTTTTTTGTTCCGGTATGAAATTCAAAATGGCGGCTACGGCAGGACTTAGTTTAACATTGAACCCTATGGGAAAAATGTTTCAAAACGCTTCTTCTCTGAAACCACTTGGATAATTTAAACCAAACTGCCTAGGAATGATCATTGGAAGGTCCTCTAGAAATTTTATGTTTTTTATGCCGATCGGAAATCCAAGATGGCCGCCACCGCAATACATAGATTAACATTGGACCCTATGGGAAAATGTTCAAATGCCTTCTTCTCAGAAACTACAAATATGATTAAAGCCAAACTGTACATGAATGTTCATTGGATGGTCCTCTACAATCTTAAGGTTTTTTGTTCCGATATGAAATTCAAAATGGCGGCTACGGCAGGACTTAGTTTAACATTGGACCCTATGGGAAAAATGTTTCAAAATGCTTCTTCTCTGAAACCACTTGGACAGTTGAAACCAAACTGCCCAGGAATGATCATTGGAAGGTCCTCTACAAATTTTTTGTTTTTTATGCCGGTCGGAAATCCAAGATGGCCGCCACCGCAGGACATAGATTAACATTGGACCCTATGGGAAAATATTCAAATGCCTTCTACTCAGAAACTACAAATATTATTAAAGCCAAACTGTACATGAATGTTCATTAGATGGTCCTCTACAAACTTTACGTTTTTTGTTCTGGTATGAAATTCAAAATGGCGGCTACGGCAGGACTTAGTTTAACATTGGACCCTATGGGAAAAATGTTTCAAAATGCTTCTTCTCTGAAACCACTTGGACAGTTGAAACCAAACTGCCCAGGAATGATCATTGGAAGGTCCTCTACAAATTTAAGGTTTTTTATGCCGGTCGGAAATCCAAGATGGCCGCCACTGCAGGACATAGATTAACATTGGACCCTATGGGAAAATATTCAAATGCCTTCTACTCGGAAACTACAAATATGATTAAAGCCAAACTGTACATGAATGTTCATTAGATGGTCCTCTACAAACTTTACGTTTTTTGTTCTGGTATGAAATTCAAAATGGCGGCTATGGCAGGACTTAGTTTAACATTGGACCCTATGGGGAAAATGTTTCAAAACGCTTCTTCTCTGAAACCACTTGGATAATTGAAACCAAACTGCCTAGGAATGATCATTGGAAGGTCCTCTACAAATTTTATGTTTTTTATGCCAATCGGAAATCCAAGATGGCCACCACCGCAATACATAGATTAACATTGGACCCTATGGGAAAATGTTCAAATGCCTTCTTCTCAGAAACTACAAATATGATTAAAGCCAAACTGTACATGAATGTTCATTGGATGGTCCTCTACAATCTTAAGGTTTTTTGTTCCGATATGAAATTCAAAATGGCGGCTACGGCAGGACTTAGTTTAACATTGGACCCTATGGGAAAAATGTTTCAAAATGCTTCTTCTCTGAAACCACTTGGACAGTTGAAACCAAACTGCCCAGGAATGATCATTGGAAGGTCCTCTACAAATTTTTTGTATTTTATGCCGGTCGAAAATCCAAGATGGCCGCCACCGCAGGACATAGATTAACATTGGACCCTATGGGAAAATGTTCAAATGCCTTCTTCTCAGAAACTACAAATATTATTAAAGCCAAACTGTACATGAATGTTGATTGGATGGTCCTCTACAATCTTAAGGTTTTTTGTTCCGATATGAAATTTAAAATGGCGGCTACGACAGGACTTAGTTTAACATTGGACCCTATGGGAAAAATGTTTCAAAATGCTTCTTCTCTGAAACCACTTGGACAGTTGAAACCAAACTGCCCAGGAATGATCATTGGAAGGTCCTCTACAAATTTTCTGTTTTTTATGCCGGTCGGAAATCCAAGATGGCCGCCACCGCAGGACATAGATTAACATTGGACCCTATGGGAAAATGTTCAAATGCCTTCTTCTCAGAAACTACAAATATTATTAAAGCCAAACTGTACATGAATGTTGATTGGATGGTCCTCTACAATCTTAAGGTTTTTTGTTCCAATATGAAATTCAAAATGGCGGCTACGACAGGACTTAGTTTAACATTGGACCCTATGGGAAAAATGTTTCAAAATGCTTCTTCTCTGAAACCACTTGGACAGTTGAAACCAAACTGCCCAGGAATGATCATTGGAAGGTCCTCTACAAATTTTATGTTTTTTATGCCGGTCGGAAATCCAAGATGGCCGCCACCGCAGGACATAGATTAACATTGGACCCTATGGGAAAATGTTCAAATGCCTTCTTCTCAGAAACTACAAATATTATTAAAGCCAAACTGTACATGAATGTTGATTGGATGGTCCTCTACAATCTTAAGGTTTTTTGTTCCGATATGAAATTCAAAATGGCGGCTACGGCAGGACTTAGTTTAACATTGGACCCTATGGGAAAAATGTTTCAAAATGCTTCTTCTCTGAAACCACTTGGACAGTTGAAACCAAACTGCCCAGGAATGATCATTGGAAGGTCCTCTACAAATTTTTTGTTTTTTATGCCGGTCGAAAATCCAAGATGGCCACCACCGCAGGACATAGATTAACATTGGACCCTATGGGAAAATGTTCAAATGCCTTCTTCTCAGAAACTACAAATATTATTAAAGCCAAACTGTACATGAATGTTGATTGGATGGTCCTCTACAATCTTAAGGTTTTTTGTTCCGATATGAAATTCAAAATGGCGGCTACGGCAGGACTTAGTTTAACATTGGACCCTATGGGAAAAATGTTTCAAAATGCTTCTTCTCTGAAACCACTAGGACAGTTGAAACCAAACTGCCCAGGAATGATCATTGGAAGGTCCTCTACAAATTATGTGTTTTTTATGCCGGTCGGAAATCCAAGATGGCCGCCACCGCAGGACATAGATTAACATTGGACCCTATGGGAAAATATTCAAATGCCTTCTACTCAGAAACTACAAATATGATTAAAGCCAAACTGTACATGAATGTTCATTAGATGGTCCTCTACAAACTTTACGTTTTTTGTTCCGGTATGAAATTCAAAATGGCGGCTACGGCAGGACTTAGTTTAACATTGAACCCTATGGGAAAAATGTTTCAAAACGCTTCTTCTCTGAAACCACTTGGATAATTTAAACCAAACTGCCTAGGAATGATCATTGGAAGGTCCTCTAGAAATTTTATGTTTTTTATGCCGATCGGAAATCCAAGATGGCCGCCACCGCAATACATAGATTAACATTGGACCCTATGGGAAAATGTTCAAATGCCTTCTTCTCAGAAACTACAAATATGATTAAAGCCAAACTGTACATGAATGTTCATTGGATGGTCCTCTACAATCTTAAGGTTTTTTGTTCCGATATGAAATTCAAAATGGCGGCTACGGCAGGACTTAGTTTAACATTGGACCCTATGGGAAAAATGTTTCAAAATGCTTCTTCTCTGAAACCACTTGGACAGTTGAAACCAAACTGCCCAGGAATGATCATTGGAAGGTCCTCTACAAATTTTTTGTTTTTTATGCCGGTCGGAAATCCAAGATGGCCGCCACCGCAGGACATAGATTAACATTGGACCCTATGGGAAAATATTCAAATGCCTTCTACTCAGAAACTACAAATATTATTAAAGCCAAACTGTACATGAATGTTCATTAGATGGTCCTCTACAAACTTTACGTTTTTTGTTCTGGTATGAAATTCAAAATGGCGGCTACGGCAGGACTTAGTTTAACATTGGACCCTATGGGAAAAATGTTTCAAAATGCTTCTTCTCTGAAACCACTTGGACAGTTGAAACCAAACTGCCCAGGAATGATCATTGGAAGGTCCTCTACAAATTTAAGGTTTTTTATGCCGGTCGGAAATCCAAGATGGCCGCCACTGCAGGACATAGATTAACATTGGACCCTATGGGAAAATATTCAAATGCCTTCTACTCGGAAACTACAAATATGATTAAAGCCAAACTGTACATGAATGTTCATTAGATGGTCCTCTACAAACTTTACGTTTTTTGTTCTGGTATGAAATTCAAAATGGCGGCTATGGCAGGACTTAGTTTAACATTGGACCCTATGGGGAAAATGTTTCAAAACGCTTCTTCTCTGAAACCACTTGGATAATTGAAACCAAACTGCCTAGGAATGATCATTGGAAGGTCCTCTACAAATTTTATGTTTTTTATGCCAATCGGAAATCCAAGATGGCCACCACCGCAATACATAGATTAACATTGGACCCTATGGGAAAATGTTCAAATGCCTTCTTCTCAGAAACTACAAATATGATTAAAGCCAAACTGTACATGAATGTTCATTGGATGGTCCTCTACAATCTTAAGGTTTTTTGTTCCGATATGAAATTCAAAATGGCGGCTACGGCAGGACTTAGTTTAACATTGGACCCTATGGGAAAAATGTTTCAAAATGCTTCTTCTCTGAAACCACTTGGACAGTTGAAACCAAACTGCCCAGGAATGATCATTGGAAGGTCCTCTACAAATTTTCTGTTTTTTATGCCAGTCGGAAATCCAAGATGGCCGCCACCGCAGGACAGATTAACATTGGACCCTATGGGAAAATATTCAAATGCCTTCTACTCAGAAACTACAAATATGATTAAAGCCAAACTGTACATGAATGTTCATTGGATGGTCCTCTACAAATTTACGTTTTTTGTTCTGGTATGAAATTCAAAATGGCGGCTACGGCAGGACTTAGTTTAACATTGGACCCTATGGGAAAAATGTTTCAAAATGCTTCTTCTCTGAAACCACTTGGACAGTTGAAACTAAACTGCCCAGGAATGATCATTGGAAGGTCCTCTACAAATTTTCTGTTTTTTATGCCGGTCGGAAATCCAAGATGGCCGCCACCGCAGGACATAGATTAACATTGGACCCTATGGGAAAATATTCAAATGCCTTCTACTCAGAAACTACAAATATGATTAAAGCCAAACTGTACATGAATGTTCATTAGATGGTCCTCTACAAACTTTACGTTTTTTGTTCTGGTATGAAATTCAAAATGGCGGCTACGGCAGGACTTAGTTTAACATTGGACCCTATGGGAAAAATGTTTCAAAACGCTTCTTCTCTGAAACCACTTGGATAATTGAAACCAAACTGCCCAGGAATGATCATTGGAAGGTCCTCTACAAGGTGTGTGTTTTTTATGCCGATCGGAAATCCAAGATGGCCACCACCGCAGGACATAGATTAACATTGGACCCTATGGGAAAATGTTCAAATGCCTTCTTCTCAGAAACTACAAATATGATTAAAGCCAAACTGTGCATGAATGTTCATTGAATGGTCCTCTACAAAATATACGTTTTTTATTCTGATATGAAATTCAAAATGGCGGCTACGGCAGGACTTAGTTTAACATTGGACCCTATGGGAAAAATGTTTCAAAATGCTTCTTCTCTGAAACCACTTGGACAGTTGAAACCAAACTGCCCAGGAATGATCATTGGAAGGTCCTGTTTTTTATGCCGATCGGAAATCCAAGATGGCTGCCACCACAGGTCATAGTATTAACACAGAACCATATGGGGAAAATACAGAAATATATTCTTCTCTGAAGCTATTGCACTGATTGAACCTAAACTGTGCATCAATCATTGGAAGGTCCTTTACAAACTTTGTGTTTTTTATGTTGATCGTAATTCCAAGATGACGCAGGATATAGTTTTTACATAGGACCAATTGTTTTTTTTTATTACCAGGTGAACAATACAGGCTCTTGAGAGCCTCTGGTTTAACTTTCCATGTAAATCTTTCTGAATTCAGTACTTCACTGTTTGGAAACAAACTGTGCAGCAATATTCCTTGACTGATCTTTTCTAGATATGAAGTTTGTGTTTTTCATGTCATACTCATTGCTGGTCATCCATGTTTTATTTGTATCTACTAGTATTTATGTTGAAACCATTCAGATTTATTGTGACCAAGTTTGTCACTGACTTACGAAACAATGTCTATAGTTTTCTCTGAGTTCTACAGTTTCCTCCACTAATAAACAATGTCTATAGTTTTCTCTGAGTTCTACAGTTTCCTCCACTAATAAACAATGTCTATAGTTTTCTCTGAGTTCTACAGTTTCCTCCACTAATAAACAATGTCTATAGTTTTCTCTGAGTTCTACAGTTTCCTCCACTAATAAACAATGTCTATAGTTTTCTCTGAGTTCTACAGTTTCCTCCACTAATAAACAATGTCTATAGTTTTCTCTGAGTTCTACAGTTTCCTCCACTAATAAACAATGTCTATAGTTTTCTCTGAGTTCTAGTTTCCTCCACTAATAAACAATGTCTATAGTTTTCTCTGAGTTCTACAGTTTCCTCCACTAATAAACAATGTCTATAGTTTTCTCTGAGTTCTAGTTTCCTCCACTAATAAACAATGTCTATAGTTTTCTCTGAGTTCTACAATTTCCTCCACTAATAAACAATGTCTATAGTTTTCTCTGAGTTCTACAGTTTCCTCCACTAATAAACAATGTCTATAGTTTTCTCTGAGTTCTACAGTTTCCTCCACTAATAAACAATGTCTATAGTTTTCTCTGAGTTCTACAGTTTCCTCCACTAATAAACAATGTCTATAGTTTTCTCTGAGTTCTACAGTTTCCTCCACTAATAAACATTGTCTATAGTTTTCTCTGAGTTCTACAGTTTCCTCCACTAATAAACAATGTCTATAGTTTTCTCTGAGTTCTACAGTTTCCTCCACTAATAAAATTGACAGTAATTGTGTAATTGAAATATCATTGAAAGTGGCATTAAATGTCCTTAATTTTGATCAATAATAAATGTTAATGCTGTGTGACATAAAGAATGGCCAGATGTTTAAACTGAAAGTCTGGACATATTAATGGTTTCTTTATCCTGAAAAATATTGAAAATCAATATACAAAAAAAACTGCCATTCTATTGAATTTAAATATTGATGTTTTAAACAGTTTCTTTTTTATCTTCATTCTAGCCATATGGACGATGGAGTAAACCAGTATGGAACCAGTACATTCCGGTCACGACCAGATTTCAATAAATCATCTGATTCAGATCCATATCAGTTGCCTCCTGCTGATATCTCAACAACTAAACTAGCAACAAATGTATGAAACAGGCTCTTGTCATTGGTCAGTTGTACCAACATTTTTATTGGTTAGCAGAAATTTCAATTTTAAAAGTTGCAGCCAATCATCTATAACAGTATTTTCCTTTTCTACAACACAATTGATATATGTGACTTGAAGAACTTTTGATAGAAGTTTCAAGTTGAATTAGATTGCCAATTAGAAAGACATGTTGATACTTATATAGTACCTTGACTTTGAAAACGAATGTTTACAAAGAATTATAAGACGGAATAATCTTAACTCATATTTGAGTAATGGATGATAACAAATATTAAGACGGAACAATCTTACTCTTATTTGTGTAACAGAGAATCATTGTAAGGGAGATAACTACATTATATATGATTCATAAATATCTGACTAAGATAACCAACATAACCAGACAATCGTGTATAATCAGAGGAATTTCAATAATGTACTAATACATAATATCCAGGAGTGGTGTAATACTGTATGATACACTAATAAATACAAAGATTTTATATTAAAAAAACAAACAAACAAACAAATGCCAATAAACTTATTTTGGTGATTCCAAAGACAGGATTTAGTTTCTGGTCTGTAATCAGCATTTTCATGAATACATTTATGGAATTGAGGATTTTGAAGAATGAATAAAACTGATCTCTTTAGCATCCATAATTCACTACAAAAAGTCCTCATGTTATATGCAATCCATTACAATTCATGAAGAAAACATTTTACGCCATTTTGTGGTGGTGTGTCTTACTATTGTGCTATCGTCATAGAAACAAATCATGAAATGCAATATACTTATATCATTACATCATCTGTTGAAAATGTGTCATTTGTTGCATGGAGTATAAAAATCAAATGTGTGTCGTGTGTAGATGTCAGCAGAAAAAATAATAGTGCTAGATAAATCTACTTATTGTGGCGCAGGTAGCCATGTTGTTTCATTTTGTATGTAGGGGAACTTTGTTTATTTTTTAATAAATTTAAAAAAAAAATATCAATGAGAATTGTTCTTTTGATGATGCATTCTTATAAATGATGATTTTGAATAATTTTAAATAAAAAAAAACACACATTTATCCTAATAAATAGAAATGGATTTTTTAAGGTTTCTGGATTTTTGAAGATTTCTGCATCAGTCAAGAAATTTGATGTCATTATTTTATTGAACAGAATTTCCTTTATGGTATTTCATAAATTAAAACCCATATATGTACACATGTATGTATATTGTGAAGAACTTAAAAAGTTTTGACTCATTTACACTACAAACTATCATGTGATCTTTGTACCAAAATCACATGATTTTCATGTGATGTATTTATACCTATTAAATAATATTGTTGTAGTCAATGATGATATCATTTTAAACAACTATTTATTGAAACACTCAAGATGCAAAGTCCAACAGTTGACATTTTAATTTCATTGTATTACTTGAAATTTGGGAAATAACAGATAAAGTCATAGTTTTATCAATTTCAAGTAAATATGTTTTTTTTTCCCTCAGAATTTCATCACCAATATTTTGCAGTAAGCTGAGACCATTCCATCCATTTGACTCCTGGTCATTGATCTGACCAATAGTATTGTAGCATTTAGTAATATGTCATACGAGTGAGGATTTTGCTTCATAATATTTGTTTTATTTGTTGCTTTGTTTATTTGTTTTTATATGTTTAGAATTCTTGCCATACAAAATCTCTCTTTTCATAGGCTTCACCTTCAGAGTATCAACAATTTATTACATGTTTTTCATCTTTTATAATTTCAGTTTTTATAGATTAAGAATTATTTTTTAAATCAACTGTGAACACATTTTCTTATAATGTTTACCGGATTCACTTGTTTTTGTTGTTTTAATATTTACATGCAATGTTTATGCTTTATTGAATGTATATCTTAATATTGTTTCAATTAATGTGACGAAACAGAAATAATTTAATTTAACTGATAAATATAAATAGAATAATGTCAGTTTTGAAGTCAAGACAGACATTATCACAAGAAGTACAGCAAGTCCAATAGGACAAGCTGTGGGGGGAGATCAAAGGGAAAATGTCCAAATTACCAATAAAGAAGATTATAACATAAGGAGATAAAATTGTTCACAACAACATTTCATAAAGTAGTCGGAAATACATACCTGTTAACCCTCCCCCTTTTTGCGGGAGTCTCCCGCGTAAGAGCCTTATCTCCCGCATGGACTGGGTCTCATGCGCGGGAGACATTAATCTCCCGCACGCACCTTTTCCTCCCGCACGATACCCCCCCAACAAAAAAATCAAGTACAATAAAATCTTGACCTACATTTTGCGATCAATATTTCTGGAAATTTAGAACTCCCGCACTGATGAAAAACGCCGAGAGATACGTTCCGGTTATTGATCTGTTTGACACCTTTACAGGTAAATGGGGTCATGGAGATTAATTAAGGTGTTAATGATTATACAACAATTATCCACTGATTGATAGTTAATTGGTGATAAGGAAGTGGATTTGTGGCACACGCTTAGATGATTAGAAGTGTGATAGCGGCGATTAAAAATAGTTATAAACCGTTGTGCAAACAGGAGTCGGACAACCTTTGATGCCGAGGAAAACTTCTTATTTCGATCAAACGTGCAATGAATTCATCTCGGATTGAGTTGTTATGGCTTGTTTGGAACCAAAGCCGATCAAAGTATTATTTAAGGACTAAGTTATAGGATGTAATTGATAAACCACAAAAATGCCAAAACGTATGCTATCACCCAACGCACCAGCAACAAAGTGACTTTTTAATTTTAGTGCTCTATGACTTTATTGTTCAGAGCATTCTGTCTTCATTGTTATTGCTTTGTTATAACCTTATGATTATGAATGATTATTAATAAATTATATAAATACAGTTTTTATCCTTCATTCATCATATGAAACACTACTAATAAGACAGAAATGTAAACAATATATATTGAAATGGGATGCAGTTGGTTCAATACTGAAACAAACAAAACGAAAACATCAATTAACAATAAAAACATGCACCAAATACGTTGATAAAAAATCTCCAGTTATGAGACCAAATCTCCAGTTGTAGCATAGTAACTCTATCACATGTATGCAACTACAAGGTACAATTTTGTGCATTTAAAGACGATGCACAAAATCTCCCCCTTAGAAGAATTGGTAGGGGGGAGATCTCCCCCCTAGCAGTTCCCAGAGGTTAACAGGTATGGAAATACATAAAAAATCCTGATTTAGATGTATTGTACACAAGTCATACAGACTCTTTATGAAACACTGAAATAACAAAATAAATTCAACTTGATGTTATTTTACTTAAAACATCCTTCATTTACATGAAATAAAGTATATCATACATTATGTTTTAATGCACCTGTAAGTTATTGTATATTTATAGTAATACTCAAAATATCAAACAAAGGCCTTTTTTCTCATAGTGATTGTACAAACACCATATTTCCGGTTTCCATTATTTTTTTTTGCTTTATTATTCTAGTCATGTTTACTGTACACGTATATAAATATTTAGTTTAATGTATACAGTAATATTGTACCTATATGTGTTCCCTTAGTCTGTTTCAGTATGGTTGTCTTTAATTAACGATTTTGTAAAAAAAATACTCAAACTTTAATCTGCAGCCAAAAAAAAAATTAATTGTAATTTCATCTCTCTTCTGTTGGAGTTTATTGTGATAAGAAAAAAAAAAGTCCCAAATAAGAATAATTAATTTTTTTATGAAACTAAATTAACATATTACAAATTATCACATGAATTTTAAAGTTTTTTTTTTTATTAATGACTTGTTGGGGGGAGGTGGGGGGGGGGGGGGGGGGGGGGGGTGGGGGGATTGTTAAGGAATTTCAAATATTATTATACTTCCATTTTGAGGAACTGGTTCCCAAACTTGCTTTGTATTTTTTTTTAAGCATTTTCTTTCTATTAACTTTAATTTTGAAGAGATATGTACTTTAGTTAAGAACTATATATTCTTCCCTATTTGTAGGATATATTTTTCTAATAACAAGTTCTTAAAGAAAAAATAGCAACGAAGCTAAAAAGATCATAATTTGTCATCTTTGGTGTCCTACACAAGTTATTTTTAGCTGATTTCAGAATAATTTATCTCAAAAGCTTGTTGACTTTTATTTTATTGTAATCATAATTTTCCTCCATTTTGAGGTCCCAGTCTCACTGAAATCCTACATTTTCCTGCCTTCTGATGTCCCAATCTCAAAACAATCCTACATTTTCCTGCCTTCTGAAGTCCGAATCTCACAATAATTTTATATTCTCCTGCATTCTGAGGTCCCAGTCTCACTGAAATCCTGCATTTTATTTGTACATTAATTGATTGTTATGTTATATTTATTTTGTTTTGTTGATAGTAGTATTCCAGACATATATTATGTAAACAGAACTGTCTTCAAGTTATTTTTAGAATATTTTTTATAATAATTTTATGTACACCATCATGATGGAGCCATCTTATTGATAGAACTACAGTGACTCAGATGAAAAACAGGTCCTTTTTTCTAGGTGTAAATGAGGATTTGCCTCCTTTCCTCCTCCCCCATTCATTTATTTTCAATTAATTTTGTAGGAAACGGTCATGAAAATTATTTAAGGTATAAAGATACTTGTACTGTACTCAAGTAATAATTCCTGGAAAAACTATTACATTGTGTTAAATTTAATTCTTGTACAGGAAACAGTTAAGTTTATACCGGTAATTATATTTGGTTGCCCTCATTACTGCATGACCTGTCTGATAATAAAGTAAATAAGACCTAAATTGTTGATATTTAAATAGGGTGTGTTTTTACCATTTGTCTAATTATTAATAACTATGATAAATGTCGGATCATTTTAGGAATTTGTTCCAATTTTAGAAAAAGTGTTGTAAAAACTGGGTCAAAAAATAAAAGTGTATAATAGTATTTACATCCTGAATAATAGGAAACTTCCTTAATGATAAGGAAATCAGATGGCTTTCCCTTTGTGGTTTTACTGTTCATTTTAACCACAATAATTGTTCTAACTTGAAGACAGTGTTGTGTGGAAGCTGATTAATTGTCTCTTTACATGATTGGATATTTCTGAAATGATCGTGTACAATCGAGTATAAGTATTTGAAATAAAATATTTTTCAATATATTTCCGTCTTTATTTTTTTTAGCTCACCTGGACCAAAGGTCAGTGTGGGGTATTGTCATCACTTTGCATCAGTCGTTTGTGTCCGTTGGGTCTTAACATTGCAATTTATTTCTTGCAAAACCACTGACCCAAAATTGGAAACAAATTCAGTAGAAATGTGGGAGGTCCTGAACATTTTATTTTATTTTAGTTTCATTCAGAAATTTTTGGGGATATGTTTATGTTGTTTAATGTCACTTTCAGCAATATTTCTGAAATTTAGCATAGCTGCTGGGGCAAATTATTCTTTCTGACTGGCTGAAATTTCAAGAATCTTCTTTGAAATTACATGTGTGATGGAATTGCTACTTGTTTAATTTAGTCAAAAGGTTTCATGGATCATTTAATGAAAAGGTCTTGTGTCTCATTTGATGAAAACACTTGTGTGGATTGTTTAATTAAAGGTTATGTGGATCATTTAATGAAAAGGTCTTGTGGATCATTTGATGAAAACGCTTGTGTGGAATTTTTAATTAAGGGTTGTGTGGATCATTTAATGAAAAGGTCTTGTGTCTTTTTTGATGAAAATGCCTGTGTGGATTGTTTAATTAAAGGTTATGTGGATCATTTAATGAAAAGGTCTTGTGTCTCATTTGATGAAAACACTTGTGTGGATTGTTTAATTAAAGGTTATGTGGATCATTTAATGAAAAGGTCTTGTGTCTCATTTGATGAAAATGCTGGTGTGGATTGTTTAATTAAAGGTTATGTGGATCATTTATATGAAAAGGTTTTGTGTCTCATTTGATGAAAATGCTTGTGTGGATTGTTTAATTAAAGGTTATGTGGATCATTTAATGAAAAGGTAATGTGTCTCATTTGATGACAACGCTTGTGTGGATTGTTTAATTAAGGTTATGTGGATCATTTAATCAAAAGTTTTGTGGATCATTAAACTAAAGAATAATGTGAGTTACTGTCATCACTTTGCATCTATTGTCTAAAACTTTACCTATTCAATCTGCAATTTACTTCTCACATCAAAAAGGTTCCATCGTAAACAAACTTGGAAGGAATGTTCTTTAGGTATTCTTTTACAAATGTTTCAACAAAGCTGCTGGTACTTACTTTCTAAGAAACCAGTTAGAAATATCATTACATATCATCATGTATAATACTATTATTTTACTTCCTGATTTAAAGGATATTTCCTGCATTGTTGTTTTAGGGACAAACAAATAAGGTGTCATGTCTTTGTGGTTTCTTTGTACATTATTACCACAATTGTTCTAACTTGAAGGAAGCTGATTAATTGTCTCTTTACATGATTGGGTATTTCTTAGGTGACCGTGTGCAATCTAGTATGTTTGAAATAAAATATTTGTCTTATTTTTTTTATCTTGTGATATTTTGATTATTATTTATTTATCTGTTTTTCAAAGGTAAAAATAATCACAACATTTGTCGGAAGATAACAGATTCTTGACTTAATGGTTCATGTGGATCATTTAATCTGAAGGGCCTGTGGATCATTGAATCAAGGGGTCCTATGGATCTTTTACATCTTTCACACGAATAATGGATACCACAAATACAACTAGGTATGCTTCATACATTAACCTACACCTACAAACTAAAAGTTAGGGCCAATTAAGAACTAAAATTCACGACAAAAGATATTATTTTAATTATCTCATTGTGAACTCGCCATTAAATAAATGTAGCAACATTCTACCAGCACCTACATATGGAGTATATATCTCAGTTGATACAATATTCCAGAGCTTGTGGTTACTATCTGGATTTATTTGATAGAGGTTTGTTATTAACAAGGAACTACTAAATCACAGTTTCCTAGTAGTAAAGTTGAAGTCATTACTTTGAAAGTTTTAAGATTTTTCATTAATTTAGTTAACAGTTGCAAAATGTCTATGTCACAAATGACCACTGACATGTTCTATCTATCTTAGTCTAAATCCCATTCTTATTTCCTCATTTTGACTTGTCACCATATTCTTAACATGAGTATCATGCTTCTAGTAAAGCAGGAACTGCTTACCCTTCCAGAGCACATGATTTCACCTCAGTATTTTGTGAAAGTTGTGTTGCTCAATCATTAGTTTTCTGTGTATTGTAGACAATTGTTTTGTCTTTTTTGTTCTTTTTCTTTTGGCCATTGTATTGTTTGTCCTTCAATTTACAGCTTCTGATTACCTCTTTGGTATCTTAAAAATATGATCCTATGGTTGGAAACCTTTTTCTGAGAACTGCTAGAATACATGAATGATTTTTGGATGTTGTGTTAAAAGGTTGTTTGTTTGTTTTTTAGGGAGGGGAAGGGGTCAGTATGTTTCAAACATTATCATGTTTATTTTGTGTATTCAGTTATCCACTTTGATTAAAACATGAAGTTATGTCTCATTTGTATACAGTATGTTTAAGAATATAGGATATGTCTAGTAAATAATCCAGTATGGCTAAAACATGGTATGTCTAGTTTGTCTATCCATTATCACAGAGATTCAACAGTGATGGACAAAAATATCACCAATATTAACAAATCCAACAATCTCCTCTCACCTTAAATCATTGAACACAAAGAAGACCATGACATATGTTGATGGAAATCCAGTCCCTGGCTTGAGACACGACACAAGAATGTGGTTGTGTTAAACAGTTGAATTGGATCCTAACACTCCTCCTCTTGATAAATTGATCTCCAACAGCATGTGTAAATAAACCATCAAAACTGGCAGATTTGATTTCACTCAAAAAGAACGCCAACATAAGCATAGACAGTTCAACAGCAGAGTTAGTGAATGTTCATAGTTGGTTTAAAACCATTACTCTCAAGACAAATAATGACATTTTACTGTTTTTGTATCAGAACCAACACTGTATTTCAGGTGAGATTTTACTGTTATGAATAATAAACCATGGTGTACAGTACTTCAAAACGCATTTTATTGTTTTTGTATCCAATAAGATGATGTATTGGAAAAACCACATGAGTGACATAATGGTTAGCATGATCACCTCAAGTGTGATAGATCGTGGGTTTGATCCCCTCTTTGGTCAAACCAAAGACTATAAAAATAATTGTTTTTTGTTGCTTCGTTGCTTAACACACAACATTAAGAAGAAAGAGCAAATACTGGTTTGCTCGGAATCAGGATAATGTGTCTGAGTGGGGTGACATTATCTATACGTGAACAGTTGTTTCAGTGAGGTAATGCTATAAAAATTCAACTAAGAGTGTTGGTCTAATACAAAGCTGACATCATCATCTCATCAAATGTAACTTGTTCTTGCCATGATATGGCTGAAACTTTGCTCATTTGGTGCTAAACAACAATCACTCACTAAAATAACATTTTACACTTCAGAAAAGTGTATGTATTGGTATATGAACGTCACAAATTTATAATGGATGCACAAGGTTTAGTTGTGAGAAATAAATACATTTTTGTTCAATATTTTATTTTTGTATTTTTACACAGACTTAACAAACAGAATCCTACAGTAATTGTATATATACATGTATATAAAGTATATACTGTAAAAGTTGATATTTTCAAGTCTGAAAATTTTTCACTTATTTAACAGTCATTGAAATGCACAAAAAAATTTCCCAATGTCTACTTTTTATGTATTTATATACATCAAATTATACAGATAGTTATTGTAAAAATAAAACTACACAAAACCCCAAAAATAACAACAATTACAGTATTAGAGCACTAAAAGTATAACTGAATAATCAAATAATGTACAACAACTAGAAGAGTAAGATCCCTTTTCTAATTTCAGTTTACTGAAATCCACATTTTGTCAGCTCAGTGCAGTGAAATCCACATTTTGTTGGCTCAGTCCAGTGAAATCCTTCTTGCAAGAATTGTTATTATAGTTGTTTAAAATTAATATATCAGAAAAAAGTAAAATTGTGTTTGATATGTAACCTTACGACAGTCCCTTTAAAAAATTATGTTAAAATTTGAGATGAAATGTAGACATTTTCCCCTCATTAAATAATGTTAAACAAATGAATGATAAAAGATTATAAACTTTATATAGTCAAAAATATTTTCAATAGCACATTATCTTGTAAATTATTATTAAAAATTTGTTTTTTTGTATAATTTAGTTTCTATAGAAAATGATAAAATACACTTAATTATGAGACCTGTTTTTCAGTATTGCACTTGAGTTTGTGATGTTTAAAAATAAAACTTATAAAGCAAGCCATAGTAAATAGGGTTGTTAACCATTGTTATATGACACACTAATGAAATGTTTTTGGTCACCATGGCAACAACCATTGTGATATGACATATAAAGTAATTAACCGTTTTGATCAACATGACAACCATTGTCATATGACATAGTAATTAACTGTTTTTGATCACCATGGCAACAACCATTGTCATATGACATAGTAATTAACTGTTTTGATCACCATGGCAACAACCATTGTCATATGACATAGTAATTAACTGTTTTTGATTACCATGACAACTAAAATAATTTATTTTCATATAACTGTATACTTAATAATGTATTGTATATCTATGAATAAAGTTTATAAATTTGTAACAAGATTATGTTGAAGGAATCTGTAGTAGAGTATGTGCATTGCAGCCACTCTAAAAGAATAATGTTTCTGCCCCCATCCAGCTCTCCACATTTTTCCAGTGTCAGTCAGAAATTATTGCCCCGGTTGGTCAATTCCTCCCTCAATTCTTTTATGCAGTTTTTTTTATGTACAGGGTACATAGTTGAACTTGTTTTCATCCTGAAATATTGCTAGCTGGATGTTAAGCAATAATTGATTTACCTATCCAATGAGTACTTCAAACCACCAATTTTGTGAGTTATACTCCTGCCCATGATGTGTACTCATTACAACTATATATAGAAGAGTCTACATCTTGTTGAAAGCAGTCAGTATTTGATAGAAGATTGATGGCTTACTTCCATCAAAATACCTCAATAGCAGGATGTATCTGATATACAGTTGATAGCAGTGTTAATATCATGAAAATACTGTTGAAAGGGGGGTTAAAATCCCCAAAA
This sequence comes from Bathymodiolus brooksi, assembly GCA_963680875.1. Classification (NCBI taxonomy): domain Eukaryota; kingdom Metazoa; phylum Mollusca; class Bivalvia; order Mytilida; family Modiolidae; genus Bathymodiolus; species Bathymodiolus brooksi. The sequence goes on from OY804578.1 coordinate 58,685,131, forward strand.
TACTGTTGAAGGGGGGAATTGAAATCTCAAAAACCCATATATTAAAATGATCAAGATTTAATAAAATTTTAAATAAAAGATTAAAATTTTAACTTATCAATAAATCTTCTAAACAAATATAACAAAACAATATTATCACATAATTAGACATTTTATAAATAATATATATATTTTTTACAAATATTGCATGTTAACGAAAATTTGAACAATCAAAGTGTCTGTTGTTATTGTACAATGTTACACAAGAACTATTATCATAGAAAATCAATATTTAAAGACATTTTTTGTTTAAAAAATTCTGAGAGATTGATTACGTTTTTTAGCATAATACTTGAATCTAATGAACATCTTGTGAAATTTTTTCAAATTAAACCGTTCTTGACTTTTTGGATAAAATTGAAAAGGTTATCTTATTTACTAGTTTTGAAGTCTTAGCCAAACACATAAAAACAGTATTAGAAAAAAATAACATAATTTATTTGATGTTGTGATATCCTTGCCACAAGGTACAGACACTCGATTGGATTTATTTAATGATGAACCAGATGACAAACAAATATGATTTACATGTGTATCTAAAGCCATGCAAAGCAGATGACATTTATGGCACTAGAAACTTAACAGGAATGTATGTCAACAAATATTATACATCTCTAATCACTAAAATGAGAATAAAATCTGTGAACATTTTGATAAAATTACAAAACATCTAAATAAATATCTTAAAAACATGTAACAAACAAAGTTTTAAATTTACAAATCATAAAGTTCAAAGTTCAAAGATCAAGATAAACATGTCATATGACAAGATTTATTTTCTACCCGTAAGACATATCCAACACAAAATAACAACCACGTCTTTAAATCTCCCCAACATGTCCACGTCTAATGACACAATTTATTGGATATGAATAACAGGTAAAAACAAAATAAACAAAAATATACAGATTTGTTTACTGGTAATATTATATCTTGAAGGACAGATATTGTTTACATGTACAACAATTTCCTGAAAAGTAAACAATCCTCTAAGTACTATATTTCTTTAGAACATGCTTAAAGACTTTTGTTTTTGCTTTGTCAAATGTCATTGTCATTACATACCCTTATTACAAACCTATCATTGCCATGACAAAAGTAATTAGAGGAGGTAGATGTCCTCTATAATAATTCTATAATGTTTTTGTCACATTATCACCTCATCATATTTGACACACATGATTTAAATGATTGCTGCCAAGATCGTAAACATGATTAAAGCATGCAATACACTGCTATAACAAATATTTACACAACAATGAAAATGAATTTGAGTTTGAATCTCCTCAATAAGATCCAAGCATCACCCTAGGTAGCTCTCCTGTACATGCCTTGTTTAATAAGTCCCACAATCTCTGCCAGTCCTGTGGATTAAATTCTGATTTTCTACCCTCGGCTATTTTTAGACAGTTGCTCCCATCAAATGTTTGTGACTTAATAACATTTCGTAACTTTTTAGGGTCAAATAATCTTAGCATTTTCTCAATCAGAATATAGTCTCGTTTTTCAATAGCATACATTAGAGGTGTCTTTCCACTTTTCTTGTCCTGTAAATAAATAAAAACATTATTTTAGAAAGATTTTCATGGAGCTTTGAATCTGCTGCATAATTAAGTCTACTTGTATGTGAGTGAGTGATTGTTATTTAATGTCATGTGAGTGAGTGATTGTTGTTTAATGTCATGCAAGTGATTCTGCAGCTATATCATGGCAAGAACAAGTTACATTTCTGTGAGATAATGATGTCCTTTTTGTACTAGACCAACACACCTAGTTGGATTTTAATAGTGTTAGCTCAATTAAACAATAGTCTGCAGGTAAACTTGCCTCTCCACACATCCACATAATCCTGATTCCACGCCAACCTGTCTTTGTTCTTACTCCTATGCTATTTGCTTAGTGGAAAAGCAGCAGATACCAATCTTATAGTCTTTGGTTTGACAAGACTGGGGCTAGAACCCATGATCTGACACACTGGAGATGAGCAAACTACTATTACACTATCAATGTGGTCCTGATTGTAATGGGAAGACAAAAATTCTTGATTTACAATCAAAAATATATGGTAAAATATCTTTGAGCACAAGAATAATAATCTGTCAGAAACAATCTACTACAGAATAAGAACATGTGATTTTGTGCTTCTTGAACTTGAATATTCATATTTCTGCTCCTTGAACTTGAATATTCATATTTGTGCTCATTGAACTTGAATATTCATATTTATCAGTCAGAGGTTAAATCAACACCACAAGATTTGTCTTAGTGCAATTTAAGATCCTGGTGGGGGTAGATGGTATACATGCATTATAGTTACCTGTGAGTTGGGATCAGCACCAGCTTTGATAAGAGTTTCAATAGTGTTTAAACTGTTGATGTAATTTCCGTTAGGTCGTCTTGTACCGTGAGCAATAATAGCTGTATGTAATGCTGTATGACCTAAAAAAAAATAAAACAACAAAATAAGTTTTTGTTGACATAGTATAAAATAAGAGTCAACAACAAGCTCTGTAGTATATGTATAGGTGTGCCTACACTGTCTTCGCACTAACCCACTTGCCCAAAGCCCAGGACAAGTAAAACTTCAGACTTGACCTGTGTCCAGTTTAAAATACAAATTTTCCTTCTAATTCACTTCAGACTTGACCTGTGTCCAGTTTAAAATACAAATTTCATAGTATATATACCTATCCAACTGCCTTCCAATATTTGACAGACACATCAAACATGTTTTACAAAATGCTTAGATTGTAAATTTGTTTTCATATACATAAACTAGATAATTTCTTTATTTTGTATTCAATATATGTGTGTCTGTGAGAGAGAGAGAGAGAGAGAGAGAGAGAGAGAGAGAGAGAGAAAATTAAAAGTGCCGTAGAATGCATTTGTTTTATTAATTGTAACAGTTACCCCCCTCTTATAAGGCCAACCCTTCTGCAGTGAAAAAGTGGCCTAATATCAGAGGGTAAACCACTCCTGAGAGGGACAACTTAGATATAAATCTCCCTATAATATTGTTTTTATAAGTAGAGACGAAAGTACAATTCTAAAAGTCTAGACTGGGCTGCACAAACCTCAATTAAACTTGAGTCTCAATTAAACCTTAAGTGTAAATTTATTTTCATTTACATTTTAAGTAATTTTAAGTGCAATTAAGTTGACACTTAAATTTAATCAATGTTTGTACAACCCAGTCCCAGTATATTATTTTATTACACAACCAACCACTAAAGGTGAAGCTTACCTTCAGAATTAGCAATGTTGAGTGTGATATCTCTAATATTTAACAACTTCTTCAAGGTAGGTAAACTTTCCTCCCCACCAGACGCTGCTACATGTATTGGAGCTTTAACTTCCATAGATTTACCATCTGATGAAATTGACTGAAAAATAAAAAATCAACATGTCAACATTTAACTACAAGTAATGGGTGTCTTCAACCTATGTCAACATTTTGAAATATCATATTCAAGGAATGCCAACAAACACATTACTCAACTACAAGTAATGAATCTCTTGCTTTTACTGGATATGAGTATTTGAAAGACTTTTAAAGTTATATAAACTAATAATAATCAGACAATTATAGACATTTTTTTATCGCTGGAAATCCTGGTCCTGGTTTGGGACAGGCACAAAAATATGGCAGGGTTAAATTTGTTTAATGGGACCTCAAACCTCATCATCTTGATAAATGTATCTCCAATGGCAATAAAGATATAAAAAATGATAAAAACCTGCACAGATTCACAATCTCTTTGGTGTGTATTGTGATATTACAAAAATGTAGTTCTATTAAACAAAATTGTTCCAGTTACTGAATATATTTAGGGTTGGCACAACAAAAGTAAACCTACTTGGGCCATAGAGTTAGGGTTGGCACAACAAAAGTAAACCTACCTGGGCCATAGAGTTAAGGTTGGCACAACAAAAGTAAACCTACCTGGGCCATAGAGTTAAGGTTGGCACAACAAAAGTAAACCTACCTGGGCCATAGAGTTAAGGTTGGCACAACAAAAGTAAATGTACCTGGGCCATAGAGTTAAGGTTGGCACAACAAAAGTAAACCTACCTGGGCCATAGAGTTAAGGTTGGCACAACAAAAGTAAACCTACCTGGGCCATAGAGTTAAGGTTGGCACAACAAAAGTAAACGTACCTGGGCCATAGAGTTAAGGTTGGCACAACAAAAGTAAACCTACCTGGGCCATAGAGTTAAGGTTGGCACAACAAAAGTAAACGTACCTGGGCCATAGAGTTAAGGTTGGCACAACAAAAGTAAACCTACCTGGGCCATAGAGTTAAGGTTGGCACAACAAAAGTAAACCTACCTGGGCCATAGAGTTAAGGTTGGCACAACAAAAGTAAACCTACCTGGGCCATAAAGTTAAGGTTGGTACAACAAAAGTAAACCTACCTGGGCCATAAAGTTAAGGTTGGCACAACAAAAGTAAACCTACCTGGGCCATAGAGTTAGGGTAAGCACAAGAAGAGTCAACCTACCTGGCCCATAGAGTTAGGGTTGGCACAAAAAATGTCAGCCTACCTGGGCCATAGAGTTGGGGTAAGTACAAGAAGAGTCAACCTACCTGGGCCATAGAGTTAGGGTTGGCACAAAAAATGTAAGCCTACCTGGGCCATAGAGTTAGGGTAAGCACAAGAAGAGTCAACCTACCTGGCCCATAGAGTTAGGGTTGGCACAAAAAATGTAAGCCTACCTGGCCCATAGAGTTAGGGTAAGCACAAGAAGAGTCAACCTACCTGGGCCATAGAGTTAGGGTTAGCACCATTTTGAAGGAACACATCCACCATTTCTGGTTCATTTCCCAAAACAGTGAGATAAAGTGGTGTCATACGCTTCTTATTTTCCAGATCAATAAGCCAATCCATGCTTTCCCTCGTGAGCCTCTCTAACAATGCCTGTATCAGATTTGTATCTGTATTACATGCTGCTACATGTAGGTATCTGTAAAATATCAAAATGTCAGCATTACAAAATAAAAAATATGGATAAAAAAGTGTTGTCGTTGTTGTTTCCTTTATAAATGATGGAGTGTTTGGTTGGTCATTGAATTCCTATATCAAATATCAACCAAAACAAATACACCTGTCTGGCTGACCTATGAATCACTAGATCAAATATGGATAACAAAATAGAGTTGTACTTGAATTTCTATTCCAAATATAGACAAAATGTAGAACTGTCTGGCTGAACAATGAATCACTGTACCAAAAATAGACCCCAAATAATAGAGTTGAGGTTGAATCTCTATGCCAAATATAGACAAAAGAAGAGCTGTCTTGCTGGTAATTAAATCCCTAAACAAATACTGTTGTATGTTATTTAGATCTATATCACTAAACAGGGACAGTTTGATTCCAGCCCATGCTGAGGTGTACTTGATGATCAGGTTTGTCAGTGGTTTTATCTGGGTACCTACTCTAGTTTCTCCTCCAATAAAACTGACAGCCAAGATATAACTGAAATGTTAATATATTGTTGAAAGTATTCTTCAACAATCATTACCATTATGCCATGTCCCTTAAAAACACATTGTCTTGTCTCTATAGTCTCCCTAAAACACATTGTCTTGTCTCTATAGCTTCTATTAAAAACATCTTGTCCTGTCTTCAGTATCCCTAAAACATGTTGTCTTGTCTCTATAGTTTCCTTTAAAAACATCTTGTCCTGTCTTCAGTCTCCCTAAAACATGTTGTCTTGTCTCTATAGTCTCCCTTAAGAACATCCTGTCCTGTCTTTAGTTTCCCTAAAACACATTGTCTTGTCTTTATGGTCTCCCTTAAAAACATCTTGTCCTGTTTTTAGTCTACCTAAAACACATTGTCTTGTCTCTATAGTCTCCCTAAAAACACCTTGTCTTGTCTCTATAGTCTCCCTTAAAAACATCTTGTCCTGTCTTCAGTCTCCTTAAAACAGCTTGTCTTTTCTCTCTAGTCTCCCTAAAAACACCTTGCCCTGTCTCTACAGTCTAAAACAAACTGATCAGTCCTGTCTGTGTAGTATATTTATTTATATAACTTACGTATCTCCTTCTTCATCCTGATAGGCCAATTGTTCCCGTGGAATCTCTGCTACCATTCTACGAGCCACATTTAACAAATTACGCTTTTGAACTGAAAAGTATAAATATGCCCAAATCAAGAACTTTTGTCTCTAATTCTTCAAAACATATGTTTTCTGTGAAATGATTTGTGAATTATGACAGATAAATACAGTTAAATCAATTATTTATCCCAGGGGGGGAGGTGGGGGGGATTTTTTAAGAAAAGGCTGAAATTTTACCATTTGTTTTAAAAAGCACAAAAAAATAGACCAAGGCATAATAGAGTAAATATACTAGCATCAGTGTACAACAAATATTTTTAAAAAAATCCATAAAATATATAAAGTAAACATGGACAAGTTAATTAATTTTAGTGGCAAGCGAGTTAAAAATCGGATAAGTTAAACCATTTCTCCACACCAGTAGGTCAATACTCCAGTTACAACCAACCTTACAAAATGATCTAATATTAATACTTAACATTCATATATCTAATCTAACAACAAATGGAGGACCTAGAAACCAATTTCCACAGAAATTAATTTTAGAACAAATATTTGAGATAAAATTTACTATTGAAATTGCCACATATGAAATTTGATAGATTATTGTTTCATAGAATAGATTATTGTTTCATGGTGCTTTTTAAGATTTGAAATATAAAATTTGATAAATAATCTATTTTTTTATCTCATAATACATGTACATGGTCATACAAAATCTAGCAAAGAAAATATCTTCTCCTATTCTGTTTAACAAGTTGGTTAAATTTTCATAATATTTTCATTCACCACGCTGGCTAAATTTCTGCATGAGAAATCCCGATATCCTTTTAACATCATTAATAATTTTAAAATATTTCTGACAGATTCTTCTTCTGCTAATAGTGGACTGCAATGTTTCTCCACTCTTAATGTTAAATTTAAAAATTATTAAGTTCTCGCTAAAGCTAAAGCTTTAAAATTTGAAGATTTAAAAACATAAAAATTTGAAGATTTAACTCTAAAATTTGAAAATTCAACTTTAAAATTTTAACATTCAACTTTAAAATTAGAAAATTTGACAATAAAATTAGAAAATTTAACTATCTCGAATGAAAAAATATCCACTAGCAGCAAAAGGGGAATCTATGTATAACACTAACCATTATTATTACTATTGTTGATATTACTAGGAGTTCTTGGCTGACCAAATCCATTTGATGGTGAGTTGACTTGAGTTGGTCTAACTGACATAACTGGCACTGGTTCATTTCTTGGTAGTTGTTTCGGAGGCTGTCCTTGGTTTCCTGTTGCATTTGGCACAGGTTTTTTCCCAACTGGTTTCTGCGTTTTAGGAGCAATGTGACGTGGAACTGGTCTTTTAGGAGTCGTCTGTAATGGACCTGATTGTATGATAATGATCTGTGGCTGGGTATAGTTAGGCAATGGTCCAACAGGTATTGCCCCCTGGTTCGGTGGAACCATCATAATTGGGTTGCCACAGTTGCTGACTGGTATGGACTGAACCACTGTTTGTGGTTGTTGAGTCTGGAAAGACTGGATCATACCAGGAGGGATAATAATTTGATTAGTTGTGACAGGAATGTGACTAAGCATTTTAGGCTGTTGAATGGGGTTCTGACATACTGGTCTTTGACTTTGAGGATGAATTTGTTGTTGAGGATTTTGAGGCATCATGTGTATTGGCTGGTTTGGAGATCTTACAGGAACTTCCTTCACAGACTTGACCTGTTTGTTTTTACGTGAATCATTTCGTATTTCACCTTGAATTATTTCCAAAGCATCACTGAGTTCATCCTCTCGTCCTGCTAACGGATCATTTACTGGTATATTCTCTCCGCATGTCGTCTGCAGCGGTATCTGTGGAATGTTCATCTGCTGTTGTAACGTCACAGGAATATCCTGACAAAATTCATGTGGTGGTGAGGCATTACTTTTGTATGATTGTGGAGAATACATTTCCTGATAAGGGCTTGCTACACTCATGCCACTTATTCCACTGTCTGTGGTGTCACTCTGATTGGATGGAGGTCCAGGTTTGTTGTATGGACTCCCCTCCTCTAAAGCATTGTCCATATTCAGTCCTAAATTGCTAACAGAAATGTTATTTATGGAGTTGGGAAATTCAGTAGTAATGTTTGAAAACTGATTTGTTTCAAGAAAGATATCGACTAAGTTTGAACCCTCTTCAAAACTACATGAATCTAGTTTAAACGGGTCAATATTTGAAGGTTGAATTATGGGAGATTGCTTTATATTGACAGTTCCTCCGCCAAACTGATCAGCATTCTGAAAGGTCATCATTTGTGACATCTGATCAACACTACCAAGACCGTAGTTATTCACTGGTTTGGAATATTTGTACGGCTCAGATTCCTCGGTGTAACATCTTTTGTTGCTCCCACTTAACTTCAATTCAGGTTGAGTTTGATAATTAACGTTATAATTGTCACAAGGTGTACCCCCATTTGGACCTCCTCTTCTTAACAAAGTATCACTTTTGTGTTTTTTTCCATCCTCTTCAATTGAATGTTGTCGTTCTGTCTTCTGACATTCATCTGACAATTCCTTCTTTCCATCTGAAATCTTAATTTCACCGACCTGATCAGTTAAATCCTTAAGATCATCTTGAGATATTTTGATTTCTTTGACTTGATTTGTTATATTATCTAAAGCTTTAGCTGTCTCATCTTCTGTTGACTCCTTCACATCTCCTTCATTACCTTCCTTACATTCTACTTTCTGTTCCTCTTTCTGTTCCTCTTTCTGTTCCTCTTTTGTCATGGTTTCTCCTGAGAGATTGTTCTTTTTCTCAAACAAATCCACTTGATTTTCTGAAATATATAAAATTATAAAGAAATTTAAGGTTCCCTTAATAACAGCCATTTATGATTTTGCTTATGTTGGTTCTTCATAAAATGATTTGATATATATGTTTTTATTTCAAAATTATCCCCCATTGAAGAGTATGTCAATCTTTTGATGTATTGACACAGTATGTCAGAATTGATGTAAGAATTGATATGTATGTCAGAATTGATGTAAGTATTGATACAGTATGACAGAATTGATGTAAGTATTGATACAGTATGTCATAATTGGTGTAAGTATTGATACAGTATGTCATAATTGATGTATGTATTGATACAGTATGACAGAATTGAGGTAAGTATTGATACAGTATGTCATAATTGGTGTAAGTATTGATACAGTATGTCATAATTGATGTATGTATTGATACAGTATGTCACAATTGATGTAAGTATTGATACAGTATGTCACAATTGATGTAAGTATTGAATCAGTAGGTCAAGATTGATGTAAGCATTGATACAGTATGTCAGAATTGATGTAAGAATTGATATGTATGACAGAATTGATGTAAGTATTGATACAGTATGACAGAATTGATGTAAGTATTGATACAGTATGTCACAATTGATGTAAGTATTGATACAGTATGTCATAATTGATGTATGTATTGATACAGTATGACAGAATTGATGTAAGTATTGATACAGTATGACAGAATTGATGTAAGTATTGATACAGTATGTCATAATTGGTGTAAGTATTGATACAGTATGTCATAATTGATGTATGTATTGATACAGTATGACAGAATTGATGTAAGTATTGATACAGTATGTCATAATTGGTGTAAGTATTGATACAGTATGTCATAATTGATGTATGTATTGATACAGTATGTCACAATTGATGTAAGTATTGATACAGTATGTCACAATTGATGTAAGTATTGAATCAGTAGGTCAAGATTGATGTAAGCATTGATACAGTATGACAGAATTGATGTAAGTATTGATACAGTATGTCATAATTGGTGTAAGAATTGATACAGTATGTCAGAATTGATGTACATATAAGTATTGCTACAGTATGTCAAAATTGGTGTAAGAATTGATACAGTATGTCAGAATTGATTAAGTATTGTTACAGTATGTCAGAATTGATTAAGTATTGTTACAGTATGTCAGAATTGGTGTAAGAATTGATACAGTATGTCACAATTGATTAAGTATTGCTATAGTATGTTAGAATTGATTAAGTATTGCTATAGTATGTCAGAATTGATTAAGTATTGCTATAGTATGTCAGAATTGATTAAGTATTGTTACAGTATGTCAGAATTGATTAAGTATTGCTATAGTATGTCAGAATTGATTAAGTATTGCTATAGTATGTCAGAATTGATTAAGTATTGTTATAGTATGTCAGAATTGATTAAGTATTGCTATAGTATGTCAGAATTGATTAAGTATTGCTATAGTATGTCAGAATTGATTAAGTATTGCTACAGTATGTCAGAATTGATTAAGTATTGTTACAGTATGTCAGAATTGATTAAGTATTGTTACAGTATGTCAGAATTGATTAAGTATTGTTACAGTATGTCAGAATTGATTAAGTATTGTTACAGTATGTCAGAATTGATTAAGTATTGTTACAGTATGTCAGAATTGGTGTAAGAATTGATACAGTATGTCACAATTGATTAAGTATTGCTATAGTATGTCAGAATTGATTAAGTATTGCTACAGTATGTCAGAATTGATTAAGTATTGTTACAGTATGTCAGAATTGATTAAGTATTGTTACAGTATGTCAGAATTGATTAAGTATTGCTACAGTATGTCAGAATTGGTGTAAGTATTGATACAGTATGTCAGAATTGATTAAGTATTGTTACAGTATGTCAGAATTGATTAAGTATTGTTACAGTATGTCAGAATTGATTAAGTATTGCTACAGTATGTCAGAATTGATTAAGTATTGTTACAGTATGTCAGAATTGATTAAGTATTGCTACAGTATGTCAGAATTGGTGTAAGTATTGCTACAGTATGTCAGAATTGATCAAGTATTGTTACAGTATGTCAGAATTGATTAAGTATTGTTACAGTATGTCAGAATTGATTAAGTATTGTTACAGTATGTCAGAATTGATTAAGTATTGATACAGTATGTCAGAATTGATTAAGTATTGCTACAGTATGTCAGAATTGATTAAGTATTGTTACAGTATGTCAGAATTGATTAAGTATTGTTATAGTATGTCAGAATTGATTAAGTATTGCTACAGTATGTCAGAATTGGTATAAGTATTGCTACAGTATGTCAGAATTGATTAAGTATTGCTACAGTATGTCAGAATTGATTAAGTATTGCTACAGTATGTCAGAATTGATTAAGTATTGCTACAGTATGTCAGAATTGGTGTAAGTATTGCTACAGTATGTCAGAATTGATTAAGTATTGCTACAGTATGTCAGAATTGGTGTAAGTATTGCTACAGTATGTCAGAATTGATTAAGTATTGATACAGTATGTCAGAATTGGTGTAAGTATTGCTACAGTATGTCAGAATTGATTAAGTATTGCTACAGTATGTCAGAATTGATTAAGTATTGCTACAGTATGTCAGAATTGATTAAGTATTGCTACAGTATGTCAGAATTGGTGTAAGTATTGCTACAGTATGTCAGAATTGATTAAGTATTGCTACAGTATGTCAGAATTGGTGTAAGTATTGATACAGTATGTCAGAATTGATTAAGTATTGCTACAGTATGTCAGAATTGATTAAGTATTGCTATAGTATGTCAGAATTGATTAAGTATTGCTATAGTATGTCAGAATTGATTAAGTATTGTTATAGTATGTCAGAATTGATACAGTATGTAAGCTGGTAAAATGAAGGACATGTGAGATAGTTAGCTGGTAAACCAGTATTAATGGACATGTGAAGGTGAGTTTATTAGTGATTTTATCATTTAATATTGGATTTGTATATTTATTTACAAAATGTATCATTGTGAATCAGGATTGAATGGAAAATTAAATATCCCTTGTTGTTAATTAAACACCTGAAGTAATTCAAGCAGAAAACAAGTCCAGCTGATTATATCATGTGTTGTACTTATCAATTTACATGTCTTAGGTTTACCTTTGGCAATTTGTAGGGGAATCCCCTACAGAAAATTAAAACTCAACAGAAATAATATTATAACATGTGTTTGTATTTCTTTGCTTAATTTGAAATAAAACTTATTTATAAATCTGAAGAATGTGATTAAATAAGGGGGCAGTAAAGTAAAGGAGAAACATGGTCATATTTTCAATTGGTTTTTTTAGATATATATATTTATATAACTGCTTCTGATTGAATTCTGAGCAAAATACAACCTCATTAATAACAGTACAATTTTTGTTTTCAAGAATTCTTTGAGCATTTTAAATTTGGCATTTATTTTGTTTGTGGTAGGAATGAGGGAAGGATGGATGGGAAGGTAGAAAAATCCCAGATAAATAATTACTATTTTATTTCTCCCAGAAATTGTATGAATTTGTATTCACATTTTGCATCATTTTGGCTTGTAAAAAAATAGATAAAAAGAATAACAATCACCTAATTTTCTAAGGTCATATATAACTTACAAGTTATTAATAAGAAATGGATTCAATGAATAAAAAATGGTATTAGCCTAAGGAAGGTTCAGTGACTGTAATCCAAAAATTTATAACATGTATAAATCTATTCTTTCTTGAGCCAAAAAAAAGACAAGTCATTGCAGTTACTTAAAGTTACTGAAAAGAATGATCTCTGTATAATTAAAATATTAAATGAATAATGAGCATGTACAGGTAGACATTTATCTAAAGCTATTAGTCATATACACACCTAGGACAGGTAAATAAATTCAATATAAATACCTGTATATGTCTGTTATTAATTATCAATTAACAATAAAAATACTATTAATGTGAATGCTATGTCTTGTATTCCTTTCTCAATATGTATACACATTTCCTGTTATGATGTGATATAAAAACTACAATACAGGCTAAAAATAAACCAATACACAAATGTAAGACATGATTTGATTGGTTTAAAAGCATCCAATAGCAGGTGATAGGGAGAGATTTTTGCTTACATCATGGTTAAAGACCTTTGGGTTTTTTGAAATATTGAGGAAAATCTATTAAAAATTATACTGACTTTGAAAGATTAGCTGTAACTAATAATAAGTATTTTTATTAAAAAAACCCATAGTAACTGATTCTATAAATAATTCTTTCTATTTCAAAGTTCTGCAATATACACTTATTATAGAGGGGGGAAACCTATTTCAAGACACTGGGAGTGGATCTATATAAGTTTGGGAATACAGTCACAGAATATACACTTTTGGATTCTGGAATTCCTATTTCAGATTTTAGAGTTCATATATAAGTGCAGCTTTTTTAAATTCAATAATTCAGGATTTCAAGTTTTTGAATTCAGGATTTCTGACCAGAACCCTTTCTGCTCCCCTCTCCCTAATAATAGGATAGTTCCATCTGAGATTGATTTTCATATATATACATATATATATATATATAGTTACTTGCCACTATTGTAACATGTATCCTATTATAACCTTAAAGGGGTGGTCGTGATCCCATGGTAGTTTGAATTATCAAATACCAATGTAATCAGTGCCTATCACCACTAACATTGTAAGTTCTGATCCGGCTCATGGCGAGGTGTACTCTATACAACATTATGTGATAAAGTTTGTCAGTGACTTCCGGCAGGTCGGTGGTTTTCTCCACGTACTCTGGTCTCCTGCACCAATAAAACTGACCGCCATGATATACTGAAATATTGCTGAAAGTGGTTGAGCACCATTACCCTGAAATCTTAAAATTTCTCATTTCTTTACAGATAATAATGTCCGTCAGGGCAGGATAATAGTGTCCGTCAGGGCAGGATAATAGTGTCCGTCAGGGCAGGATAATAATGTCCGTCAGGGCAGGATAATAGTGTCCGTCAGGGCGGGATAATAGTGTCCGTCAGGGCAGGATAATAATGTCCGTCAGGGCAGGATAATAGTGTCCATCAGGGCAGGATAATAGTGTCCGTCAGGGCAGGATAATAGTGTCCGTCAGGGCAGGATAATAGTGTCCGTCAGGGCAGATTGTAGGTCATATGCAATTTTTTACTGCTTCAACTAGCACCTTTAGAGTTGAATACCTATTCCCTGACCAGTTTAAAAGTTTGGTAAGGCAATGGAAATATTTATACTGAACAAAGTGGAATTCCAGTTTAGAAACTTCAATGCCAATTTTACAGTTTTGCAATTCAATTTGTAACATTAGTATTGAAATAGAACTTGATCCAACTAATCATAATCAAATAACAGTATTTACCCATAGATATTGCATAACTATGTGTTTGAATTTTTTTGGCCTTTTCAAAAGATTTTATTTTTAAAAATTTAATCCTCCAAAATAAGAAAAAGTTTTATAACTTATAAAAGATTTCTAAGAGAAAGTGTAAATACTACATAACAAAATTTTAAGAAAATGTGAAAGCTAAAATTATGGAAAGGGGGGTAATGTGAAATATTTTGACCTAGAAAATACCTAGAATCCACTCGCTTGTACAAAATTATGACTTTTTTACACCACAATTGTACTACGGTACTATTATGTGTTTTGGAAATATATTAAATTCATTGGCACATTTCTGAAACCATCAACTGTGTTTTTAAAGATGAATTCTGTTCTAATCTAAACTTTTTGTCAGTACCTGGTAGTTAAAAATGAGGCTTGGTTGCTTGATTATTTGCTTAACATCCAGCGAGCAGCATTACAATTATATTCAGTACAAGGACAAGTTCAATTATTTATAAAAACTATCCAAAAATGAGGGAAGGGATGGGTCAACTGACTCAACAATTTTTGACTGCCACTAAATAAGTATAGAGATCGTGGCACTCTTCAAACATGGTATCCACTGTGGTTCATGGTCAGGCTTTCTGTATAATAACCTGATACCCACCTATTTGCCACCTGGGGATATGCTGAGCAGCTCAGTGGGTTTGAGCCCTGGGGACATGCTAAGCAGCTCTGTGGGTTTGAGCCCTGGGGACATGCTGAGCAGCTCTGTGGATTTGAGCCCTGGGGACATGCTGAGCAGCTCTATGGATTTGAGCCCTGGGGACATGCTGAGCAGCTCTGTGGGTTTGAGCCCTGGGGACATGCTGAGCAGCTCAGTGGGTTTGAGCCCTGGGGACATGCTGAGCAGCTCAGTGGGTTTGAGCCCTTGGGGACATGCTGAGCAGCTCTGTGGGTTTGAGTCTTGGGGACATGTTGAGCAGCTCTGTGGGTTTGAGCCCTGGGGACATGCTGAGCAGCTCTGTGGGTTTGAGCACTGGGAATCTTCACCAGTACCCAATCAGAAATGAAGGGATCACTTTCTATATTAAGGTATAAAGATGTGCTGTTGGAATATTGGGTTGACCTTTTCAGCTTTCAAGTATACGATTGGGTCATAAATTTTCCACTTCAATATATCGATGGGTGGGGATTTTTAAGATACGATATATCAATAGCTGCTCATATTTCTACAAGCCCATGCAGCTTCTTTATTGCCAAGAGAAATTCTTCTATAACTATGTTATAAATTAACATTATAAAGTGCAAGATTGATCTCTGTGTGTTTACTCTGGATTTTAGTCTAATTTATGAAAGGGTATAGTTTTTGTATTTCGAATATATGAATGGAGGATGTTTCACAAACTCCAGTGACACCACACTGGCACAGTACCCAATTTTACCTTGAGGCAATTAGGTTTTCATGAAGGTAAAATCAAAAGGTGCTAGAAAACACTCAGAAAACCAAAGTTGTCTCACCAAATGTCCCGTGTTCTGGCTCCACATGTACAAAATGTAGCACTCACTTTGTTACTCACGGTAATGGTCAGTCTAGTAAATGTCGAAAATAAGGTAAAAGTGATGTAAAGAGATTAGAAATGTGCAAAAAAACTCCAAGTCATCTGTGAGATAGACACTGCATACCAATTTGTGACGATGAGCATAAAAACTTCCAAGGTGAAGATTTCAATATAACTGTTGTGTGCCCTTGTTTAAGCAGCAATCATCTATCCAGCAAAATGCTGACAGGATGTTCAGAGCAAAGGAGAGAGGCCAGGATTTAATGAACCCGAAAGATCCGATTCACATCACTTCTGGAGTGGCCAGTGTCACAGTACTTCTGAAGGCCAGGTTTCAATGCTGACAGAACGATGTCAAAATTTTGGAAAGAGGTTTTGTGTAACATTTGGCTGACTATATACATTTGTAACCATAGAAAATTTTGACATCGAGAATTCACATTTGTGCTTAAATTATATTGCTTCTAAATAAAAGTATGAAAAAATTACATGTATATGAAAATATGAAATAAACTCTTATTCATTCTGTTCTTAATGGAAAAAATTTCAAGAAAATTGGATAAGAAATCACCTGATGAGAATGTTTTGAAAATAAAGTATGTACATGTATGTATACCAACCATCTTGCCTTTTAAAAAAGGTAGCCATTTTGAATGTCAAATTTGTGTACAATTTTCATGTCAGTCTGCTATTTGGTGGAGAAGTCTCAATGAACAAATTAAGATATGTGAAATTGTTGTACCAGAATATAAATATGACAAAAAAATTATCCCAAACCATGATACAACTTGACAAACCAATCAGAAGAAATTATAAATGTATAGAAAAACTTTCCTTAATTATATTTATATAGAGTTTTTATAAACAACAGGCTATGTCATTGCTAGTTTCTTATACATGGCATGCCAAAAGTCCCCCTTCACAAAATGAAGCTGAAATGTAATTTTTGTTACCTCCACTTTGTGTCTTTAGCCCGTCTTATAAAGGGCTCTAGTTTGTATGTTAGTTATTACATGTAAATTAAAGTTATACAAAATGTCACCTTGATTAATACAAGTCACCTTGTACTTACATATTATACATATTACAGGATGATATATGTGAAAACATAACATGCACCGGCAGGTACACTTTAAAAACAACCAAAGGCCCACCTGATTTACACTGTTTATTTGCTTTGAAAAGTGTTTTCATACTAGCCTGGGACAGTATATAATATATATATATACAATGAAACATGTCTTAACCCTTGAATAAAACTGAACTTTAAATAAAACCCCAATGTAGAAAAATTTAACCTGTATAAACTGAACACATGTGGCTGTCTATTCTGAATACCAAAATTTGTCCCAAGGAAATTTGATTTCAACAAGTCAGAAAGTATTTTTTTAACATCAAATACAAAATAGTATTTCTATTTGAAATTACTATTTAAGAACATATCAATATATCCTTAGACCTACATTAATTTACATGTGGTTATCTTAAATTTTAAATTCTAATTGACACAATACACATTAAACTTCTAAATCAGTTGACAATTAACAGTATTATTGTCTTTTTAAGGGGGTGGGGGGAAAACTAGGTACATGTATCCATTAAAACATGACTACAACACATTTTAGAGTTGGGTGTATCTGTATGGTAAAAGGTTTATAGGTATCATTGGTAAATGTATATAGGTACATTTTTTGTATATTCGCCATAATATAATATAATATTTTTTAAAATAAAAAGTCTTGACCTACATGTCTCATCGTAGAATTGAGTATAATTAAAGAACAAAATGAGGAATATAACATTTCAGATGATATAATTAATTTATGGCTTAATGACTCAAATGATATTCTGATAATTTTTTCATCATAAATTAAAGAGTTACTTTTTGTCTGCTTTGTTTTGGACTAACTCACTGAGCTATGGATGTGCATGGTTGTTTTTTAGATGATAGTGGATGGTCAGATAAAGGTTACCTGACATGACCGTAAATACATGCAAGTTGTTGTTAGATGATAGTGGATGGTCAGATAAAGGTTACCTGACATGACCGTAAATACATGTAAGTTGTTGTTAGATGATAGTGGATGGTCAGATAAAGGTTACCTGACATGACCGTAAATACATGCAAGTTGTTGTTAGATGATAGTGGATGGTCAGATAAAGGTTACCTGAGATGACCTATACTATGATGTTGTTAGATGGTAGTGGATGGTCAGATAAAGGTTACCTGACATGACCGTAAGTACATGTAAGTTGTTGTTAGATGATAGTGGATGGTCAGATAAAGGTTACCTGACATGACCTTTTAAGTGTGTAGGTTGTTGTTAGATGATAGTGGATGGTCAGATAAAGATTACCTGACATGACCCTAAGTACATGTACATGTAAGTTGTTGTTAGATGATAGTGGATGGCCAGATAAAGGTTACCTGAGATGACCTTTTAAGTGTGTAGGTTGTTGCTAGATGATAGTGGGTGGTCAGATAAAGGCTACCTGTGATGACCTTTTAAGTGTGTAAGATTTTGTTAGATGATAGTGGATGGTCAGAAAAAGGTTACTTGAGATTACCTGTAGGTTGTTATTAGATGATGGAGTTTGGCAGATAAAGGTTACCTGACATGACCCTAAGTACATGTACATGCAAGTTGTTGTTAGATGATAGAGGTTGGTCAGATAAAGGTTATCTGATGTGACCTTAAGTATGTTGTTGAGTTTGAAGATAAAAAAAAAAAAAAAAAAGAGGTAATCAAAATGTGTAAATTAAAGGACAAACAGCAGAATGACCAAAAGAGAAAGGACAAACAACAGAATCAACTTTTTTTTAAATGGGATGAAAACTAAAAATGTAAATAAGTATTAAATAAATAATCTTGAAAATTTAAAAGTATTGGGACCTCAGAGATACCTCTAATGTAAAAAGATAAGCAGAACTTCAAATATTAAAATACAATATAAATCAGTTCTAAGAATCTTGTACAGGTGACCACAGTAAATGTTTATCTTCATTCTTGTGATATGTATGTCATAGTATATAATGTACTGAACAAGGAATAAGTATAAGGATAAGGATAATGGTGTTTAACGCCACTTTCAACAATATTTCAGCTATATCCGTTTTTATTGATGTAGGAAACAGTAGTACCCAGAGAATACTACAGACCTGTTGCAATTCACCGACAAACTTTATTACATAATGTTGTATCGAGAAGACCTTGCCTGAGTGGCATTTGAACTCACAACTTTAGTGGTGATATGTACTGATTGCATAGGTAGTTATAAATCCAACTACCATAAGATAACGACCACTACTGCCCCTGTACTATACAGTGCATGTTGTTTATTTTCAATGTTATAATGTGTTGTCGTGTACCACTTTACAATCATAACTCCTTTCTTTAATGTACAGTGGAACCTGTCAAATCCAACACACCAATGGACCAGGGAAATGTGTCGGATTGTACAGGATGTCAGAACCTGTCTAAACCGACACACCAATGGACCAGGGAAATGTGTCGGATTGTACAGGATGTCAGAACCTGTCTAAACCGACACACCAATGGACCAGGGAAATGTGTCGGATTGTACAGGATGTCAGAACCTGTCTAATCCTACACACCAATGGACCAGGGAAATGTGTCGGTTTGTACAGGATGTCGGAAAACTCAGGTTTTCTTTTTAGTTAACAGAAATTTGCACAAATTGAACAAGAGAAGAAATTGTGTATGTTTGATTATGTAGGATGGTTTAGATAATTGGAACTACAATGTAAAGGGATTGTATACAATGTAGATGAAAATACATTTAATATCTAATTTATACAAAATTAATATATTTAGAACAATTTCATAATATGATCAGATAATTGTTGGTTGTAGCCATATCCTTTACAAAGATAGTAAAACTTTATTATATTTTTGGTAAACTTACTTTAACCCTTATTAATGAGTCTCTAATTACCTGCCAGTCAATAAATTCAAATCATAATTTATTTGTGTACACAATCCTAGAATAATTTCATAATATATCAGATAATGGTTTTGCACATGTCCTTTACAAAGAAAGTGCAAACAGTTAACTGTAAAATTTTACTTAATATTACATATATTCTTTGTAAACTTACTATTAACCCTTAATGAGCCTCTAATTACCTGCTAATCAATTAGTTAAAATCACAATTATTGTGTGAGCTAAGCCTGTCAATTTATTTAATGATGCTCATGGAAGCATGGTAATTTATTAATGAGCAGATCAAAGGGTCGGATAAGACAGGATTAATTAAGTGTAATTAATAACACTGGGACCGTAATTCGGAAGTGACAGGTTGCGGAATACTCAAGGTTTTTTAACAAAGAATGTTAAAGAAATATTTTGGGACCTGAAATTCTTGTCGGAAGTCACAGGATGTCGAAAAACTCAGATGTCGGAAGTCACAGGATGTCGGAAAACTCAGGTGTCGGATCACACAGGTTCCACTGTATTACATTTGTATTATGCTCAATTGCCCTATGTGGGCTCTTAACAGGAAATAGGTATATCTTCTATTTGACTTTGTTAGGAAACTAGTACAATATCATGTATATTGCAGGTCCAATATATTGTATATTGCAGGTCCAATATATTGTATATTTTTAAAAGGTCCAATATATCATATATTTCAGGTGCAATATATGGTAATCAAAACTTCAGGATTTTGTCCTGATTTTATATTCTTATATATAAATAAAAAACATGTTGTGTTAGTCTGTCAGCTAATATAATAAATAGTTTATGGCACTTAATGCCAACTGGCAGTTATATGGACTGGTCGATCAACCCCAAAATATTTTGGAAGTTATACCAACTGATTCATAAAATGTCATATGGCCCTCAGTGCCATGAACTAGTTGTTCAATAAAATATATTAGACTGATTTTATTTATATATCATACAGCATATTATATGTGAACAAAAGTCAGTCCTTTTTTGAAAATATCTCTATATATTTCATATAAACCACATTTATCTTTTCAAGAAAATCTCCTCAAGCTGAATTAGTTTTTTTATGTGATTTCAATCCAATTTCCACCATTAAATTCAGAATTTTATGTTATTCCATAATCTTATTTTCACATTTGTTTTACTTTAAAATTTTTAAGAAATCATGAGTTAACATGAACATGATTTTTGGGTTATACAGCAAATTATGACTTCGTGTTTATTTCATGATTTTCCAGAAACTACAAGCCAAAAAATTTAGTGAAAATACTCTCGATTTTCCAAAAACTACAAGTCAAATAAAAATATAAAACTACTGAATTTAATTGTAAAAATCTCATCAAATAACATAAAATTACTTTGAACAGGGGATTTATTTCATTAAAATCTGGTTTATGTGAAATGTGATATTTTGAGAGAGAAAAAATAATTACTTTTGTCCACATACTGTCTGTAGTCCTAAGTTTAACTTTCATTTTCACTTTCAATTCTCATACATAAGATTAATTTCACTTATCCTATGTTTTTCTATTCTAATTTGATTCTTATGTTCAAGTTTAAAATGCACCAGAATTAAATGTGTGCATTAAAGTGGGATGGGATACACAATTTCCCTCACATATGATACACTGATACAGTCTCTGTCTCAGTACAGTTCGATCCGATGCCATTCACCCGAACCGTCATTCCCAGGTCCAGGATAATTATATTTTGGTACCTTACATAAATTAAATTTTCTTGTGATTATATAGAAACTGGTAAATATAAAACATACCTTTTTCTAAAGCAACAGCACTATTATCTTCGTTTTTCACCTTCATCTTTGTTTCTTTACTGCATTTCAGGGTTTCTTTCATTCTATAAAATACTTCGACAACTGTCAATCCGTTTAGGGATAAAAACAAGACGGAAGTTTCTGTTATTGGTTCATAGTGTCAACACGTGGGCAAGTGACTTCATTAGGGAATTTCCCCATCAAATATTTTCTTTGCAAACCAATCACAGACCTTGTTACATTAATGGTGTTCTATTAATAGTTTTAGCGGGAAAGATGAAAAACCAAAACAAAACTATATTTACTATTTTGTTAACTCGGTATATTGTTTTCAACTGTAGCAATCCCTAGGCCGGGTGATTGTAAAAAACAGAACAGAACATAATTTTTATTGGTTTGAAATCCATATACAAAGGATTGTTACCAAAACAACACATTAAATACAAAACAAAGAAAAACTATCAAACTACATACGATATATGTAGTCAATGGACATAAGTATTCGTCACCCTCGATTTTACGCTATATATTTCATATAAAACCACATTTAAAATTTGTTTTATTGTGAAATCCTTTCTAAACAGGGTTTTGATCATTTTTGCACCAGAAGAAGCAGAACACAAGTTTGTCACAGGAGCTATACATTATTGCAGCTAGGTTGCTCCTAACAAGGAAGCTACTGAACCAAGGATTCCTAGTGATTAAGGTGAAGTTATCACTTCGAAAGTTTTACTGTCGCCACCATGACTTGGCCGTTAACTGTTACGGAATATGTGGCACAAATGATCACAGATTCTACCAAAGAGTTAATATCTGAAACTGACATAGTCAAAATGCTCGAGTTTTTTTTTTATGGACAACATATTTGTTATGTTTGGCGGGCATGTTTTTCAACAGACAGTCTGCATTCCTATGGGTATCAGCTATGTTCCTCTTCTTGCCGACTTGTTCTTTTATTCGCATGGGGCATACTTCATAAAGGGACTTCTAAAAACGATAAGAAGCTATATAGTCCGATCATTTAATTTCACAATCCGCTATATAGATGATGACCTTTCGCTATATTTCAAATTTTTTTGATTTTGTTGATAGCATACATCCCATTGAGCTTGAAATGAAGGTTGCCACAAATATGGCTAAGCCAGTCGCTATGGAATATCTGTGTTACAATGACCACGGGTATGTTGTGCTTGTTGTAATCACAATTAGATCCTTTCCTCGGTCATGACTTATCACCGGGTTTGTAACAAGAGTAACAGGGCGGCTGTCACTAGTGCAGCAGGAAATGCTAACCTTTCCGGAGCACCTGTGCTCACCCCGGTTTTTTGTATGGTTCGTGAATTTCGTTATTTTTTGTGTAAAGAAGAGATAGAACGACCATGAAAAAAACTGCTCAGACTGTCATTTTACGTTCTACAATAATAAGTGGGTTACATCGTAATCTGTGTGGAGATTATATTTTTTTCTAATAATGTAGGTTATTTATTATAGTATTTATTTTATTATCAATATTAGGTGAAGTATTATGATGGTATTCCAGTTCTCATTTAAATATTTTAATTGACGTTGCTGTTTGACATAGTATATTCTGGTATTTTGTTTTATTTTATTTTACTGTTTCCAAATTATCAATTTGGCAAAATATACAAGTATAGTCCCAAAATTAGCTCTTTTTCTGTATCCTTATCGTTACCTAAAATCATAATCTTTTCGTCAAATGTTACATTATCTTCATAAAAATTAAAGTTTGAATATATTGAATTACAGGAAATATTATTTTACAATTATCAGATGAATGTTGTTATTACAATTGATGCTTACAAGAATGGAATAATCCCATTTTGATTCAGTATATACATTTGTACTATGCTATATATATAGCTATGAATTGATTTCCATTGAAACTCTGAAATCTTATATTTAAGGTACAATTTTATAGATTGTATTAAAAAGATCACTGGTAAATTAACACATTTTCCCCTGTCCTGGTAACTTTTTTTTTATGACAAAAAGCCATTGACCCCTATGGATTTTTGCATACTTAAGCTAAACATTCTTTATTGCATTGTCGTAAAATTTGTAGCTTGCTGATCCTTTAGCTGCGGGACCGTGGCTATTGTGGTCATATGGTCACACACACACAAAGAAAACAAAAGAAAAAAAAACCAAAACATGTAGCTAGCCTTTATGGTCCCTTTTCCTTTTTTTGTAACCATATCTTCATACTGAATGCGCACTGTGTTACTTAAATGTAAAGACGATTTTCTTACATCCGTGCCTCTGTGTCTCTCTACGCCCCAAGTCTTCTACAAATTGTGTGTTTTTTAACGAGTTGATTGGAAAATGCAAGATGCATACACCTGATAAAGCCAAACTGTACATGATTACTAAATGCTCCTTGACGAATTCATTTTTTTGGGGCAGATCCACATTTGGCCCAAATGGTGTATCATGTGGGCCCCCAAAACATACGTTTGGGTCAATTGCATTTTTTTGGGCCAACGAATAAAACTTATTAAAGTTTATCCATGATTTAACTCTTCCGAGAGCATGGGGGAGGGGGGCTTGTTGAGCTATGTTATAGACTGGTAAAAACGTGTTTTAACAGAATATTTCCTATTTCGTCCTTGTCATTTTATTTTTACCATGTTTTGTAATTTTCGCTTTGAAAAGGCAATGTGAGTTTTTGCCATCACTTGGCGTCCGTCGTCCTTTAACTTTTCACATTTTAATCTTCTCCTCTGAAACCCAGATTGCACATTTCGTCCCGATCCGTTTAAAAACACAGGCAATTCTTGTCAAGTTCTGATTGGCCGATTAAAAAAATGTCTCCTCTGAAACCGCTAGGCCAAATAAACAGAAACTTGGTAGAAAGCATCTATGAAAGGTCCTCTAAAAAGATTGCTAATTCCGTCCGGATCTGTTAACAAACATGGCCGCCAACAGACAATTCTTATTTCTGATTTGTCGATTTCTAAAAATCTTCTCTGAAACCAAGTAGCTAAATGAACCGAAATTTGGTAGGAAGCACATATGGAAGGTTCTGTATAAATTCTCCTCAAAACAGAATGAAAGGTGAGCGACACAGGCTCAGAGCCTCTAGTTTTACATCAGTAAGACTTTGCTTCCGTCGTCGTTAGATGAAGATCCACGATTGCTCCTGCCACCACTTTGTGTCCGTCGTCGTCGGATGCTAAAATCTTCATCTCATCCACCACTGACTGACATGGGTTTGAATACATATACATTTGTACCCAAATTAAGTTTTATGTGATTTTAAGCTTTCACTGGTCAATTTGATAAAACTCGGGTCTTACATTTGTTTAATTAGTCTGATAGTTGTGATATACAGTCAATGGACATAAGTATTCGTCACCCTCGATTTTACGCTATATATTTCATATAAAACCACATTTTTCAATTTTTTTTATTGTGAAGTCATTTCTAAACAGATTTTGATCATTTTTGCACCAGAAGAAGCAGAAATATTTAAAGATTATTTGTTTATTTTAGCATTATTTTCCGTTAGATTGCCTATATTTTCTTATGATTTAAAGATAATTTTTGTTTTCTGACGTCAAATTTTCTATATATTTTAACCAAACTAAAATCGGAAAAATCAACATTTGTGTTTAAATCACCAGAAAACAAAAACCATGCAGACAAAAATTACTATCAGATAAACAAATAAGATTGAAAGAATTCTGCGTGTCTTGAAATAAATTTCATAAAGATCTGCCCAGAGATAGCTTTAAAATATTTTCTTGAAAACATGTGGTTTTATATGAAATATATAGTAAAATATCGGAGGTGACGAATACTTATGTCCAGGTTGAAAATGACGATAACTGCCATGTGTAACAATTTGAGGTAAATCATACGGTTAAACAAGTTTTAGTTTGAAAATAAAAACTAGTGTTGATTTTGATAAACTAATTCAGACCAAGGATTTATATAAATCCTTGCTCAGACTCTGGACTGGAGATTGATTTCAAACAAAAAAACGGGCCCCCCTTATGGAAATGTCTGGATCCGCCTCTGGAGAGCACAACTTTTCTCCCTTATAATTTTAAATAATGATCTACATGCCGCAATGGAAGACAGATGAAACGATCGCGAATATAAAGTTATTGTTAAATACTCGAGGAACCGGAACGTTGTTGTTCATCTCAATATTTTTATCTATATCTTTTGGGGCATTAGTTTTGACATTTTCATTGATAGAAGCGACGTTGGAAAAAAAATGCAGAAAAGTGGAAGCCAAGCACAAAGTTTTATAGGTGCCGTTGATCAGGGAACAAGCAGTACACGATTTTTAGTAAGGACATAACTCAAGAAATAAAATAATGTTAAAAACATAGAAGTTTGGCATAAGATCGTAGGGCAATGCAAAGATCGCCGCAGCCGGTCAATGGCAATGCCCTTGATTGGCTTGAAATTCAAGTTGAATGACCGGCGTTTGACCAGCGATCTTCATCTTGCCTCATAACTTTTAAGTTGCCAATGCTAATCGATATAGCTTCAGACTCGTGTGTTGCAAATGTGAACAAAACAATAAGAATATCATATGCCAGTCCACAATGTCAAAATCCAACAGCAACTGAACAAGTGACAAAGGTCAATTTATTTTATGCAAAATCATTTCATTTCATTAAGACATTGAACATACAAAAAAATATAGCGATTTCCCCAAATATTTACACCATGTAAGTTTTTCTGATCAAAAAGTATCCATTGGTTGTCCCTATGTATTCCATAAATATTTTACATGATTTACATTGTAGACTGTCTTATATATAATTAACTTACTTAAGAGCTCCACCCATAGAATTTAACACACATTCCTCGTTTGAGTTCTGAAGAAGTAGTGAACAGATCATTGCCCTTGGCCTCTGATTGGTAAAGACATTTTCCGTTTCTGGGTTCTAAAGTGTTGCTAATTTTCATAGTGATTTGAAATTAAAGATTGCTTTCATGGCCTCTGATTGGCTGTGCCATTTTCAATTTTTCAAGACCTACCTTCTGCCAGAAATGTTTTGCTAGGGGAGTGTTGTTTCCTTTTTGGAGCAAATGAAAATCCAAGATGGCTGCCCTGCATACCCTCTAATTTCTGTAAAATAAAAAAGAATTCACCAGAACTGCTGCATGCCAAGTAACCAGCAGAGGTTGAGGTGTTATTCATAAGTATTGTCACTTTTTAGAGCAATATTAAATCTTATGTTACAGTCACAAATTGAGTTTACCTTGTGACGCATAGTGGAACTACGGTAGGTAAACAGATATTTGCGACAGTAAAACCAAGAGTTACGTCTGCAAAGCTTAAAATACAATACAGTTATCTCCATTCTAATGCAATACTAAACATAAAAATGTATTCTTGCATTTCCTTGGGTCTAAAAATCGCACAAATTAAAATGTTGTTGACGACTTTGGCACAAAAACAACATGACGTCATATGAAGAGTTCCAGTTTAAAATATAAAGATCAGACGTTTTTTGGCTTTGTGTACACTTCAATTTTGATAAAATTTAACTAAAATAAGTTTGTAAGGTTGTCAATTTAATTATTTTTGTTTATTGTTGTAAATATGATATGTAGGATTCACGTTTTTAAGATGGCGGATCCTTCTAGCTGGACCCCTTAGATACGACTTGTAGATTGAGAATTTTACGTAGCATAGTAACCAATCAAATTGCACAATACAAACAAATTGCATTAGAATGGTAATTAGCATTGCATGAGGAGTCTTGAACAGATGCCAATTTCAAGTTGAGAATGCTGTCTTGGTTCCTAATTCAGTGATTGGCCAAGACACTTTCATTTAAGCCATCTTGGCCGAATTGTGTAATAGGAATTATTTCTCAGGAACAAGCAGGTCACAAATTGGCTTAGACTTTAATTTGGTTAAATAAAAGCCAACCGAACCATTTAAGGGCAGAACAAAAGTTTGTATCTATGTGACTGTGTACATGTATAGCAATAAGCATTGCAATAAAGATTTTTTTAAAGCCAATAAAGGCATGTTTTTTTTCAATTATAGACCAAAATTGAAGGTATGAAGATTTTGTAAAGGGTTAAAATGTTTGTACATGAGAATGTACATAATTTATTATAATTTTCTCTAGTGAGCATTGTAGCCCATGAACTCTTGCTGAGCACCCCTACATACTGTGAATTGTGAAAAAATAATTATAATTGTATGTATTCATTGATTCAGAATAAATTGTTTTCTACATGAAAGTTTATTTTAATCAAAAGCATCAGTATTCAGTTTATAAAGAACTCATTATTTCATTCAGATATTTTCCAGTACCACAGGAGAATTGATAACTTACCATCAGACAGAGATACGCCAGATCTATCCAAAAGAAGGGTAAGATTATTGTACAAATATTTATTTTTAGTTGTAAGCTTAAAGAAATTATGATATGATTCTTTTTTATGAAGTTTTTCAGTATTTGTTAGGCAGATCTTTTGCATTAATAGATTATATATGCTTAAGACATTTTCTTTTGGCATTGTATTGTCTGTCTTTTAATTTGACTTACTACTTCTAATTACCACTTTAACATCTTCAAACTTTTCTTATAGGACTGGTATATTAATTATTGAGTTTATAGGTTTTTGGGGGGAATCTCATCAACCAGTTTATAACAATGATAACCTGGTAAAAAAAAATTTTTGAAGTAATAAAAATTAAGGATTTTTGAAAGGATTTCTTTTTGGATAAAATGATATTTTCTATAATGTAGATGGGTAGAAGAAGATCCTATGGAGATACTGAATTCAGTGACTGTGTGTATAGATAAAGCCATAGAAAATCTAAAGGCATTTAATAAAGATCCTGCTTGTATTAAAGGTAATCAAGGCATTTAATAAAGATCCTGATTGTATTAAAGGTGA
Organism: Bathymodiolus brooksi; assembly: GCA_963680875.1. Classification (NCBI taxonomy): domain Eukaryota; kingdom Metazoa; phylum Mollusca; class Bivalvia; order Mytilida; family Modiolidae; genus Bathymodiolus; species Bathymodiolus brooksi. Next base: position 58,713,631 of record OY804578.1, read on the forward strand.
TCAGAGCATTTAATAAAGATCCTGCTTGTATTAAAGGTGATCATAGCATTTAATAAAGATCCTGCTTGTATTAAAGGTGATCATAGCATTTAATAAAGATCCTGCTTGTATTAAAGGTGATCATAGCATTTAATAAAGATCCTGCTTGTATTAAAGGTAATCACAGCATTTAATAAAGATCCTGCTTGTATTAAAGGTGAACATAGCATTTAATAAAGATCCTGCCTGTATTAAAGGTAATCAAGGCATTTAATAAAGATCCTGCTTGTATTAAAGGTAATCACAGCATTTAATGAAGACCCTATTTGTATTAAAGGTAATCCAGGCATTTAATAAAGATCCTGCTTGTATTTAAGGTAATCAAAGCATTTAATAAAGATCCTGCTTGCTTAAAGGTAATCACAGCAGATCATAGCATTTAATAAAGATCCTGCTTGTATTAAAGGTAATCACAGCAGATCATAGCATTTAATAAAGATCCTGCTTGTATTAAAGGTGATCATAGCATTTAATAAAGATCCTGCTTGTATTAAAGGTAATCACAGCATTTAATGAAGACCCTGCTTGTATTAAAGGTAACCCAGGCATTTAATAAAGATCCTGCTTGTATTAAAAGTAATCAAGATATTTAATAAAGATCCCACTTGTATTAAAGGTAATCAAGGCATTTAATAAAGATCCCACTTGTATTAAAGGTAATCCAGGCATTGAATAAAGATCCCGCTTGTATTAAAGGTAATCAAGGCATTTAATAAAGATCCCATTTGTACTAAAGGTAATCAAGGCATTTAATAAAGATCTCGCTTGTATTAAAGGTGATCATAACATTTAATAAAGATCCTGCTTGTATTAAAGGTAATCAAAGCATTTAATAAAGATCCTGCTTGTATTAAAGGTGATCATAGCATTTAATAAAGATCCTGCTTGTATTAAAGGTGATCATAGCATTTAATAAAGATCCTGCTTGTATTAAAGGTAATCACAGCATTTAATAAAAATCCTGCTTGTATTAAAGGTAATCAAGGCATTTAATAAAGATCCTGCTTGTATTAAAGGTAATCAAGGCATTTAATAAAGATCATGCTGGTATTAAAGGTAATCAAAGCATTTAATAAAGATCATGCTGGTATTAAAGGTAATCAAAGCATTTAATAAAGATCCTGCTTGTATTAAAGGTGATCATAGCATTTAATAAAGATCCTGCTTGTATTAAAGGTAATCAAAGCATTTAATAAAAATCCTGCTTGTATTAAAGGTAATCAAGGCATTTAATAAAGATCCTGATTGTATTAAAGGTGATCAGAGCATTTAATAAAGATCCTGCTTGTATTAAAGGTGATCATAGCATTTAATAAAGATCCTGCTTGTATTAAAGGTGATCATAGCATTTAATAAAGATCCTGCTTGTATTAAAGGTGATCATAGCATTTAATAAAGATCCTGCTTGTATTAAAGGTAATCACAGCATTTAATAAAGATCCTGCTTGTATTAAAGGTGATCATAGCATTTAATAAAGATCCTGCCTGTATTAAAGGTAATCAAGGCATTTAATAAAGATCCTGCTTGTATTAAAGGTAATCACAGCATTTAATGAAGACCCTATTTGTATTAAAGGTAATCCAGGCATTTAATAAAGATCCTGCTTGTATTTAAGGTAATCAAAGCATTTAATAAAGATCCTGCTTGCTTAAAGGTAATCACAGCAGATCATAGCATTTAATAAAGATCCTGCTTGTATTAAAGGTAATCACAGCAGATCATAGCATTTAATAAAGATCCTGCTTGTATTAAAGGTGATCATAGCATTTAATAAAGATCCTGCTTGTATTAAAGGTAATCACAGCATTTAATGAAGACCCTGCTTGTATTAAAGGTAACCCAGGCATTTAATAAAGATCCTGCTTGTATTAAAAGTAATCAAGATATTTAATAAAGATCCCACTTGTATTAAAGGTAATCAAGGCATTTAATAAAGATCCCACTTGTATTAAAGGTAATCCAGGCATTGAATAAAGATCCCGCTTGTATTAAAGGTAATCAAGGCATTTAATAAAGATCCCATTTGTACTAAAGGTAATCAAGGCATTTAATAAAGATCTCGCTTGTATTAAAGGTGATCATAACATTTAATAAAGATCCTGCTTGTATTAAAGGTAATCAAAGCATTTAATAAAGATCCTGCTTGTATTAAAGGTGATCATAGCATTTAATAAAGATCCTACTTGTATTAAAGGTGATCATAGCATTTAATAAAGATCCTGCTTGTATTAAAGGTAATCACAGCATTTAATATAAATCCTGCTTATATTAAAGGTAATCAAGGCATTTAATAAAGATCCTGCTTGTATTAAAGGTAATCAAGGCATTTAATAAAGATCATGCTGGTATTAAAGGTAATCAAAGCATTTAATAAAGATCATGCTGGTATTAAAGGTAATCAAAGCATTTAATAAAGATCCTGCTTGTATTAAAGGTGATCATAGCATTTAATAAAGATCCTGCTTGTATTAAAGGTAATCAAAGCATTTAATAAAAATCCTGCTTGTATTAAAGGTAATCAAGGCATTTAATAAAGATCCCGCTTGTATTAAAGGTAATCAAGGCATTTAATAAAGATCCTGCTTGTAATAAAGGTAATCAAGGCATTTAATAAAGATCATGCTGGTATTAAAGGTAATCAAAGCTACAACATCAATTTAGACTGAAAACACATTTGTGGTATAACTTAGCTTGTTCATTGGGAGATGACAGATAGGAATTGAGGTCTGATCTGGTCAAACCACAAACAACGTTCAAGAGAATGAACATTTAAAAAATCCAGTTTATCTTGCTAGTGTAGTAACTGTGGAATTGTAACTCATAATTTTTTTGTGACCATAGAGCTACGGATTTCTCTTGTTTGCTAACTTGTGGAATTCTGACTCCAACTAAGGTTGGAACTTTTGGGTACTATAATCTCATTTGTAGAGTTCTTCCAAATAGTACATTGATTCCATTCAGTTCAGTAAATATTTTTCTACAATCTTCCATAGTTAATTACATTTGAATATTTCTATTTACGTCCTATGAATGTTTATTGTTCTTAACTCCTACGTTAGTTACATCATCTTTTACTGCAAGATAAGTATATTAATGTAGAATCGACATAGGACAACTTTGTAAAATCTGACACATAATTTTCAGATAAGCGTGTGCAAGGTTAAGCTCCATCCGATGTTGATTCTGTATTTCACACGTCACTATACTTTCTGTATGCTTATAGTATATATCTATTTCTACTTTCAGCCATTGGCATCACAAACCAAAGAGAAACTACTGTAGTATGGGACAAGACCACAGGAAAACCATTATATAATGCTATAGGTATACAATACTTAGATCTTAATTAGTGTAATGGTTAGCATGCTCACCTTGAGTGTGGTAGATCATGGGTTGGAGCCCCGATCGAGTCAAACCAAAGCCTATAAAATTGGTATTTGTTGCTACTCCGCTAAGCATGCAGCATTAATTAGAAAGAGCAATGAATGGTTGGGCTCGGAATCAGGATAATGTGTCGAGTAGGGCAACATGTCTATGCGGACTGTAATTGCATTGAACTAGCACTATAAAAATCCAAAGCGTGTTGGTCTAGTACAAAGCGGACCTCATCATCATCTCACTGAAAATTAACTTGTTCTCGCCATGATATATCTGAAAAATTGCTGAGTTGGCGTTAAACAACAATCAGTCATTCACTCACTCATATTTTTGTATTAAATGATTTTACTGAATTCTTTATATTGAGTACTTATTTAATTCACATGAGTAAATGATGAGTTAGCACTGAATTGTTTTACAGTCCAACCTTATTGTTTTAGATGTAGGGAGTAATGATTTTAGTTAAAGATGGCTGAATATTCAAGTCATCTGAGATTTGAATTAAACTAAAACAGTTACTGTCTATGACAAATACAATAATATTAATGATCCACTATATGTATATTGTAGAATGCTTTAAATGTCTTGTATATATTTTTTGTTAGTATGGTTGGACTTGAGAACAGCTTCTACAGTGACAAAGTTAATTGACAAAACACCACAGAAAAGTAAAGACTTTCTCAGGGTTAGTATGTACTATCAGAAGGTATCAAGACCTGATATAAGAGCTTTAAATCAATAGAAAATGTCAGAACCATGGTCAAAACAAAACAGACAAACACAGTTCACAAATACTGAACACAGAAAATTTAATAAGAGCAAAACAAACTCCCAACTAAAAAATATGGGTGATCTCAGTTGCTTTGGAATATGTTAAATTCTGACATGCTAAAACTATTGTCAAAGGATGTATATTCTTCATACAAACTAAGCATTTTCCTGTATCACATATAGGGACCGCAGGGAAAAAACTTAACAGTCGCCCAAGGCGACCAGATTTTCGGCTGGGCGAAGATAATTTACTTTGCTGCTCGCCCAGGTGGCAACTGTAAAATATTTTGCAGGAACCCTATTTCTTTGAAACTTTTTATTTCTCAAGACCCCAACTTCTTACCGATATCAATAAAAACTGTTCCCAAACGAAAACTTAATTGTCCAATCAGTGTGGGGAAATGAGAAAGATAATTTTCGGAAACCAGTAAATTTATTTTAATTACCAAAACCCGGCTTGGACACCTCAAGTTTTCGATGGGGAATCACGATGAATTTCAGTACATCTATTGATGTCAAAGAAAAAATGTTCGTCATTTTTCATTGAGAGTGATCTAAATACGTGTTGGGGTTTTGTTTTTTGTTATTTCAGGTATATCACACATTATTTATGTACACTTCTTTGTGCTCTTGTCAATGACGAACTAAATCACCGAGTCATTCCGTTTACGATTTCGGTTGTTATCAGTTATCAATACTTCCTGTCATGCATATTTTCGTTTGTCTGACAATATGTTGAGATATTTAGAAGGTGTTAAGCCTCCACAAAAGCACAAAACGCCTGAGGAAAAAGCTACTTATTTTAGGGATTATGATAAAAATAAACAGACTTGTTCTTACCTGTCGGAATGGGAGCAGGGTAGGTCATGGTTGAAAGATACCGATAATGGAATGGTATGTACGATATGTCAGGAAAATGGCGATCCCTCAGCAAATATGTTTATTACTGGCTGTACAAGTTATAAACTAGACAGTGTTAGCAAACATGAGAAGTCTAAAGGTCATGAAAAGTCAGCAGCCATTGCAAAAGCAAAATCAGAATCAACTGTCAACTCTGATGCATATAAAATATTAAAAACCTTGAATTCTGAATTAGTAAATAAAAGTGCAAAGAACAGCAATAAAAGCACAGTTCCTGTTGATATATGGTTATTTTCCAGTGTTTTGTGAGATTGTCAAGTTGTCTCAGATATATCCATACTTGTACCCATTTATTCTTTCCGTACAGTATTGTGAAAAATAACACACTAAAACAAGAATGAAGCATTCTGAGTACTACTTATTTAAAAAAAAAAATTAACAATGTTACATATAAGGTTAACGTTTATTGGCATAAAAACTGGTTGGGCCCCTAAACTTTCAACTGGGCCCCTGAAAAACATTTTTGGGAGCCCAGCCGGCCCCTGGAGAAAAAATGTTAAGCTTTGTTCCTGGACCGTCATGGATATGGTAGTTGGATTATGAGTACGAATCCCGCTCAGGCGATGTGTACTCTATACAACATTATGTGATAAAGTTTGTCAGTGACTTACGACAAGTCGGTGGTTTTCTTCGGATACTCCAGTTTCATCCACCAATAACACTGACCGCCACGATATAGCTGAAATTTTGTTGAAAGTGGCATTAAACACCATAATCCTAACGCCTGTATCACATATATTTATATTGTATGTTATTTATTACAGAAATATTGTGGTTTACCCATAACTACTTACTTCAGTGCTGTAAAACTAAAATGGCTGATAGACTCCAACGAAGAAGTTCGTCAAGCTATTAAAGATGGCCGTTGTTTGTTTGGTACAGTGGACTCATGGCTATTGTGGGTATGTATCTTTTGATTTAGTCATTGTTCAAAGATGTTTCCTACATTCATCACAGACAAAACTGAAAAGAAGGGAAAATATTTTCACATTTCAAATATGAGAAGAGAGAAAAAAGAAAGAAATGGTCATATATTTCCACCTATTGCAGAGTTCGCGAAATGTGTCAGACATGACTAGCAAAATTTGGGCAGATTTTGGCAAGGACTTACACAAGATTGGTATTTTGCAATAAAAAATTAATGAGGACTGACATTTTTTTCACTAGGACCACCAAACCCATATGCAATTTCGTGAACCCTGCTATTAGTCAAGGCTGCATTACTTTCTATTGTAATGTTATAGAATCTATGGAATCCAAGACTTATCGGTAATTTGGACATATTTCCATTGATATATCCGAGCGATATTGTCAGTATAAACAAACTGACTATTACTGAAAATTAATGGTCAAACACATTATGTTTTTACTGATAAAAACAATAACATCTGTTTAAAGGTCTCTAAGTGCATTATCACTAGTATCACAGCTCGTCTGCTAGTATTAATGTACATGTATGTCAAGATCTTCAAATTTGACATTATTCTATGTTTACAGTATATTCACAGGGATTTTTCTAGCCTTCCTCGAGGTCTGGTAAAAAGGACCCTTTCCCAATGAAAAATATTCTAAAATCATGCAAAATTCCCAAAAGTTTCATTCTTACCCCCTTATCTTGATTCCCAAATGGCCAATTTGTCGATTAAGAATTTCCCAAAATTATACCAAATGTACTATTCCCAAAACACATTAATAAACTCCTGATTCATGTACAAAATAATAATATAGTATTTACAGTATATGTTCTTTCTGCTAGTTATATCTAAATTAACTAATAAAATCAAACTGAAGGCAAGATAAAGTGTGTTTAATTTCAATGAAGGAAGTATGAATTGAGACTTAAGAAGTTAACACAATAAATGTGACTATTACATCACTGGACAAAGGCTTATTCCACCTTTTTGTATCTGTTGTATGTCTGTCATACATTGTCAGCTGATCAAAACAAAAATATCTGAAACCACAGATTAAATTTAAACCAAAATTGACTGAGACAGTATAATTGAATATTAATCTACTTCAGAATTTGACAAGTGGCACCAATTGAGGGAAACAGACTACAAATGTAGCCATTATTAATGAATATTCATATATTTCAGAACTTGACAGGAGGCACCAATGGGGGAAAACACATTACAGACGTTACCAATGCTAGTCGTACAATGCTGATGAATATTCATACTTTACAATGGGATGATTATTTGTGCAAGTAAGGATAAAACCATGTAAATTATAAAACATTTTAATCTATGATTTTTACATGAACACTCAGTTTATCTTAATTTTACTTACTCATGAGATAGAATTTCTTTTTTTCCCTTCAAAACATATTGCACTTCCTCGGTTGTGTAATGGTTAGCATGCTCACCTATAGTTTAGTGGATCATTGATCACCGGTGAGTCAAATTAAAAACCATTATATTGGTATTTGCTGTTTTTCCACTATAAAGCTCAGGGTCAGTATATTGTGTTCAAGTGGAGTGACCTGTCTATCTGTGGACTGTTGTTTCAGTGAGGTAGATGCTGTTTTTCCACTATAAAGCTCAGGGTCAGTATATTGTGTTAAGTGGAGTGACCTGTCTATCTGTGGACTGTTGTTTCAGTGAGGTAGATGCTGTTTTTCCACTATAAAGCTCAGGGTCAGTTTATTGTGTTCAAGTGGAGTGACCTGTCTATCTGTGGACTTGTTTCAGTGAGGTAGATGCTGTTTTTCCACTATAAAGCTCAGGGTCAGTATATTGTGTAAGTGGAGTGACCTGTCTATCTGTGGACTATGTTGTTTCAGTGAGGTAGATGCTGTTTTCCACTATAATGCTGAGGGTCAGTATATTGTGTTAAGTGGAGTGACCTGTCTATCGGTGGACTATGTTGTTTCAGTGAGGTAGATGCTGTTTTTCCACTATAAAGCTCAGGGTCAGTATATTGTGTTAAGTGGAGTGACCTGTCTATCTGTGGACTGTTGTTTCAAGTGACTTAGAACTGTAAATCCAACTCTGCAGTGTTGGTCTAGTACAAAACAGATGATCTCATCAAAAAGTAACTTTTTCTAGTCATGATATCTCACCTGGTGTTTAACTACAGTCACCTACACAATACATATTACAAAACACCGGGTCTAGGACATAAGCCCCAGGACAAAAGACCCCCGACAAAAAGACATCCAACAATGAAAAGTATAAGTTAATGTTTTTTTTTGTGTCATATGTATTTTTTTTATTTCTGTTTCTTTGTTTAACTGTTCGGGTATGTAAAATTTTCTTTGTATTTTATAACATGATTCATGACTATATTTTACCTCAAACCATATTTATATATCTGTATCTTTGTACACATTTTGGACTTATTGTACTGCTATTTATGGATTAACATTATTTTTGAATATTATTTTTCATAATAAGTTATTTTTGGAACTTGAAGATTTTTGGAAATTGAAGCATTTGCTTAAGAATTACAATAACCCTCGTCAAGAAAATAACTCACTGATTACTTTTAATAACTTCAAAAGTTAAAAAGGTAATTGTCAATTGTTTGTCAATAAAAACAATTCCTGATTAACTTTATATGATTAATTTCAATTAAACAATTAAGCAGTGCCTTTTTTTAATTTACCGTACACTTTATAAATGAACATAACAATGAACAATATGTGGAAAAAAAGTATTTTATTTTTTGTATTAATTCTTTAAGATATTTTATTATCACCATCAATATAAAACAAATGTAATAAGATTGTATGATTATTTCATTAGGGAGGGGGGGGGGGGGGCTTTTGTCTGGGGCCTTATGTCCGGGGGCTTTTGTCCTGTTCCCATATTTAAATATTACTAATATGGGTCAAGTTAGAGATTTATACCAATAAAAAAACATTTTCTATTCTTCATCTTTTTGATAAAAACACATAATTTGACCCTCCCATTTGAATATTACCAGTGTTTTAAAAACAGTAGTCAAGGATACTAGATTTTAAACAAGACATAAGTAAACTTAAAGTGTAATACTTTAAAAAGATTCACAAACAGATATAATATTGATTTGAGGCGAGAGGTTATTGTTTGTTTTGTTGATATTGATGGACCATCACTTTCATACTTAAGAAGGATTTATAGACAGCTGAATATGTACTGATGTATCCCAATTTCTTCCATTCAATTTGTGTGCTAAATATACTAAAGTAATGTATGTATGTGTGTGTTTATTATTGCAGATTCTTTGATATACCTAAGGAAATTCTACCAGAAATCAGGAGCTCTTCTGAAATATATGGAAAGTTAGAAGTCAGTGTTTTGAAGGGACTTCCAATCTCAGGGGTTTGTATTTAAGTATTGTCAAATATCTTGTTGAAAAGTTGTCTTTCCTAATGACATAGGTGACTTTAGCTGATATTTGGCTATCCTGTTTAGGACCTTTGGTTTTATTGCTCCCAAAACTTTAAATTATTTGACTTTACATTCTTTTGATTTTGAGCGTGCCTGATGAAGGTTATTCCAGAAACACGTCATGCACACGAAATGTTATCTATACGTTTTTATTAAAAATCTGTCGGGGCACAAAATAGTCAGAAAAACCCCCCAACATAGATTATTAAGGTCCTTAAGACGATATCGGTATTTGTTTATTTATGCTGAGATGTCCATGGTGGCTTGTTAAAAGCGATTCAATATTTAGATATCAACTTTTTGGAATAAAAGAGAATGTGAGGGAGAAGTTTGGAATTGGAATTATTTTGTCGTGAACAAATAAACATATATTCTGGTAGTCAACCTGCTTTAGTGACCACTTCTTTTATTCAATAACTTTTTTTGTAGTTTGTTTATTTTTGTAAAGGAATAAACATGTAATGTGTACAAAGCAATCACTTGCATTGTGAGACCTTACTTTTAATTTCCTCTGAAGGTGCATTTCATATTAATTAAACCTGTATTTAAAGAATGCCTTTCTTATTTTGACACTATTTCAATGTTCCCTTGGAAAGTCACACACGACAAGTTTGACTATACATGTATTATGGTAATATTTTGACTTCTAGAAAAATTATGTAAATAATTTAAAAAAAAACGTCTAATACCATTCACTTGTGTAAACCCTGAATAAACCTTGGCAATCACCGACCATCCTAATACACATTGTATAGTTTGATATTTTATGTTCTTTTGAAACCAAGGCATTAGTACTTCAAAGACTTTTGAGATCTAATCATTTTTAGAATCAGAAGAACAATAACTAGGACATGGAAGAATTGGATTTCAATATTTTTGAATTCCAACTTTGGTAATCTTTTGTGAAAGACATCTCATGTCTATTGTTTGATGGATATGCATCAGTGGTGTAATGATTAGGGTGCTCGCCTTGAATGCGGTATATCATGGGTTCAAGCCCCGATCGGGTCAAACCAATGACTAAAATTTGTATTTGTTGCTTCTCCGCTAAGCACGCAGCATGAAGGAGATAGAGCAACGACTGGTTGGCACGCAATCGGGATAATGTGTCCGATTGGGGGGACATGTCTATCCACAGACTGTTGTTTCAGTGAGCTAGCACTATAAAAATCCAATTAAGCAAGTTAGTCTAGTACAAACCGGACCTCATTATCATCTCATTGTAAATTAACTTGTTCTCGCCATGATGTAGCTAAAATAATTGCTGAGTTGGCATTAAGCACCAATCACTCGCTCACTATTGTTTGGTGCAACAATTGGACGAATTTGTTGATAATTTATGCAATTAGTGACTTATTATCAGTGATAGGGTTTGTGAGTTTAAATGAAGGAGAGGCATATGTTTTAACGGTACCTCTAGTTTCAAATTATCATTTAAGCTCCATAAAATATCTCTTATGATGTATGTACACATGTGTTTCCGAGTTTAATATGTTTAAAATTGCCATTTTTTCAATGTAAGCTAAAGGGAAAAAAAACTTTAAATCAAATGACTCCCTTGCAGCAACTAATTTAATTATCATGTAACTCTGTGTTAGGAATTAGATGAGTTATTTTATTTACTTTTATCTGCATTTTGTTTCAACTATTTTTAAAAGCTAGAATGTAAGGGAAACCCTTGCTCAATTTTTTTTTAAAGAGAATTACAAAAGTTCAGATGGTCTGCAGTTCAAAATAGGAGATTTATAAGCTTTGAATTATTTTTTCCAAATTGTGTAATTGAACTGATGAAATATGATTTTACTTTTTCTCAAATTAATCCCCTACTCATGGAAGTTCATTTGGGGGACCTTTGTATAAGTAAAGTTTTCTATATTTATGAAGTAAAATGGTTTAACTTTGACATAAACAGACCCAAGAGGCTATTGAGATACTAATTAAGAACTTTGAAAGATAAGTTTATCAATTGTTTCTATTTGTTGTAGATTTTGGGGGACCAACAAGCAGCATTAGTTGGACAGTTGTGTTTCAAGCCAGGTCAGGCTAAGAACACGTAAGTTTTAGTTGGACAGTTGTGTTTCAAGCCAGGTCAGGCTAAGAACATGTAAGTTTTAGTTGGACAGTTGTGTTTCAAGCCAGGTCAGGCTAAGAACATGTAAGTTATAGTTGGACAGTTGTGTTTCAAGCCAGGTCAGGCTAAGAACACATAAGTTTTAGTTGGACAGTTGTGTTTCAAGCCAGGTCAGACTAAGAACACATAAGTTTTAGTTGGACAGTTGTGTTTCAAGCCAGGTCAGGCTAAGAACATGTAAGTTTTAGTTGGACAGTTGTGTTTCAAGCCAGGTCAGGCTAAGAACACGTAAGTTTTAGTTGGACAGTTGTGTTTCAAGCCAGGTCAGGCTAAGAACACGTAAGTTTTAGTTGGACAGTTGTGTTTCAAGCCAGGTCAGGCTAAGAACACGTAAGTTTTAGTTGGACAGTTGTGTTTCAAGCCAGGTCAGGCTAAGAACACGTAAGTTTTAGTTGGACAGTTGTGTTTCAAGCCAGGTCAGGCTAAGAACATGTAAGTTTTAGTTGGACAGTTGTGTTTCAAGCCAGGTCAGGCTAAGAACACGTAAGTTTTAGTTGGACAGTTGTGTTTCAAGCCAGGTCAGGCTAAGAACACGTAAGTTTTAGTTGGACAATTGTGTTTCAAGCCAGGTCAGGCTAAGAACATGTAAGTTTTAGTTGGACAGTTGTGTTTCAAGCCAGGTCAGGCTAAGAACATGTAAGTTTTAGTTGGACAGTTGTGTTTCAAGCCAGGTCAGGCTAAGAACACGTAAGTTTTAGTTGGACAGTTGTGTTAGCCAGGTCAGGCTAAGAACATGTAAGTTTTAGTTGGACAGTTGTGTTTCAAGCCAGGTCAGGCCAAGAACATGTATGTATTAGTTGGACAGTTGTGTTTCAAGCCAGGTCAGGCTAAGAACACGTAAGTTTTAGTTGGACAGTTGTGTTTCAAGCCAGGTCAGGCTAAGAACACGTAAGTTTTAGTTGGACAGTTGTGTTTCAAGCCAGGTCAGGCTAAGAACACATAAGTTTTAGTTGGACAGTTGTGTTTCAAGCCAGGTCAGGCTAAGAACATGTAAGTTTTAGTTGGACAGTTGTGTTTCAAGCCAGGTCAGGCTAAGAACATGTAAGTTTTAGTTGGACAGTTGTGTTTCAAGCCAGGTCAGACTAAGAACACGTAAGTTTTAGTTGGACAGTTGTATTTCAAGCCAGGTCAGGCTAAGAACATGTAAGTTTTAGTTGGACAGTTGTGTTTCAAGCCAGGTCAGGCTAAGAACATGTAAGTTTTAGTTGGACAGTTGTGTTTCAAGCCAGGTCAGGCTAAGAACATGTAAGTTTTAGTTGGACAGTTAAGTTTCAAGCCAGGTCAGGCTAAGAACACATAAGTTTTAGTTGGACAGTTGTGTTTCAAGCCAGGTCAGACTAAGAACACGTAAGTTTTAGTTGGACAGTTGTGTTAGCCAGGTCAGACTAAGAACACGTAAGTTTTAGTTGGACAGTTGTGTTTCAAGCCAGGTCAGGCTAAAAACATGTATGTATTAGTTGGACAGTTGTGTTTCAAGCCAGGTCAGGCTAAGAACACGTAAGTTTTAGTTGGACAGTTGTGTTTTAAGCCAGGTCAGGCTAAGAACATGTAAGTTTTAGTTGGACAGTTGTGTTTCAAGCCAGGTCAGGCTAAGAACACGTAAGTTTTAGTTGGACAGTTGTGTTTCAAGCCAGGTCAGGCTAAGAACATGTAAGTTTTAGTTGGACAGTTGTGTTTCAAGCCAGGTCAGGCTAAGAACATGTAAGTTATAGTTGGACAGTTGTGTTTCAAGCCAGGTCAGGCTAAGAACACATAAGTTTTAGTTGGACAGTTGTGTTTCAAGCCAGGTCAGGCTAAGAACACATAAGTTTTAGTTGGACAGTTGTGTTTCAAGCCAGGTCAGGCTAAGAACATGTAAGTTTTAGTTGGACAGTTGTGTTTCAAGCCAGGTCAGGCTAAGAACACGTAAGTTTTAGTTGGACAGTTGTGTTTCAAGCCAGGTCAGGCTAAGAATATGTAAGTTTTAGTTGGACAGTTGTGTTTCAAGCCAGGTCAGGCTAAGAACATGTAAGTTTTAGTTGGACAGTTGTGTTTCAAGCCAGGTCAGGCTAAGAACATGTAAGTTTTAGTTGGACAGTTGTGTTTCAAGCCAGGTCAGACTAAGAACACGTAAGTTTTAGTTGGACAGTTGTGTTTCAAGCCAGGTCAGGCTAAGAACATGTAAGTTTAGTTGGACAGTTGTGTTTCAAGCCAGGTCAGGCTAAGAACACGTAAGTTTAGTTGGACAGTTGTGTTTCAAGCCAGGTCAGGCTAAGAACATGTAAGTTTTAGTTGGACAGTTGTGTTTCAAGCCAGGTCAGGCTAAGAACACATAAGTTTTAGTTGGACAGTTGTGTTTCAAGCCAGGTCAGGCTAAGAACATGTAAGTTTTAGTTGGACAGTTGTGTTTCAAGCCAGGTCAGGCTAAGAACATGTAAGTTTTAGTTGGACAGTTGTGTTTCAAGCCAGGTCAGGCTAAGAACATGTAAGTTTAGTTGGACAGTTGTGTTTCAAGCCAGGTCAGGCTAAGAACACGTAAGTTTTAGTTGGACAGTTGTGTTTCAAGCCAGGTCAGGCTAAGAACATGTAAGTTTTAGTTGGACAGTTGTGTTTCAAGCCAGGTCAGGCTAAGAACACGTAAGTTTAGTTGGACAGTTGTGTTTCAAGCCAGGTCAGGCTAAGAACACGTAAGTTTTAGTTGGACAGTTGTGTTTCAAGCCAGGTCAGGCTAAGAACATGTAAGTTTTAGTTGGACAGTTGTGTTTCAAGCCAGGTCAGGCTAAGAACATGTAAGTTTAGTTGGACAGTTGTGTTTCAAGCCAGGTCAGGCTAAGAACACGTAAGTTTTAGTTGGACAGTTGTGTTTCAAGCCAGGTCAGGCTAAGAACATGTAAGTTTTAGTTGGACAGTTGTGTTTCAAGCCAGGTCAGGCTAAGAACACGTAAGTTTTAGTTGGACAGTTGTGTTTCAAGCCAGGTCAGGCTAAGAACATGTAAGTTTTAGTTGGACAGTTGTGTTTCAAGCCAGGTCAGGCTAAGAACATGTAAGTTTAGTTGGACAGTTGTGTTTCAAGCCAGCTCAGGCTAAGAACACGTAAGTTTTAGTTGGACAGTTGTGTTTCAAGCCAGGTCAGGCTAAGAACATGTAAGTTTTAGTTGGACAGTTGTGTTTCAAGCCAGGTCAGGCTAAGAACATGTAAGTTTTAGTTGGACAGATGTGTTTCAAGCCAGGTCAGGCTAAGAAGACGTAAGTTTTAGTTGGACAGTTGTGTTTCAAGCCAGGTCAGGCTAAGAACATGTAAGTTTAGTTGGACAGTTGTGTTTCAAGCCAGGTCAGGCTAAGAACACGTAAGTTTTAGTTGGACAGTTGTGTTTCAAGCCAGGTCAGGCTAAGAACATGTAAATTTAGTTGGACAGTTGTGTTTCAAGCCAGGTCAGGCTAAGAACACGTAAGTTTAGTTGGACAGTTGTGTTTCAAGCCAGGTCAGGCTAAGAACATGTAAGTTTTAGTTGGACAGTTGTGTTTCAAGCCAGGTCAGGCTAAGAACACATAAGTTTTAGTTGGACAGTTGTGTTTCAAGCCAGGTCAGGCTAAGAACATGTAAGTTTTAGTTGGACAGTTGTGTTTCAAGCCAGGTCAGGCTAAGAACATGTAAGTTTTAGTTGGACAGTTGTGTTTCAAGCCAGGTCAGGCTAAGAACATGTAAGTTTAGTTGGACAGTTGTGTTTCAAGCCAGGTCAGGCTAAGAACACGTAAGTTTTAGTTGGACAGTTGTGTTTCAAGCCAGGTCAGGCTAAGAACATGTAAGTTTTAGTTGGACAGTTGTGTTTCAAGCCAGGTCAGGCTAAGAACACGTAAGTTTAATTGGACAGTTGTGTTTCAAGCCAGGTCAGGCTAAGAACACGTAAGTTTTAGTTGGACAGTTGTGTTTCAAGCCAGGTCAGGCTAAGAACATGTAAGTTTAGTTGGACAGTTGTGTTTCAAGCCAGGTCAGGCTAAGAACACGTAAGTTTTAGTTGGACAGTTGTGTTTCAAGCCAGGTCAGGCTAAGAACATGTAAGTTTTAGTTGGACAGTTGTGTTTCAAGCCAGGTCAGGCTAAGAACATGTAAGTTTTAGTTGGACAGTTGTGTTTCAAGCCAGGTCAGGCTAAGAACACGTAAGTTTTAGTTGGACAGTTGTGTTTCAAGCCAGGTCAGGCTAAGAACATGTAAGTTTTAGTTGGACAGTTGTGTTTCAAGCCAGGTCAGGCTAAGAACATGTAAGTTTAGTTGGACAGTTGTGTTTCAAGCCAGGTCAGACTAAGAACACGTAAGTTTTAGTTGGACAGTTGTGTTTCAAGCCAGGTCAGGCTAAGAACACGTAAGTTTTAGTTGGACAGTTGTGTTTCAAGCCAGGTCAGGCTAAGAACATGTAAGTTTAGTTGGACAGTTGTGTTTCAAGCCAGGTCAGACTAAGAACACGTAAGTTTTAGTTGGACAGTTGTGTTTCAAGCCAGGTCAGGCTAAGAACATGTAAGTTTAGTTGGACAGTTGTGTTTCAAGCCAGGTCAGACTAAGAACACGTAAGTTTTAGTTGGACAGTTGTGTTTCAAGCCAGGTCAGGCTAAGAACACGTAAGTTTTAGTTGGACAGTTGTGTTTCAAGCCAGGTCAGGCTAAGAACACGTAAGTTTAGTTGGACAGTTGTGTTTCAAGCCAGGTCAGGCTAAGAACACGTAAGTTTTAGTTGGACAGTTGTGTTTCAAGCCAGGTCAGGCTAAGAACATGTAAGTTTAGTTGGACAGTTGTGTTTCAAGCCAGGTCAGACTAAGAACACGTAAGTTTTAGTTGGACAGTTGTGTTTCAAGCCAGGTCAGGCTAAGAACACGTAAGTTTTAGTTGGACAGTTGTGTTTCAAGCCAGGTCAGGCTAAGAACACGTAAGTTTAGTTGGACAGTTGTGTTTCAAGCCAGGTCAGGCTAAGAACATGTAAGTTTAGTTGGACAGTTGTGTTTCAAGCCAGGTCAGGCTAAGAACATGTAAGTTTTAGTTGGACAGTTGTGTTTCAAGCCAGGTCAGGCTAAGAACATGTAAGTTTTAGTTGGACAGTTGTGTTTCAAGCCAGGTCAGGCTAAGAACACGTAAGTTTTAGTTGGACAGTTGTGTTTCAAGCCAGGTCAGGCTAAGAACATGTAAGTTTTAGTTGGACAGTTGTGTTTCAAGCCAGGTCAGGCTAAGAACATGTAAGTTTAGTTGGACAGTTGTGTTTCAAGCCAGGTCAGACTAAGAACACGTAAGTTTTAGTTGGACAGTTGTGTTTCAAGCCAGGTCAGGCTAAGAACACGTAAGTTTTAGTTGGACAGTTGTGTTTCAAGCCAGGTCAGACTAAGAACACGTAAGTTTAGTTGGACAGTTGTGTTTCAAGCCAGGTCAGACTAAGAACACGTAAGTTTTAGTTGGACAGTTGTGTTTCAAGCCAGGTCAGGCTAAGAACATGTAAGTTTAGTTGGACAGTTGTGTTTCAAGCCAGGTCAGACTAAGAACACGTAAGTTTTAGTTGGACAGTTGTGTTTCAAGCCAGGTCAGGCTAAGAACACGTAAGTTTTAGTTGGACAGTTGTGTTTCAAGCCAGGTCAGGCTAAGAACACGTAAGTTTAGTTGGACAGTTGTGTTTCAAGCCAGGTCAGACTAAGAACACGTAAGTTTTAGTTGGACAGTTGTGTTTCAAGCCAGGTCAGGCTAAGAACATGTAAGTTTAGTTGGACAGTTGTGTTTCAAGCCAGGTCAGACTAAGAACACGTAAGTTTTAGTTGGACAGTTGTGTTTCAAGCCAGGTCAGGCTAAGAACACGTAAGTTTTAGTTGGACAGTTGTGTTTCAAGCCAGGTCAGGCTAAGAACACGTAAGTTTAGTTGGACAGTTGTGTTTCAAGCCAGGTCAGACTAAGAACACGTAAGTTTTAGTTGGACAGTTGTGTTTCAAGCCAGGTCAGACTAAGAACACGTTAGTTTTAGTTGGACAGTTGTGTTTCAAGCCAGGTCAGGCTAAGAACACGTAAGTTTTAGTTGGACAGTTGTGTTTCAAGCCAGGTCAGGCTAAGAACACGTAAGTTTAGTTGGACAGTTGTGTTTCAAGCCAGGTCAGGCTAAGAACACATAAGTTTTAGTTGGACAGTTGTGTTTCAAGCCAGGTCAGGCTAAGAACATGTAAGTTTAGTTGGACAGTTGTGTTTCAAGCCAGGTCAGACTAAGAACACGTAAGTTTTAGTTGGACAGTTGTGTTTCAAGCCAGGTCAGGCTAAGAACACGTAAGTTTTAGTTGGACAGTTGTGTTTCAAGCCAGGTCAGGCTAAGAACACGTAAGTTTAGTTGGACAGTTGTGTTTCAAGCCAGGTCAGACTAAGAACATGTAAGTTTTAGTTGGACAGTTGTGTTTCAAGCCAGGTCAGGCTAAGAACATGTAAGTTTAGTTGGACAGTTGTGTTTCAAGCCAGGTCAGACTAAGAACACGTAAGTTTTAGTTGGACAGTTGTGTTTCAAGCCAGGTCAGGCTAAGAACACGTAAGTTTTAGTTGGACAGTTGTGTTTCAAGCCAGGTCAGGCTAAGAACACGTAAGTTTAGTTGGACAGTTGTGTTTCAAGCCAGGTCAGACTAAGAACATGTAAGTTTTAGTTGGACAGTTGTGTTTCAAGCCAGGTCAGGCTAAGAACATGTAAATTTAGTTGGACAGTTGTGTTTCAAGCCAGGTCAGACTAAGAACACGTAAGTTTTAGTTGGACAGTTGTGTTTCAAGCCAGGTCAGGCTAAGAACACGTAAGTTTTAGTTGGACAGTTGTGTTTCAAGCCAGGTCAGGCTAAGAACACGTAAGTTTAGTTGGACAGTTGTGTTTCAAGCCAGGTCAGACTAAGAACACGTAAGTTTTAGTTGGACAGTTGTGTTTCAAGCCAGGTCAGGCTAAGAACATGTAAGTTTAGTTGGACAGTTGTGTTTCAAGCCAGGTCAGACTAAGAACACGTAAGTTTTAGTTGGACAGTTGTGTTTCAAGCCAGGTCAGGCTAAGAACACGTAAGTTTTAGTTGGACAGTTGTGTTTCAAGCCAGGTCAGGCTAAGAACATGTAAGTTTAGTTGGACAGTTGTGTTTCAAGCCAGGTCAGACTAAGAACACGTAAGTTTTAGTTGGACAGTTGTGTTTCAAGCCAGGTCAGGCTAAGAACACGTAAGTTTTAGTTGGACAGTTGTGTTTCAAGCCAGGTCAGACTAAGAACACGTAAGTTTTAGTTGGACAGTTGTGTTTCAAGCCAGGTCAGGCTAAGAACACGTAAGTTTTAGTTGGACAGTTGTGTTTCAAGCCAGGTCAGGCTAAGAACACGTAAGTTTTAGTTGGACAGTTGTGTTTCAAGCCAGGTCAGACTAAGAACATGTAAGTTTTAGTTGGACAGTTGTGTTTCAAGCCAGGTCAGGCTAAGAACACGTAAGTTTTAGTTGGACAGTTGTGTTTCAAGCCAGGTCAGGCTAAGAACACGTAAGTTTTAGTTGGACAGTTGTGTTTCAAGCCAGGTCAGGCTAAGAACATGTAAGTTTTAGTTGGACAGTTGTGTTTCAAGCCAGGTCAGGCTAAGAACACGTAAGTTTTAGTTGGACAGTTGTGTTTCAAGCCAGGTCAGGCTAAGAACACGTAAGTTTTAGTTGGACAGTTGTGTTTCAAGCCAGGTCAGACTAAGAACATGTAAGTTTTAGTTGTACAGTTGTGTTTCAAGCCAGGTCAGGCTAAGAACACGTAAGTTTTAGTTGGACAGTTGTGTTTCAAGCCAGGTCAGGCTAAGAACATGTAAGTTTTAGTTGGACAGTTGTGTTTCAAGCCAGGTCAGGCTAAGAACACGTAAGTTTTAGTTGGAGAGTTGTGTTTCAAGCCAGGTCAGGCTAAGAACACGTAAGTTTAGAATGTACATGTAATTAGACAAACATAAACATATGGTATAAACAAGACTTGAATGTTCCAACAATAAAACTTGCCGCCATGATATAGCTGAAATATTATTGAAAGTGCACTTACACACCCATAATTCATTACATTTACTCCTACATTAGATGCTCAGAAGAAATTTTATTTCTTGCAGCGTTGCATTTTCGTTTTGGTTAGGATGTTCATCTTAATCCTGTCGAAGGATTACGCAAAAATACTAGATTGTATCTGTCAGTAAATCCTGTATATATTCCAAGCAAAAACAGTTAGAGAAAGTATAAATAAGAGAAAAATATGTATTTTATTTCAATGTAGATCATGCCTCCATATGGGCACCATAAGAGTAGCCCAAATTAAGGAGTGTCATATGTTTTAACGAAGCGACAAAAATCTATTTTGGACTTCTGTACAAAAAAGTAAAAGGGTGATTAAAATAATTTGAATTAATTGATTGAAAGAGTGAAGGGAATATAACCCACTTTTATGTTTTCTGTCAAATAATAATGAATAATTATTCAATAGTCAAGAAGATCCTGAAACTCCTGTTTGAAAAAAGTTTTATTGCATTTTTCTCAAAGTTAGTTAGTTAATTAATCTGTAAATTTAAACAAAAATAAACAATTTGAATTAGAAAGCAAGTGAAAATTCACTAAATCCATTTTCGGCCAGTGTCTTCTATGTTAAACATGAGTGTCTTTTGTTATAGATATGGAACAGGATGTTTTATGTTGATGAATACAGGCACAGAGGTAAGTATATTAATATTAATATATCATTTTATGTATGTTGACTTTCTTAGATATTTTTTTGCCAATGTTAAGTTTTGGTGAAAGCTGTATCTCGGAAAATACTTGACATATCTCATTGAAGATTAAGAATGACTTTACCTGTTATAATATATTAATACACCTAAGTTTGTAAAACTCTACAATGTTAAATATGACCAACAACACTTGAAAAGCAATGTAGCTGTCAATACAGTGTTATAAGTTTTGGTGCAAGCTGTATCTCAGAGACCATCTTAACAAAGCTTGACAGGTAAAAATCTAGAAGCTTTTCTATAGTGGTTATTACCTGTATTTAATTTGTATTTCACTATTAAACAAGATAAGGCTGGTTTGTCTTCCACTGACAGCCTTAATTATTTGTAGTTATAGAAATATTTCACTCAATTATTTCTTTAAAAAATCCACAGCCAATATAAGTGATTACATGCCACATTGAGTCTCTGGTTGATTTAAGTGATTATAAGACATATGCAGGATCTTGTTATTTTAACTTCCCTTAAGTAGATATGTTTTAAAGTTTATTCAAGATTTTTTATTTTTCAGTATCTGTTTTATATTCCCTATTCTTTAGTAGCTCACCTGACCAAAGGCCATGTGAGATTTTGCCAACACTTAATGTTCATCGTCAATCTGTGTAAACTTTCACATTTAAATCTTCTTCTCTGAAACCACAGAACCAAATTAAACCAAACTTGGTTGGGATTGTCTCTGAGTAATCTCCTCAATTCAAGATGACAGCTGTTACTAAAGATAGAAATTTATTTAATTGTCTACTTTTGCTGCTTTACTATAAGTCAAAATGAGCTTAGCTTTTAACAGCAGCTTCATGGAAATGAGTAGTTCAACATATTTTCGATTTTTTGGTGAATTTTTTTACAGATAAAATCAGATAAAAATCTTTTGCTCAGAAATTTGAGATAAAATGAGCTGTAGTCAGCCCTTTTTCAAAATGTGACATCACCGCCCTCCATTCTACATTCAAGATGGCTGGTATTACTATTAGTAGAAACTTCATTAAATGGCAAAAAAAAAATTTTTTAATCGGCTGTAATTTTTCTATAAAAGTCAAATTGAAAACCGGGTGAGTGATTACAGGCTCATTGGAGCACCTAGTAATAAAATTAAGATCAGTGGTCAATGCTAAATGGGTTTTTTCTTTTTTTTTGCTAATTATTTATCCTCTTCGAACGAAGGGAGACATATTGTTTTAGTCTGATTTTTTCTTCTTCTTCCGCTTCTTCTCAGCGAAGCTTGTCCGGACCATAACTTTTTTGTGTTTCGAGATAGGTCAATGATATTTGGTATGTGGGTGCATGACCTTCGTTGGACCTTGACCTTTGACCTCAAGGTCAAATAATTGTTTTTTAAATAGTATTTTCTTGTCTGGGCCATAACATTTTTGTCTTTTGAGATAGGTCAATGATATTTGGTATGTGGGTGCATGACCATAAGGTGGTGTGTCACGTACCATCATAACCTTTGTGGGACCTTGACCTTTGACCTCAAGGTCAAATAATTGTTTTTTAAATAGTATCATTCAACTCATAATGTGTAACTTATTGTTGTACAGATGGCCGCATTAAGGGGAGACATAAGTTTTAGGTATCTAAAACAGTTCTTCCTAGTTTTAAGTTTGTTCATCGTCGGTAACCCACGGTTGATTCCGATACGTTCCTCTCTCTCCATCACCCGTGGGTCAAATCGCTTGTAAACATTCGTACTCATGAATAATT
Organism: Bathymodiolus brooksi; assembly: GCA_963680875.1. Taxonomy (NCBI): domain Eukaryota; kingdom Metazoa; phylum Mollusca; class Bivalvia; order Mytilida; family Modiolidae; genus Bathymodiolus; species Bathymodiolus brooksi. Next base: position 58,735,691 of record OY804578.1, read on the forward strand.
CATAAATCTTCGCATTACAAACTTCAAATGCGATTCAACCAATCAAATCGTTCCTTTCATAATGAGTTTGGTTAAAAGTTAAAAATGTCGGACCTGTTGCAAAAATTTGGAGTGAAAGAATTGAGGAACTTTTACAAGTTGACTCATTGTTTCTATACAGCACTACACTTCATCCACACATTTTCATGGGCGCATCCATTACTGACAGAACGATTTTTACCTCCGATAACAAAGAGTTTCACTTTCATAAACGTGATTTTGATTGGTTAATTCGAAACTTTGAATATTCATGAAAACGAATGTATACAAGCGATTTGACCCACGGGTGATGGAGAGCGAGGAACGTATCGGAATCGACCGTGGGTTACCGATGATGAAGTTTGTTCTACTGATCAGAATTTGTATTTTTATTATCTATTATTTTTATTCTTTTTTCAGCCTATAAATTCTGAACAAGGACTTCTTACAACTGTTGGGTACCAGTTAGGAAAAGGGAAACCAGTAGTATATGCTTTAGAGGTATTTAATATTTCTGTACTAAATCATGTTTAGATCATTTTAAAGTATTAATATTTTATTCTATTCTACAAAATATGTCTGATTATTTAATTTAAATGTTGTTTAAATTAATGTCAAGTTAAAGGAAGAGTTTGAAGATCCCAAAGGGGTAATCAGAATCTGTAAATCTAAGAAGGACAGACAACACAATGGCCAAAAGAAAAAGTACAAAAGGACAAACAACGATCTACAAAACATTACACAGAAAACTAAAGTTCGAGTAACAATGAACCTCACTAAAATCTGGGGTGAACTCAGGTGCTCCCGAAGAGTAGGCAGTTCCTGCTCCACAAGTGGCACCTGTCATGTTACTCTAATTACAAACCGGGTGATGAGTGCTGAATGAGGAAAGGACCGGAAATTGTTTAAGACAAGTATTTCATCTATCTACCTGACAGAACAAGTTCACAAAAAGTATTATATAGTAGGTAAAAATTTGACCTTTAGATATATCTAATATTGTTAGAATTATTGATTTCCACAAGCCACAAGTAACTTCTTTTGTCAATGTCAAAGGCACTAATGAATTTACAATATTTCAAAATATCCAGGCATTAGAGTTATCTGAGAGAAATTAAACTGAAAACTATTACTAATAAACCAAAACTATTACTAATAGACTAAAACTATTACTAATAGACCAAAACTATTACTAATAAACCAAAACTATTACTAATAGACCAAAACTATTACTAATAGACCAAAACTATTACTAATAGACTAAAACTATTACTAATAGACCAAAACTATTACTAATAGACCAAAACTATTACTAATAGACCAAACTATTACTAATAGACTAAAACTATTACTAATAGACCAAAACTATTACTAATAGACCAAACTATTACTAATAGACCAAAACTATTACTAATAGACTAAAACTATTACTAATAGACCAAAACTATTACTAATAAACCAAAACTATTACTAATAGACTAAAACTATTACTAATAGACTAAAACTATTACTAATAGACCAAAACTATTACTAATAAACCAAAACTATTACTAATAGACCAAAACTATTACTAATAAACCAAAACTATTACTAATAGACCAAAACTATTACTAATAAACCAAAACTATTACTAATAGACCAAAACTATTACTAATAGACTAAAACTATTACTAATAGACTAAAACTATTACTAATAGACCAAAACTATTACTAATAAACCAAAACTATTACTAATAAATCAAAACTATTACTAATAAACCAAAACTATTACTAATAAACCAAAACTATTACTAATAGACTAAAACTATTACTAATAGACTAAAACTATTACTAATAGACTAAAACTATTACTAATAAACCAAAACTATTACTAATAGACCAAAACTATTACTAATAGACTAAAACTATTACTAATAGACTAAAACTATTACTAATAGACCAAAACTATTACTAATAAACCAAAACTATTACTAATAGACTAAAACTATTACTAATAGACTAAAACTATTACTAATAAACCAAAACTATTACTAATAAACCAAAAATATTACTAATAGACTAAAACTATTACTAATAGACTAAAACTATTACTAATAAACCAAAACTATTACTAATAGACCAAAACTATTACTAATAGACTAAAACTATTACTAATAGACTAAAACTATTACTAATAGACTAAAACTATTACTAATAAACCAAAACTATTACTAATAAACCAAAAATATTACTAATAGACTAAAACTATTACTAATAGACTAAAACTATTACTAATAAACCAAAACTATTACTAATAGACCAAAACTATTACTAATAGACTAAAACTATTACTAATAGACTAAAACTATTACTAATAGACCAAAACTATTACTAATAAACCAAAACTATTACTAATAGACCAAGTGTATATTTCAATGTAGTCAAGGAACCACCTTTGAGTTTGAGATTATAAGGAATTTACATTTAAAATTCCATATGATCATGTAAGGGCCGTCGTGATCGTGATAATATGGTAGCTGGATTTACAACTACCTATGCAGTCAGTGCCTATCACCACTGACGTGAGTTTGAATCTTACTCAGGCGAGGTGTACTCGATACAACATTATGTGATAAAGTTTGTCAGTGACTTGTGACAGGTTGGTGGTTTACTCCTAGCACACTGGATTCCTCCACCAATAAAACTGACTGCCACAATATAACAAAAATATTGTTGAAAGTGGTGTTAAACACTATAACCCTAACTCATATGATCATGTGATTTATTATTTATATGTTTCAGGGAGCTATTGCTATAGCTGGTGCTAGTGTCAAGTGGTTAAGAGACAATCTTGGTATAATAAAGACAGCTGCTGAAGTTGGTTAGTTATATTTAACACGTTAAAACTTCTGTTAGCAATAAGCTGAATTTGGTTAGTTATATTTAACACGTTAAAACTTCTGTTAGCAATAAGCTGAAGTTGTTTAGTTATATTTAACATGTTAAAACTTCTGTTAGCAATAATCTGAAGTTGGTTAGTTATATTTAACACATTAAAACTTCTGTTAGCAATAAGCTGAAGTTGGTTAGTTATATTTAGCATGTTAAAACTTCTGTTAGCAATAAGCTAAAGTTGGTTAGTTATATTTAGCATGTTAAAACTTCTGTTAGCAATAAGCTGAAGTTGGTTAGTTATATTTAACACGTTAAAACTTCTGTTAGCAATAAGCTGAAGTTGGTTAGTTATATTTATCATGTTAAAAATTTTGTTAACAATAAACTGAAGTTGGTTAGTTATATTTAACACGTTAATAAATGTTAAAAACATCTATTAACAATAAACTGAAGTTGGTTAGTTATATTTAACACGTTAATAAATGTTAAAAACATCTATTAACAATAAGCTGAAGTTGATTAGTTATATTTATCATGTTAAAAATTTTGTTAACAATAAACTGAAGTTGGTTAGTTATATTTAACACGTTAATAAATGTTAAGAACATCTATTAACAATAAACTGAAGTTGGTTAGTTATATTTAACACGTTAATAAATGTTAAAAACATCTATTAACAATAAACTGAAGTTGGTTAGTTATATTTATTAATGGTTGAGTCCAAGTCGAAGGGACTTATGTTTGTAGTTCAAAATATCCAGAGTAGACTAGTTATCCAGACAAAAATAAGATGAACACCGCATTGAAAGAATAGTACTTTTCATTATAACCAATTTCATTACACGTGGACTGGACTGTGTTTACTTTGATTAGCTTCTCTACTTATGATTTTTAGTCTATAATTTGTAGGAATATTTTATCTTTAGTCTATAATTTGTAGGAATATTTGATCTTATCTTGACATTGTAAATGATATTGGTACAGGTTCTGGTACAAATGTAAGTCAAAAAAATTATTAATTGTAATATTTGCTGTGATGTTTTACAGAGACTTTAGCTCAGAAGGTAGACAGTACACATGGATGCTATTTTGTTCCTGCATTCTCAGGTTTATTTTGTCCTTATTGGCAGGATGATGCAAGAGGGTAAGTTTATATATAGTTTTGTCTCACCTGTGACCAAAGTCGCTGAACGCTAGACATAGGCATTGCTTTTCCAGCGGTGATGGCAGTAACAATCATGTTTTTGTGATTAGATCAGTTTCTTCATTACCATACAACCTAGGTTCACCATATTGAGGGTACAGTTTCATGGTACATTGATTTAGTTTATTTTCTGAAAAATGTTTCACACAAACAATTTGCAAAAGGCAGGCGAGACATAGATCTGTATTTATTAAAGGTAGGCGAGACATAGATCTGTATTTATTAAAGGCAGGCGAGACATAGATCTTTATTTATTAAAGAGAATGTCAATTACCATTCTAAAATAGACATCAAATATACAATCTCAATAATGTCAGGCAAAAAGGCCACATTTTGATTTAACAGAAAGCCACACATTACTGCTTACTATAGTAAGGTGTATGTATTTATTGTCACTTTCAGCTATAATGTGACTATTAGACTGAATGATGGAGGAAAGATTGACAGTTATTACAAAATGACTGCTGAAACACCCAGCCATGGGTAGATAACTGGAAACCTAAACAATTGATATGGGTATATGGCGACGAATCCACAACAGGCATAACACCTTAACCACTCCACCGGCCAAACACCTGCTTCTCTTTTTGAGAATAGGATAGATAATGAACTGATACTATTGAAGATCCAGTTATCAAGAGGGGAGGGTTGATATCCTATTAGCCGGTTTAGCTATGCCACCTCTTTGTGTATGTCTGAAGCCAGGACCTGGACTTCAACATCGTGGTCTTTTTTTGTGTTCAGTGAGTTAAATTGAGAGGTGATTTATCATTTTGTTGATATTGGTGGAACTAATGACTATCACTGTTTAAGCATTCTTTTCATAACTTTTCGATATCTATAAACTTTTATTTAGATGTTTCAGTTGATTTCATTACATCTGTAGACAAGTATAATATTTCAAAACAATATTACACAGTAATAGTTGTAATTTCATGTACTTTTAAATTATATAAACTAAGAGTTATCTCTCTTGTATTAATAAGGACAATGTCATCTATTTTCAGCATTATATGTGGTTTAACACAATTTACTACCAAAGAACATATTGCAAGAGCAGCTTTAGAAGCAGTTTGTTTTCAGACAAGGGAGGTAAGAACATGTCCGAGGAGCTGTTTTAGAATTAGATTATTTTCAAACAAGGGAGGTAAAAAAGTATATCTGGACAGATTTTAAAGCAGTAGGCTTTGAAATAAGGGAGTTAAGAACATATTTCAGGACAGAACTATATTATTTGATTGGTGGTTGTTTAAGCTGATCTGAGCAGCAAATCTAGTGGGATGAAAATGACCAAAGTCAAAATTTTCTAGGAATACTTAAAAGGAAGGAAAAAAGAGTAATGATGGGCCATTGTGGTCACCATTGTATGGGTTTACAGCTACATCCTTCCACCTCTAAATCTTTGAGTTTGATTCCTAGTCAATGTCAAGATGTATGTACTAGATACAACTTTATATGATCAAGTTTGTTGGTGACTTGTGACAGTTCGGTGGTTTTCCCTGGTATGTGGTTTCCTCCAATAAATTATCATAGCACAATCCACAAACAGCAATGATCACGATCAAGCTCCATTTTATTGTCAGGACACCGTAGGACAGCTTTAGAACTTAGAAGGTAAAAATTTAGTTGACAGTAAAATGATGTTAAGACATAAAATACAGTGAAGCCAGTCTAAACGGAACTGCCATGATATATCTGAAATATTGTTGAAAGTGGTGGTAAGCTTCATATCCCTAACCCTATTTTGGTAACCAAATAACACATGTGAAGTTAGACAAGTACATGTATACAGATATTGGAGAAAATAAGATGTAGAGAAATTTATCTAAAAAACTATATAGCATTATTGCATGAATACTGAAGTAATATTAGTCAACGGCTATGTCAAGATTTAAAGGCATATTGTCTACCAAAATCGTAATTTTTTCATACCCAAAATTATTGTCGTTTTCCATACTGACCTTCATAAAATGAAGATTAAACACCGGATTATTGGCAAATACACAACGAAACGTTGTTTTTTTTCGATTTAAAAAAGCTGACCATCGTTACTGGAAGGAAATTAATTATGTACTGACCTGAGCGAGGCCAAATCTATTTTTATGCCAGTATGCTGCAGCATGTGGTGTTTGTTTACCTCGCAAATACAGCCATTTTATGCTACTCATTGACAATAATTTGCTGTTGCCAGGTGCAAAATTACATATATTGAATAATATCTACCGAAAATGATCATAGGCATCATCATAAATTCATTAAATATGAAAAACGATTGAGAAAAGAAGGCAACATGCTCGGCTTACCTATCAAGCAAAATCTTTGCCCCTTCAGCGTGAGTTTGGATGCGGTCCAACTGATCCCCTACATATATCCTGCATTTGGAAGATATTGCACTTCTATTCCTCTTTCTCTCTGAATCTGTCAAAGTCCCCTTTCTTCCACGCATTGACACTTTCTCTTCCGACATGTTTATTGACTCTAAACAGTGTGCATGCTCAAGACGGGTTCACATAGAAGGTCATATGAATAGAGGCGGGTTAAATTGAATTCTTGTCATCCTGGACAATAATTCCGATAATAATAGTTTTGGGTCTTTTTTGTCAAAAAAAGAACACAAATCGTATCTTTTGCAGCATAACTGTTTAATGATAGCTTAAACAAATCAATTATGGACAGTTAAAAATTTTCAACAAATTCATAGACAATATGCCCTTAAATTTTATAAATAAATAAAAAACATCTCTAAAAATAGATGCCTATAACTAAAGACTAAGGATTGTGACAAAATTAAAATAAATATATGTACCTGTGAGTTAAAACATCAACAAATTAATGCAGTTTCATACAAAGAAACCTGTCTAAAGCGACCCTCCTTGAGACTAATCTTTATGTGGTCGGAATAGCAGGTTAATTCAAAAACAATTTTCATTGTGATTTTAAGTACAGTTTGGTTAATACATGATTCTATTTAATTCAAGGTTTGGTTTAGAAAGGTTTGACTGTATTTAATTCAAGGCTTGGTTTAGGGGCAGTTTAAAAAAAATGGCTCCTACTGCTATAGCTGTCTAATTTACTAATTTTTATGATTTTATTGGATCTAAATAGTTCAAAAGATCTGTAATGGTTTGATGTTTGTTACTGCAAAAAATCTTTAAGATATCTAGAATAACAAAAAAAAATATGTCAAAAAAACATGTCAAAATTGTCAGGAGTGCAACCCTTTTTTGTGACACTTTAAAAAATCCTTAATTTTCAACAACCTACCACAGTGCTAAATCAAACAATATGTTATCAAAATCTATTTCATCACAAACTTTGATATGTTGACATACTTTAAGATAGCAATAGATCATGCTTCACATTTATTATTGCATAAAAATATGTCTTTGTAAAAAAGATGTACCTAGTCAGGAGTGCAACAGACATTTATGCAAGTTTTCCTAAATTACATTGCAGAAATGTTGTCTTTTAGTTTTCAAAGATATGGGGTATAAATAAATCTTAATACATCATTGCTGCTTCAAAACCATAGTTAAAGGATACACTAAAATCAGTAGTAAGGCCAAGAATGTCACATTAAAGGCAGCACCCTCAAATGTCAGGAGTGCAACATTTGATATTTTCTTAGACATATTTTCTTTTAAATGTAACTAATATCACATTTGTCTTTCTATTTCAACAGAGACTGACCAAGAGAACAAATAAAACCCATTTACCTGTTTGAGATACATAAAATATCTCTCACAGAAGCATTTGATTCATGTCAGGAGTGCAACTAGTTTTAAGTGATCTTCTACACAGTCTAACTTATAGCTTTTTATATGGATGATTTAAATAAAATGAGATTCTGTCAAGTTTAGAATAATGTTTGAAAAAATTAAAAGTGCCAATAGCATTTTATGTGCTTTCAATTTTATGTAATAAAGCATTTTTGTTCATTTTAAATGGTCTCATGCTTTAATATCTATTAGGTATTAATACTAGAGACATTCTCTGACAAGGGAACATGTTTTCTAGGTTCATTAGCTATTGGAGATTATTTGACTTGATAAAGTTTATGATAAATGCATTTATCTATTTTCTTATAGATAATTTATGGTTGACCATGTAAATGTTGCACTCCTGACATAAATATTTAAAAATCATTGAAATTTGATATAATCAATTTTCTAAGTATCCAAAAAATGCTTGTAATTGTACATTAAACATCTATTTTCAATATTAATTTAGATTAATACATGTTTTAAATGTTTTTGTATAGTATATTTCAAAAATAAGTTGGAATTTTCGAGAAGTATGGCTGTAAACAAGTTACAAATAACTAGAAAAATGTTACTTTAAGAAACAATTATCATTAAAACTTGGTAAAACTAATGCTTGAAAGAACACCAATTGATTTTTTCTCCTGTGAATTGTTTTTAAGTTAATAACTCTTCTTTTTCTTGATGGCAATATAATGTCAGGAGTGCAACATATCCTGATAAAATAGTACCATTGATAAAATAATGATAATTTATAATAAATTGCCTTTTCTAGACTATAAAAATATTCTAATTATTTCTTTTTGCTTTATCTTATAACTATATTAGAGTGGTATAATACAAATTTTCAAATGTAATTAAAAATATTGCTGCTAAAACTGGGTATTAAAGAAGTGGTATGGCACAAAAAATTGTTACAAATTTCCAAATACTGTCATTTCTGTACAAATATTTCCAATGAAACAGGTAAAAATTATTGTATGAGTTAACAGTAACATCACTGTTCAATGTTGGCATTTTAAAATGTGATATTTTCTTCTTTTTTTTCTTTATTATAAAATGTCAGGAGTGCAACAAAAATAGACAAAATGTTTTTTCTACAACCAATTATTTTGCGATCGTTCAAAGAATCAATGTGATTTTTTTTTACAAATGGCTACTTATCTTTAAAGTTTGAAAATTTTGCTGTCTTAAGTAAAAATATTCGTTATTATTTTGATAATAAAAACTTTATCAGGTAGATTGGACAAAAATATTGAGAATTTTTCATAAAAAAATAGCTTTTAAGAAAAACTACAAATACCAATAACCCAATATTTTGCACAAAAAGTCATTTATATCAGTTGCATTGTTTGAGAAACCATTATACAAAATAATTGTTTAACTGATATAGAATAAGTATGTGTTTTACATGTTTTTTATGCCAATTTGTGTTCAATAAAAGGTTCTTAAAAATTTATTGCTTATCTGTTCATAGTTTCTTTCTTGTTTCATTTACTTCAATGTATACAACATTGAATATTATCAGCAGAAAGTTTTTAGGAATGAGTTTAATTTGGACATTTTTTTCACATGTTGGAGCCATTTTTAGCTCACCTGGCCATAGGCCATGTGAGCTTTTGTCATGGGTAAGCGTCCGTCCGTTAGCTTTTCACATTTAAATCTTCTTCTCTGAAACCGCAGAACAGAAATCAGCCAAACTTGCCAGAAATGTTCACTGGATGGTCCTCTACCAGATTTGTGTTTTTGGTGCTGATTTGAAATCCAACATGGCTGCCAGGGTCCATAATGTGTTCTCATTGGCTGAAATTTTAAAAATCTTCTTGTCAGAAACCACTAAGTCAATTGAATTGTGACTTTGCAGGAATGATCATTGGGTGGTCCTGTACTAAAATTGTGAATCGTTTGCCGATCGGAAATTCAAGATGGCCGCCATGACTTGACTTAGTTTAACATTGGACCCTATGGGAATTTCACATTTTCATCTTTTTTTCTGAAACCACAAAACAGATTTGAACCAAACTTGGTAGAAATGTTCATTGGATGGTCCTATACAAGATTTTTGTTTTTGGCACTGATCGGAAATCCAACATGGCTGCCAGGGCCCATAATGTGTTCTGATTGGTCGAAATTTAAAAAATCTTCTTGTTAGAAACCACTAAGCCAATTGAATTGTGACTTTGCAGGAATGATCATTGGGTGGTCCTGTACTAAACTTGTGAATCGTTTGCCAATCGGAAATTCAAGATGGCTGCCATGACTCGACTTAGTTTAACATTGGACCCTATGGGAATTTCACATTTTCATCTTTTTTTTTCTGAAACCACAAAACAGATTTGAACCAAACTTAGCAGAAATGTTCATTGGATGGTCATATACAAGATTTTTGTTTTTGGCACTGATCGGAAATCCAACATGGCTGCCAGGGCCCATAATGTGTTCTGATTGGTCGAAATTTTAAAAATCTTCTTGTTAGAAACCACTAAGCCAATTGAATTGTGACTTTGCAGGAATGATCATTGGGTGGTCCTGTACTAAACTTGTGAATCGTTTGCCAATCGGAAATTCAAGATGGCTGCCATGACTCGACTTAGTTTAACATTGGACCCTATGGGAATTTCACATTTTCATCTTTTTTTTCTGAAACCACAAAACAGATTTGAACCAAACTTAGCAGAAATGTTCATTGGATGGTCATATACAAGATTTTTGTTTTTGGTGCTGATCGGAAATCCAACATGGCTGCCAGGGCCTATAATGTGTTCTGATTGGTCGAAATTTTAAAAATCTTCTTGTTAGAAACCACTAAGCCAATTGAATTGTGGCTTTGCAGGAATGCTCATTGGGTGGTCCTGTACTAAACTTGTGAATCGTTTGCTGATCGGAAATTCAAGATGGCCGCCATGACTCGACTTAATTTTAACATAGGACCCTATGGAAAAAATGTTTAAAAGTCTTCTCCTCTGAAACCAGCAAGTCAGTTTAAAGCAAACATGGGATGAATGGTCCTTAGGTGGTCAACTTTCAAAATTATGTCCTGTGACCCTGACCTCCATCCAAGATGGCAACCATCAGCAAACATAGTTTTAACATAGGACCCTATGGGAAATATATTTAAAAATCTTCTTCTCTGAAACCAGAAAGCCAATTTAAAGCAAACATGGCATGGATGGTCCTTAAGTGGTCAATTTTCAAAATTGTGTCCAGTGACCCTGACCTCCATCCAAGATGGCCACCTTCAACAGACATACTGTAGTTTTAACATTGGACCCTATGGGAAAAAATGTTTTAAAATCTTCTCCTCTGAAACTAGTAAGCCAATATAGCAAACATGTCATCGATGGTCCTTAGGTGGTCAACTTCCAAAATTGTGTTCAGTGATCCCGATCTCGGTTCAAAATGGCCACCGTCAGCAGACATAGTTTTAACATAGGACCCTATGGGAAAATTGTTTAAAAGTCTTCTCTTCTGAAACCAGTCAGCCAATTTAAAGCAAACATGGCATGGATGGTCCTTGGGTAGTATACTTTCAAAATTGTGTCCGGTGACCACGACCTCCATCCAAGATGGCTGCCATGAGCAGACATAGTTTTAACATAGAACCCTATGGCAGTATGGGATTTGAATAGTAACTTAGATGTATTCAGCATGCAGACATTCTTAAGAGGACTTATTTATGTCAGGTGAGCGATACAGGCTCACCTGAGCCTCTAGTTTTTTAAACAGCCCTTAGACAGGTTTGACTGTATTTCCATTGTATACCAGTAAAATAAGATAAATATTCTTCTTTCAGTTACTAGAAGCCATGGTTAAAGACAGTGATATTCCATTGAAATCCTTACAAGTAGACGGTGGTATGACAATGAACAATCTATTGATGCAGATACAAACAGATTTACTGGGTATTGTTGTTGGTAAGTTTAGTTTACTGAAGTAGACATACAACATTTTTGTTAGCTTTCAAATAGCTCTCTATATATTTGTAGACTGTTTCTATATTACCCTACAAAGTTACATATTATATGTTGTTTTCTGATTGGGTAAGTTAACTTACAACTTTGAATTATCTGTCTATCTATTATAGTTTGTTCCATTCATTTGGGGCCATTGTGGTTGTGATCGTATGGTAGTTGGATTTATAACTACCTGTGCAATCAGTGCTTATCACCACTGATGTTGCGAGTTCGAATCTCGATCAGGGCGAGGTGTACAACATTATGTTATAAAGTTTGTCAATGACTTGCGACAAGTCGGTGGTTTTCTCCAGGTACTCCGATTTCCGCCACGATATAATTGAAATATTGTTGAAAGTGGCACTAAACACCATAAAACAAACAAACATCAAATAGTTCTCTATGTATTTGTAAACTGTTTCTTTATTACCTGTAAGGTTATATGATATTATTAGTTATATAGGCTTTAGACAGGTAATACAGGCTCATATAACCTGTCTGTGTCTTATATTTCCTGAGCCGAAGGCGAGGGAAATATACAACTCAGACAGGTTATATGAGCCCGTATTACCTGTCTAAAGCCTATATAATGAATTTGTCATACTGCAATACCATGGGTCCATATTACCTGTGTAAAGCCTAAATAAAGAACATGACTACTATACATGTATTGTCTCATGAACATTTAACCCCAGATATGACTGCTTTAAAGAAGAAATTAATTCTTCAACATATTTAATAAACAACTTAACAATTTTAACAGAAAAATAACAAATGATTTAGAATTGCCTCAATATCGGCGTCAGAGTGACAGGCGAACCTGGGGGTCGCCATCTTGATTACGTATGATTTCAAAATGAGTTATCTTTCTTGGCACGTGCTTTCATATTACCGACTAGAGCCGTATAATATGGATTAGTAAAATCGAGTAAATAACCAATCGGATCACTTAGATTTTCTATTGCAGTATGACAAGTTGTTTTCTGATTGGGTTAACGGTAGTTGCAACTTTAAATTATCTGTCAAGTTTCTTCCATTCATTTTTTTTCCCATTGTGGTCGTGTTCGTATGGTAGTTGGATTAACAACTATGTGTGCCTATCATCACTAAAGTTGTGAATTCGAATTCCACTCATGGCGAGATGTACTCGATACAACATCATGTGATAAAGTTTGTCTGTGTTTTTAGCTCACCTTGCCATCACTTGGCGTCCATCGTCCGTTAACTTTTCACATTTTAATCTTCTCCTCTGAAACCACAAAGCCAATTGATCTGAAACTTGGTAGAAAGCATCTATGGAAGGTCCTCTATAAACATTTTTCATTTCGTCCCGATCCATTAACAAACATGGTCACCACAGGCAATTCTTGTTTCTGATTGGCTGATTTTTTTTAATCTTCTCCTCTGAAACCGCTTGGCCAAATGAACCGAAACTTGGTAGGAAGCATCTATGGAATGTCCTCTATGAAGATTGCTCATTTCATCCCAATCGGTTAACAAACATGGCTACCACCAAAACTTGGTAGGAAGCATCTATGGAATGTCCTCTATGAAGATTGCTCATTTCGTCCCGATCGGTTAGCAAACATGGCCACCACATGCAATTCTTGTTTTTGATTGGTTGATTTCTAAAAAATCTTCTCCTTTGAAACTGCTTAGCCATATGAACCGAATATTGGTAGGAAGCATCTACATGTATGGAAGATTCTGTATTAAGTTTCCTCAAAGCATAATGAAAGGTGAGCGACACAGGTGCAGCCCACTGAGCCTCTAGTTCTATGAGTACTCCTGTTTCCTCCATCAATACAACTGACTGCCATTATATAACTGAAATATTGTTGAAAGTGGTGTTAAACACCATAACCGTAACCCTTTGCATTCATTACAGTCTTTCATCTACTTGAACACAACTGACGAAATGTTAGGATAAAAAAGTTCCTTCCATCTTGAATGAATCTACTTTTTAGCTCACCTGGCCTTTAGGCCAGGTGAGCTATTGTCATCACTTTTCGTCCGTCGTCTGTTGTCCGTCGTCCGTCCGTCAACATTTCACATTTTAATCTTCTCCTCAGAAACCACTGAGCCAATTGCAACCAAACTTTGGTGGAATGGTCCTTGGATGGCCCCCTTCCAAAATTGTGTCCGGTGATCCCGACTTCCAACCAAGATGGCCGCCAAGCTAAAAATAGAAAAAAGGGGGGAAGAAATTTTAATTGTCCATTGCTGCTTTAGTGTAAGTCAAAATGAGCTCAAATTTTAACTGCAGCTACATGGCAAGGAATAGTTTAACATATATTCCGTATTTTTCTGTGAAATTTTTCTTTCAGCCGATATATACCGATTATGCAAATTAGGCATATTTGGATAAAAGATCACATTTAAATCTTCTCCTCTGAAACCGCTGAACCAAATTAAACCAAACCTGGCAGGGATGGTCCCTGGGTGGGTCCCTTTCAAAATTGTGTCCGACAGCCCCGCCCTCCATTCAAGATGGCTGCCGTTACTAAAAATAGAAATTACTTCAATTGTCCATTGCTGCTTTAGTATAAGTCAAAATGAGCTCAAATTTTAACTGCAGCTACATGGCAAGGAGTAGTTTAGCATATGTTCGGGGTTTTTGTTTGAAATTTTTCTTTCAGCCGATTTATACCGATTATGCAAATTAGGCATATTTTGATAAAAGATCACATTTAAATCTTCTCCTCTGAAACCGCTGAACCAAATTAAACCAAACCTGGCAGGGATGGTCCCTGGGTGGGTCCCTTTCAAAATTGTGTCCGTCAGCGCCATCCTGTATCCAAGATGGCCACCATTACTAAAAATAGAAAATTCTTCAAATGGCCAAAACTGCTCTATTTTAAGCCAGAATGTGCCCAAATTTGAACTGTTAAAGCATAATGATGAGCTTTTAAACATATATTACGGGATTTTTTATGAACTTTGAACTTTTGCCGATTTTGACCGATTATGCATATTAGAAAAAAGGGGGGATGAAATTTTAAAAAATCTTCTCCTCTGAAACTACTGAGCCAATCTCAACCAAACTTTGCTGAAATGATTCTTGGGTGGTCCTCTTCCAAAACTGTGTCCGGCATTTCAGAACTTCGACCAATATGGCCGCCACAGCCAAACTTAATTTAACATAGGACCCTATGGAAAATTCACATAAAAATCTTCTTGTCTGGAACCTTTGAGTTGCTCAATTGGAACCAAACTTTGATAATATAGCCATTGGATGGTCCTCTTCCAAAATTCTGTCTGGTGGTCCCACCCTCTGACCAAGATGGCTGCACAGCTGTGCTTAGATTAACATAGGACCCTATGGGAAATTCACATAAAAATCATCTTGTCTGGAACCAGTAGCTCAATTAGAACCAAACTTTGATGGAATAGTCATTTGATGGTCCTCTTCCAAAATTGTGTCCGGCAGTCGGGCTCTCCCACCAAGATGGCTGCCGCAGTGCAGTTGCGTTGTTTTTGAAAGCAGCTTTGATCCAGGTGAGCGATTACAGGCTCCTGGGAGCCTCTGGTTATTTTGTGCGACTGCATTGCAATCTATTATATTGGAGTTACCTCCCTTTTTAGCTCACCTGGCCTTTAGGCCAGGTGAGCTATTGTCATCACTTTTCGTCTGTCGTCCGTCTGTCAACATTTCACATTTTAATCTTCTCCTCAGAAACCACTGAGCCAATTGCAACCAAACTTTGGTGGAATGGTCCTTGGATGGCCCCCTTCCAAAATTGTGTCCGGTGATCCCGACTTCCAACCAAGATGGCCGCCAAGCTAAAAATAGAAAAAAGGGGGGAAGAAATTTTAATTGTCCATTGCTGCTTTAGTGTAAGTCAAAATGAGCTCAAATTTTAACTGCAGCTACATGGCAAGGAATAGTTTAACATATATTCCGTATTTTTCTGTGAAATTTTTCTTTCAGCCGATATATACCGATTATGCAAATTAGGCATATTTGGATAAAAGATCACATTTAAATCTTCTCCTCTGAAACCGCTGAACCAAATTAAACCAAACCTGGCAGGGATGGTCCCTGGGTGGGTCCCTTTCAAAATTGTGTCCGTCAGCGCCATCCTGTATCCAAGATGGCCACCATTACTAAAAATAGAAAATTCTTCAAATGGCCAAAACTGCTCTATTTTAAGCCAGAATGTGCCCAAATTTGAACTGTTAAAGCATAATGATGAGCTTTTAAACATATATTACGGGATTTTTTATGAACTTTGAACTTTTGCCGATTTTGACCGATTATGCATATTAGAAAAAAGGGGGGATGAAATTTAAAAAAAATCTTCTCCTCTGAAACTTCCTAGCCAATCTCAACCAAACTTTGCTGAAATGATTCTTGGGTGGTCCTCTTCCAAAACTGTGTCCGGCATTTCAGAACTTCGACCAATATGGCCGCCACAGCCAAACTTAATTTAACATAGGACCCTATGGAAAATTCACATAAAAATATTCTTGTCTGGAACCTTTGAGTTGCTCAATTGGAACCAAACTTTGATAATATAGCCATTGGATGGTCCTCTTCCAAAATTCTGTCTGGTGGTCCCACCCTCTGACCAAGATGGCTGCACAGCTGTGCTTAGTTTAACATAGGACCCTATGGGAAATTCACATAAAAATCATCTTGTCTGGAACCAGTAGCTCAATTAGAACCAAACTTTGATGGAATAGTCATTTGATGGTCCTCTTCCAAAATTGTGTCCGGCAGTCGGGCTCTCCCACCAAGATGGCTGCCGCAGTGCAGTTGCGTTGTTTTTGAAAGCAGCTTTGATCCAGGTGAGCGATTACAGGCTCCTGGGAGCCTCTGGTTATTTTGTGCGACTGCATTGCAATCTATTATATTGGAGTTACCTCCCTTTTTAGCTCACCTGGCCTTTAGGCCAGGTGAGCTATTGTCATCACTTTTCGTCTGTCGTCCGTCTGTCAACATTTCACATTTTAATCTTCTCCTCAGAAACCACTGAGCCAATTGCAACCAAACTTTGGTGGAATGGTCCTTGGATGGCCCCCTTCCAAAATTGTGTCCGGTGATCCCGACTTCCAACCAAGATGGCCGCCAAGCTAAAAATAGAAAAAAGGGGGGAAGAAATTTTAATTGTCCATTGCTGCTTTAGTGTAAGTCAAAATGAGCTCAAATTTTAACTGCAGCTACATGGCAAGGAATAGTTTAACATATATTCCGTATTTTTCTGTGAAATTTTTCTTTCAGCCGATATATACCGATTATGCAAATTAGGCATATTTGGATAAAAGATCACATTTAAATCTTCTCCTCTGAAACCGCTGAACCAAATTAAACGAAGCCTGGCAGGGATGGTCCCTGGGTGGGTCCCTTTCAAAATTGTGTCCGACAGACCCGCCCTCCATTCAAGATGGCTGCTGTTACTAAAAATAGAAATTTCTTCAAATGGCCAAAACTGCTCTATTTTAAGCCAGAATGTGCCCAAATTTGAACTGTATCAGCATAATGAGCTTTTTAACATGTATTACAGGATTTTTTATGAACTTTGAACTGTTGCCAATTTTGACCGATTATGCAAATTAGAAAAAAGGGGGGATGAAATTTAAAAAAAATCTTCTCCTCTGAAACTACTGAGCCAATCTCAACCAAACTTTGCTGAAATGATTTTTGGATGGCCCCCTTCCAAAATTGTGTCTGGTGATCCCGACTTCCAACCAAGATGGCCGCCAAGCTCAAAATAGAAAAAAGGGGGGATGAAATTTTAATTGTCCATTGCTGCTTTAGTGTAAGTCAAAATGAGCTCAAATTTTAACTGCAGCTACATGGCAAGAAGTAGTTTAACATATATTCCGTATTTTTCTGTGAAATTTTTCTTTCAGCCGATATATACCGATTATGCAAATTAGGCATATTTTGATAAAAGATTGCATTTAAATCTTCTCCTCTGAAACCGCTGAACCAAATTAAACCAAACATGGCAGGGATGGTCCCTGGGTGGGTCCCTTTCAAAATTGTGTCCGACAGCCCCGCCCTCCATTCAAGATGGCTGCTGTTACTAAAAATAGAAATTACTTCAATTGTCCATTGCTGCTTTAGTATAAGTCAAAATGAGCTCAAATTTTAACTGCAGCTACATGGCAAGGAGTAGTTTAGCATATGTTCGGGGTTTTTGTTTGAAATTTTTCTTTCAGCCGATTTATACCGATTATGCAAATTAGACATATTTTGATAAAAGATCACATTTAAATCTTCTCCTCTGAAACCGCTGAACCAAATGAAACCAAACCTGGCAGGGATGGTCCCTGGGTGAATCCCTCTCAAAATTGTGTCTGTCAGTGCCGTCCTGTATCCAAGATGGCCACCATTACTAAAAATAGAAATTTCTTCAAATGGCCAAAACTGCTCTATTTTAAGCCAGAATGTGCCCAAATTTTAAATGTATAAGCATAATGATGAGGTTTTTAACATATATTACAGGATTTTTTATGAACTTTGAACTTTTGCCGATTTTGACCGATTATGCAAATTAGAAAAAAGGGGGGATGAAATTAAAAAAAAATCTTCTCCTCTGAAACTACTGAGCCAATCTCAACCAAACTTTGCTGAAATGATTCTTGGGTGGTCCTTCTTCCAAAATTGTGTCCGGCATTTCAGAACTACGACCAAGATGGGCACCACAGCCGAACTTAATTTAACATAGGACCCTATGGGAAATTCCCGTAAAAATCTTCTTGTCTGAAACCATTTGCTCAATAAGAACAAAATTTTGATGAAATAGTCATTGGATGGTTCTCTTCCAAAAATGTGTCCGGCGGTTCGGTCCTTCGACCAAAATGGCCCCCACAGCCGAACTTAGCTTAACATAGGACCCTATGGGAAATTCACATAAAAATGTTCTCCTCAGAAACCACTGGGCCAATTGCAACCAAACTTTGGTGGAATGGTTTTTGGGTGGCCCCCCCTTAAAAATTGTGTCCGGTGATCCCAACTTCCAACCAAGATGGCCACCAAGCTAAAAATAGAAAAAAGGGGATGATATTTAAAAAAAATCTTCTCCTCTGAAACTACTGAGCCAATCTCAACCAAACTTTGCTGAAATGATCCTTGGGTGGTCCTCTTCCAAAATTGTGTCCGGCATTTCAGACCCCCGACCAAGATGGCCGCCACAGCCAAACTTAATTTAGCATAGGACCCTATGGGAAATTCCCATACAAATCTTCTTGTCTGAAACCATTTGCTCAATAAGACATTGTTATTATTAATTTAAACTAATGTTTACCTCTCTGTGTTATTTTTCTTTAACCAACAATGTGTACCTTTTCCTTTTTTAGCTCACCTGGCCATAGGCCAGGTGAGCTTTTGTCATGGCTAAGCGTCCGTCGTTCATCCGTTAGCTTTTCACATTTAAATCTTTTTCTCTGAAACCACTGAACAGAATTGAAGCAAACTTGCCAGGAATGTTCATTGGATGGTCCACTACCAAATTTGAAATCCAACATGGCTGCCAGGGTCCATAATGTGTTCTCATTGGCTGAAATTTAAAAAATCTTCTTGTGAGAAACCACCAAGCCAATTGAATTGTGACTTTGCAGGAATGATCATTGGGTGGTCCTGTACTAAAATTGTGAATCGTTTGCCGATCGGAAATTCAACATAGCCGCCATGACTCGACTTAGTTTTAACATAGGACCCTATGGCCGTATGGAAAACATGTTTAAATTTGTTTTCCTCTGAAACCAGTTAGCCAATTTAAAGCAAGCATGGCATGGATGGTCCTTAAGTGGTCAATTTTCAAAATTGTGTCCGGTGACCCTGACCTCTATCCAAGATGGGCGCCTTCAGCGGACATAGTTTTAACATAGGACCCTATGGGGAAAAAATGTTTTAAAATCTTCTCCTCTGAAACCAGTAAGCCAATATAGCAAACATGTCATTGATGGTCCTTAGTTGGTCAACTGCCAAAATTGTGTTCAGTGACCCTGATCTCGGTCCAAAATGGCCACTGTCATGGCATTGATGGTCCTTGGGTAGTATACTTTCAAAATTGTGTCCGGTGACCACGACCTCCATCCAAGATTGCTGCCATGAGCAGACATAGTTTTAACATAGAACCCTATGGGATTTGAATAGTAAAACTTAGATGTATTCGGCTTGCAGACATTCTTAAGAGGGCTTATTTGTCAGGTGAGCGATACAGGCTCACCTGAGCCTCTAGTTTCAATTAGACATTCATATCTTGTTTTACTAGTTACTATGGAATCAATAATTTGATATATATTTTCCAGTTCGACCTTCTATGCCAGAAACCACAGCATTAGGTGCAGCTATGGCAGCTGGGTCAGCTGAAGGTGTGGGCATATGGAATATTAGTGATCAGGCTATTATAACAACTGATACATTCAATCCCTCCATAACTCAGACAGGTAGGAAAAACTTTTTTTCCATTTAATTATTTTGTAAAACAACAAAAGAATTAAAATACACTCCACATAACACTGATAGAAGGGAGAGGGCCTTTGTTGTCTGTACAAGCTTGAAGCAATGAAGCGTTATACTTCCTACGGAGGAAGAAATTATTGCTAAATGCCAAAATTTGGTACCAAAAAATACTGCCAAAGAAAGCAAAGCAGATACAAATCTCCACAGGGAATATCTGACTGGATAAAACAAGGAAGAATGACTTGGAATTTTTCAGTGCCTTCAGAATGGCAGAAACACTTTGCCATATTTACATGGACATTTATTAAAAGAAATTGGGCATTGTATATAAATCCACTACTATAAATCTAATACAATGACCTATAAATCTGTGATACATCAACTTATAAAACTGATTAACTTAGATGAATTGTTCACTGGTATCTCACTTATATAATAAGTCCTGTCTTATTGTATGTAAAATTTCTATTTTAAGTTTTATCATAAACCAGCTACCCAAAGCAAACAATACATTAAATTGTATTTCTTGACAATTATATACAGATGACAGTTTTTATGAATTTATTCCTTATTTTGTATTATTAGAGAAATAAACAACTGCTTTAGTCTTACTTAGAATTGTTTGTCTTTTGTTTATCTAGAGCGTGATGAGAGGTTTGTCCGCTGGAAGATGGCTGTAGAGAGATCTATGCACTGGGAACATAAACCTAACAATCAAGGTAATTCTATATGATATATAGTTTACTGTTTTAGTAGCAATAAAACTATCAAATTAATATGTATGAATTTGACAGAAATCAATTTCTTTGTTTTCAATTATGTCATGTCAATTTTGTTATGACCATAAACAGTGTCTATGCTGAATCTCCTTGGGTACAACTAGTGTGTTCATATTAGACTGGTGTTCGGTTTATACTGGTTTTATAAGAAAGATTTCCTACATTAGGATTTTATTTAAAGACTAGTATCTACAGGATTCTGGTTTATTCAGGGTTAGGTTTAGACAGACTTCACTGTACTAAAAAATATTATTAAAATTTCCATATTTTGGAAAAATTACCCAAATCATGATTAACTTCAAGTCCGTCACTGGTCAATATCTATATTTATATAGAATTTTATGAAATCCAAGATGAAAGATGGATAAAAATTGAAACTTTTATATTTCTATTCTTCAGTCTTTAAATTCAATATATTTTGTCTGTTAGTGCATAGTGACCAAATTTATCCTAAATTTAAAGTGAGAGAAGCCCATGAATTATATATCAATAGAATACAATTTTGAATTATTAATTTGTTTATATATTTGATTCCCCCTTGTTAACATTATTAATTACTATATAAAGTTAATTAGTATTTGTTAGTACATATATAGTCAAAAGTTTCACATAACAGTAGCATAGTATTTATTGTATAAATAAGATAGAAAAAAAACAACAAATAAATAAAAAAAAACACATACATTTCAAGATCTAGCACACATGGTTTTATATTAACATCAATTGATGGAGACCTTGATAGATAAACAATGAATAATGATGAAAGGTTTTTTAAAGGATAAAAAGGAGTCGAAAGTGCAATTGAAGAAGAAGAACAAAGGTTTATTAAAAGAAAGAGAATACATGTATAAAAAATGTATCTCTATGATGTATCAAAGATTAATATTGCTTATATATTTTTGTAATGAATTAAATAACTTTATTTTATATATATATATATATATATATATTATAATAACGAAACTAATGTTAGACTAATCCTGACCTGTCTGTATAATGTTAATATGACTATTCCTGTTGGCACTTGGTCCCAGTGGTTACCAATAGTAACGCTTATGTTTAATAAGTATATTTGTGGTAAAAGATATTATTGCCATGAAAGTTGAAAATTAGCAGCTGTATGGAAGCATATGTTGCATATATCTGCAATATAGGACCGACCATTTAAATTTTTTGGGAGGGTCATTAAATTTCTCCCATGTTAAACAAAAAATGGATTATTTCTTTTTGAACATCATCAGTAATTTTTCTAGTTGAAAACTGCAGAATCAGTTTATTAATTTTTGCATTCCTCATGTCAATTTAATTTTTTTCTATAAAATTTTGTGACAGAATATTTTTGTTTAAAAAAAAACACAAAAAGAGAAACACTGCCTCCATTCATAGAAGTCAAATGGTCATTCCCTAAATTTAAAACAGTTTTTTGACAGTCAAATGGGATTCCACGGGCCTCAAAAAGCATCAAACTTCTGTAATGTCATATTATTAAGAGAAACATGTCTTTCCAGTTCAAGATGCTCTTTTAAATAGTTCTTTAAAGCCAGTAAATTGACAGATTTTTCTTAATTTTTTTTCTGTAAATATAGACCTTTGTTAAAAGTATAATGTTATTGTTCACATAATTGTATTCTATATTATTATATAATCCCAGGACCACTATTTCTAAATTTAAAGGCAAATCAATATATGTCATTTCTTAATCCATCTGATCAGACCATGCCCAAGATCTGTAATTTTGTAACATCTCAATAAAATATGTTCAATAGTCTCTGTCAGTTCAGTGGTTTTCTCTGGGTACTCCAGTTTCCTCCACCAATAAAACTGACCACCATGATTTAACTGTTTGTACCAAGTATTCTATGGATCTTTACATGTGTCTTATCATTTTGTCTTTTTAAACAATAAATTATGTTTAATGTATGGAATTATAATTCTATACTGAAACCACTTATATTATGATTTATTTTATACCATTCTTATCTTTGTAAGCATAGAGACCAAAGGAAGTTTTTGGAATGTACTTGGACCAGGATTATACGCATGGACAAGTTTTGGGGTGCTAATTTTTGCTAGTCTGCTACACAAGAGGTGACACATAATTGTCTGCCATAGATTTCATAATATTTTAAGACTTTTTTATATACAATTGTTATTGTTTTATACATATAGTTTTTTTATATGAGTACATAATAATGTGAGCATATCATACAGCTTAATAAAGTGTTTGTTTTGTAAAATGTATATTTTTTGTCTTGTTTTCAAATATTTAGCTCACTTATAAACCAAAGACCATGCAAGTTTTTGCCATCACTTTATATTTGTTGTCGGTCAGTTATACATCGTAAAATTTTCACATTTAAATCTTACCCTCGAACAAAAATTGGCTGTCATGGTACCTGGGTGGACCACTTTCCAAACTGTGTAAAACAGCCCTGTCCTCAATCCAAGATATCCACAATTTTACAAAAAAAATTGAAATATTTTTAATTGACTATTACTGCTTTATTATACGAGTAGTTTCAAACGTTGCTATCTATCCAAGATGGCCATTGTCACAATAATTTTTTTGAAGTAGAAAATTACAGCTATTTTTAGTCAAAATGAGCTCCAATTTATACTGCAGCAGCATAACAGTGTATATTGACTTATCTTTCAGCTGATTTATACCATTGATGCAAATTAGGCTTATTATGATAAAAAAAAAAAATCCAAATTAAAGTCTTTTCAGAAACCACTAAAACATATTATAATGTAATTGTATAATATCCCTGATTTGCAATTTGACAATGCTGTGATTTTCATGGTATCAATTCCACGGTTGAAATATCACGAGATATTTTAAGAATTTTAGCTGATTACCGCTTACGCCATCTTGTCAATAATGTGGCAATGCACATGATTACATAAGAATGGAAATAACTGTATAGTATTTGAAAATTTCACGGCAACAATTGTCGATTTAATGGTGTAATTTTCACAGTATCAATTCCACGATTGAAATAGCATGAGATAGTTTTAGAATTTTAGCTGATTACTACTTGCGTCAACTTGTCAATAATGTGGCAATATACATCTATCCTACACATGATTACATTAGAATGGAGATAACTGTATTGTATTTGAAAATTTCACAGCATTCATTGTCGATTTAATGGTCGCAAATCTCCGTTTACTGGATCCGCTAATGTGTCGCCAGTAAACTCGATTTGCGACCATCAAATCTCTAATTGATGCCGTGAAATTGCCGCTAATGCGTCGCCAGTAAACTCAATTTGTGACCATCAAATCTCCAATTGATGCCGTGAAATTTTCAAATACAATACAGTTATCTCCTAATTGAAACAATTGGGTTAGTGTGATCTGTTCACTTTCACAATTCTGGAATCATAATGGGAATAATAATTACCAGTATATTTGAACTTGACCTGTGTATTATAGGGAGAAACATTGTTTAATAAATTTCAAATGATTTGCAAATTCAGGTAGAATATGTACAGTTATTTTTTAATTTGGAAATCCAATTTGGGTGAGTGAGTGGTTGTTGTTTAACACCATATCAGCTATATCATGGCAAGAACAAGTTAATTGTCAATGAGATGATGATGAGACCCACTTTGTGTTAGACCAACACACTTAGTTGGATTTTTTTAGTGCTAGATCACTGAAACAATCCGCGGATAGACATGTCGCCCCACTCGGACACATTATCCTGATTCCAACTCAACCTGTCTTGCTCTTTCTCCTTAATGCTGCATACTTAGCGGAGAAGCAACAAATACCAATTTTATAGTCTTTGATTTGACCCAATCAGGGTTCGAAGCCACGATCTACCACACTCGAGGCGAGCACACTAACCACTACGCCACTGATGCAGTTAAAATTCAATTTGACTGCCAGTGGATATAATTGTTTATCAGTACCCAATGTGATTCTTCTCAGAAATTAGTAACTGTACATGAATAATCAATGGGTCGTCCTTCACAAAGGAACTGTTGACCTTTCTGGAGCACCTGAGTTTTTAGGGGAATTTGTGTTGCTCAATCTTTATTTTTCTGTGTAGTTTTGTGGACCTTTTTTTTTTTTTTTTTTTTTTTTTTTCGTCCTTTTTTTTACCATTTGGCACTCATTTGATTTACAGCTTCTGATTACCCCTTTGGTATTTTCAAACTTTACTTATTGACGTGGATCAGAAATCCAAGATGGTCACTATAATTAATTAAAGCTATTATGTAGAGAAAATGGTAAAAATGTCTGAGTACAGTGTTCAGCATTTAAAAAGCATTTATTGGAGCTGTTGACAATGAGATAGAACAACATGCTGTATTGTAAAAATATATTTTTTATTTGTTCGCAACCAATTTTTAAATATACAAAGTAGTACTGCTCATTATTTACAAATATCACAGATTTTAATGCAAAGATACACACATTAATTGTTATCCTTTTAAAATCAATAAAATGTAATTAATATGTAGGGGCTGTCATAATCGTATGGTAGTTGGATTTACAACTACCTATGTAATCAGTGCCTATCACCACTGAAGTTGTGAGTTCGATTCCTGTTCAGGCGATGTGAACTCTATACAACATGATGTGATAGTTTGTCAGTGACTTGCGACAGGTCAGTGGTTTTCTATGGGTACTCCAGTTTGCTCCACCAATAAAACTGACCGCCACGATATTACTGAAATATTGTTGAAAATGACATTAAACACCATAATTCTAACCCCTAATTAATATTTACCATTACATGTTAAACTATTTAATATGGATTTAATTCTAAAAATTATCTATAAATATTCATGTATCAACTTCTTGGTTTCCATGTGGAAATTAGTTGTAAACATATTCAAATATTTATATAAGGGGTGAACAAAATAAATGGTCCATAATATTACCAACCAAAACAAGCTACTCCTCTCAAAACCACAAACTTCCTAACAGTGAAATACATTGACTGAACTGGATGGAAATTAAGGTCCTGGCTTAGTACTGGGCGAGATCAAATATATTAATAAAGTTTAATAACAAGCACTTCATTCATAATATTTAGATCTCCAGACGACAAACAGTTATAAACAAACATTTAAAAAAAAATTCTACCCATATTCAAGAATTTCAAGATTTTATTAGATAACGCTCTGACACAATATATGTGTTACATGAGGTCAACATATAAAACAAATTTTACCTAATTCACCCAACCTCAAAACAAGCAAGGCCCTAAATACAACCCTTGAAATAACCCACTATTTCATACAAACGACAATATAAATATGGACAATACGAAAGGGTTTTATGTCCACTGTACTAGAATGACTGAATGTAGGCAATGTCGTCTGCTACACAATATGAAATGTACTTTGGCATGGATATTACATTCATAACCCTTGTTAGATAGATGTAGGTTTATAATGTACACATGCTTTATCATGCCAAAAGCATCAATAATGTACCATGTCCACCACTCGTCTTTAAAGATTTCACTTTCTCTTCCAACTCGACTGCCTTTTCTCTATTTCCTAGTTGCCTATAAATTTTTGCTAGGTGTTGATAATCATTAGGACTTTGGATGCGACCGACTATTTCTTCATAATCATGTATATGTTCCTGGAAAAGTTCTATCTGATTCCTCGTGTCATAACACATGTATAGATATTTGTAGGAATTTACTAGATTGGTAAGATTTAAACTAACATCTGTCATGTTCGAACTTTGAAGTTGCTTTCTAACATTGTCGTCTGTGATTGTACTATAATCGACCTGACATGCATTCAGTTCTCTTTGCAGAACAAGAATAGAGCATCGCAGTAATTCCACACATTCCTCCAATTGTTTCCCTACAAACAAACCACATGTTATATCAAACATGGAATCCCATTTATTTTCAGTGACGTCAATATACACGTGTCCCCATACTCCTGTATATTCTGGACTCAGAATGTTTGAAATCGTTTGGGATGCTGTATGTTTTAACATCAATTGACTCAAGTTTGTTTTCTTTTCTTTATCAACTAGCTGTGCAAAAGGGAGTTTGACATCACCATCCTTGACAGATGATAAAAACATCAGTATGAAATCAACAAAGGAGGTGTGATCATCTTCCTTCTTCACGTTTATCGTCAGTTCAAATGCATCTTCGATATATTCTAAAGCCTGAATATAAAACGGATTTAGTTTGTATTTAACACTTCGCCTTGCCAAAGTAAAACTGATTGGAACAAAAATCATTTCAACTACTTTATGTTTATCTTCCAACAGTTTGTAATCTTCAATAGAAGATTCTATTTGATCAATAACTGAAAGGTTTAGAAAGGAATGACTTTCTAGAAGAAAGTAAATAGAGGGGAAAGGAAACAAACGTATAGCCTGTAAGCTAGTTTCAAGATATTTCATTTCTTCGTCATCTACATGTTCTATCATATTATTTTCAGGAATAAAGTAATGTGGGAGGTTTTTCTGGTGTATGTGATTATACAGCCATGAAATCAAAAACATAATACAACCACCTGGGTTGGAGAACCACACCTGGTGAGGAATCCTCTCACTGGAGTAAAACATAGCAGTTAACTGCCAATATGTTTTTGGTTTTACCTTCAAATTTCGTGTCTGATTGACTAATGTTTTAAAAACACGAAAACAATACATCATAGCATCAGTGAAAGACTGAACTAATACTTTCTCTGCTTCATTAAACACAAACTGCCACTCGATGTCTGGATGTTCGCTGAATTCATGGGCACGTCTTATTATAAGACAGCCCTTCTCTGAAGCTTCTCTGATCGTTTCCTTCGATGGCCATCCCGATTGCGGCTCCCGTTTTGTCCAATTGTATGCCTGTCTTGGCCACACACCATACTCCAAACCTTGAAATTGCTCTACAGATAAACAATCAAATGGCTTGATTATCTCATCATTTATTCTGTTAACTTTCAAATGGCGTAGAAAACCTTCTTGACAGGACAACCACTCCACACAACCAGACCAGTAAGCAGTGTTAGTTGGACGTAGACGTATGTACCCTGGATATGTTGCAGAATCATCGATAATTAACACATCTTTATCAGACACATTTTCTAGTATTGTATCTCTAATACAATATTTTTGACGCGGAAATATCACAACTATTGTTAAAGATAGATATTTTGTCATGGCTCGCTTTTCTGAAATAGAAAAACTACTCTGTGGCATTATGTCTGTAAAATCATATAAATCAGCATGTAGTCCTAAGGCGGCACTCCCTATTCTGATGAAATTATCTTTTTTATTGTCAAACACGCTTTTCAAATCTGTATTTTTTTCGAAGAAATATCGTGGTTTTATTAAGGTTTTAACCAGAAACGATAGATGTAACATCGTAATGCCACTAATCTCATCAATCTTGAATGTATCTCCTATCAATTGCTCCATAGTTTCTGAAAAGATATAGTAAAAGAAAGCGTTATTTTAGGGAATACAGATGCATATTCATATCACACTTTAGAAATTGTGTCCATTAATGGATGTAGAAAATAAAAGCTCAAATGGTAATTCTACAAAAATGACAATGTGGATAGTGATCCTTTATTTTTCATGCGATAACCATTCTATCTACCTGATTCTTCCCAGTTTAAAAGAATGTCATATGTGAATAGTGATACCTTTCTCCTCATTATGATCTTTGCTTTTTTAGTTCACCTGGACCAAAGGTCCATGTTAACTATTGCCATCACTTGGCGTCCGTCGTCTGTAAACTTTTCACATTTCAAGCTTCTTCTCCGAAACCACTGGGCCAATTGGAACCAATCTTTGCAGGAATGTTCCTTGGATGGTCCTCTACAAAGTTTCTGTTTTTCGTTCCAGTCGGATATTCAACATGGCTGCCAGGGCCAATAATATGCTCTGATTGGCTGAAATTTCAAAGATCTTCTTCTCTGAAACTAATGAACTGACTGAACCCAAACTGTAAAAGAATGATCATTGGAATGTCCTTTACCAAGTTTCTGTTTTTTATGCCGATCGGAAATCCAAGATGGCCACCACCGCAGGACATAGATTAACATTGGACCCTATGGGAAAATGTGCAAATGCCTTCTTCTCAGAAACTACAAATATGATTAAAGCCAAACTGTACATGAATGTTCATTGGATGGTCTTTTACAAAGTTTATGTTTTTTGTTCCGATATGAAATTCAAAATGGCGGCTATGGCAGGACTTAGTTTAACATTGGACCCTATGGGAAAAATGTTTCAAAATGCTTCTTCTCTGAAACCCCTTGGACAATTGAAACCAAACTGCCCAGGAATGATCATTGGAAGGTCCTCTACAAAATTTGGGTTTTTTATGCCGATCAGAAATCCAAGATGGACGCCACCGCAGGTCATAGATTAACATTGGACCCTATGGGAAAATGTTCAAATGCCTTCTTCTCAGAAACTACATACCAGACTGAATCCAAATTAGACAGGAATGTTCATTGGATGGTCCTCTACAAAGATTAGGTTTTTTGTTCCGATATAAAATGGAAGATGGCAGCTACAGCAGGACTTAGTTTAACATTGGACCCTATGGGAAAAGTGTCTCAAAACGCTTCCTCTCTGAAGCCACTTGGACAATTTAAACCAAACTGCACAAGAATGATCATTGGAAGGTCCTCTACAAAATTTGGGTTTTTTATGCCGATCAGAAATCCAAGATGGCTGCCACTGCAGGAAATAGATTAACATTGGACCCTATGGGAAAATGTTCAAATGCCTTCTTCTCAGAAACTACAAATATGATTAAAGCCAAACTGTACATGAATGTTCATTGGATGGTCCTCTACAAACTTTAGGTTTTTTGTTCTGATATGAAATTCAAAATGGCGGTTACGGCAGGACTTAGTTTAACATTGGACCCTATGGGAAAAATGTTTCAAAACGCTTCTTCTCTGAAACCACTTGGACAATTGAAACCAAACTGCCCAGGAATGATCATTGGAAGGTCCTCTACAAAGTTTGGGTTTTTTATGCCGATCAGAAATCCAAGATGGCCGCCACCACAGGACATAGATTAACATTGGACCCTATGGGAAAATGTTCAAATGCCTTCTTCTCAGAAACTACAAATATGATTAAAGCCAAACTGTACATGAATGTTCATTGGATGGTCTTCTACAAATTTGAGGTTTTTTGTTCCGATATGAAATTCAAAATGGCGGCTACGGCAGGACTTAGTTTAACATTGGACCCTATGGGAAAAATGTTTCAAAACGCTTCTCTGAAACAACTTCGACAATTGAAACCAAACTGCCCAGGAATGATCATTGGAAGGTCCTCTACAAAGTTTGGGTTTTTATGCCGATCGCAAATCCAAGATGGACGCCACCGCAGGACATAGATTAACATTGGACCCTATGGGAAAATGTTCAAATGCCTTCTCAGAAACTACACATCAGACTGAATCCAAACTAGACAGGAATGTTCATTGGATGGTCCTCTACAAACTTTACGTTTTTTGTTCCGATATGAAATTCAAAATGGCGGCTACGGCAGGACTTAGTTTAACATTGGACCCTATGGGAAAAATATTTCAAAACGCTTCTTCTCTGAAACCACTTGGACAATTGAAACCAAACTGCCCAGGAATGATCATTTGAAGGTCCTCTAAAAAGTTTGGGTTTTTTATGCCGATCCGAAATCCAAGATGGCTGCCCCACAGGTCATAGTATTAACACAGGACCATATGGGAAAATACAGAAATGTTTTCTTCTCTGAAGCTATTGCACTGATTGAACCTAAACTGTGCATCAATCATTGGCAGGTCCTTTACAAACTTTGTGTTTTTTATGTTGATCGGAATTCCAAGATGACTACCACTGCAGGACATAGTTTTTACATAGGACCAATTGAACGATACAGGCTCTTAAGAGCCTCTGGTTTTATATTTTGCATGTGTTAACACTTCAGTTTTCCTGATATTTTTCCCGGGGTTGTCGACTGACCACAAATGAATGGTGATCCTCTATTTTATTGCAACAACACCTCTTTTTAATCTGCTGAGTTCCTGTATTGTATACATATCGCTAGTGATAG
Organism: Bathymodiolus brooksi; assembly: GCA_963680875.1. Lineage (NCBI taxonomy): Eukaryota > Metazoa > Mollusca > Bivalvia > Mytilida > Modiolidae > Bathymodiolus > Bathymodiolus brooksi. The sequence continues at coordinate 58,766,749 of OY804578.1, forward strand.
ATACAAATAGTGACGGTCAACAATTCTACCAATATCAACTACATCAATACTTCTTAAATAGGTTGTAGGCGGAACACAAGAAGGTGGTGATCCTGTATTATTTCCATGTAACAAAACCTTTTTTTCTTGATGATTCGCTGGTGTAAGATGGTTATCCTTTTATTTCTTGAAATAACACCTGTATTTACACGGTGATTTCCAACGATAATCCTGCAATTTCTTGCAACAATACTTCTTGTTATACCTGGTGATTCCATGGGTATAGAAGAGTTTGAAGATATCAAAGGGGTAATCAGAAGCCGTAAATTGAAGGACAGACAATACAATGACCAAAGCACAAAAAGACAAACAATGATCCAAAAAACACTACACAGAAGATTAGAATGGGCAATACGAATCATCCCACAAAAGAATTCCTGCTCCACTGGTAGCACCCATCGTGTTACACTTGTTACAAACCCGATGATAAGTCTTGCATAATGAAAAAGAGAGGATTGTGGTATAGATTATTCCTCAGCAGATGGTGATCTCTTTTTTTTTAAGAAAAATACAGGTATATCTATTTACCTGGTAAATTCCAAGTTCTAGACAGTTTATCAGTGAATGGTAAAGTTTTATTTTGTTCTATTGACTCCGTCAGTTCAGCCAGAACTCTATCTGCTTCCACTACATCTCCCTTGGTTAATGCTTTACTGGCAACCATAATTTTTTCCTCTACCGCCTCTACAGAAGACACCTCTGTTGTCATGCTAAGTTGAAGTTCGTCCGTTATTTCTTTATTTCTCCTACACATGGCTCCTTAAATTAAAACATGATGAATATGTTTCAAGGCCTAATATATTTGCATTCCAGAGATGTGAAATTGCCCATCAGTAGTAATAAATAAAAAGTAATATACAACAAAAGATAAAGAATTAAAAACAGTTACATTGTACTTCTACAATTAAACCATCCTAAATTACCCATCCTTTAATCTTTTATTATTTTTTTCTCATACCGTTTTTACATAGGCGATTTTCAGTGTCCCCTTCACCAAAGCGCCAAATACAAAAAAAAACTATTTTTAATTTAGTATAAATAAATAAAAACAAGCAAAAAGCTACATCTCAATAAACCGATAAAATCAGAAATGTTGATCTTTGACAAGGGTAATGCACATACGACGACATTTTCACTTATCGATCACATATGAAATATATGTAGTGGTGACAAAATACTTCACAAGTAATATAAATAGAACAAGATATGATTATAATCTAACGATTATGAAGTCTCCCAAACCGGCCACTGACACTATCTACCCACATATCAAATTTTGATGATATCGGACAATGTTGAATTTTTACCCCCCATTTTTATGCCGTGTTTTGGCAGCCATTTTGAAAATGGCAGACATCTTGAAAATTTTGAAAAAAGCAGAATTGCTCCTCTAATGGTGACCTATCACTATGTCAAATTTTATGTTTCTATCATTATCCAGTTAGAAGTTATCAACATTAATGTACGAAATTTCAAGTTTCCCATAGGATTCTATAGTAACCCCCACCCCCTTTGAACCCCCAAAAATATGGCTTTGACCCCCTTTACCACAAATCTGAAAACTTTAGGATCAACTAGAAACATATATCTATAACTCCACCAAGTTTCATGAAATTCTGTCCTGTAGTTCCTGAGATCTGCCGTTGACAAGTTCATGGTGCACGGAAAGAAAGAATAATAATAATAATAAGAAACGGAGCAAAAACAATAAGTCTCCAAACGTTGTTTGGGAGACTTAATAACGGCAGATGTGAAGGTCGAGACAGACATTATCCCTAGTATCAAAGCGAGTCCGATAGGACGACCTGGGTTACTAGAGATAATATATGTCGAAACCTTTAAAACTCACGTTGGTGTTTGATGTCACACTGACGGTTCGTTCTCAGTATCATGACAAGTCCGTTGATAAAGTATAAATGTATAGATTACCGATAATGATAAAGTATTGAAGATGTATTAGTTATACTTACGACCAGGCCACATAGCATTCCAAAATCGGGGTCGTAAACTGACAAAATGCATCAGGCGTCTTATATGTCCAATATACAACTCCTCCTCTTCATAAACATGAGTAGGAGTAAGTATTGTTCTGGACATATTAGAACTGTACACCACAATCTTTCTTCCAGTTAACTCTGATATTCCTCTTAGGATAATGTCATCACCCCATTCACCATCCCATTCCATTCTTTCCAAGTAGTCTTCCCATGACTCATTTGTAAGAAACCCTTCAAGATGAGTTCCATCTTCAACATGTGGAGTTTTTCTTAAATATCTGTAAATGTGTATAGACAAAACAAACTTTATATAGATTAGACAATGCGAACTTTAAACACAACACCAATTACTCCCCAGGTCTCACAACACAAAGAGAGGACTTGAGGAACATCAATGTCTTTGTTTTGAAACAGGCACTAACTAAGACGAGGCGTTATTAAACCGGATGGAAAAATCCTAAGTATCCATTCTTGATTCCTAGATTGCTTTTTAAAAGTCAACAAAATATAAACAATCACAATGCAGCACTGATTCGATTCAAATGAAAAAAAAATGAAACTTTGTTAGCGGAGATGTTTGGCCCAACAAAACTAGTTTAGCCCCACCACCTTTTATTGAGGTGCCTGTACCAAGACAGGAATGTGAGCGGGCATGTATTTGTACATTAATACATTAATATGGCCACCAACCATGTAATGAGTTGATTTTCAGCTCTGCAGATTTTGGCTTTTTAAAGCTGTTTTTTGCTGGATCATATACAGGAAATTTACATCATCATGTTCAGAAACTAGTGGACTTTATATGCATATAATTTTCATGCCATTTCACTGAAAGATGGACTTAAAATAGTTAAAGAAAACATTTTTGGATCAGAAGGATTTTCAATTATTGATTTTTGTGAGCTGTATTTTCTATATTACAACCATGCCTGTGGACAATAATCAGAAAGGTGTGAAAAATGTACAAACACTGTTGGCACCCAAAAAGCCTGGGGCTATTGATAAAGACTCTGCTAAAGAAAAACCACCAAAGCAGAACAAACGATCTCATTCAGATGTGGCAAATGAAAGTGCAGAAGGAGTTGATATGATAGGCATTCAATCTGACTTGAGTGAAATTAAACAATCCCTTCGGGGTACAGTTACCAAGTCAGATCTTAAAGGTGCAATGGACAATTTAGTACAACAAAAGGATTTAAAAGTTCTCGTTACTGATATTGTTCAGAAATTATTGACTAATTTTGAGGAAAAGATCACTAAAAAGATAGAGCATGTAATATGGGAAAGAACTGGAAAACTGCAAGATCAGTTAGACTCTTTGATGATTGAAAATGAGAATATCAGGGAGCGTATCAGGGCTAAAGATAAGATCATCGAGTCCTTAGAGGAAAGAGTACAGGACAATACTAATAGATCCATTGAAGCCTTAAAGTTAGCCAACTATAATGAACAGTATAGTCGAAAACACAACATTCGAATGGTTAACTTTCCAGAGAAAAAAGGTGAAATCTTGAGAGATGAGTTCGTTAATTTGGTTAAGACTGAACTGAAAGTAGAAATACAACCCAGTGATGTGCAAGCCATCCATAGAATACCTGGAAAAGACGGTTTCCAGAAGCCGGTTATTGTGAAAGTGCGTAATACTGATGTGAAAATACAAATTATGCGACAGAAGAAAAACCTTACAAAAGATGTGAAATTCCACGATGACATTACTCAACGTAACCTTGGACTTATGGCAAGATTGAAAAACACTGAAAAGTTTGAAAATGTTTGGTTCTATAACTGCAATGTGTATGCGAAACCAGAAGGTAAAAGTAGAATCAGATACGATCTTTTTGACAATATTGATGAGAAATTGAAAAAGAAGTTGAAAGAGGGCAATTAATGAACATGCATAATTAAAATTCTTTGCTTAAACTTTTTCTTAAACTGAAATATTAAAAATTATTTTTTCGTTCATTAAGGAAAATGTTTTTTTTTTTTTTTTTTGATAAATGCTATCAAGATCAAGATTTCATTGTTTAAAATCAACAACAACAAATATTAATAACAACAAAAGTTGAGTAGTTTTGATTCTTTTTTTTTTTCTATCTAACTATGAATTTTTACTTGAAAATATGAAATAAAAAAATCATTAATCAAACATGAAAACTTATATTCATAAATGGGAGATAACTCATAGTTATTTGAAAAATTATTGAATTCAATTAACATGTGATATGATTCTTATCTTTAAAAAAAAAATATATGCCATGCTGTTAAAAACAAAGATTGGTAAATGAATACTGGTCTTAAAAAAACCCGACATCTTATGTTTATATGTGTGTATGTTTGTGTACTTCTTATGTGTTACAATTGTATATTATTTTCATTAATTAACCTGTTCCTATGGTTTATAAAACTGCTTTTCTTTTATGATCATGGATGATAATGTAACAGTATTGTCAATGAATGTGAGGGGACTTTTTTCAAACTCAAAAAAGAGGGCAGATGTATTTGATTGGGCCAAAAGTAAACATGCATCCATTGTGTGTTTTCAGGAAACACACAGTAATAATAATATAGAAAAATATTGGGAGGATGAATGGGGAAATAAATGTGTTTTCAGTCACCATGACAGTAAAAGTGCAGGTGTTTGTGTTATGTTTAAAAAAGGTCTTGATTTTGTAATTCATAATTCTGAAATTGACAGAAATGGTCGTTACATTATTTTAGATATAACTATTCACACACAGAGACTCACTTTTGTTTGTTTATATGGTTATAATACAGATGAACCTTCACTATTTAATATTATATTGCAAAAAGTATTGACTTTTTCAAACACAAGTATTTTATTATGTGGTGATTGGAATGTTGTTTTAGATAGGTATATGGATACATATAATATCATACATAATAGAAATCCTTACTCCCGAAAAAAAATTGATGAAATTATTGAAGCTTTTGAACTTCTAGATCCTTGGCGCACACGTTATCCTGATGAAAGAAAATATACATGGCGTCAGTCCTCACCCATAAAGCAAAGTCGACTTGACTATTTTTTAGTTTCAGAAGACCTATACTCACTTATGAAGTATACTAAAATTATTCCAGGGTATAAAACAGACCACTCTGCTATTATTTTCACCTTCGCAACCAGTTTAGCCAAACGAGGGAAAGGGTACTGGAAATTTAATTCCCAGTTACTAAGAGATACAGATTATATAAAGAGAGTTAAAACATGTATTACGGAAACTATTTCCGAATATTATTTATCAGGTGATGTGGAAGATCATCTTAATGTAAGGTTTTCATGCAATGACCAAACTTTTTTTGAAATATTAAAAATGAAGATTAGATCTATTTCCATTACATATAGTATTAACAAATCTAGAGAAGAAAAGAGTCTATATCGTACACTTGAAAATGATATACAAAATTTAGAAAATATTATGAATTCCTCCCCAGATGATGTGACTCAAGCTTCCTTAGTACACAAACAATTAGAATTAGGGAATAAACGACAACAAAAGATTGAAGGAATACTCCTTAGATCACGGGCTAACTGGCATGAGAATGGTGAAAAGTGCTCAGAGTACTTTTGTAAACTAGAAAAGAAAAATTTTATAAAAAAGACTATCACTGAACTTATAGATGAAAATGGCCAACATATTACAGATCCATCAGAAATCCTTCTTGAACAACAACATTTTTATAAAACTCTATATTCAAGTAGGAATATCAATGATTATGACGAGTCATTCTTTAATCATGACATTAAACTTACAGAGGATCAAAAAGACCTATGTGAGGGAAACTTAACTTTCAAGGAATGTGCGGAGTCATTAAAATTTATGATAAATGGAAAAAGTCCTGGATCTGATGGATACACTGTTGATTTTTATAAGTTCTTTTGGAAAGATATTGGTCCATTTGTTTTTCGGTCTCTTTTCTATGGATACAATTCTGGTAAATTTTCAGAATTCCAATATCAAAGTGTTATTACCTGCATTCCTAAGGAAGGAAAAGACAGACAATATATTGGTAATTGGCGACCTATTAGTCTTTTAAATACTGATATCAAAATAGCTTCTGCAGCATTAGCTAACAGACTTAGACCCGTTTTACCTTTCATCATAAGTGATACACAAAAGGGCTTCATGAAAGACAGATTTATGGGTGAGAACACACGCCTTTTATATGATTTAATGCACTATCTTGAGGAAAATAATAAGACAGGCCTTTTATTACTTGTTGATTTTGAAAAGGCATTCGATTCAATCGAATGGTTATTTTTGAAAAAAGCATTAAATAGCTTCAATTTTGGACCCTCCTTATGTAAATGGTTTGAAACATTATACTCTAGTGCATCCAGCTGTGTTATTAATAATGGACACTTGTCCCACTTTTTTAATTTAGAAAGAGGCTGCCGACAAGGTGACCCTCTTTCTCCTTACCTATTTATTATTGGTGTTGAGTTATTATCTTTGAAATTGAAAAGAAACCCTGATATTCAGGGAATTACTATTAATGATGATGAAACACTATTGAGTCAGTATGCAGATGACACATTCTTAATTCTAGATGGGAGGGAAATATCCTTAAAGGAAACACTCTCATGTTTTGAATCATTTTACAAAGCCTCAGGGTTAAAAGTGAATGCTTCTAAAACAAAAGCAGTATGGGTGGGAAACAAAAAATATTCAGATCTTATTCTATGTCCTGAATCAAACCTTCATTGGTCACATTCAAATTTTAAACTTTTGGGGATTGAATTTTCTTTAGACTTGAACCGTATTACAGAAATTAATTTTTCAAAGAAGATTAAGGAGGTCTCTGCAATTTTAAAGAGCTGGCAACATAGAAAACTTACATTAATGGGGAAAATTACAGTTATAAAATCTCTTGCTCTCTCAAAATTAGTTCACTTACTGACTGCATTGCCAAACCTAACACAGTCTAGGTTAAATGAATTAACTTCATTATTTTATAACTTCATATGGAATAATAAACCAGATCGTGTTAAGTGTAATACATTGATTGGTGATATCACTCAAGGTGGGCTTAATATGATACATATCCATTCTTTTAATATTTATCTAAAACTTAGTTGGATAAAAAGACTCCTGACTAATCCAGAGGGTAAATGGCAGAAGTTATTTTTAACTGACCTTAAACAGTATGGTGGTGAAAGAGTTTTATATCTACAGAAAGAAAAGCTTAGAGAAATTTCTGTTAGTTTAAAAAACCCTTTCTGGAGTGATGTTTTACTTTGTCTCAGTGAAGCAAAACCACATACTGATTCTTCTGTTAATGACACTTTATCATTAGATATTTTGAATTTTTCTTCTTTAGATGATTTTCCATATTACTTATTATGGAAAAACAGAGGTGTGCAGTTTGTGAGTGATCTTATTAATCATGAAAATAAGCAATTTTATAGTTTTGAGCAAATTCAAGAGAAATTAGAAACTAACAATTTCCTGATGTTTTATAGATTGATTGCTAGAATTCCGAAAGCTTTCAAAGATTGCTTAAAAGAAAACCTTTTAGATATTCATTTTGATACACATGATACAACTGATACTTTTGTAAAAAAAATTGTATCTAATAAAAAAGCTAAATTTATATACAGAAGTCTTATAGATAATATTGTCCAAAATCCAACTGACAAATTTTTGAAATGGGAAAAATTGTTGGATATAGAGATTACTGATTGGTCAGAATATTTTGTAATTATGAAAAGATCATGCAGAGACACCTATTTGAGAAACTTTCAGTTTAAATTTCTGCATAGGATTATAGCTACGAATTCATTTTTGTATAAAATAAAATTAAAAGATACACACTTATGTACCTTTTGTAAAGCAAATGATGAAACCATTGAACATTTGTTCTTTGATTGTCCTATATCTTATCGATTGTGGCAATTTATTTCGAACAGATTTAAACTATATTTTGTTAATTTTGTTTTGAACAAAGAAAACATTTTCCTTGGCTGTAAAGATGAAAGTTTATTGCTGAATTTATTGATAATACTTACAAAAAACTATATTTACAAATGCAAACTCAATGAAGCAAAGCCAAATACAATTGAGTTAAAAAATAAGATTAAGAAGTATCAATCTTTTGATCAGTATATAGCAAAGAAAAATAATACGGTTCAAGCCTATGAAAAATTTTGGGCACCTATATATATCATCCTAAATTAAAAAGGTATTGTAAGGCAGTTGTATATGATGGGAACAAGAATACACTTTTCACAGTATTAGCAAATATTTGAAAAAATGTACAAGTTGTAACAGACAGAATGTAGAGAGTAAATGTGTGTATGAGAGATGGAGAGAGAGTCTACCTTTTCACTTTAATATTTAATTTTTTTTGTAACTCTTTTGAAATTTAATTTGTAAAAAATGAAATAGTCATTATTTTTTCACTGATTTCTTTTTAATACCCCTGTATACCCTAGTCAGGTGGTAATGTACAGGGGATTGTAAAATCCTGACTATTGAAAAATAAATAAAAGAAAAAAAAAATGTATTTGTACATTATGGGTATCAATTTTACCTCTTTCTACGATTTTGATATTGGATTTTGGAACTGTACCGACAGTTTGGTATTATTGTTTTTCTAGATTTTGGAACTGTACCGACAGTTTGGTATTATTGTTTTTCTAGATTTTGGAACTGTACCGACAGTTTGGTATTATTGTTTTTCTAGATTTTGGAACTGTACCGACAGTTTGGTATTATTGTTTTTCTAGATTTTGGAACTGTACCGACAGTTTGGTATTATTGTTTTTCTAGATTTTGGAACTGTACCGACAGTTTGGTATTATTGTTTTTCTAGATTTTGGAACTGTACCGACAGTTTGGTATTATTGTTTTTCTAGATTTTGGAACTGTACCGACAGTTTGGTATTATTGTTTTTCTAGATTTTGGAACTGTACCGACAGTTTGGTATTATTGTTTTTCTAGATTTTGGAACTGTACCGACAGTTTGGTATTATTGTTTTTCTAGATTTTGGAACTGTACCGACAGTTTGGTATTATTGTTTTTCTAGATTTTGGAACTGTACCGACAGTTTGGTATTATTGTTTTTCTAGATTTTGGAACTGTACCGACAGTTTGGTATTATTGTTTTTCTAGATTTTGGAACTGTACCGACAGTTTGGTATTATTGTTTTTCTAGATTTTGGAACTGTACCGACAGCTTGGTATTATTGTTTTTCTAGATTTTGGAACTGTACCGACAGTTTGGTATTATTGTTTTTCTAGATTTTGGAACTGTACCGACAGTTTGGTATTATTGTTTTTCTAGATTTTGGAACTGTACCGACAGTTTGGTATTATTGTTTTTCTAGATTTTGGAACTGTACCGACAGTTTGGTATTATTGTTTTTCTAGATTTTGGAACTGTACTGACAGTTTGGTATTATTTGGTTTTTCATTTTATTAGAACAATTGAATATTCTTAAAACCTGGAGAAAGGAATTGCCCCCAGATAGCAGATAAGTAAGTGAATAATAATTCTTATATTTATATCATAGAATCTGAATGACTGTTTCTATAGTATATTTTAACATATAGAAATAAGAAGTAAATATTACAAACACTTTAAACTTACTGAACGGACTTTGCTCGTAAGCTTTCAGTATTGTAGGAAAAATCTCCATTTATTCTGAGCTGGTCCACAACAGCAGCAAACAAACAATTACCGTCACCAGGAACATTTTTTAACTCGTATCCTTGCTGGTCAATTAACTCCGTCATCTCAGACAAGTGCCTCTTAATTGAACAGCTAGAACAATCTGAAATAACAAAAATATAAATTAAAAAATGGCACTGTTTAGAAACTTTCACATGGGATACTTTATATTTTAAAAGTACTTTGTAATTATAAGATTTTGTTGCTATCAGTTTCGGTAGGTGTAAATTCCTTCTTCCCGGGATTGTCTTCCTGTTTTGTAGTATGTTTGTTTAATTGAACAATATTGAATTTTAATAAATGTCAAATATTCTTATGCTAACCAGGAACTAATGCTTAATTGGTAATTTTTTAGTGTTGATTCATCTTTCTCGTTTAGCATAGTTTTAATTAATCTTATTTTATCTATAGACAAATACATAGTAATCGATACTGGCTAAAACAGATCGTATGACGTATACCATTCGTAACAAGGAAAACATGCAAGCACTGCAGTGACAACTCGTCATTATGTGATTATCAGTTCATTCAGGTAGACACTATTTTCGATGCAATACGGGAAAAACAACGAAACAAAACTAAATACACTTTCCTGTAGAACATTTCCAGTGGTGTTCAATCCCAAACTGCTTGTAAACCACCATATTTAAATAACACACACTAAACCTACATCTTTGGAGCATTTGAGTTCACCCTCTGTTTTTATTGGGGTTTACGTTGCTGAATCTTTAGTGTTTTGTTGACCATTTTTGTTATTTTATCTTTTTTTTCTTTTGACCATTATATTATCTGTACATTGATTAACGGTTCATTATTACTACTTTGGTACATTTTTGTTATTTTATCTTTTTTTTCTTTTGGCCATTATATTATCTGTACATTGATTAACGGTTCATTATTACAACTTTGGTACATTTTTGTTATTTTATCTTTTTTTCTTTTGGCCATTATATTATCTGTACATTGATTAACGGTTCATTATTACTACTTTGGTACATTTTTGTCATTTCATCTTTTTTTTCTTTTGGCCATTATATTATCTGTACATTGATTAACGTTCATTATTACAACTTTGGTACATTTTTGTTATTTTATCTTTTTTTCTTTTGGCCATTATATTATCTGTACATTGATTAACGGTTCATTATTACAACTTTGGTACATTTTTGTTATTTTATCTTTTTTTTCTTTTGGACATTATATTATCTGTACATTGATTAACGTTCATTATTACTACTTTGGTACATTTTTGTCATTTTATCTTTTTTTTCTTTTGGCCATTATATTATCTGTACATTGATTAACGGTTCATTATTACTACTTTGGTACATTTTTGTTATTTTATCTTTTTTTCTTTTGGCCATTATATTATCTGTACATTGATTAACGTTCATTATTACTACTTTGGTACATTTTTGTTATTTTATCTTTTTTTTCTTTTGGCCATTATATTATCTGTACATTGATTAACGTTCATTATTACTACTTTGGTACATTTTTGTTATTTTATCTTTTTTTTCTTTTGGCCATTATATTATCTGTACATTGATTAACGTTCATTATTACTACGTTGGTACATTTTTGTTATTTTATCTTTTTTTTTCTTTTGGCCATTATATTATCTGTACATTGATTAACGTTCATTATTACTACGTTGGTACATTTTTGTTATTTTATCTTTTTTTTTCTTTTGGCCATTATATTATCTGTACATTGATTAACGTTCATTATTACTACGTTGGTACATTTTTGTCATTTTATCTTTTTTTTCTTTTGGCCATTATATTATCTGTACATTGATTAACGGTTCATTATTACTACTTTGGTACATTTTTGTTATTTTATCTTTTTTTCTTTTGGCCATTATATTATCTGTACATTGATTAACGTTCATTATTACTACTTTGGTACATTTTTGTTATTTTATCTTTTTTTTCTTTTGGCCATTATATTATCTGTACATTGATTAACGGTTCATTATTACTACTTTGGTACATTTTTGTTATTTTATCTTTTTTTTCTTTTGGCCATTATATTATCTGTACATTGATTAACGTTCATTATTACTACTTTGGTACATTTTTGTTATTTTATCTTTTTTTTCTTTTGGACATTATATTATCTGTACATTGATTAACGTTCATTATTACTACGTTGGTACATTTTTGTTATTTTATCTTTTTTTTTCTTTTGGACATTATATTATCTGTACATTGATTAACGATTCATTATTACTACGTTGGTACATTTTTGTTATTTTATCTTTTTTTTTCTTTTGGCCATTATATTATCTGTACATTGATTAACGGTTCATTATTACTACGTTGGTACATTTTTGTCATTTTATCTTTTTTTTCTTTTGGCCATTATATTATCTGTACATTGATTAACGATTCATTATTACTACGTTGGTACATTTTTGTCATTTTATCTTTTTTTTCTTTTGGCCATTATATTATCTGTACATTGATTAACGGTTCATTATTACTACTTTGGTACATTTTTGTTATTTTATCTTTTTTTCTTTTGGCCATTATATTATCTGTACATTGATTAACGTTCATTATTACTACTTTGGTACATTTTTGTTATTTTATCTTTTTTTTCTTTTGGCCATTATATTATCTGTACATTGATTAACGATTCATTATTACAACTTTGGTACATTTTTGTTATTTCATCTTTTTTTTATTTTGGCCATTATATTATCTGTACATTGATTAACGGTTCATTATTACTACTTTGGTACATTTTTGTTATTTTATCTTTTTTTTCTTTTGGCCATTATATTATCTGTACATTGATTAACGTTCATTATTACTACTTTGGTACATTTTTGTTATTTTATCTTTTTTTTCTTTTGGCCATTATATTATCTGTACATTGATTAACGTTCATTATTACTACGTTGGTACATTTTTGTTATTTTATCTTTTTTTTTCTTTTGGCCATTATATTATCTGTACATTGATTAACGGTTCATTATTACTACTTTGGTACATTTTTGTCATTTTATCTTTTTTTTTTTTTGGCCATTATATTATCTGTACATTGATTAATGGTTCATTATTACTACTTTGGTACATTTTTGTCATTTTATCTTTTTTTTCTTTTGGCCATTATATTATCTGTACATTGATTAACGGTTCATTATTACTACTTTGGTACATTTTTGTCATTTTATCTGTTTTTTTCTTTTGGCCATTATATTATCTGTACATTGATTAACGGTTCATTATTACTACTTTGGTACATTTTTGTCATTTTATCTGTTTTTTTCTTTTGGCCATTATATTATCTGTACATTGATTAACGGTTCATTATTACTACTTTGGTACATTTTTGTTATTTTATCTTTTTTTTCTTTTGACCATTATATTATCTGTACATTGATTAACGGTTCATTATTACTACTTTGGTACATTTTTGTCATTTTATCTGTTTTTTTCTTTTGGCCATTATATTATCTGTACATTGATTAACGGTTCATTATTACTACTTTGGTACATTTTTGTCTTTTTATCTTTTTCTTTCTTTTGGCCATTATATTATCTGTACATTGATTAACGGTTCATTATTACTAATTTGGTACATTTTTGTCATTTTATCTTTTTTTTTCTTTTGGCCATTATATTATCTGTACATTGATTAACGGTTCATTATTACTAATTTGATACATTTTTGTCATTTTATCTTTTTTTTCTTTTGGCCATTATATTATCTGTACATTGATTAACGGTTCATTATTACTACTTTGGTACATTTTTGTCATTTTATCTTTTTTTTCTTTTGGCCATTATATTATCTGTACATTGATTAACGGTTCATTATTACTACTTTGGTACATTTTTGTCATTTTATCTGTTTTTTTCTTTTGGCCATTATATTATCTGTACATTGATTAACGGTTCATTATTACTACTTTGGTACATTTTTGTCATTTTATCATTTTTTTTCTTTTGGCCATTATATTATCTGTACATTGATTAACGGTTCATTATTACAACTTTGGTACATTTTTGTCATTTTATCTGTTTTTTTCTTTTGGCCATTATATTATCTGTACATTGATTAACGGTTCATTATTACTACTTTGGTACATTTTTGTCATTTTATCATTTTTTTTCTTTTGGCCATTATATTATCTGTACATTGATTAACGGTTCATTATTACAACTTTGGTACATTTTTGTCATTTTATCTTTTTTTTCTTTTGGCCATTATATTATCTGTACATTGATTAACGGTTCATTATTACTACTTTGGTACATTTTTGTCATTTTATCTGTTTTTTTCTTTTGGCCATTATATTATCTGTACATTGATTAACGGTTCATTATTACTACTTTGGTACATTTTTGTCATTTTATCTGTTTTTTTCTTTTGGCCATTATATTATCTGTACATTGATTAACGGTTCATTATTACTACTTTGGTACATTTTTGTTATTTTATCTTTTTTTTCTTTTGACCATTATATTATCTGTACATTGATTAACGGTTCATTATTACTACTTTGGTACATTTTTGTCATTTTATCTGTTTTTTTCTTTTGGCCATTATATTATCTGTACATTGATTAACGGTTCATTATTACTACTTTGGTACATTTTTGTCTTTTTATCTTTTTCTTTCTTTTGGCCATTATATTATCTGTACATTGATTAACGGTTCATTATTACTAATTTGGTACATTTTTGTCATTTTATCTTTTTTTTTCTTTTGGCCATTATATTATCTGTACATTGATTAACGGTTCATTATTACTAATTTGATACATTTTTGTCATTTTATCTTTTTTTTCTTTTGGCCATTATATTATCTGTACATTGATTAACGGTTCATTATTACTACTTTGGTACATTTTTGTCATTTTATCTTTTTTTTCTTTTGGCCATTATATTATCTGTACATTGATTAACGGTTCATTATTACTACTTTGGTACATTTTTGTCATTTTATCTTTTTTTTCTTTTGGCCATTATATTATCTGTACATTGATTAACGGTTCATTATTACTACTTTGGTACATTTTTGTCATTTTATCTGTTTTTTTCTTTTGGCCATTATATTATCTGTACATTGATTAACGGTTCATTATTACTACTTTGGTACATTTTTGTCATTTTATCATTTTTTTTCTTTTGGCCATTATATTATCTGTACATTGATTAACGGTTCATTATTACAACTTTGGTACATTTTTGTCATTTTATCTTTTTTTTCTTTTGGCCATTATATTATCTGTACATTGATTAACGGTTCATTATTGCTACTTTGGTACATTTTTGTCATTTTATCTGTTTTTTTCTTTTGGCCATAATATTATCTGTACATTGATTAACGGTTCATTATTACTACTTTGGTACATTTTTGTCATTTTATCATTTTTTTTCTTTTGGCCATTATATTATCTGTACATTGATTAACGGTTCATTATTACAACTTTGGTACATTTTTGTCATTTTATCTTTTTTTTTCTTTTGGCCATTATATTATCTGTACATTGATTAACGGTTCATTATTACAACTTTGGTACATTTTTGTCATTTTATCTTTTTTTTTCTTTTGGCCATTATATTATCTGTACATTGATTAATAGTTCATTATTACTACTTGGTACATTTTTGTCATTTTATCTTTTTTTTCTTTTGGCCATTATATTATCTGTACATTGATTTACGGTTCATTATTACTAATTTGGTACATTTTTGTCATTTTATCTTTTTTTTTTTTTGCCATTATATTATCTGTACATTGATTAACGGTTCATTATTACTACTTTGGTACATTTTTGTCATTTTATCTTTTTTTTCTTTTGGCCATTATTTATCTGTACATTGATTAACGGTTCATTATTACAACTTTGGTACATTTTTGTCATTTTATCTTTTTTTTTCTTTTGGCCATTATATTATCTGTACATTGATTAACGGTTCATTATTACAACTTTGGTACATTTTTGTCATTTTATCTTTTTTTTCTTTTGGCCATTATATTATCTGTACATTGATTAACGGTTCATTATTACTACTTTGGTACATTTTTGTATCTTCAAACTTTTCTACAACCAATCGCGGGCTATATTTATGACAAAGACTAAGGGAGATAACCCTAGGATAATATTGTCATCTATCGTAAAAACAAATATTTAGGGACATGTTGGCGTATTTCGAAACTGCATTGTTTTAAAAAAAAAATTGATGTAAGTGTTGTACGAGTGATAACCAGATGATACCAATATATGTTTGTGCCAATAATAAGACACATATCTGGAGCCTGCCAAGAAATATATACCCCTCAGTCACATATTCAATACAGTTAGAATCAAATTACATTTAAGAGAAAACCATACCTTCAGAATGACAAGTGTACCCTGAACTCCGTTCCCGTCCTCTAGACGCCCTTGTAAATGGTTTATTTTCTAGTGGACTCGGTGATTGGCTATTCTCGCGACTGAGGTGATGCTTATAATCTGAACTCATTGACTGGATGTGATGAGAGCTGTGTTGATCATTTGAACCAAATGATCTCCCATGTTCAGGATTCCATTGGATGTTGTGAGGCTGATTGGAATCTAGAGACATAGAATGTGCATGATTTTGACTATTTGATTTGTTGGACGTTTCAAAAAATGGCTGCTTGCTTTCTGACCAAAATGGATTGTTATGCTCTGAACTCCATATCTCATTGTTGTCATCACTGAATGTGCTATGATTTGGACTCCATGGTTGATTTGCCTGAACCTCAAAAGGCGTTCCAGTTGAACACCCGTTTTGATGGCTATGATTCCCGCGTCTCGACGTCGATACGTATTCGACAGACCCAGCTTTACATGTTTCTTTATTTCCTTCTTTATATCGAGACTTTTCTAACTTACTGCATTCAGATTTATACATGTGTTCAATATCGTTCTCCTTTCTAGAATGATGACCTCTCTTTTCTCGAAAACTATTCAAATTTTGAATTGATTTTCCGTAGAAATGATTGGCGTTTGTTGAATCGTCTTTGGTTCCAAAATGCCTGATGATAAAACCATTATCATCGTCGATTTCATCATGTTTACACTGTTCTTTGAGATTGATATGTGAATTTGCAGGAATGTTGTCTTCCCTAGTAAGCCTATTGTTCGATTTTGTTGATCCGATAAGACACAAATCTTTCAACAGCTGTAAAGAATTGTCGTATTCTTTTTTAACTTGCGGTGCTGTCGTTTTGTTACCACGACTAGGTCTTTCCATGACAACTTGGTTCTTTGATTTTATATTATTATAGAAGTATGATTTGGGTTTCCTGACGACAGGTAAGTCTTCTTTCCCATGCAACTTATTTTCGTGAGAGGTATTGTGTTCATGTGTACTTTTCGATGTTTCCAACCCTGTGGATATGTCTTCAGAGCACGTGTTTTTGTCACAAATGCTAGTTGTCTTTTTTGCAGACAAAACAGGAACTGTTTGACTTGAATCATCATATTTGTGTTCCTTATTTGAACTTTCTTTCAATGTGGAACTTTTGGAGCATATACCACCTGGATTATTTGATTTGCTTATATCTGTGGATTCTTGATAGCATCCTGTAACATCCGCATTTAATATTGATTTATCATTTCTTCTTTCGATATAATCTTGTTTACGCTGTGGATCGTTACACGTTTGAAAATCAGGAGTAGACGCCATGTTTACTTTTGGATGTTCAGATGGTGTTGATATACAAATACTATTTCCATTATTCGGGAAAGATATTGTTGTGGTATTGTTTGCGTCTGCTTCATTAAAGTCTACCGACTCTAACCCGTTTTCAAAACTGTTGGTTTCATTTCCAGTTAATGTTGTTGCTATTGTTTTCGTCGTTTGCTGTTCACTCATATCTTCACGAGGAGACGATAATTTCTCCGAAAAGGTCGTCTGCTGAGTATGATCATTAAGGATCAGATGTTTTCCTGTATTAATGATAGTTTCCTCTGATTCATTTTCTTTTCTCTTATAACAATCTTCTATTTCTTTTCCAAAAGAAACTCTATTTGTTTGCTGCTCATTGCATTCTCCCCCTCTGTCATCTCTCATTTTGTTAACACTCAGGTGTTCATGAATGCCCTTCATTTTTCCAATTGGCCACGCACCACGTTCATACTGTAATGTTTGTTCGTTGCACCCAGGAACAGATACCATGTGACCAAGTGTTTCCATGGCAATGTCTTCTTCATAGTAGGAATCGAGGTCGGAAAGATTTTCGTATCCAAACTTGGCAAATGTACTCTGTGAACTATGGAAGTCATGATTGTGTTGTGGCTGTTCAGTCAAATCATTGATACTATTTAATTCTTGACTGTGGCTGGTACAATCATTTTGTCTGTTCCTGTCGGCCTGAATGGTAGAAAACACATTTTGTAAACAGAGCAGAGTTCTCATCTAATGTATTCCTTTATTCACTATAGTTTAATCAGTGCATTAAAGAAGTAAATATAGTTTATAGAGAAACATTATATGTTACCTTACTCAATTCCATGTCTTTAAAATGGGATTGCTAAAAAGATAAATCCCAAAATAATATAGTAAGTATGCTATTATGTAAATTATGTTCCGTTCCACCATCATTGTTTTCCAATAATTCCGCTTAAGGCTCATGCCAAAATAACATACATGTATATTAAATGTTTAAAGCTTTAATTGTGTTGAATGTGTGTCTTTGTTATTGCAAAATGTGGAACAGTTGATTATTTACGATATAAATACCATGCCATAGTTAACCGTTATATCTGTTTAACAAATACTCGTGGACATGTTCAGTGTGTCGTAAGATTCACAATCCCATCCTTTCCCAACTCATGACCAAATGGCATAAACCCAAATATTTCTAACAAAAGGTTGTAAACTAGGTCTGTCTACATCAACCAAAAAAAACCAATGGATTATGGTGTTTAACACCATTTTCAACAATATTTCAGTTATATCGTGTCAGTCAGTTTTATTGGTGGAGAAAACTGGAGAAAACCACCGACCTGTCACAAGTCAGTGACAAACTTTATCACATCATGTTGTATCCAAAGGGATTCGAACTCACAACTTTATTGGTGGTAGGCACAACCACACGACCACGACGATCCAACAAAAAGTGTGTATGTTAATATTAATTGTCATATTTGACTAAGAAACTTGCTAAAAAATTAAATCGTTGACGTAAAGCACCACTTACTAGATCTCATATCAGCCAGTTTAAAATGTCCGTCAGCTTCAAGATAATCTTATTCCCAACTACCTGTATGTTATGCCTGTTTTCTAAATCACCAGAATAAAACTAATTATGATCAACAAAGCCAGTAAAAACTCGATCTCATTTCCCATGACTGATTGTGGACACACTCATCAACAGCCAGAAAGAAACATTAAAGAATTTTGAAATGAATAGTCTGATAAATATTTCTATCTTGTAGACCCTTGTATATCAAAGTCAGGTGATAATGTATCATTCTAACATGACCTCCTTCTTTCGCTTTGTTAACAAACGAGCGAGTTATCCTTTCGGTATAATCTCATTAGCACATGCGCTGGTGAATGTGACTGACTTTTCCATTGGCAGCATAAATTGTGTGCGACATTTTCCGCAAACGTAAATATAAATTACCGTCTTCCAATCAAAGTATACTACTGTATTTGTACTCTCAGAATCGAAATAAATCATGGAAGCCAGAATGTGTTTTGAGTTTTAACATGAATTGGCGGATATTAGTAAATTTTATCCGCCAATCCATGTTAAAACTCCCAACACATTTTGGCTTCCATGATTTATTTCTTAAATGAGTTTCCTATGTAATTCCTGACTATTGAAAAAACAAATAAAAACAAAATTTAAAAAAGGAAAGGAACATTAAATACTATGATTTTATATTCATTAATGTATGATACATACACAAGTAACTGTCCAACATTCATTTTCTTTCTCTGGTATAATTCCTGGTAGTTCAACAATTTCATATGGTGCTGATTCCTCGTGATCTTTAATGCTATACAGAGGTGAGGCCCACAAGAATGAAATATGTGTAGACTGTGTTTTATTAAATCTTTTTTGTTTCACACTTCCCTTGATATTAGATTCTTCATCATCGTCTTCCATTTTCTACCTGGGAAGAAGCAGTACTTTTGTAAACAAAAATGTTACTTTAAAACTATTAAAATCAATAGTATTTACGTACATGTACGTGTAATACGACATAATGTTTAAGAAAAGTTTGAAGATACCAAAGCGGTAATCGTAAATCGAAGGATTGTCAATGTAATAGTTAAAAGAAAAATGACGAACAAGGAAAACATACAAATCTGAATCTCGTCTTACCAAGCATCTAGTTCAATTTATTTAAGCAGCAAAAGTAAATAAAAATTGGGACAACAGACGACGTATGACGGACGCGAAGGTCAGGAGCCTATTAACTTGTGTGTATGATCAAAATTCATGATCGAGAGTGCAGGTGTGGATTGCATTTCTTTACAGATCCTGTCCGTCGAGACATCAATGCCGGATTTACCATTGTGCTTAGGTGTGCTTAAGCACAGGGCCCCGTTGGCCACGAGTGGCCCATCGTCCTAATTTCGAGTTTGTTGCAGATGCAGTGTACATGTCTGACCTAATATTACGTAATATTTTAACTATTCCTAAATTTCATGAGCATGTATGCCCGACTGCCTGTGTAGGCCTACCGGGTCTACCTCCTTCCTTCAGGGCCCAAGTAAGGGGTCTCATAACTTTACTAGCACAGGGCCTCATTTGTCTTAATTCCGGCACTGCGTCGAGTCATACTAAAGCTCTCTTTGACATTATCATACGATCTAAAAATGGCGGACAGGTAATCTATGGCAGAAAAATTGTCAAAAATATTATTATTTATATATAATTACTATATCTCTTGCCTTTTTTTCTCTTTTTTATTTTATTATTTGGATTTCAAATGAAGTCCTGTGTCTGTAGTATATAAAAATATTTTTATATGACCAAATCGTGATCCCTGAAGAACATACAAGTATGAAAAATAAAGCATATGTAAGCCGAGTATAAGTAGTTGCAAAATGACAATATAGTTGCCCACTGGTCTTTGTACTCGATCAATCGTTTTATTTCAAGTGTTATTCATGTTATTGCCGTGGTCCGACCTATAATCCGACAGTCCGACAGTCCGATAGTCCGACGGTCCCACAGTCCGATAGTCCGACGGTCCGATAGTCCGACAAATGCTTTATTTCTTTGAAAGTTAACACTATAACATGTGTAATATGGGGCCAGAAACCGAACCCTTTACTCACCAAACAAAGGTCCAGAACATCGGAAACACGATATCATAGACGGACAAACAATTGGCAGGGCCACACAAGAACTAAAAAAACACATATATGAACAACACGGACTCCATAAAAACCTGGATCCAGTCGTGATGAACCGGTAGTGTAAGTATCCCGTATATTTTTTAGTAGCGACTACTTCAGGCTTTATTCAAGTAGCGTGTAGCCGAGTCCAGCCAAGAAAAGTCACTATTGAAAAGAAAGATGAAATAAATGAATACACAAAAAAAACAAATACAAAAAAAAAGGAAAAGACAAAAAGAAGAGCGTGCCAGTGCCCCCCGCCCTTTATCATGGAATATTTATGCTAAAAAGCAATGTCGACACATCAATAGAGCTGGATACAATAATGTGTGCGAATTGATTGATTGATTGATTGATTGCTTAAGGTCCAGCAAGCAATATTTCAGTCATATTCAGGATGAGAAAAGTTCGTAAACAAAAAATCAGAAAGAGGGGACTCAGGGATGAGTCAACATGGGCAACGACTTAACACGGGAACTTGTTTTTTCTGTCTCTTTCGACGACAAGTTGATCCTATTTTTATTCCCCGGGATTCCGACGGGTGACCCTGCTATAGTCGCCTTCTACGACATGCGCATATATAAAAAGTTACGATTGAAGGAATTGCCCCTAAGTGATCCCCTATATCACGGAAAGAAACAGCATCGGAATATGACAAAATAAACAACTGTGCCATGATACGCCCCCCCCCCCCCCCCCCTCCCCCTTTGTGACAATTGAAGGTCAGTTGCTCAGCGTGAGAGCAGTAATTAATATGCTGCATTTTTAAAACCAATTAATTGTATATACCATATGAAAATTGGCGTTTTCCAAACTGACTAAAATCACACCTCTCGATCACTTGCTTCCCCTTTTATTAATACAATGCATGTCACGACGTGACCTATCAGTAAAAGGGGGAACAAGTGAGACCGTACGGGGCGTGGACGGACGGACGAACAGCGGTATGCCATAATAAGCCCGTATTTTGACGGGCGTATAAAAATGAATGGCCCATATCCTGAAATTACGAATATATATCATTTTTGGCCAAATTATTTTTCAAAACTTTCATCAGTTTGAATAAGGCGAGGCTCGGAGTTCGGTAATTTTGTTATTACCCTTATTTGCTTATATGCATGGCGGACGGACGGACATAATTCTGGGGTTTTTCGAAGATGGATGGAAATTTGCGAATGAAAACACGAGTATAAAGTACATGTAGTGCATTGTCGACGAAAGTAAGGGACCTGTGTTTTCTACTTAATGGATCGTCAATAATAAAGTTGGTTTGGTAGTTATCATTTTTCTACGGTGATATATTTAGGACACGCATTCATTTTTTTTTCTGAAAAAAATATGTCGAGCGCTCGATATAATATGATTTTAATAGTCTCAAACATTTGAATTCATTCCTAATATAGCAAGCATACGGAAACATGGATAGAGAGGAAATTATTGACATTTTGCATCAATGTAATTTCAAGCAAAAATGAATTATGATAATGCTGGCCTCACAATTTCAACTCGGCATTTAAGACGAATTCTACACAAAATGAAAAGTTCTCGAAATGAATTAAGTTTTCAAATTCCTTCTCTTTTGAACTATAAGTCCAAATCTTTCCCGAAGCTCTATAGGGAGGATAACTGACAGACTTCTATAACAATTCATTATTTTGGACTGATCGGGTGGCATACATGGCGGCAGTGATGCCACTTATGTTCTCATTGATTCCTATTGAAAGTCACATTTTTTTCTCTGAAATTACATGTCCAATGTAACCCAAACCTGACAGGAATAATGTATGACAGTATGGAAGGTACTTTATGATGGCCACTCATAATCAAACTGGACAGGGATAAGGTATTGTATGTCTAGCCTAGGATACCAGGTGAGCAATTCGGGCTTTTGTATAAATAATATGACGGATATTTTTCAAAAAGGGGGCGGGTGAATATCTGGTATCTGCATATATTCCCAAACCCTTTGCATTATATTGATCATGAGGTGTTATAGATGTACATTGGGTAATTAGTTTGTTTTTATCATTTTGAGTTTTTAATACAATTTGAAATGGCATTATATCTGCCCAAAGATTTGGACCTCAGGTTTGTGGCCATTGGGAAGATAAAATTAGATAGATAGATAGATATAGTAAGTCAAGCTCTCGAGATAATACGTCGAGCGCCCGAGATATTAAGCCGAGCGCTCAACATAATAAGTAGAGTGCTCGACATATTTTTTTTTCAGAAAAAATAAATAAATATGTGTCTTAAATGTACCACCGTATTTTTCTACTCAAAGGAGAAATATATATAGCGTCATTTTTCGCTTCAGTTTTCTTTTTATGTTTTTAGACTGAATTCGATCTAAGGAATAGTCCTTTTACATGTAATAAAAGGTACTGTTTTCAGTTAACTGTCAGAATCAACTTTCGCTTAAGGGTTTAGCTACTGAAATTCAAAATAATGATATCTTCCTAAAATCATTAAAGTATGACACAGGAACAATATTACCACAAATTTGAAATATAAGCGATTAAAAATTTGGCGGGTAACTAGTCTCTCTGAACTTTTCCTAGCTTTGGTATAGACCGCGTTTTGTCTATCAAAAACTTTTATGAAATATTCAAAATTTCGCAATAATAATTTCTCAGTTGTACTTTTAAGACATGTATGGTAACGACGAAATTGTGAAAAGAACGATGGGAATCAATGGGGAAAAATTAATGCTTTGAAATGGATAAAACCAGAGGAGTCTGGCAAATGACAAATGTCAATCAAAAAAGAAGTGACATTCAGTCTCAGGTTCTTGGGACACAAACTATGCATATTCATTTTATTTATGAAAAAGAATATTTCCGGGTATGTCACATGGTCCGAATTCCCATGTGATTTTTTTGTAAAATATATACATGCGTGTCATTACTGTTAGAATGCCATTTCGAATGGCACTTTTCATTCAAAAACAAAGTGACATATATTAAAGGGCCAATCAGATTCATTTCTTGGATTGAGTATATATATATAGACGGTTCGCGATTCTTTCTATGATTAGACCCCTTATAGCTATTATGGCTGCAAGAATAATAGTTGGAAATCGCGGTGGAAAAGTCTTGATATACAAAGGCTTTAAGTATCAGAAGAACAGAGAGCGCGCAAGTGCTATATACATGTATTGGCGTTGCTGGCGACAGGAGTGTAGGGCAAACCTACGAACATGTACTTTTAACATCGAAGACGAGTCACCTAATATTCGAGTCCTGCATGAAGGTGTTCATAATCATGAAGAGGACGACGGAGTGATTGGACATGATAACATTCTAAATTCCATGAAAGAGGTCAAGACCCTAGTGTACCATTAAAGCGCGTTTATGATAGTGTTAATAGATATCATGTTAGAAGAGGAGGTGGCGACCGTTAGCACATCCCGGAATTTCATAGAATTCGAACTTCTATGACGCGCAGTAGGCTCGAACATGTACCTGAAGTTCCCCATTCAATAGACGATATATATATACACGGACCATGGAAAAGATCTTGGTCAAATGATAGGTTTCTTCTGCAACAAGACAATGATTGGGGTATGTTTTTATATGCCACAAATGACAATCTCGAAAACCTCAGAGAATGCACTGAAATTTACCCTGACAGCACCTTTCGCACATGCCCTAACCTATATGAACAATATTTCACCATACATGGTAAATACAGAAACAGGGTTTTGTGCTTTATTAACTGTTTAATGACAGGCAGAACTGTTGGTGACTAGACACGTGCTGCAAACCATCAAGACCAAAGTGCGAAACATTACAGGACACAGATGGCGGCCAAGAAGAGTTGTTTGCGATTTTGAACAGGCGCTAATTTCCGCTGTTGAGACCGAATTTCGCCATACACAGATCAGTGGTTGTTATTTCCACTTTTGCCAAAGTCTTTGGCGAAAAGTTCAGAACCTAGGCCTTGCATCCGACTATAGACGACATCGCAGACTCAAGAAATGCATACGAAAAGTTATGGCAATTGGATACCTGCCACTGGCCGTGGTTCGTCAGAATTTGCAGTTACTAAGAACGTCACGCAGCACAGTACGACTTTGCCGTCGCTACCATGAACTACAGGACTTCCTTGATTATTTTGAGAGGAATTACTTAAATAGAAATTTCTCGGTACGAATGTGGAATGTCTATGAGCGTAACATGGACAACGGGACCAATAACAGTGTTGAGAGTAAGTATAACTTCTGTATTTGCCTTTATTACGAACCAGTTATCATAAGGATGTTCGCTGCTAAAATTCAAAATTAATAATTTTTCATAAATTCTGTTTTTTTTTAAGTTAAAATATATTCCTTTAAAATTAAGGACAAATAAGTACACGTTCGTGTGCTAGTTTTTGAAATATAAATCATTTTTGACGGGAAAATTTTCTCTCTAGATTTTCTGGCGCTTTGCATGGAAGTTTATGGAGTTTTTTTTTGGGTCGATCCAAAATCCAAGATGGCCATGGCCACCAGCTGGGAACATATGACCCTATGGCAAATACGTACACATATATTACATATAAATTATTGAGTTATTAAAGTCTTAATGCAAGCATATGCAAATGTGGGTAGAAATTTTTCCAGGAGAGCCTCTTAATTGTTTCTTCATTCTTAGGAATCAGAATAGTTTTGTAAATGGTAATTCCTAATTATCTGGTTTTTTTTATTGATACAGGCTACCATCGTATGTGGAATAATACTGTTTCTGTAAGACATCCATCGCTATGGACATTTATTAGGTGTCTAAAGGACCAGAAATCATCACTGGAAACATCAATAGATGCTGTCAACAGAGGGGATGCAGCACCAAAAAGGAAAAGAAAGTGGAGGAATTTGGAGGCGAGATTATTGAGACTGAAGGAGGAGTATGTCAACAGTAGAAGACTACTGGAATGCAGTTTGCAATTGTGTAGTTTCGTTTTGACAACACACATTTGCTTGTTATTTAATGATACATAGCTGAATTTCTGTCAGTCTCATGTACATGTAAATCTTTAAAGTATAAATAGTTGATTTCAAACTGATTAGTTTGCATTTTGTACTTTTAAAATGAGAAGACATGTGACGTTGACAATGTTCTAGTTCTCCAATGATATTGCCTTATGCCCAGTGAACATTTTACAGCTATATATATATATCATGGCGAGAGATTGATTGATTGATGTTTTACGCCAACTCAACAGTATTCCAGCTATATCATGGTAAGAGGTGATGCATTTTTGTCGGCTTTGGGCAGACCAACAACCGAGTTAGATTTCTGTATTGTTAGTTCACTGAAAAAGTAACCCGCGGTGAACATGTTACTGTATCTGGACACATTATTCCGACTCCGGCCGACCAGACTAGTCCTTCCTTTTTCCCTAGAATGCTGGGTGTGTAGCACGAAAGCCTGAATATAAAATTCATGAATTCATGATCTAACGCACGCCTAAGGTCTCTTGATTGATTGGTTGATTGAATTGTGTTTAACGCCACTTTCAACAGTATTCCAGTTATATCGTGGCGACCCGTTTTATTGGTGGAGGAAGCCGGAGTACCCGGAGAGAACCACCGACTTTGGGAAAGCAACTGGTACACTTTTCACATAATTATGCTGCGAGTCGACTGCACCTTAATTTTGGCGATCGCCCAAAGTCAGGCTCGAGCTCGCACCACAGAGGTGATAGGCTACAATGATCTATACAGGTAGATGTAGCCAACTACCTAGACCACTCGGTAACCAGACCCCCGCATCACAGGCACTTGTTTCATTCAAAAAATATATGCCCCCTCCTCTTCCTTACTTCAAGGTAAGCATCTGCCCTTTACCCCTTCCCCACTTCGCCTCAATATTTTTCGCTTATTTGTGATCCTTTCGCTAACCCAATTATATCGTTACACTCCCGAGATATTTCTCTTTTCGACTGCCACATTTAAATATAAATACCGGGCCCCCCTCAGACGAATTGGACAAGAATATTCAGCGAAAGTCGCATTTTCTATTTTTCAGTCACTGAAACGGATACAGTCACTTCCGGTCCGTTCTAAATTGATTCAAAAACTAAAAAAAAAAGGTGTTTTAAAAATCAAATGTCAGTAATTTGGAGTTGAACATATTTTTATAATCTGCACTGGAACAATTATCTGTATTTTAAAGGCTTACTTTACATTTGAGAGGAGATGATCATGATGGCATTGTTACACATGGCCGGTCTAGAGAATTCCGAATGCATATGAAAAATCCAGCGCAAACCGGAAGTGGTTGTATCCGTTTCAGTGACTGAAAAATAGAAAATGCGACTTTCGCTGAATATTCTTGTCCAATTCGTCTGAGGGGGCCCGGTATTTATATTTAAATGTGGCAGTCGAAAAGAGAAATATCTCGGGAGTGTAACGATATAATTGGGTCAGCGAAAGGATCACAAATAGGCGAAAAATATTGAGGCGAAGTGGGGAAGGGGTAAAGGGCAGATGTTTACCTTGAAGTAAAGAAGAGGAGGGGGCATATATTTTTTTAATGAAACAAGTGCCTGTGCCCCGCATGCCTCTTTGAAGACGGACAGGGGGATACTCCATCCCATCTTCCCTTCCCCCATCCCCAATTTCCGTCGCTTTCACCCTCACTCCCCGCCACCCTTGCATAATTTTTCTTCCCACTTTAGTAACAGTTATTTAGCTCATCTGGTTCGAAGGACCATATGAGCTTCTGTCATCACTTTGTGTCCGTCGTCGTGCGTCGCTCGTAAACTTCTTATATTTTAACCTCATCCTATGGCTTAGGTGAAAACAAACATGAATCTTCATTGGGTGGACCTCTTCTAAGTTTGTAATTTTCATACCGAACACAAATTCAACCATGATAGCAGAGTGTCAATAATGCATCATGATTGGCTGAATTATCAAAGAATCGTCTCGACAGAAATCGGGATTATTATATAGTATGAATGATCCAAGGGTGGTCCTCTATCAAATGAGTGTTATTTTGGTGCCGATCCGAAATCCAAGATGGTCGCCACCACGGAACATATCTTTTACATAGATTTAACGTAACCCTATGTGATAAACATCTCAGAAATCGTTGCATAGATTGAATCATGACAATGTATAAAAGTAGTATAGATGTTACCGTGCCCCCCTCCCCCCCCCCCCCATTTTCAGGGATGGATTGTGACTGACATTACCAGAACTGATTCAACGGAAGTTAATGGCGGGAATTCCTGGCCCTTTTCGTAGTCTAAACTTTGGTGATTTCGTTGGTATTCGAGTTGCTATAGTTGTGGAGGGAGAAGGGCGTACATGGGCTATTTGTATTGTTCTGAGTGTGCATGTCCGACCGGAAGTGGGTCCGTTTTCCTGCGTTTTTCTGAATTGTAGGTAGTTTTCTTTTATCACAAAGATCATATCGTATATTTCAGAATAACTCTATAGCTTTTATCTACCTGGGGGTGCGTACAGAGGTTCATCTCCTTGTCCGCTATTTTGAAGGGGACATATCTCCTGTTTCCCTGTGATTATGTACAGGGAGGTACTTTTTTTGGGTGTCTGGATGGTCCTACACTTTGATCTACTCATTGACCGCTCATATTATTGGCTCTCAAGAGGGTTTTTGTGGCGGGTTTTTGCCAGTTGCGTTGGTGGTGGTGTTGCTGAACTTGATTTGCTTGCTCATTCGTGTTCATTTCTGCTCATTTTTGCTTATTCATGTTTATTTCTGATCAGCATCAGCACGGATAAGCAGAGAATGAGCAGGTAGAAATGAGTACGACTCAGCAGAAATTAGCACGAATGGGTACAGAATAAGTAGATCAAAGCGTAGGACCATCTAGATACCCACAAATACTGGGACATAGTTACCTCCTTGTACATAATCGCAGGAAAACGCGAAAAACAGGAGTGATATCCCCTTCAAACCGGCGGACAAGAGGATGAAGCCTGTACACAGACCCCAGGTAGACAAAAACTTCGAGATATGCTGAAATATACGATAAGATAACAAAAGAAAAACAGAAAAACGCGGAAAACACCGTACCATACAAATACCTCTCGAAATGGTCCTCCCCCTTCTACAACTATAACAACTCGAATACCAACGAAAACCCCATAGAAAACATGTCCATAGTGATAAAATTACAAAAAATTGAAAAAGCGCGAGAAAAATAACCCACTATACGACAACCCCCCCCCCCTCTTCCACAGCAATGATAACTCGAATACCAACATCGGACATGCGCACTCGGTCCCATACAAATAACCCGCGAAATGCCCATCCCGCTTCACAACTGACTATACCAACTGGAAAACTCCATCAACAACCGGCCAATAGTGCTAAATCTACGAAATTTTGAAAAAGGGGGTGTTCCGAAGGTTACTTCCGGTATCGATGGTCACCTCTGGGTCTGGTCACATGACGTCAGGGCAGCTGCAGTAACTTCCGGTGACCGTTCGCAATTCTCACCGTCCCCCGCAAATAGGGATTATACGGTGTGTCTATACTACTGCCCAACAAGCAGTATTTCCGCTATATTCAGACCGAAAACAATGCACGTACATAATACATGAATCTCTTATGTAAACAAATCTGTCAGTGTTGCCGGATTCTCTGGTTTTGTGTGCATAATAAACAATACAATTTTACGGAAGCATACGGCTATCCTAGTATGTCCAGTACAGGGAAAACAATGTGTACATTTAAAGTTTTCGGATAATTTTTGTACAAAAAATTATTAGTAGTGATATATCCATACATGCACAGTAGGGTCAATGGGAAGATAGATTCTTGGCCTTGGACATAATAGTGAGAGAAAAAATAGCTGCCCCTGAATCCATTCTCTCTCTCTCTCTCTCTCTCTATATATATATATATAACATTGTACCTGAACATCTGCATCAGCAGTGAAAACGTTAAGTGCAAAAATCCGTTATTGTTTTTTTTTAGCTTCTTTTATATATATGGCCTATATATACTGTTTTTCGTATGCTATCGGACTGTCGGATTATAGCTACGGCCCCGTTATTGCCAATGAGGCAACAATCTTAACCATTGTTTAAATAAGAGTTAGACCCGGAAAACGGAGGAAAGGGGGAGGGGGTGGCAATCAAGAATGGACAATCCAGAGACAATGGCAACATTGGGTACACAACACAAAGGACGGAGACAAACAAAACACAGAAAACTACAAAGATGAGCAACACGGACCCCACCAAATATCAGGGGTGAACCTAGATGCTTGCGAAGGGTAAGCAGTCTACGTTTAAAGATGATATTATTAAAACTTCTGTCAATAATTTTGTGAAATCAAACTTTTGTTAGACTCAATATACATACCAAATATTATGTCAACTTCCTTTCTAGATAAAACGAAAGTAGAAAATTCCCAAAATAAGGGGAGTAATCTATACAGCAAATAATTCATATTAATAAAAAAAAAACTTACCTATCCGCTTTTTTAAAACTGAAAATCCCCAACAATAAAATCCTTCTTGGGAATAGATTGAAAATCCAACAAGGAAAAAGAATTCAAATTGGGATTTTAAACAAAAAAATCCTATAAGTTATAATTAGATCCATACAAGTCTTGACACCACTCATTGGAGAGATTACAAGTATTTATTTAAATCTCTCAGCCATTAAAGTTCGATAGGGTAGTCGATAAAAATAGATGTCTACTACTTCCTTTCAGAGTATACGACCTTTAGGGTTACGTCTTATATTAAAAACTCAAATTTGTTTCTTCTATTGATCTCTATTATCACAAGAAGGGGAAAAGAGTGGAAAAGGGGGGAGGGGGAGCACAGGCGCTTGTGGTATGTGGTGGCCCTCTACTCTACAGAGTAGATGTTCGGCACATGGAAGATGTTGTTACCATAATATTGTAAGAATATATTGACACGAATACGTTAAATACAAGAAAAAGAGATGAAATAAAGAAATTTTATTGAAAATAAATATGTAAACAGAAAGTTAAAAAAAGTGGTGGTAATTCCATGCCATAAGCGCCAGTGGGAAAGAAGGGTGATTTCTCATATTTGAAAGATGTTGATATCACAGCCACAGGCGCAGGTGGCATGAAATTAAGAGGGACAGGAGGAGTGAGAAGAGAGATGTAAGAAAATAGGATTAGAGGTGAAAGAAATTCAAGAATTTCAAGATTTTATTAGATAACGCTCAGACACAATATATGTGTTACATGAGGTCAACATATAAAACAAATTTTACCTAATTAACTCAACCTCAAAACAAGCAAGGCCCTAAATACAACCCTTGAAATAACCCACTATTTCATACAAACGACAATATAAATATGGATAATACGAAATGGTTTTATGTCCACTGTACTAGAATGACTGAATGTAGGCAATGTCGTCTGCTACACAATATGAAATGTACTTTGGCATGAATATTACATTCATAACCCTTGTTAGCTAGATGTTAGGTTTATAATGTACACATGCTTTATTATGCCAAAAGCATTAAAACTCTACCATGTCCACCACTCGACATTAAAGATTTTACTTTCTCTTCCAACTCAACTGCCTTTTCACTATTTCCTAGTTGTCTATAAATTTTTGCTAGGTTTTGATATTGACCAGGACTTTGGATGCGACTGACTATTTCTTCATAATCATGTATATGTTCCTGGAAAAGTTCTATCTGATTCATCATGTCATAACACGAGGATAGCTGTTTGTAGAAACATACTAGATAGGTAAGATTTCCATAACCATCTTTCATGTTCGAACTTTGAAGTTGCTTTCTAACGTTGTCATCTGTGATTGTACTATAATCGACCTGACATGCATTCAGTTCTCTTTGCAGAACAAGAATAGAGCACCTCAGTAATTCAGCACATTCCTCAAATTCTTTCCCTACAAACATACCACCTAATATATCAAACAAGGAATCCCATTTATTTTCAGTGACGTCAATATACACGTGTCCCCATACTCCTGTATATTCTAGAATGTTTGAAATCGTTTGGGATGCTTTATGTTTTAACATCAATTGACTCAAGTTTGTTTTCTTTTCTTTATCAACTAGCTGTGCAAAAGGGAGTTTGACTTCACCATCCTTGACAGATGATAAAAACCTCAGTATGAAATCAACAAAGGAGGTGTGATCATCTTCCTTCTTCACGTTTATCGTCAGTTCAAATGCATTTTCGATATATTCTAAAGCCTGAATATAAAACGGATTTAGTTTGTATTTAATACTTCGCCTTGCCAAAGTAAAACTGATTGGAACAAAAATCATTTCAACTACTTTATGTTTATCTTCCAACAGTTTGTAATCTTCAATAGAAGATTTTATTTGATCAATAACTGAAAGGTTTAAAAAGGAATGACTTTCTAGAAGAAAGTAAATAGAGGGGAAAGGAAACAAACGTATAGCCTGTAAGCTAGTTTCAAGATATTTCATTTCTTCGTCATCTACATGTTCTATCATGTTATTTTCAGGAATAAAGTAATGTGGGAGGTTTTTCTGGTGTATGTAATTATACAGCCATGAAATCAAAAACATAATACAACCACCTGGGTTGGAGGACCACACCTGGTGAGGAATCCTCTCACTGGAGTAAAACATAGCAGTTAACTGCCAATATGTTTTTGGTTTTACCTTCAAATTTCGTGTCTGATGATCGACTAATGTTTTAAAAACACGAAAACAATACATCATAGCATCAGTGAAAGACTGAACTAATACTTTCTCTGCTTCATTAAACACAAACTGCCACTCGATGTCTGGATGTTCGCTGAATTCATGGGCACGTCTTATTATAAGACAGCCCTTCTCTGAAGCTTCTCTGATCGTTTCCTTCGATGGCCATCCCGATTGCGGCTCCCGTTTTGTCCAATTGTATGCCTGTCTTGGCCACACACCATACTCCAAACCTTGAAATTGCTCTACAGATAAACAATCAAATGGCTTGATTATCTCATCATTTATTCTGTTAACTTTCAAGTGGCGTAGAAAACCTTCTTGACAGGACAACCACTCCACACAACCAGACCAGTAAGCAGTGTTAGTTGGACGTAGACGTATGTACCCTGGATATGTTGCAGAATCATCGATAATTAACACATCTTTATCAGACACATTTTCTAGTATTGTATCTCTAATACAATATTTTTGACGCGGAAATATCACAACTATTGTTAAAGATAGATATTTTGTCATGGCTCGCTTTTCTGAAATAGAAAAACTACTCTGTGGCATTATGTCTGTAAAATCATATAAATCAGCATGTAGTCCTAAGGCGGCACTCCCTATTCTGATGAAATTATCTTTATTATTGTCAAACACGCTTTTCAAATCTTTATTTTTTTCGAAGAAATATCGTGGTTGTATTAAGGTTTTAACCAGAAACGATAGATGTAACATCGTAATGCCACTAATCTCATCAATCTTGAATGTATCTCCTATCAATTGCTCCATAGTTTCTGAAAAGATAAAGTAAAAGTGTTATTTTAGGGAATACAGATGCATATTCATATCACACTTTAGAAATTGTGTCCATTAATGGATGTAGAAATAAAAGCTCAAATGGTAATTCTACAAAAATGACAATGTGGATAGTGATCCTTTATTTTTCATGCAATAACCATTCTATCTACCTGATTCTTCTCAGTTTATAGGAATGTCATATGTGAATAGTGATACCTTTCTCCTCATTATGATTTTTATGCTTTTTTTTATTTTGCATGTTAACTTAGGTTTACTTAGCTTGGTTTTCCAATACAGGATCCTTCCGGTTCATTTTCATTGGACTCGTCATCTATCCTTAAATCTCCACTTCCGGTAATAGTTGTTTTGTGGTCTTCATACATTAGACTCTGATTTGACCAGTACTTGTCAAGTCTGTTTTTAAAAGTATTTGTCGTTGGTGCTGATACTATCTCCTCTGGTAAACTGTTCCATGATTTTACAACCCTTATTGGAAAGGAATTTTTTCTCATCTCAGATTTTGCTCTCTGTGGGTAAAGTTTTTTACTGTTCCCCCGTGCCCCCGCTCTAGGTGCCATGTCCTTCCAGAGTTTTATAAACGAAGCTGCCTCTTTATCATATTTGTCATTTAGAATTTTGTACAACTCGATCATGTCTCCTCGTACACGTCTAAAGCTCACAGTTGGAAGTTTTAGCTTTTTTAAGCATTCAGAATATGACAATTCCTTGAAACCAGGTAGCTGCTTAGTAGCCCGTCTTTGAACATTCTCTATCATATCAATATGTTTGATTTTGTAATGGTGCCATACTGAACTTGCAAATTCTAAATGTGTCCTCACTAAGGTTTTATATAGAGGTACGAAGGATTCAGCATCTAAATACTGGAAAGTTCTACGTAGCAGGGCAAACATTGAATCGGCTTTGTTTACTTTCTCACTTATATGCTTGTCAAAGCTTAACTCATGGTCTATATGTACTCCTATGTCTTTTTCTTCATTAGCTCTCTCTAAGATGGTTGACCTTAAAGTATATTTTTGCATTTCTCCGGATGGAATCTTAATAACCATGTATCACTCCTGTCAGATAGCTTATTTAGGTCATTTTGTAGATACTCTGTATCTTCTTTCTGGCTTATTATATTATATATCTTGGTGTTGTCTGCAAACAAGTATGTATCAGATGTGACAAAATTTGGCAAGTCATTTATAAAAATGACAAAGAGTAATGGTTCTAGTACTGATCCTTGTGGTATACCACTTTTGACCAAGACGACTTTTCACCATTTATTGCTACTTGTTGGACTCTTTCACTCAGGAAGCTTGATATCCAGCTCAGTACCGGGTCTTCAACACCATATGCCTTCAGTTTGTTCATGAGTCTCCTATGTGGGACTGTGTCGAAAGCTTTCATATAATCCATATAGACAACATCTATTGAATTGCCATTGTCTAAAGCCTCCGTCCATTTGTCTAGTACATTTAATAGTTGTAAAGATGTTGATCTCCCAGATATGAAGCCATATTGCCTGTCTGTAAAGAACTTGTTGTTTTTCATGTATTTTATAACTTGTTCTCTAACCATAGTTTCCATTACCTTACAGACGACAGATGTCAAGTTTTATACTGGTCTATTGTTGCCTGCTAAGATTTCTTTCCTTTTTTAAAGATGGTGCTAATCTGAGCTTCCTTCCAGTTTTTGGGAACTTCTTTGTCTTTTAAAGACTGTTCAAATATAATTTTCAATGGTATTGCTATAGTATCAGCAATTTCTTTCAATATTCTAGGATGTATTTTATCAGGTCCTGGTGATTTGTCAATTTTTAGTTTTTTTCAATATCTTAATAGTTATTCCATCCTCTCAGTCTGTAATTTTCATCTCTATCATTTTAAATTTTGTTTCCTTTAGTGGGAGGGTAGGAGCCGTGTCATTTGGTTCTTTTGTAAAGACACTCTGAAAGAACTCTGCCAGAATTTCAGCTTTTTTCCTTGTCATCATCAGTCTTTTTTGAGTTTGGGTCTTTTTGGTCTGTAAGTAATTCTCCTATGCCGGATCTTGTTTTTGGTTTAGATTTAATGTATTTCCATATAGCCTTGGGATTTTTCTTAGTTGATTTCGCCAGGTCTTTCTCATGTTTCTTTTATAATTTGTTTGTCAGTGTCTTGACTTGGTTCCTAACTCGATTATATTCTGCACGTGTGTTTGGGTCTCACCTCAGTGATTCCAATTATTTTGGGTTCATAGTTTATTATTCTGGGTTGGAATTCATTAAATTTATTTCGGAACTGGTCCGCATTTGTATAAAAACAATTCAAATAATTCAAAACATGGAACAAATTTACATTATTATTTACATCTGTACAATTCCTGTTTCCTATATTCTTTACTCTTTTTGTAATTTTATTATCCTCCTGGCTCCTGGAGGGCCCCTTACTTTGTATAAAACATTTCCTTTACTCTTTATCTCCATCTCTTTTGCCTCTTCATATAACTTTTTATCCTCCTGCCTTTCCGTTCTTGTCATATCATGACTCAATGTTATTTTATCAAATTTACTCTCCTCTCCTTTTAGTTGATGAGCGTTTTTCAGTATTGCTATTTTTATGTCAGGATTATCACTTGATACTAGTAATGGTCTAGTTGCCCTTTCCTTGTCAAACTTTCCAAGTTTATTGGTTTTAAATTCATCAATATTTACCTTACATGTGGCAGCTATATCTTTTAGAACTTGTAAGTCATGTTCCTTCCTTTCCTCTGTTGCCTGTGAATTGCTTTCTTTTATACCATGTACCATTAGGTTGTTCTTCCGTGTTTTTCTCACATTTATTTCTGTTATTACAGATGTTACAGTAGTTTGATCTTCTTGTACTATTATTGGTGTGGTGAGTGGTTCAACTGTAGTTTTTTTTATCTCTTCACTTACAATTCTTCTAACATCATTTTCATCACATTTTGCTGAGAGTTCAGATTCTATATTTGCCAATCTTTGCTCAAATGCTGTCATTATACAAATGTAGCATTACATCTCTCTTCTATTTTTATTCTTTACATCTGTTACTATATTCTTTTCTACTTTTCCTCTACAGGGTCCACAGAACCACATTGAGTCTGATTTACTCAGAACTTGGTATTCTATATCTGTCTTTTTTAAGCATTTTATGCAATATATGTTAAGCATTTTACGCAATATCTTAATCTGCTTCTTTGGCATTCCAACATTTTAGCATCTGGGCTTGAGAATGATTTTTGACAATTTTCACACTCCCATGCCTCTTTAGGGTCAGTATCTTTTTGTACTAATTGTTTGTCTGTTGGGCGAGGCTGTGGCTTTGTCTAGAGTTATTTACTGAGTTACTTTTCGATCCGAGGGGCCTACTTCTTTTCCCTTTATTCTGATTACCTTCCCGACTACCTAGAGCTGGGGCACGATCAGTCTTGTCTCCGTCTTTCATCTTGCTCTGTTAATTTCTGTATTTATTATGTACAGTGTAGTTTCAGATTTAATTGCTTAAACAGGGCTTCCCTATCTAAGTATTCAACGTATTCCCTTCTATGATTACTTATTTAAGTCCAGCTAAACAGGGCTTCCCTATCTAGCTTGTCACCTCTAAAGTACCACAAATTGTACTTGCCACCGTAAATTCACTATGTAATAACTTTTGTGATCACCTAATTTGTAGTCCGGCTAAACAGGGCTTCCTGATCTAGCTTGTATATATCTTGTGTATTCAATATAACCACAACAAAGTAAACTACAATGTACATGTAGTTGAAATTGTCACTGTATATTCACTATGTAGTCACTTCTATGATTACCTACTATTATTTCAACTGAAACAGTTGAAATTGTCACTGTGTATTCACTATGTAAACACTACTATAATAATCACCTACTAATAGTCCAGCTAAACAGGGCTTCCCTATCTAACTATCTTATGATTAATGACACACTGTCTTCTCAATTTTTTGCCAGTTTTCAGATCTTGTATACCGGTATTTAAAGATTTTATTTAAACAGGGCTTCCCTATCTAAGTATTCAATATGTTGCTAACTCTATGATCACTTTTTCTCAAGGTCCTGTTAAAAACGGAATCTCTTTATCTACCTCTTCAATTATATATATTATGTTTACCTAGACAGGGCTTCCCTATCCAAGTTTTTTGGTTTTTTATATTTAATAAATATTTTGATCGATCTAGTTAATATTTTTCTAAAATTTTTACTTTTATCAAGCTGGTAGTTGTCTAAGTAATAAACAGATAAATTACTCTCACCTTCCTAGTTTCTATATAGTCACTTTTCTTTCTCAATTGTTTTTATTTACTTAGACAGCTTATCAGCCAGCAAAAGGAACTTTTGTAACCACAGTTTTATTATTGGTCTCAGTGGGTGTATACTATCCTGGAATAAGTTATAATTCTTCCTGTATCTGATGCACACTTTGTTTTTCCTTTTACATGAACTAATAATGTCTTGTGAAATTCTCGGTGTGTTAAACTTATTAATAAGTTTTAAATGCTCATTATAATAGTCTATTGCTAAACTTAATTGTTTGTCTATTTTACTCTTTCTAGCTTTTCTTCTCTCTATATACCTTCTTGACACTTTTAGTGATGCAAAGTAACTGTTTTTGAACTTCTTGTTGTCTCTATTGCGTACTTTGCACACACTCCTAATGATATTGGCCTGTTGCTTGCTTATGTGCCTACTATTCCACGTTGTTATTGAGTAATAAGTCAACAAACAGTACTTGTGCATGTTTATTTGCTTTCTTTATCTGATCTTTAAGATTCCTATACTGAGTCAGGGTTTCCTCTATATTTTGATATGTGTATTTCCTTAAACTAATATACTTCCCCATTTTAGCTCACCTTGACAAAGGCAATGTGAGCTTTTGCCAACACTTGGCATCCTTCGTCCGTTAACTTTTCACATTTTAATCTTCTCCTCTGAAACCGCTCAGCCAAATGGAAGGTCCTCTGTTGCGATTGCTCATTTCGTCCCGATCCGTTAACAAACATGGCTGCCACAGACAATTCTTATTGAGCAATCGCTATAGAGGACCTTCCATAGATGCTTCTTACGAAGTATCATATCATTTGACCAAGCGGTTTCAGAGGAACAGCTGTTCCTCTGAAACCGCTTGGTCAAATGATATGATACTTCGTAAGAAGCATCTATGGAAGGTCCTCTATAGCGATTGCTCATTTCGTTTTGATCCATTAACAAACATGGCTGCCACAGGCAATTCTTGTTTTAGATTGGTCGATTTCTAAACATCTTCTTCTCTGAAACTGCTTTGCCAAAATGAACCGATATTTGGTGGGAAGCACCTATGGAAGGTTCTGTATTAAGTTTCCTCAAAGCAGAATGAAAGGTGAGCGACACAGGCTCAGCTCAGTGCTGAGCCTCTAGTTTCTTTGTCAGATCGCAGGTTCCCAGCCAAACAAACACTACTGGCTTCCTTGCATTTTTCAATTTCCTCAGCAAAACGTTTATTAACACTTCGTCATTAGACAGTTACACCCATTTTGGCTATAGCTACTACATGGAAACGTCCACTCAGTGAATGGATAATCAGATTTTTCAAACAGAGACCCTTACTGTCACACAATAAGTAAGAGTCACGCTTTAATTCAATCTTCCTGCACTTCACTGCTAATTTTCTGTACTCCTTCAAAAATCAATAGTTCATCGAAACTCAAAAAAAATCCAAGATGGTGACCACGTAGATTCACATGTCCAAGTTAAAAAATGTCAAATACACAAAAATCCACTTTCACTGTTCCAAAATATCATAATTTCCACTTTCCTCATTGCATCTTGAAACTAAATATCTACATATTTCCTGGCTAATGTCAAATATTTCACATTAAATAGCAAAATTTCGATCAATCCTTATAAATTAATTCAAACTATTTTTCTTATGATATTGAGAACGACGTCTATTTTCAGATTCCGTACATATGAAAATAACTTCAACTTTTTAAACCAATCAAAACACGTATAAAATGACATATGACTCAAAAATTTATTTATAAATGAATGGTGATCCCCTATTTTATTGCAACAACACCTCTTTTTAATCTGCTGATCTAGTGATAGATACAAATAGCGACCGTCAACAATTCTATCAATATCAACTGCATCAATACTTCTTAAATAGGTTGTAGGCGGAACACAAGAAGGTGGTGATCCTGTATTATTTCCATGTAACAAAACCTTTTTTTCCTGATGATTCGCTGGTGTAAGACATACATTCAGTGGATGGTTATATCCTTTTAGTTCTTGCAATAACATCTGTATTTACCTGGTGATTTCCAACGATAATCCTGCAATTTCTTGCAACAATACTTCTTGTTATACCTGGTGATTCCATGGGTATAGAAGAGTTTGAAAATATCAAAGGGGTAATCAGAAGCCGTAAATTGAAGGACAGACAATACAATGACCAAAACACAAAAAGACAAACAATGATCCATAAAACACTACACAGAAGAAGATTAGACTGGGCAATACGAATCATCCCACAAAAGAATTCCTGCTCCACTAGTAGCACCCGTCGTGTTACAAACCCCATGATAAGTCATGAATAATGAAAATGAGAGGATTGTGATATAGATTACCCATCAACAGATGGCATCTATTCTTTTTTAGATAAATATAACTATTTACCTGATAAATCCCGAGTTCTAGACAGTTTATCAGTGGATGGTAAACATTTCCGTTGTTCTATTGACTCCCTCAGTTCAGCCAGAACTTTATAACTTTCCCCTACATCCCCCTCGATTAATGATTTATTGACAGTCATACAAAGTTTGAGTTCCTCAATTATGTGGTCACTTCTCCTAATCATGGCTCCTTAAATTAAAACATGATGGATATAAGTTAGGACTCCAAATAGATTTACATTCAAGAGATGTGAAATTACCCCTTTGTTAAACAACCTTATTAATAAATAAAACCCTGCTGAGATGTGCTAATCTGGGTCACGGGTCACTGTAATCGGGCGGCTGTATCGAGAAACAGATACGGTGTTGAAAAAACTGTTGATACTCATAAAATATCGATAAATGCTATAAAATTTTATGTTTGTCTTAAAGAAATATGATAGACAAAACCATGTGTGAATTTTATGACGAAATATCTCCGATTTCTATGTAAATTTACGAGTTGAAGTTGCGGCTGTATCAAGAAACAGATACGGTGTTGAAAAAACTGTTGATACTCATACAATATTGATAAATGCAATAAAATTGTATGTTTGTCTTCAAGAAATATGATAGACAAAACTATGTGTGAAGTTTTATGACGAAATATCTCCGATTTCTATGTAAATTTACGAGTTGAAGTGGGGAAACACCCACAGGTATTGATTTGAGTTTGGACGGCGACTTTCTCACAGGTAATTTTAGCGATGTGTTTTTATCTTGGACAAGAATAATGAGCGTCCTGATTGGATGACCAATTTAAAACACACTGACACCGCATGGTAAAAAGATGCATGTAAAAGAAATCTATGTTATATTTATTCATTTGTTTGATTCTGGAATATTGTTGATCATTGATTTAAAAAAATTTATTTTAAATAGAAAATCTGAATTTATTATTTATTAATTTATTATTAATGATACAATTTTATATCCCTTGGGAGGGGGAGGGGAAGGCGGGGGGGTGGGGGCTATGATGAAAATTTGAAATAAAAACACAGGACCGGACTTTCAGCAAAAATAATAATCCAGGATTAGTTTTTTATTAAAAAAATCCAGGACCCCTGTGTCCATGAATTTTTTTTTTAAAGTTAATAATATGAAATATTGACATCCACACTTGCCTTTAGGACAATACAATTCTGTGTCCACACTTGTAGTAATAAAAAAACTAATATGCAATCAAAGATAAAGAATTAAAAACAGTTACTTCTACAATTAAACCATCGTAAATTATCCCTTCTCAAATATAGATTTGTGTACTTTTAATTGTTTTTTCTAATCCCGTTTTTACAGTGCCGATTTTCAATGTCCCCTTGAACAAAGTGCCAAATTAAAACAAAAATACTGATTTTATAATTTAGTATATATAAATAAATATAAACAAGCAAAAAACTACATCCCAATAAACCGTTAAAATCAGAACTGTTGATCTTTTACACGTGTAATGTATATACGAGAACATTTTCATTTATCGATCACAAATGTTTGTTTTTTTGATGGTGTTTAATGCCACTTTCAATATTATTTTAGTTATATCGTGGCAGTCAGTTTTATTGGTGGAGGAAACCGGAGTATCCGGGGAGAAAACCACAGACCTGTCGCAAGTCACTGACAAACTTGATCACATAATGTTATACACCTTGCCCTGATCGAGATTCGAACTCACAACATCAATGGTGATAGGCACTGATTGCATAGGTAGTTGTAAAATCCAACTACCATACGATTACGGTCACGACAGCGCATCGAACACAAATGAAATCTATGTTGTGGTGACAAAATACTTCAGTAATATGTACATAGAATAACGCAGTTATGAAGGTCGAGACAGACGTTATCCGTAGTATCACAGCGAGTCCGATAAGTATAGATTACCGATAATGATAAAGTATCGAAGAGGTATATTTATACTTACGAAAAGGCCACATAGCATCCCAAAATTGGGGTCGTAAACTGACAAAATGCATCAGGCGTCTTATATGTCCAATATACAACTCCTCCTCTTCATAAACATGAGTAGGAGTAAGTATTGTTGTGGACATATAAGAACTGTACACCACAATCTTTCTTCCAGTTAACTCTGATATTCCTCTTAAGATAATGTCATCACCCCATTCACCATCCCATTCCATTCTTTCCAAGTAGTCTTCCCATGACTCATTTGTAAGAAACCCTTCAAGATGAGTTCCATCTTCAACATGTGGAGTTTTTCTTAAATATCTGTAAATGTGTATAGACAAAACAAACTTTATATAGATTAGACAATGCGAACTTTAAACACAACACCAATTACTCCCCAGGTCTCACAACACAAAGAGAGGACTTGATGAACATCAATGACCTTGTTTTGAAACAGGCACTAAGACGAGGCGTTATTAAACCAGATGGTATAATCCTAAGTATCCATTCTTGATTCCTAGATTGCTTTTTAAAAGTCAACAAAATATAAACAATTAAAATGCAGAACTGATTCGATTCAAATGAAAACAAACTTTGTTAGCTGTTAATTGTGATGGTTGTCTATTTGCAGGAGACTTTAGATAACTGCTTCAGGCAGAAATAACATAACACAGAAAACTATCTACATGTATTCTTAACTATAGATAATCAGGACAGACACAACATCCGGAGTGTATAATTAATAAATTTTAGAATAGATTTAAACAAATGAATTCATCAACATCCCCTTTTCTTTAAGGAAAATAATTTCGCATCAAATGAATTTAAACTCAAAATTAAATCTATGAATTTCAGACAAACATCGAAGAAGAAATATTAACTTTAAAGTCAATCAGATAATTCACTGAAACTTTGAAATCACTGTTCATTCAGTTACTATAAACTATTGGAATGGCAATACAAATGAAAAATTTAACTACTATTATGATAGTCTATACTAAAATGAAAACATTATTTACAGTTAATATTTGATATAGTCATCAAGATACTTCGGAGGTTTAGTCGCACGTTTTGGTCTGACTTCGGGTGGTTGAATGTTAATGTCATCACTATTTCGGCAAATGTCATTTCTCTCATGGTTCTCGGTGTTCACAGGTTTTTCAGTAGTAACACTTCGAGGTGGTGATCGGTCACGTATGTTAGCGGTAATGTCAGTGGGTCTAATTTTGACACGATTTCGGCGATATTTAACACCATCTTCATTTTGCACAACGTAAGACCTTGGATTATATTGATCGATTATTTGCCCGAGTTTCCAGTTTTCATTTTCTTTCTGCTCGAAGAATACAGATTGTCCTTCTTTTAGTTTCGGTAGATCACGTGCTCGTTTATCATGATGTTTCTTGACAGGTAATTTGTGGTTTTCACGTCCACGATTGGCTTCGTTACATTTATTTAGAAACGGTAGCATCGTCCGCGTTTTTCTACCAAACATCATCTCGACAGGACTTAGACCGGTATCTTGTCTCGGAGTATTCCGTTGCTCTAATAACGCTTCGAACTGATTGCGCCCATCCTTGACTGTTTTCTTCTTCAAAGTCGTAACGATTTTCACGGCAGCTTCGGCTTTTCCGTTTGACTGTTGATGTCCCGGCGAGGATGTCGCATGATTAACTTTCCAGTTCGACAGAAACAGTTCGAATTCACGACTCACGAATTGAGGACCATTGTCACTCATTACAATAGACGGTATTAACGCGCAAAATGTTTCTTTAGAATTCCTATCATTTGAGAGCTAGTCATTGTCGGCAGATAGTCAACTTCGATAAAATTCGAATAATAATCTACGCTATCAGATAATTGCGACCTTTTATTTCGAAAATATCAAGTCCAATCTTGTTCCACGGATATGCACCA
The DNA here is from genome assembly GCA_963680875.1 of Bathymodiolus brooksi. NCBI lineage: Eukaryota > Metazoa > Mollusca > Bivalvia > Mytilida > Modiolidae > Bathymodiolus > Bathymodiolus brooksi. The sequence goes on from OY804578.1 coordinate 58,810,800, forward strand.
TTATCATGTTGTTTTAGCGTTTCGCGACAGTTTCGCGGTTTCGATTCCTGACATATTTCACAGTTGTCAGCGAGTTGTTTTACGTCTTTCGCGATTCCCGGCCAAAATATCGTGTGTCGCGCTCTTCGCATCATACTGTCGTATCCAAGAGGTGAACTATGTAATCTCGGTTTCATTTCGGCTCGCAACATTTTCGGAATGAAAATAGCTTCTCCTTTAACAATAACGCCATCTACTACACTGAGTTCGTCCCGTATATTGAAAAATGGTAATGCAGAATTGGGAACTCGATCCTTATCTTCGGGCCATCCATTTAGGATTAATTCAGTCACGGATTGCAAGCTCGCGTCTTTGTCGGTTGCATTCTTAACTTCAAGAAGTCTGGCGTCCGGAAAATTATCAAACGCATTCACGTTCATGATACGGGGTTGTTGCTCACAATCATCGTCGTTATCGTTGCACACGAATGCTCTGCTTAATGCATCGGCCACGATTAAATTGACTCCTTTCACGAATCGGAATTCAATGTCATATCTAAAAAGTTTCATCATGATATCTTGTAAGCGTTTCGGTGCTCTGCTGAGAGGTTTACTCAGAATCGCGGCTAGCGGTTTATGGTCGTTCTGTACAATTACTTTGCGGCCATATGTATACTGGTCAAAGCGTTCGAGTCTATACAACATGGACAGTGCTTCTTTCTCTATTTGCGCCCAGTTTCTTTCGGACTGTCGTAGCGCACGCGAAGCGAATTTTACGGGCTTTCCGTATTGTAGCAAAACGGCATCGACTCCATTCTTGCTACTGTCGACTTGCAAGACTACTTCCTTGTTCGTATCGAAATACGCTAGGATCGGAGCTTCCGTAAGCCTTTTCTTGACGTTTTGAAATGCTCGCTCGCGCTCATTTGACCAATTCCAAGAAACTTCTTTCCTTGTCAGTTCGCGTATCGGTTCCATCTCGCTCGCGAGATCGGGTAAGAATTTTGCCATGTACTGCACCATTCCACACAAACGTTTTACACCCGCGACATCGGTTGGAGTTGGCATTTCACGGATCGCGTTAACTTTCTTATCGTCGACTTTTACACCATCACTTGTAATTTTGTGACCATGAAATGTTATTTCTTTCAGTCCGATTTCTTTCTTTTCATCATTCAGTATAATATTTTGTTCTTTGCATCGGGCATACAACTTACAAAGTTTCGTCTCGTGATCGCGCTTAGCCTCTTCGTCGGTTTGACCACACCCGGCGATGATAATGTCATCGGCGATGATAAACGTACCATTCAAATCACCAACTGCTTCGGTCAATTTTCTTTGAAATATTTCGCTCGATACCTTCAATCCGAACGGTAATCGCGCCCAACGATATCGTCCGAATGGTGTTATCATCGTGGTCAATCGGCTCGAATTCTCGCTTAGCTTGACATGCCAGTACGCCTTTCGGATATCTAGTTTGCTAAATATACGTGTGTTCGCGAGTTTCGGAAGTACATCTTCAAGCGTCGTTAAACGGTAATGTTCACGCATCAAAGCGGTATTAAGCGGTCGAGGATCAATACAGATTCGTAGTTTACCGTTAGATTTTCGCACGACAGCCATTTGGCTTACCCATTCAGTCGGCTCGGTAACGGGTACGAGAACATTTCTCTCAACAAGTTTGTCGATTTCACATTTCATATCATCTTGCAGCGACAACGGTAATTTTCGGGACGGTAATGTTTTCGGTTTAACTTCGTCGTTGACTTGTAAAATCGCCACTCCAAGATCACCGATTTCTTGGACAACAACGTTTGCGATAAAACGGTCGTTATTTACGGTAATTAGACCCATATTCCGTACGTTTTAAAACCTAGCAGATTCGCGTGTCCATTCGGCACGACGATCAGTGTTATTATTCTTTCGTCGCCGGTACTCGGATTCTTCACGGTAAAATTTGCTTCGCCCAACGGTTTCATCGGTGTTTTGTTCCACATTCTAAGTGTAATCGATGTCGGTCTAACTTGATCTTTGCGAACAAATTTCTTGCAGATTGTGTTGACATCAGCGGCACTATCGAGCTGGAAACGGACTTCACAATCGTTGACATTCATAAGTGCTGTTACTTTCTTATCGACATTAGCTTCAACGACGGATATAGACTTTTCTGAGACAGCATCAATTGCATTTAACCAACAGTCATCATCACTATCAACGAGTGCTGAAACGGAGTTCACATTGACTTTCTTGCACTTTGACTTGAAATGGTTTCGGCCCTTGCACGCATTGCAAGTTTTACCCCATGCTGGACATTTTTCTTTCTTATTTTCATGTTTATAGCCACAAAATCTGCATTCCTTATGTAAAGTACTTGATGTTGTTAACACATGTTTATCTTGAAATCTTCTTGGTTGTTGTTTGTAGTTTGGCTTCTTACTTTTCTTTCGGTTGTTTGTTTTCATGTGTCACTTTATTGATTGCATGTGAGGTACTGCTGTTTTGTTTGACTGTTCATATGCACGGCATATTTGAATAGCTTTATCAAGAGAAAGTTTATCTTCACGGAGTAGAAATTTCGAAGCTCTTGTAGTTTTCCTTGAACTGTAAATACAATTTTGTCTCTGATCATTCTATCTTTGTTATCAAAATTGCAGGATGACGCCCGTGTTCTTAATTCTGTTAAGAAGTTATCGAATGGTTCTTGGTATTGCACGTTCCAAAATCTATGGGACTCCAATACTTCATTTTTTCTGGGGTTACAATAGCCTTCCAGTTTTTCGAATAGTTTATCCGGTTTTTTTTCCGTCCCCCTCTTCATCCCATATGAATTGATCATAAATGTCAATAATCTGGGGACCCGCACAATTCAGAATTATTGCTATTTGCACTTCTTTGTCTTTCTTTACGGCGCCGCTCGCCATCAGATAAACTTCAACCTGCCGTTTCCATTTTTTATAATTTTCGGAAACATTTCCTTCTATTACATTGAGAGATGGGGGCAGGCGAAATGTGTTGATGTAGCCGGCAGCCATTGTTCACTATTTTGTACACGTGGCTCTTTTGTCCGAGATAAAATCGACAGTATCTTGGTAACTTACTGTTAACACAACTATTGCAATGTCTCTTAGTTGGCTATCGCTGCCACCATGTTAATTGTGATGGTTGTCTATTTGCAGGAGACTTTAGATAACTGCTTCAGGCAGAAATAACATAACACAGAAAACTATCTACATGTATTCTTAACTATAGATAATCAGGACAGACACAACATCCGGAGTGTATAATTAATATGTGCGCGTGTGTTGCACATGAGGATCATTATAAATTCTAGAATAGATTTAAACAAATGAATTCATCAACAAGCGGAGATGTTTGTCCCAACAAAACTAGTTTAGCCCCACCACCTTTTATTGAGGTGCCTGTACCAAGACAGGAATGTGAGCGGGCATGTATTTGTACATTATGGGTATCGATTTTACCTCTTTCTACGATTTTGATATTGGATTTTGGAACTGTACCGACAGTTTGGTATTATTGTTTTTCTAGATTTTGGAACTGTACCGACAGTTTGGTATTATTGTTTTTCTAGATTTTGGAACTGTACCGACAGTTTGGTATTATTGTTTTTCTAGATTTTGGAACTGTACCGACAGTTTGGTATTATTGTTTTTCTAGATTTTGGAACTGTACCGACAGTTTGGTATTATTGTTTTTCTAGATTTTGGAACTGTACCGACAGTTTGGTTTATTGTTTTTCTAGATTTTGGAACTGTACCGACAGTTTGGTATTATTGTTTTTCTAGATTTTGGAACTCTACCGACAGTTTGGTATTATTGTTTTTCTAGATTTTGGAACTGTACCGACAGTTTGGTATTATTGTTTTTCTAGATTTTGGAACTGTACCGACAGTTTGGTATTATTGTTTTTCTAGATTTTGGAACTGTACCGACAGTTTGGTATTATTGTTTTTCTAGATTTTGGAACTGTACCGACAGTTTGGTATTATTGTTTTTCTAGATTTTGGAACTGTACCGACAGTTTGGTATTATTGTTTTTCTAGATTTTGGAACTGTACCGACAGTTTGGTATTATTTTTTTTCTAGATTTTGGAACTGTACCGACAGTTTGGTATTATTGTTTTTCTAGATTTTGGAACTGTACCGACAGTTTGGTATTATTGTTTTTCTAGATTTTGGAACTGTACCGACAGTTTGGTATTATTGTTTTTCTAGATTTTGGAACTGTACCGACAGTTTGGTATTATTGTTTTTCTAGATTTTGGAACTGTACCGACAGTTTGGTATTATTTGGTTTTTCATTTTATTAGAACAATTGAATATTCTTAAAACCTGGAGAAAGGAATTGCCCCCAGATTGCAGATAAGTAAGTGAATAATAATTCTTATATTTATATCATAGAATCTGAATGACTGTTTCTATAGTATACATTTTAACATATAGAAATAAGAAGTAAATATTACAAACACTTTAAACTTACTGAACGGACTTTGCTCGTAAGCTTTCAGTATTGTAGGAAAAATCTCCATTTATTCTGAGCTGGTCCACAACAGCAGCAAACAAACAATTACCGTCACCAGGAACATTTTTTAACTCGTATCCTTGCTGGTCAATTAACTCCGTCATCTCAGACAAGTGCCTCTTAATTGAACAGCTAGAACAATCTGAAATAACAAAAATATAAATTAAAAAATGGCACTGTTTAGAAACTTTCACATGGGATACTTTATATTTTAAAAGTACTTTGTAATTATAAGATTTTGTTGCTATCAGTTTCGGTAGGTGTAAATTCCTTCTTCCCGGGATTGTCTTCCTGTTTTGTAGTATGTTTGTTTAATTGAACAATATTGAATTTTAATAAATGTCAAATATTCTTATGCTAACCAGGAACTAATGCTTAATTGGTAATTTTTTAGTGTTGATTCATCTTTCTCGTTTAGCATAGTTTTAATTAATCTTATTTTATCTATAGACAAATACATAGTAATCGATACTGGCTAAAACAGATCGTATGACGTATACCATTCGTAACAAGGAAAACATGCAAGCACTGCAGTGACAACTCGTCATTATGTGAGTATCAGTTCATTCAGGTAGACACTATTTTCGATGCAATACGGGAAAAACAACGAAACAAAACTAAATACACTTTCCTGTAGAACATTTCCAGTGGTGTTCAATCCCAAACTGCTTGTAAACCACCATATTTAAATAACACACACTAAACCTACATCTTTGGAGCATTTGAGTTCACCCTCTGTTTTTATTGGGGTTTACGTTGCTGAATCTTTAGTGTTTTGTTGACCATTTTTGTTATTTTATCTTTTTTTTCTTTTGACCATTATATTATCTGTACATTGATTAACGGTTCATTATTACTACTTTGGTACATTTTTGTTATTTTATCTTTTTTTTCTTTTGGCCATTATATTATCTGTACATTGATTAACGTTCATTATTACTACTTTGGTACATTTTTGTTATTTTATCTTTTTTTTCTTTTGGCCATTATATTATCTGTACATTGATTAACGTTCATTATTACAACTTTGGTACATTTTTGTTATTTTATCTTTTTTTCTTTTGGCCATTATATTATCTGTACATTGATTAACGGTTCATTATTACAACTTTGGTACATTTTTGTTATTTTATCTTTTTTTTCTTTTGGCCATTATATTATCTGTACATTGATTAACGGTTCATTATTACAACTTTGGTACATTTTTGTTATTTTATCTTTTTTTTCTTTTGGACATTATATTATCTGTACATTGATTAACGGTTCATTATTACTACTTTGGTACATTTTTGTTATTTTATCTTTTTTTTCTTTTGGCCATTATATTATCTGTACATTGATTAACGTTCATTATTACTACTTTGGTACATTTTTGTTATTTTATCTTTTTTTTCTTTTGGACATTATATTATCTGTACATTGATTAACGGTTCATTATTACAACTTTGGTACATTTTTGTTATTTTATCTTTTTTTTCTTTTGGACATTATATTATCTGTACATTGATTAACGGTTCATTATTACTACTTTGGTACATTTTTGTTATTTTATCTTTTTTTTCTTTTGGCCATTATATTATCTGTACATTGATTAACGGTTCATTATTACTACTTTGGTACATTTTTGTTATTTTATCTTTTTTTTCTTTTGGCCATTATATTATCTGTACATTGATTAACGGTTCATTATTACTACTTTGGTACATTTTTGTTATTTTATCTTTTTTTTCTTTTGGACATTATATTATCTGTACATTGATTAACGGTTCATTATTACTACTTTGGTACATTTTTGTTATTTTATCTTTTTTTTCTTTTGGCCATTATATTATCTGTACATTGATTAACGTTCATTATTACTACTTTGGTACATTTTTGTTATTTTATCTTTTTTTTCTTTTGGACATTATATTATCTGTACATTGATTAACGGTTCATTATTACAACTTTGGTACATTTTTGTTATTTTATCTTTTTTTTCTTTTGGACATTATATTATCTGTACATTGATTAACGGTTCATTATTACTACTTTGGTACATTTTTGTTATTTTATCTTTTTTTTCTTTTGGCCATTATATTATCTGTACATTGATTAACGGTTCATTATTACTACTTTGGTACATTTTTGTTATTTTATCTTTTTTTTCTTTTGGCCATTATATTATCTGTACATTGATTAACGGTTCATTATTACTACTTTGGTACATTTTTGTTATTTTATCTTTTTTTTCTTTTGGACATTATATTATCTGTACATTGATTAACGGTTCATTATTACTACTTTGGTACATTTTTGTTATTTTATCTTTTTTTTCTTTTGGCCATTATATTATCTGTACATTGATTAACAGTTCATTATTACTACTTTGGTACATTTTTGTCATTTTATCTGTTTTTTTCTTTTGGCCATTATATTATCTGTACATTGATTAACGTTCATTATTACTACTTTGGTACATTTTTGTTATTTTATCTTTTTTTTCTTTTGGACATTATATTATCTGTACATTGATTAACGGTTCATTATTACTACTTTGGTACATTTTTGTTATTTTATCTTTTTTTCTTTTGGCCATTATATTATCTGTACATTGATTAACGGTTCATTATTACAACTTTGGTACATTTTTGTTATTTTATCTTTTTTTTCTTTTGGCCATTATATTATCTGTACATTGATTAACGGTTCATTATTACAACTTTGGTACATTTTTGTTATTTTATCTTTTTTTTCTTTTGGCCATTATATTATCTGTACATTGATTAACGTTCATTATTACTACTTTGGTACATTTTTGTCATTTTATCTTTTTTTTCTTTTGGCCATTATATTATCTGTACATTGATTAACGGTTCATTATTACTACTTTGGTACATTTTTGTTATTTTATCTTTTTTTCTTTTGGCCATTATATTATCTGTACATTGATTAACGTTCATTATTACTACTTTGGTACATTTTTGTTATTTTATCTTTTTTTTCTTTTGGCCATTATATTATCTGTACATTGATTAACGGTTCATTATTACAACTTTGGTACATTTTTGTTATTTTATCTTTTTTTTCTTTTGGACATTATATTATCTGTACATTGATTAACGGTTCATTATTACTACTTTGGTACATTTTTGTTATTTTATCTTTTTTTCTTTTGGCCATTATATTATCTGTACATTGATTAACGTTCATTATTACTACTTTGGTACATTTTTGTTATTTTATCTTTTTTTTCTTTTGGCCATTATATTATCTGTACATTGATTAACGATTCATTATTACTACTTTGGTACATTTTTGTTATTTTATCTTTTTTTTCTTTTGGCCATTATATTATCTGTACATTGATTAACGTTCATTATTACTACTTTGGTACATTTTTGTCATTTTATCTTTTTTTTCTTTTGGCCATTATATTATCTGTACATTGATTAACGGTTCATTATTACTACTTTGGTACATTTTTGTCATTTTATCTTTTTTTTCTTTTGGCCATTATATTATCTGTACATTGATTAACGGTTCATTATTACTACTTTGGTACATTTTTGTTATTTTATCTTTTTTTTCTTTTGGACATTATATTATCTGTACATTGATTAACGGTTCATTATTACTACTTTGGTACATTTTTGTTATTTTATCTTTTTTTCTTTTGGCCATTATATTATCTGTACATTGATTAACGTTCATTATTACTACTTTGGTACATTTTTGTTATTTTATCTTTTTTTTCTTTTGGCCATTATATTATCTGTACATTGATTAACGATTCATTATTACTACTTTGGTACATTTTTGTTATTTTATCTTTTTTTTCTTTTGGCCATTATATTATCTGTACATTGATTAACGTTCATTATTACTACGTTGGTACATTTTTGTTATTTTATCTTTTTTTTTCTTTTGGCCATTATATTATCTGTACATTGATTAACGGTTCATTATTACTACTTTGGTACATTTTTGTCATTTTATCTTTTTTTTCTTTTGGCCATTATATTATCTGTACATTGATTAACGGTTCATTATTACTACTTTGGTACATTTTTGTCATTTTATCTTTTTTTTCTTTTGGCCATTATATTATCTGTACATTGATTAACGGTTCATTATTACTACTTTGGTACATTTTTGTCATTTTATCTGTTTTTTTCTTTTGGCCATTATATTATCTGTACATTGATTAACGGTTCATTATTACTACTTTGGTACATTTTTGTCATTTTATCTGTTTTTTTCTTTTGGCCATTATATTATCTGTACATTGATTAATGGTTCATTATTACTACTTTGGTACATTTTTGTCATTTTATCTTTTTTTTCTTTTGGCCATTATATTATCTGTACATTGATTAACGGTTCATTATTACTACTTTGGTACATTTTTGTCATTTTATCTGTTTTTTTCTTTTGGCCATTATATTATCTGTACATTGATTAATGGTTCATTATTACTACTTTGGTACATTTTTGTCATTTTATCTGTTTTTTTCTTTTGGCCATTATATTATCTGTACATTGATTAACGGTTCATTATTACTACTTTGGTACATTTTTGACATTTTATCTTTTTTTTTTTTTGGCCATTATATTATCTGTACATTGATTAATGGTTCATTATTACTACTTTGGTACATTTTTGTCATTTTATCTTTTTTTTCTTTTGGCCATTATATTATCTGTACATTGATTAACGGTTCATTATTACTACTTTGGTACATTTTTGTTATTTTATCTTTTTTTTCTTTTGACCATTATATTATCTGTACATTGATTAACGGTTCATTATTACTACTTTGGTACATTTTTGTCATTTTATCTGTTTTTTTCTTTTGGCCATTATATTATCTGTACATTGATTAACGGTTCATTATTACTACTTTGGTACATTTTTGTTTTTTTATCTTTTTCTTTCTTTTGGCCATTATATTATCTGTACATTGATTAACGGTTCATTATTACTAATTTGGTACATTTTTGTCATTTTATCTTTTTTTTTCTTTTGGCCATTATATTATCTGTACATTGATTAACGGTTCATTATTACTAATTTGATACATTTTTGTCATTTTATCTTTTTTTTCTTTTGGCCATTATATTATCTGTACATTGATTAACGGTTCATTATTACTACTTTGGTACATTTTTGTCATTTTATCTTTTTTTTCTTTTGGCCATTATATTATCTGTACATTGATTAACGGTTCATTATTACTACTTTGGTACATTTTTGTCATTTTATCTGTTTTTTTCTTTTGGCCATTATATTATCTGTACATTGATTAACGGTTCATTATTACTACTTTGGTACATTTTTGTCATTTTATCATTTTTTTTCTTTTGGCCATTATATTATCTGTACATTGATTAACGGTTCATTATTACAACTTTGGTACATTTTTGTCATTTTATCTGTTTTTTTCTTTTGGCCATTATATTATCTGTACATTGATTAACGGTTCATTATTACTACTTTGGTACATTTTTGTCATTTTATCATTTTTTTTCTTTTGGCCATTATATTATCTGTACATTGATTAATGGTTCATTATTACAACTTTGGTACATTTTTGTCATTTTATCTTTTTTTTCTTTTGGCCATTATATTATCTGTACATTGATTAACGGTTCATTATTACTACTTTGGTACATTTTTGTCATTTTATCTGTTTTTTTCTTTTGGCCATTATATTATCTGTACATTGATTAACGGTTCATTATTACTACTTTGGTACATTTTTGTCATTTTATCTGTTTTTTTCTTTTGGCCATTATATTATCTGTACATTGATTAACGGTTCATTATTACTACTTTGGTACATTTTTGTTATTTTATCTTTTTTTTCTTTTGACCATTATATTATCTGTACATTGATTAACGGTTCATTATTACTACTTTGGTACATTTTTGTCATTTTATCTGTTTTTTTCTTTTGGCCATTATATTATCTGTACATTGATTAACGGTTCATTATTACTACTTTGGTACATTTTTGTCTTTTTATCTTTTTCTTTCTTTTGGCCATTATATTATCTGTACATTGATTAACGGTTCATTATTACTAATTTGGTACATTTTTGTCATTTTATCTTTTTTTTTCTTTTGGCCATTATATTATCTGTACATTGATTAACGGTTCATTATTACTAATTTGATACATTTTTGTCATTTTATCTTTTTTTTCTTTTGGCCATTATATTATCTGTACATTGATTAACGGTTCATTATTACTACTTTGGTACATTTTTGTCATTTTATCTTTTTTTTTCTTTTGGCCATTATATTATCTGTACATTGATTAACGGTTCATTATTACTACTTTGGTACATTTTTGTCATTTTATCTGTTTTTTTCTTTTGGCCATTATATTATCTGTACATTGATTAACGGTTCATTATTACTACTTTGGTACATTTTTGTCATTTTATCATTTTTTTTCTTTTGGCCATTATATTATCTGTACATTGATTAACGGTTCATTATTACAACTTTGGTACATTTTTGTCATTTTATCTTTTTTTTCTTTTGGCCATTATATTATCTGTACATTGATTAACGGTTCATTATTGCTCCTTTGGTACATTTTTGTCATTTTATCTGTTTTTTTCTTTTGGCCATTATATTATCTGTACATTGATTAACGGTTCATTATTACTACTTTGGTACATTTTTGTCATTTTATCATTTTTTTTCTTTTGGCCATTATATTATCTGTACATTGATTAACGGTTCATTATTACAACTTTGGTACATTTTTGTCATTTTATCTTTTTTTTTCTTTTGGCCATTATATTATCTGTACATTGATTAACGGTTCATTATTACAACTTTGGTACATTTTTGTCATTTTATCTTTTTTTTTCTTTTGGCCATTATATTATCTGTACATTGATTAATAGTTCATTATTACTACTTGGTACATTTTTGTCATTTTATCTTTTTTTTCTTTTGGCCATTATATTATCTGTACATTGATTTACGGTTCATTATTACTAATTTGGTACATTTTTGTCATTTTATCTTTTTTTTTTTTGGCCATTATATTATCTGTACATTGATTAACGGTTCATTATTACTACTTTGGTACATTTTTGTCATTTTATCTTTTTTTTCTTTTGGCCATTATTTATCTGTACATTGATTAACGGTTCATTATTACAACTTTGGTACATTTTTGTCATTTTATCTTTTTTTTTCTTTTGGCCATTATATTATCTGTACATTGATTAACGGTTCATTATTACAACTTTGGTACATTTTTGTCATTTTATCTTTTTTTTCTTTTGGCCATTATATTATCTGTACATTGATTAACGGTTCATTATTACTACTTTGGTACATTTTTGTATCTTCAAACTTTTCTACAACCAATCGCGGGCTATATTTATGACAAAGACTAAGGGAGATAACCCTAGGATAATATTGTCATCTATCGTAAAAACAAATATTTAGGGACATGTTGGCGTATTTCGAAACTGCATTGTTTTAAAAAAAAAATTGATGTAAGTGTTGTACGAGTGATAACCAGATGATACCAATATATGTTTGTGCCAATAATAAGACACATATCTGGAGCCTGCCAAGAAATATATACCCCTCAGTCACATATTCAATACAGTTAGAATCAAATTACATTTAAGAGAAAACCATACCTTCAGAATGACAAGTGTACCCTGAACTCCGTTCCCGTCCTCTAGACGCCCTTGTAAATGGTTTATTTTCTAGTGGACTCGGTGATTGGCTATTCTCGCGACTGAGGTGATGCTTATAATCTGAACTCATTGACTGGATGTGATGAGAGCTGTGTTGATCATTTGAACCAAATGATCTCCCATGTTCAGGATTCCATTGGATGTTGTGAGGCTGATTGGAATCTAGAGACATAGAATGTGCATGATTTTGACTATTTGATTTGTTGGACGTTTCAAAAAATGGCTGCTTGCTTTCTGACCAAAATGGATTGTTATGCTCTGAACTCCATATCTCATTGTTGTCATCACTGAATGTGCTATGATTTGGACTCCATGGTTGATTTGCCTGAACCTCAAAAGGCGTTCCAGTTGAACACCCGTTTTGATGGCTATGATTCCCGCGTCTCGACGTCGATACGTATTCGACAGACCCAGCTTTACATGTTTCTTTATTTCCTTCTTTATATCGAGACTTTTCTAACTTACTGCATTCAGATTTATACATGTGTTCAATATCGTTCTCCTTTCTAGAATGATGACCTCTCTTTTCTCGAAAACTATTCAAATTTTGAATTGATTTTCCGTAGAAATGATTGGCGTTTGTTGAATCGTCTTTGGTTCCAAAATGCCTGATGATAAAACCATTATCATCGTCGATTTCATCATGTTTACACTGTTCTTTGAGATTGATATGTGAATTTGCAGGAATGTTGTCTTCCCTAGTAAGCCTATTGTTCGATTTTGTTGATCCGATAAGACACAAATCTTTCAACAGCTGTAAAGAATTGTCGTATTCTTTTTTAACTTGCGGTGCTGTCGTTTTGTTACCACGACTAGGTCTTTCCATGACAACTTGGTTCTTTGATTTTATATTATTATAGAAGTATGATTTGGGTTTCCTGACGACAGGTAAGTCTTCTTTCCCATGCAACTTATTTTCGTGAGAGGTATTGTGTTCATGTGTACTTTTCGATGTTTCCAACCCTGTGGATATGTCTTCAGAGCACGTGTTTTTGTCACAAATGCTAGTTGTCTTTTTTGCAGACAAAACAGGAACTGTTTGACTTGAATCATCATATTTGTGTTCCTTATTTGAACTTTCTTTCAATGTGGAACTTTTGGAGCATATACCACCTGGATTATTTGATTTGCTTATATCTGTGGATTCTTGATAGCATCCTGTAACATCCGCATTTAATATTGATTTATCATTTCTTCTTTCGATATAATCTTGTTTACGCTGTGGATCGTTACACGTTTGAAAATCAGGAGTAGACGCCATGTTTACTTTTGGATGTTCAGATGGTGTTGACATACAAATACTATTTTCATTATTCGGGAAAGATATTGTTGTGGTATTGTTGTCGTCTGCTTCATTAAAGTCTACCGACTCTAACCCGTTTTCAAAACTGTTGGTTTCATTTCCAGTTAATGTTGTTACTATTGTTTTCGTCGTCTGCTGTTCACTCATATCTTCACGAGGAGACAATAATTTCTCCGAAAAGGTCGTCTGCTGAGTATGATCATTAAGGATCAGATGTTTTCCTGTATTAATGATAGTTTCCTCTGATTCATTTTCTTTTCTCTTATAACAATCTTCTATTTCTTTTCCAAAAGAAACTCTATTTGTTTGCTGCTCATTGCATTCTCCCCCTCTGTCATCTCTCATTTTGTTAAGACTCAGGTGTTCATGAATGCCCTTCATTTTTCCAATTGGCCACGCACCACGTTCATACTGTAATGTTTGTTCGTTGCACCCAGGAACAGATACCATGTGACCAAGTGTTTTCATGGCAATGTCTTCTTCATAGTAGGAATCAAGGTCGGAAAGATTTTCGTATCCAAACTTGGCAAATGTACTCTGTGAACTATGGAAGTCATGATTGTGTTGTGGCTGTTCAGTCAAATCATTGATACTATTTAATTCTTGACTGTGGCTGGTACAATCATTTTGTCTGTTCCTGTCAGCCTGAATGGTAGAAAACACATTTTGTAAACAGAGGAGAGTTCTCATCTAATGTATTCCTTTATTCACTATAGTTTAATCAGTGCATTAAAGAAGTAAATATAGTTTATAGAGAAACATTATATGTTACCTTACTCAATTCCATGTCTTTAAAATGGGATTGCTAAAAAGATAAATCCCAAAATAATATAGTAAGTATGCTATTATGTAAATTATGTTCCGTTCCACCATCATTGTTTTCCAATAATTCCGCTTAAGGCTCATGCCAAAATAACATACATGTATATTAAATGTTTAAAGCTTTAATTGTGTTGAATGTGTGTCTTTGTTATTGCAAAATGTGGAACAGTTGATTATTTACGATATAAATACCATGCCATAGTTAACCGTTATATCTGTTTAACAAATACTCGTGGACATGTTCAGTGTGTCGTAAGATTCACAATCCCATCCTTTCCCAACTCATGACCAAATGGCATAAACCCAAATATTTCTAACAAAAGGTTGTAAACTAGGTCTGTCTACATCAACCAACAAAAACCAATGGATTATGGTGTTTAACACCATTTTCAACAATATTTCAGTTATATCGTGTCAGTCAGTTTTATTGGTGGAGAAAACTGGAGAAAACCACCGACCTGTCACAAGTCAGTGACAAACTTTATCACATAATGTTGTATCCAAAGGGATTCGAACTCACAACTTTATTGGTGATAGGCACAACCACACGACCACGACGATCCAACAAAAAGTGTGTATGTTAATATTAATTGTCATATTTGACTAAGAAACTTGCTAAAAAATTAAATCGTTGACGTAAAGCACCACTTACTAGATCTCATATCAGCCAGTTTAAAATGTCCGTCAGCTTCAAGACAACCTTATTCCCAACTACATGTATGTTATGCCTGTTTTCTAAATCACCAGAATAAAACTAATTATGATCAACAAAGCCAGTAAAAACTCGATCTCATTTCTCATGACTGATTGTGGACACACTCATCAACAGCCAGAAAGAAACATTAAAGAATTTTGAAATGAATAGTCTGATAAATATTTCTATCTTGTAGACCCTTGTACATCAAAGTCAGGTGATAATGTATCATTCTAACATACCTCCTTCTTTCGCTTTGTTAACAAACAAGCGAGTTATCCTTTCGGTATAATCTCATTAGCACATGCGCTGGTGAATGTGACTGACTTTTCCATTGGCAGCATAAATTGTGTGCGACATTTTCCGCAAACGTAAATATAAATTACCGTCTTCCAATCAAAGTATACTACTGTATTTGTACTCTCAGAATCGAAATAAATCATGGAAGCCAGAATGTGTTTTGAGTTTTAACATGAATTGGCGGATATTAGTAAATTTTATCCGCCAATCCATGTTAAAACTCCCAACACATTTTGGCTTCCATGATTTATTTCTTAAATGAGTTTCCTATGTAATTCCTGACTATTGAAAAAACAAATAAAAACAAAATTTAAAAAAGGAAAGGAACATTAAATACTATGATTTTATATTCATTAATGTATGATACATACACAAGTAACTGTCCAACATTCATTTTCTTTCTCTGGTATAATTCCTGGTAGTTCAACAATTTCATATGGTGCTGATTCCTCGTGATCTTTAATGCTATACAGAGGTGAGGCCCACAAGAATGAAATATGTGTAGACTGTGTTTTATTAAATCTTTTTTGTTTCACACTTCCCTTGATATTAGATTCTTCATCATCGTCTTCCATTTTCTACCTGGGAAGAAGCAGTACTTTTGTAAACAAAAATGTTACTTTAAAACTATTAAAATCAATAGTATTTACGTACATGTACGTGTAATACGACATAATGTTTAAGAAAAGTTTGAAGATACCAAAGCATCTAGTTCAATTTGGTTAAGCAGCAAAAGTAAATAAAAATTGGGACAACAGACGACGTATGACGGACGCGAAGGTCAGGAGCCTATTAACTTGTGTGTATGATCAAAATTCATGATCGAGAGTGCAGGTGTGGATTGCATTTCTTTACAGATCCTGTCCGTCGAGACATCAATGCCGGATTTACCATTGTGCTTAGGTGTGCTTAAGCACAGGGCCCCGTTGGCCACGAGTGGCCCATCGTCCTAATTTCGAGTTTGTTGCAGATGCAGTGTACATGTCTGACCTAATATTACGTAATATTTTAACTATTCCTAAATTTCCTGAGCATGTATGCCCGACTGCCTGTGTAGGCCTACCGGGTCTACCTCCTTCCTTCAGGGCCCAAGTAAGGGGTCTCATAACTTTACTAGCACAGGGCCTCATTTGTCTTAATTCCGGCACTGCGTCGAGTCATACTAAAGCTCTCTTTGACATTATCATACGATCTAAAAATGGCGGACAGGTAATCTATGGCAGAAAAATTGTCAAAAATATTATTATTTATATATAATTACTATATCTCTTGCCTTTTTTTCTCTTTTTTATTTTATTATTTGGATTTCAAATGAAGTCCTGTGTCTGTAGTATATAAAAATATTTTTATATGACCAAATCGTGATCCCTGAAGAACATACAAGTATGAAAAATAAAGCATATGTAAGCCGAGTATAAGTAGTTGCAAAATGACAATATAGTTGCCCACTGGTCTTTGTACTCGATCAATCGTTTTATTTCAAGTGTTATTCATGTTATTGCCGTGGTCCGACCTATAATCCGACAGTCCGACAGTCCGATAGTCCGACGGTCCCACAGTCCGATAGTCCGACGGTCCGATAGTCCGACAAATGCTTTATTTCTTTGAAAGTTAACACTATAACATGTGTAATATGGGGCCAGAAACCGAACCGTTTACTCACCAAAGAAAGGTCCAGAACATCGGAAACACGATATCATAGACGGACAAACAATTGGCAGGGCCACACAAGAACTAAAAAAACACATATATGAACAACACGGACTCCATAAAAACCTGGATCCAGTCGTGATGAACCGGTAGTGTAAGTATCCCGTATATTTTTTAGTAGCGACTACTTCAGGCTTTATTCAAGTAGCGTGTAGCCGAGTCCAGCCAAGAAAAGTCACTATTGAAAAGAAAGATGAAATAAATGAATACAAAAAAAAACAAATACAAAAAAAAAGGAAAAGACAAAAAGAAGAGCGTACCAGTGCCCTTTATCATGGAATATTTATGCTAAAAAGCAATGTCGACACATCAATAGAGCTGGATACAATAATGTGTGCGAATTGATTGATTGATTGATTGATTGATTGCTTAAGGTCCAGCAAGCAATATTTCAGTCATATTCAGGATGAGAAAAGTTCGTAAACAAAAAATCAGAAAGAGGGGACTCAGGGATGAGTCAACATGGGCAACGACTTAACACGGGAACTTGTTTTTTCTGTCTCTTTCGACGACAACTTGATCCTATTTTTATTCCCCGGGATTCCGACGGGTGACCCTGCTATAGTCGCCTTCTACGACAAGCGCATATATAAAAAGTTACGATTGAAGGAATTGCCCCTAAGTGATCCCCTATATCACGGAAAGAAACAGCATCGGAATATGACAAAATAAACAACTGTGCCATGATACGCCCCCCCCCCCCCCCCCCACCCCCTTTGTGACAATTGAAGGTCAGTTGCTCAGCGTGAGAGCAGTAATTAATATGCTGCATTTTTAAAACCAATTAATTGTATATACCATATGAAAATTGGCGTTTTCCAAACTGACTAAAATCACACCTCTCGATCACTTGCTTCCCCTTTTATTAATACAATGCATGTCACGACGTGACCTATCAGTAAAAGGGGGAACAAGTGAGACCGTACGGGGCGTGGACGGACGGACGAACAGCGGTATGCCATAATAAGCCCGTATTTTGACGGGCGTATAAAAATGAATGGCCCATATCCTGAAATTACGAATATATATCATTTTTGGCCAAATTATTTTTCAAAACTTTCATCAGTTTGAATAAGGCGAGGCTCGGAGTTCGGTAATTTTGTTATTACCCTTATTTGCTTATATGCATGGCGGACGGACGGACATAATTCTGGGGTTTTTCGAAGATGGATGGAAATTTGCGAATGAAAACACGAGTATAAAGTACATGTAGTGCATTGTCGACGAAAGTAAGGGACCTGTGTTTTCTACTTAATGGATCGTCAATAATAAAGTTGGTTTGGTAGTTATCATTTTTCTACGGTGATACATTTAGGACACGCATTCATTTTTTTTTCTGAAAAAAATATGTCGAGCGCTCGATATAATATGATTTTAATAGTCTCAAACATTTGAATTCATTCCTAATATAGCAAGCATACGGAAACATGGATAGAGAGGAAATTATTGACATTTTGCATCAATGTAATTTCAAGCAAAAATGAATTATGATAATGC
Source organism: Bathymodiolus brooksi (assembly GCA_963680875.1). Taxonomy (NCBI): domain Eukaryota; kingdom Metazoa; phylum Mollusca; class Bivalvia; order Mytilida; family Modiolidae; genus Bathymodiolus; species Bathymodiolus brooksi. Next base: position 58,829,360 of record OY804578.1, read on the forward strand.
TGGCCTCACAATTTCAACTCGGCATTTAAGACGAATTCTACACAAAATGAAAAGTTCTCGAAATGAATTAAGTTTTCAAATTCCTTCTCTTTTGAACTATAAGTCCAAATCTTTCCAGAAGCTCTATAGGGAGGATAACTGACAGACTTCTATAACAATTCATTATTTTGGACTGATCGGGTGGCATACATGGCGGCAGTGATGCCACTTATGTTCTCATTGATTCCTATTGAAAGTCACATTTTTTTCTCTGAAATTACATGTCCAATGTAACCCAAACCTGACAGGAATAATGTATGACAGTATGGAAGGTACTTTATGATGGCCACTCATAATCAAACTGGACAGGGATAAGGTATTGTATGTCTAGCCTAGGATACCAGGTGAGCAATTCGGGCTTTTGTATAAATAATATGACGGATATTTTTCAAAAAGGGGGCGGGTGAATATCTGGTATCTGCATATATTCCCAAACCCTTTGCATTATATTGATCATGAGGTGTTATAGATGTACATTGGGTAATTAGTTTGTTTTTATCATTTTGAGTTTTTAATACAATTTGAAATGGCATTATATCTGCCCAAAGATTTGGACCTCAGGTTTGTGGCCATTGGGAAGATAAAATTAGATAGATAGATAGATATAGTAAGTCAAGCTCTCGAGATAATACGTCGAGCGCCCGATATATTAAGCCGAGCGCTCAACATAATAAGTAGAGTGCTCGACATATTTTTTTCTCAGAAAAAATAAATAAATATGTGTCTTAAATGTACCACCGTATTTTTCTACTCAAAGGAGAAATATATATAGCGTCATTTTTCGCTTCAGTTTTCTTTTTATGTTTTTAGACTGAATTCGATCTAAGGAATAGTCCTTTTACATGTAATAAAAGGTACTGTTTTCAGTTAACTGTCAGAATCAACTTTCGCTTAAGGGTTTAGCTACTGAAATTCAAAATAATGATATCTTCCTAAAATCATTAAAGTATGACACAGGAACAATATTACCACAAATTTGAAATATAAGCGATTAAAAATTTGGCGGGGAACTAGTCTCTCTAGACTTTTCCTAGCTTTGGTATAGACCGCGTTTTGTCTATCAAAAACTTTTATGAAATATTCAAAATTTCACAATAATAATTTCTCAGTTGTACTTTTAAGACATGTATGGTAACGACGAAATTGTGAAAAGAAAGATGGGAATCAATGGGGAAAAATTAATGCTTTGAAATGGATAAAACCAGAGGAGTCTGGCAAATGACAAATGTCAATTAAAAAAGAAGTGACATTCAGTCTCAGGTTCTTGGGACACAAACAATGCATATTCATTTTATTTATGAAAAAGAATATTTCCGGGTATGTCACATGGTCCGAATTCCCATGTGATTTTTTTTTGTAAAATATATACATGCGTGTCATTACTGTTAGAATGCCATTTCGAATGGCACTTTTCATTCAAAAACAAAGTGTCATATATTAAAGGGCCAATCAGATTCATTTCTTGGATTGAGTATATATATATATATAGACGGTTCGCGATTCTTTCTATGATTAGACCCCTTATAGCTATTATGGCTGCAAGAATAATAGTTGGAAATCGCGGTGGAAAAGTCTTGATATACAAAGGCTTTAAGTATCAGAAGAACAGAGAGCGCGTAAGTGCTATGTATTGGCGTTGCTGTCGACAGGAGTGTAGGGCAAACCTACGAACATGTACTTTTAACATCGAAGACGAGTCACCTAATATTCGAGTCCTGCATGAAGGTGTCCATAATCATGAAGAGGACGACGGAGTGATTGGACATGATAACATTCTAAATTCCATGAAAGAGGTCAAGACCCTAGTGTACCATTAAAGCGCGTTTATGATAGTGTTAATAGACATCATGTTAGAAGAGGAGGTGGCGACCGTTAGCACATCCCGGAATTTCATAGAATTCGAACTTCTATGACGCGCAGTAGGCTCGAACATGTACCTGAAGTTCCCCATTCAATAGACGATATATATATACATGGACCATGGAAAAGATCTTGGTCAAATGATAGGTTTCTTCTGCAACAAGACAATGATTGGGGTATGCTTTTATATGCCACAAATGACAATCTCGAAAATCTCAGAGAATGCACTGAAATTTACCCTGACAGCACCTTTCGCACATGCCCTAACCTATATGAACAATATTTCACCATACATGGTAAATACAGAAACAGGGTTTTGTGCTTTGTTAACTGTTTAATGACAGGCAGAACTGTTGGTGACTACAGACACGTGCTGCAAACCATCAAGACCAAAGTGCGAAACATTACAGGACACAGATGGCGGCCAAGAAGAGTTGTTTGCGATTTTGAACAGGCGCTAATTTCCGCTGTTGAGACCGAATTTCGCCATACACAGATCAGTGGTTGTTATTTCCACTTTTGCCAAAGTCTTTGGCGAAAAGTTCAGAACCTAGGCCTTGCAGCCGACTATAGACGACATCGCAGACTCAAGAAATGCATACGAAAAGTTATGGCAATTGGATACCTGCCACTGGCCGTGGTTCGTCAGAATTTGCAGTTACTAAGAACGTCACGCAGCACAGTACGACTTTGCCGTCGCTACCATGAACTACAGGACTTCCTTGATTATTTTCAGAGGAATTACTTAAATGGAAATTTCTCGGTACGAATGTGGAATGTCTATGAGCGTAACATGGACAACGGGACCAATAACAGTGTTGAGAGTAAGTATAACTTCTGTATTTGCCTTTATTACGAACCAGTTATCATAAGGATGTTCGCTGCTAAAATTCAAAATAAATAATTTTTCATAAATTCTGTTTTTTTTTAAGTTAAAATATATTCCTTTAAAATTAAGGACAAATAAGTACACGTTCGTGTGCTAGTTTTTGAAATATAAATCATTTTTGACGGGAAAATGTTCTCTCTAGATTTTCTGGCGCTTTGCATGGAAGTTTATGGAGTTTTTTTTTGGGATCGATCCAAAATCCAAGATGGCCACCAGCTGGGAACATATGACCCTATGTCAAATACGTACATATATATTACATATAAATTATTGAGTTATTAAAGTCTTAATGCAAGCATGTGCAAATGTGGGTAGAAATTTTTCCAGGAGAGCCTCTTAATTGTTTCTTCATTCTTAGGAATCAGAATAGTTTTGTAAATGGTAATTCCTAATTATCTGGGTTTTTTTATTGATACAGGCTACCATCGTATGTGGAATAATACTGTTTCTGTAAGACACCCATCGTTATGGACATTTATTAGGTGTCTAAAGGACCAGAAATCATCACTGGAAACATCAATAGATGCTGTCAACAGAGGGGATGCAGCACCAAAAAGGAAAAGAAAGTGGAGGAATTTGGAGGCGAGATTATTGAGACTGAAGGAGGAGTATGTCAACAGTAGAAGACTACTGGAATGCAGTTTGCAATTGTGTAGTTTCGTTTTGACAACACACATTTGCTTGTTATTTAACGATACATAGCTGATTTTCTGTCAGTCTCATGTACATGTAAATCTTTAAAGTATAAATAGTTGATTTCAAACTGATTAGTTTGCATTTTGTACTTTTAAAATGAGAAGACATGTGACGTTGACAATGTTCTAGTTCTCCAATGTTATTGCCTTATGCCCAGTGAACAATTTTACAGCTCTATATACATATATATATCATGGCGAGAGATTGATTGATTGATTGATTGATGTTTTACGCCAACTCAACAGTATTCCAGCTATATCATGGTAAGAGGTGATGCATTTTGTCGGCTTTGGGCAGACCAACAACCGAGTTAGATTTCTGTATTGTTAGTTCACTGAAAAAGTAACCCGCGGTGAACATGTTACTGCATCTGGACACATTATTCCGACTCCGGCCGACCAGACTAGTCCTTCCTTTTTCCCTAGAATGCTGGGTGTGTAGCACGAAAGCCTGAATATAAAATTCATGAATTCATGATCTAACGCACGCCTAAGGTCTCTTGATTGATTGGTTGATTGAATTGTGTTTAACGCCACTTTCAACAGTATTCCAGTTATATCGTGGCGACCCGTTTTATTGGTGGAGGAAGCCGGAGTACCCGGAGAGAACCACCGACTTTGGGAAAGCAACTGGTACACTTTTTCACATAATTATGCTGCGAGTCGACTGCACCTTAATTTTGGCGATCGCCCAAAGTCAGGCTCGAGCTCGCACCACAGAGGTGATAGGCTACAATGATATATACAGGTAGATGTGGCCAACTACCTAGACCACTCGGTAACCCAGACCTCCGCATCACAGGCACTTGTTTCATTCAAAAAATATATGCCCCCTCCTCTTCCTTACTTCAAGGTAAGCATCTGCCCTTTACCCCTTCCCCACTTCGCCTCAATATTTTTCGCTTATTTGTGATCCTTTCGCTAACCCAATTATATCGTTACACTCCCGAGATATTTCTCTTTTCGACTGCCACATTTAAATATAAATACCGGGCCCCCCTCAGACGAATTGGACAAGAATATTCAGCGAAAGTCGCATTTTCTATTTTGCAGTCACTGAAACGGATACAGTCACTTCCGGTCCGTTCTAAATTGATTCAAAAACTAAAAAAAAAAGGTGTTTTAAAAATCAAATCTCAGTAATTTGGAGTTGAACATATTTTTATAATCTGCATTGGAACAATTATCTGTATTTAAAAGGCTTACTTTACATTTGAGAGGAGATGATCATGATGGCATTGTTACACATGGCCGGTCTAGAGAATTCCGAATGCATATGAAAAATCCAGCGCAAACCGGAAGTGGTTGTATCCGTTTCAGTGACTGAAAAATAGAAAATGCGACTTTTGCTGAATATTCTGGTTCAATTCGTCTGAGGGGGCCCGGTATTTATATTTAAATGTGGCAGCCGAAAAGAGAAATATCTAGGGAGTGTAACGATATAATTGGGTCAGCGAAAGGATCACAAATAAGCGAAAAATATTGAGGCGAAGTGGGGAAGGGGTAAAGGGCAGATGTTTACCTTGAAGTAAGGAAGAGGAGGGGGCATATATTTTTTGAATGAAACAAGTGCCTGTGCCCCGCATGCCTCTTTGAAGACGGACAGGGGGATACTCCATCCCATCTTCCCTTCCCCCATCCCCAATTTCCGTCGCTTTCACCCTCACTCCCCGCTACCCTTGCATAACTTTTCTCAAACGTTTGGGTTCATATTTGAATAGATTAAATAAGTTAACTATATTTCATACTTTCATACTTAGTAATTTTAACTTTTGCCCTTTGGCCTGGCATTTTTGTACTAATAAAAATTCAAAAAATTAGAAAAAGTGCAGGAAAGAGCACTCCGTTTTGTATATGAAGACTATAATAGTTCTTATGAGGAATTACTACAAAAAGCTAAGGTGCCTTCCTTGCAGATTAGAAGAATGAGAACCATGGCTTTGGAAACATATAAAATAATTAATAAACTTGCACCTGTCTGTCTTCATGATCTTGTCCATATGAAAAACTCTAAATATTCTTTCAGATACAGCAACATTTTGGAAATACCACAGATCAAATCTACACGGTACGGTAAAAAATCTTTCAGATTTGCTGCACCTACATTGTGGAACAGCCTCCCAGATCATTTCAGGACTGAAAATAGCTTCTCCCAATTCAAGAGTCTTTTGCAGTCCTGGAATGGGTCCAAATGTCGCTGTTCTGCATGTAGATGATTAAAATTTTGCTTCTGGTTTGCTTATATTCTTATTTTTTTATTTTTTATTTCTTAATTATTTAAAAAATTTTAGTCTGGCTTGAAAATTTTATATTCTTTGATTTTTTAGTTAGACAAATGCTGCTTTTACTGATTATGTTGGTACCAGTTTTAAGTATTTAGTAGTATTTTTTTATTTTTATTTTTACCTGCTGATTCTTTTTTAAATGCTGCTTTATGTTGGAGCATCTGTGTGTGGATCTTGAACAAGAGTCCAAAAGAGGCAATTGCCACGTGGGTCCTTGTTCAGATCTATACACAGTCCTCCTTTTTATGCCTGTATGTCTTAGCTTATTTTAGTTTGTAACTTTGCATGTGACTTGTGTTGTTTTATTGTTAATGTATATTCGGTAAAAAGCTCCTTAGAGCTTATGTTGTACTGTTTTATTATGTGCCGAATCAAAATAAAGTTTTCTTATCTTATTCTTATTATAATTTTTCTTCCCACTTTAGTAACAGTTATTTAGCTCATCTGGTTCGAAGGACCATATGAGCTTCTGTCATCACTTTGTGTCCGTCGTCGTGCGTCGCTCGTAAACTTCTTATATTTTAACCTCATCCTATGGCTTAGATGAAAACAAACATGAATCTTCATTGGGAGGACCTCTACTAAGTTTGTAATTTTCATACCGAACAGAAATTCAACCATGATAGCAGAGTGTCAATAATGCATCATGATTGGCTGAATTATCAAAGAATCGTCTCGACAGAAATCGGGATTATTATATAGTATGAATGATCCAAGGGTGGTCCTCTATCAAATGAGTGTTATTTTGGTGCCGAACCGAAATCCAAGATGGTCGCCACCACGGAACATATCTTTTACATAGTTTAACGTAACCCTATGTGATAAACATCTCAGAAATCGTTGTACAGATTGAATCATGACAATGTATAAAAGTAGTATAGATGTTACCGTGGACCCCCCCCCCCATTTTCAGGGATGGATTGTGACTGACATTACCAGAACTGATTCAACGGAAGTTAATGGCGGGAATTCCTGGCCCTTTTCGTAATCTAAACTTTGGTGATTTCGTTGGTATTCGAGTTGCTATAGTTGTGGAGGGAGAAGGGCGTACATGGGCTATTTGTATTGTTCTGAGTGTGCATGTCCGACCGGAAGTGGGTCCGTTTTCCTGCGTTTTTCTGAATTGTAGGTAGTTTTCTTTTATCACAAAGATCATATCGTATATGGGACATAGTTACCTCCTTGTACATAATCGCAGGAAAACGCGAAAAACAGGAGTGATATCCCCTTCAAACCGGCGGACAAGAGGATGAAGCCTGTACACAGACCCCAGGTAGACAAAAACTTCGAGATATGCTGAAATATACGATAAGATAACAAAAGAAAAACAGAAAAACGCGGAAAACACCGTACCATACAAATACCTCTCGAAATGGTCCTCCCCCTTCTACAACTATAACAACTCGAATACCAACAAAAACCCCATAGAAAACATGTCCATAGTGATAAAATTACAAAAGATTGAAAAAGCGCGAGAAAAATGGTCCGCACATGTGCAATCGGTACCCTACAAATAACCCACTATACGACAACCCCCCCCCCCCCCCTCTTCCACAGCAATGATAACTCGAATACCAACATCGGACATGCGCACTCGGTCCCATACAAATAACCCGCGAAATGCCCATCCCGCTTCACAACTGACTATACCAACTGGAAAACTCCATCAACAACCGGCCAATAGTGCTAAATCTACGAAATTTTGAAAAAGGGGGTGTTCCGAAGGTTACTTCCGGTATGGATGGTCACCTCTGGGTCTGGTCACATGACGTCAGGGCAGCTGCAGTAACTTCCGGTGACCGTTCGCAATTCTCACCGTCCCCCGCAAATAGGGATTATACGGTGTGTCTATACTACTGCCCAACAAGCAGTATTTCCGCTATATTCAGACCGAAAACAATGCACGTACATAATACATGAATCTCTTATGTAAACAAATCTGTCAGTGTTGCCGGATTCTCTGGTTTTGTGTGCATAATAAACAATACAATTTTACGGAAGCATACGGCTATCCTAGTATGTCCAGTACAGGGAAAACAATGTGTACATTTAAAGTTTTCGGATAATTTTTGTACAAAAAATTATTAGTAGTGATATATCCATACATGCACAGTAGGGTCAATGGGAAGATAGATTCTTGGCCTTGGACATAATAGTGAGAAAAAAAATAGCTGCCCCTGAATCCATTCTCTCTCTCTCTCTCTCTCTCTCTCTCTCTCTATATATATATATATATATATAACATTGTACCTGAACATCTGCATCAGCAGTGAAAACGTTAAGTGCAAAAATCCGTTATCGTTTTTTTTTTAGCTTCTTTTATATATACTGTTTTTCGTATGCTATCGGACTGTCGGATTATAGCTACGGCCCCGTTATTGCCAATGAGGCAACAATCTTAACCATTCTTTAAATAAGAGTTAGACCCGGAAAACGGAGGAAAGGGGGAGGGGGTGGCAATCAAGAATGGACAATCCAGAGACAATGGCAACATTGGGTACACAACACAAAGGACGGAGACAAACAAAACACAGAACACTACAAAGATGAGCAACACGGACCCCACCAAATATCAGGGGTGAACCTAGATGCTTGCGAAGGGTAAGCAGTCTACGTTTAAAGATGATATTATTAAAACTTCTGTCAATAAATTTGTGAAATCAAACTTTTGTTAGACTCAATATACATACCAAATATTATGTCAACTTCCTTTCTAGATAAAACGAAAGTAGAAAATTCCCAAAATAAGGGGAGTAATCTATACAGCAAATAATTCATATTAATAAAAAAAAACCTTACCTATCCGCTTTTTTAAAACTGAAAATCCCCAACAATAAAATCCTTCTTGGGAATAGATTGAAAATCCAACAAGGAAAAAGAATTCAAATTGGGATTTTAAACAAAAAAATCCTATAAGTTATAATTAGATCCATACAAGTCTTGACACCATTCATTGGAGAGATTACAAGTATTTATTTAAATCTCTCAGCCATTAAAGTTCGATAGGGTAGTCGATAAAAATAGATGTCTACTACTTCCTTTCAGAGTATACGACCTTTAGGGTTACGTCTTATATTAAAAACTCAAATTTGTTTCTTCTATTGATCTCTATTATCACAAGAAGGGGAAAAGAGTGGAAAAGGGGGGAGGGGGAGCACAGGCGCTTGTGGTATGTGGCTGCCCTCTACTCTACAGAGTAGATGTCCGACACATGGAAGCTGTTGTTACCATAAGATTGTAAGAATATATTGACACGAATACGTTAAATACAAGAAAAAGAGATGAAATAAAGAATTTTATTGAAAATAAATATGTAAACAGAAAGTTAAAAAGTGGTGGTAATCCATGCCATAAGCGCCAGTGGGTAAGAGGGGTGTTTTCTCATATTTGAAAGATGTTGATATCACAGCCACAGGCGCATGTGGCATGCAATTAAGAGGGACAGGAGGAGTGAGAAGAGAGATGTAAGAAAATAGGATTAGAGGTGAAAGAAATGGGTTGGAGAGAGGAAATGGGAGGTGTGAAAAAAATGAAGAAGGAAACTATTCTTTGTAGCTCATCTTGCCAAAGACCATGTGAATGTTTGCCATCACTTCGCGTCCGTCGTCTGTAACCTTTTCGTAATAAGTGCAATATCAACTACACTGGATTTGCCATTCCATTTGCGAGATATATCAAAATGTCATAATCTCAGTTAGTTTGGCAGAAAGCGTGACGTCCTGTTTTTATACAAACTGGAGTCAATGAAACTGCACGTGAACATATTTTTGAAAAAAGCACAAACTTACCTCTACGTTTGAACATTTTATTCTGCTCTTCATGTTTAGTATTAGATTAAATCTTCTATTTGCGCCCGGCTTTGTAAATTACTAAAAGGGTGCACTCGACTGACAGCCTCAAGTAATAAAGTTTACCAGTTGCTTGCCCATGGCCGGTGGTTCTCTCCGGGTAGGTACTCCGGCTTCTTCTACCACTAAAACTGGTCGCCATGATATAGCTGAAATATGGCTGAAAGTGGCGTTAAGCACAATAAATCAAATCAAATCAATCTGTTTGGGATCAAATACCACTCAAGAAGGTAGTTGAAGAAATATGTACTTAGTTCACGATGTTTGTATGTTAAATAAGACATTCTCTGTTTTAAATTGCTTGCAATCTTGTATTTCTATTTTCTACGAACGGGGCCGTCGTGTCGTGATCGTATGGTTGTTGGATTTACAACTACCTATGTAATCAGTGTCGATCACAACTAAAGTTGTGAGTTCGAACCCGTTTATGGCGAGGTGTACTCGATACAACAGTATGTAATGAAGTTTGTCAATGACTCAGTGCAGCAGGTGTGTGGTTTTCTCCCGGTACTCCGGTTTCCTCCACCAATAAAACTGACCGCCGCGATATAACTGAAATATTGTTGAAAGTGGCGTTAAACACCATAACCCCTATAAATATATTATAAAAAGGGGTTTACGGTAAGACACACTTTCAGACTCATTGAAAGCCGCATTTTTCACGAAATTAGCCAAAATTTGAAAATAGCTTCAGCTTAATGAAATGTACAATGACATATGAAAAGAGGTATTCTGAACACAACGCGTTTTGCAAATTAAGCTGATCTTATATTACCAAAAGAAATATTTGGAAATATCCTTTGAAATCACTGAGCCAATGTAACCTAATATGGGGTAGGATTGTCCTTGAGTGGCCATGGTCTCTTTTTACAATTGTATCCAAGATGGCCGCCATTATAAATTATAAAAAAAAATTCAAGCGTACAAAAGCTGCTTCATTTTAAACAAGAAAGAGCCGATTAAAAAAAATAATTTGAGCTACTTGTTTATTCAAGGAATATGTATTGCAGAAAAATAAAAAAGACTGAATAACAGGAGTATTCTATATCTATAATCTCTTAATTCAAGCTTAAGGTAACAAATAATAATATAATGAGTTACAATGCATTTTAGTGGTTTCTAGTAGTTTTGTTCATGTTTTCACGCTTTTAGTTCCGTGCTGTGTTGTCCGCTGCGAATTCCTCGTAAAAACGATGTTTGGTTCGTCTTTACTCCCATTAGTTTTGTAATGAGAGGTTTCATGTTTGATTTGTATTTATAAACTTCTACTTGTGTCCAACACGATTTTCATATTACATAATGCTGTTGACGTTTAACAGTAATACTAGTGGAACAGGAATTGCTTACAATTCCAGAGTTCACTTTGCGGGGTTGGTGTGGATGAATCTTTGGTTTTCTGTGTGTTTTTGTAAATGTTTTTCCTATTGGTCTTTTGCTTTTGACCATTATGTTGTCTGTCCTTCTTCGCATTTTACGGCTTCTGAGTACCCTTTTGATATCTTCAAACTTTTTTTTATATCCTTCGAATAGCAAGGTAAACAGAAGCATTATTGTAAGTAAATGCAACATCACAATCGGAAATCAAGAGGTAAATACAGGTGTTATTGCAAGACAATAAAGTATAGCAGTCCACTGAATGTCTTACACCAGATAATCATCAGGTAAAAAGAAGTTTTATTGCATGTGAATCAGAAAGGATCACCGTTAAATGGTGGTCTGCATACAACCTGGAGATCATCGGGTAAATAACAGTATTGATATAGTTATTATTGGTGGAATTGTTTTGCATCACTATTCCAGATTTCAACCTCGTTCTTTGTGGGGTTCGTGTTGCTCAATCGTTGGCTTTCTGTGTGTTGTAGTTGTTTTTCCTATTGTCCTTTTTCGATTTACAGCTGATGATTACCCCCTTTGGTATCTTCAAACTTTTCTTAAGAATATAAGTTTCTCATGTTCATTTACATCTTCAATGGGGAATAACTCTAGAAGAAATACATGTAATTTAAAATTATTAGTCAGGGAAACCACTAAACTATTGTCTACAAGCTTCCCTGGATAGTTTTCAACAAAATAATGATATGAAATCCGAGATGGTTGTCAGAGCAGGACATAATTAAACAGGGGACCCTTGTGAGAATGAATTATAATTGTTTCTCAAAAGCCATACTTTTGGTTGACCCCAACTATATATGAATAATAATATAATTGGATGGTCATTTACAATGTTATCACTGTTTGTATGAATGGAAAATCCAAGATTGCAGTCACCATATGACATGGTTTAATATAGGACATTATGTGACCCTTAAAACTAGACCTGATTGAACTACAAACTGTGAATAAACAATTCCAAGATGGCCACCATTATTAAATATATAAATTTTCATCAAATGCCACAAAAATGCAACATTAAAACATGAACAAGCTGAAATTTAAACTGAAGCTACATGTTTGAATTTGTCTCTTTTGTCATAGAATCTGGTAGAAAGATTACCACTTGTCAGATTCGAAGTAAATGTCAAGAAATGAGACAGCGGAAGTTGTTTCTATTCCTTCTTTTAATAATCAAGCATGTCTAGTCTGCCTAGACAAATATCCATCACTCATTATTATACATCGGCTGGTTGATATGCATCTATCTTATTTCCATGATACTAGAACGTACAATAGAAATATTATATAATACAAGGTACATGACATAAATGTTTTAAATTTTCCAAAAATAAATTATTTATGAATGACTTATTGTTGTAGAAAACTTTAGTTTCATGCCGAAAGAATAATTATTACCATACTCTGAATGATTTATAAAACATGTATCCTTATATTTGATAAAGTTAGAGAAATATAATGGTATATTCAACTATTTCAACGATTTTTATCAATCCTCAAATTATTTGAAAAAAATGCTACAATAATAAATATCAGACTAGAATGACATGTATGTTTGTTCATCTGTATCATGATGATTTTGAACAATGGCTAAGTTATGGAAGTCAAGAAAAATAGTCTGTTTGAGAGTTTGGTTGTAGCAATACTGACATGCAAACATGATAATATAATATGATTTAGATATAAAAGTAAGCAATCTAAACACATGTATTTTGCACATGTTAAGCAATCTAAACACGTGTATTTTGCACATGTTAAGCAATCTAAACACATGTATTTTGCGCATGTTAAGCAATCTAAACACGTGTATGCTGTGCATTTTGTCTATATTCCTCTGATTTGTTCTCATAGTAATCGTACTTTTCTTCATTTCCAAGATCTCTCCACGCATTAGCTAGTTGGCGATAGTACCATGCAGTATCCAATGCTATGACCAAATCTTCATACTCATGAATGAATTCTTGAAACAACAGTTTTTGTTCCATATCTGCATAGCACTGAATTAAACGATTATACATGTGGTATAAAACGTGGTTGAAGTTTTGAACAGTTTTAATATTCTTGTTGACGATTTGTGTTTTTATTTCATCGTCGGTTATTTCGCTGACATCAATAGTCTCCGAACTTAGACCCTCTTTTCCAAGAGCAATTCCACACCGTAAGAAATGCGCTGCATTTTCTAATGCATCTATTGTCATAAGGTACTGTGCGAAGCTATCCAAATATTCTACGTCATCCAGTTTACTCCCGTCAGGAATGGGAAATCTATTGAAGTCTCCACCATCGACTTTCTCAACAATGTCGCCAACTATTCGGACATGGTCGGATATTATCATTTTGTTCAGGATGTCTATGTGAAGTTCTCGGTCCACAAAATTTGTGAAAAAGTACCTCACTATCGGATCATCAACGTTATAAGCGAAGGGTTCTACAAATTGTTCAAAGGACTGGGGATTTTCTACTTGTCTTTCCTCTTCGAGTTGACTGGTCTTCTTGTATGCTCTTTGTAACATTTTATATCCCTTTTTAAAGTTATACATCCCCATCATAACTAATCGTTTAGCTATTTCAATAAGTGTTGGACAAAATGTCTGTTCTAAAGATTTCAGGTGATCACGATCAGTTCTAAATCTCTGGATGTCGTTCACAACTGAGTGAATTATCCACTGATTTAACAAATTGTTATTTTCAGCAAACACGTTGAATGCCATCACCGGAAATAGACGTATGTGTTCCAAATCTCTGAGAAGAGCATCCATCTCTTGTTCTGTATGGGTGTCTAACAAATTAACACTATTCATGATGTAATGTGGTATATATCGTTGGTACAATTTCTGCATGAGTGTTGAAACGAGAAACAAAATCGCACCTCCCATATTGTTTGACCATACTGAAGTTGGAAGACTTTCACAACAAATTAACATGATAGTTTTAATATGGTTGGATCTCAACATCTTTGGGCATGATGAAGTATGACATTCTATCAACATTTTGAAGTATTGTAACACATATTTCATGTATTTATCCATACAATACACGATAAGGTCATTTTCTATGAACGGAAATATGAACTGCCACTCAATCTCAGCCATGCCGTGTTGACTGGAATAGTGATTGTTTTTACGAATATGGCAAGGTCTACTGTAGAATTCCGACAACATTTCACTATCAGGCCATCCACTTGGTCTCTCTCGAATTTTAAATTGTGACGTTAGTGCATGTGGCCATTTAGAACATTGCAATCCTTGTCTAACCTGGAGTTCAATCCCTTGGCAATTGTTTTTCACAGAAAAGGAAAAACTCAGCATTTTTAAGTAAACTTTGTCGTCTATTCTGACTAAGGCACAGTCTTTGAAGTGTTGCTTGTCTATAACTTGAAGCCTTAAAAATCCAGGTCGGCATGCATCGGTATCTACAAGAAGAGAATGCGGCTTTGGAGCAGGTTCGGTGTGGTAAACAATGTCTGCTATCTCGGGAATGTAGTACAATATCTGTGGGTATATCATACTTCTACCACAGGTATATAGAGAAAGAACTAAATCTTCACCGACACTGCCATATATAACATATTCCACGGGTAGACGTTTTCCGATATTGTTTTTGATATTCTTGGAGTAACAATGGACATGGATGTCCTCTGGTTCCAGAAGGTGTCTTATATAGAAGGTTAAGTGACGAACAGGTACACTACTTAATTTATCAATGTAGTCCACATCATTTACAATCCGCTTCAAGTCCTCTGCAAAGAATAATATGTAGAGATATATACAAACTCAAATACTGATATACATATCAAGATAATAAATTAGTAAGAAAGGATATGGACGTAAAGGAATATGAAAGACTGTCAAACATTACACTTAGACACAATTCAGAGTTAAGGAACATCGCTTTTATTGCCGTTCTTCAATTCACAGTCACAGTATGAAAGTAAAATTCCACATATACTTACAAATAATAAAACCATCTGGTGACTGCAGTTTGAAAGCATAAATTAAGTGAAAATATCAACATTTATAAACATTATCGATACACAACTTTTTAAAGAGGAAATCTGAAATTACTGCATGAACAATATTATAATTGTTTCATTGGTCTAATAATAGTACACGACAATCTGCAATAAGAAGTGTACAAATAACACACTAGATACACTTGTATCTTCATGTGGAAGGTCTGCAACAACAAAGTGATTTTGTACTGAAGAATGAGGAAGGCGAAATACAAGAATAGGTTTTCACAGAGTTTATCACTAAATACAGCCACATATCCAACTTTCCACTTCATAACACTACTTGTACCAGACAGTCGTGCTACAAAGGTTTTTTCTGTACAAAAAAGTCATATTACAAAGGTTTTTTTTTGTACCTGAGACACATGAAATCATACAACAAAGAATTTCCATCTTGGAATATAATCACTATGAAAAATTACTGACGACAACTTGACACGTGAGAATCATGGGTTGTCACTAGCTACAATATGATAAAACAAAGAAATATTCAGATATATATAAGCTGACAATTTTTATATAATATTGTTCCTCCCTCAAAGCAGATTCAAATCCATACCGTTGATATACTGCAGCACAAATTCACTTAGCATATTAATGTAGCATTTATACCTCCCAGCCAAACTTTGTTACTTAAGGTGAAACTAACGGCTGGTAACTTTTTGTGTTTAGTACAAAATGTATATACTGTTCCTCACTGTTGAACATTGCGTATTAAATATAATATCTCAAGTAAGGACAATGTTAGAACATTAGAACAATCTGTCAATTAGGATTGAATTATAGGCTTATGGTATTTAATGCCACTTACAACAATATTTCAGTTATATCATGGCGATCCATTTTATTGGTGGAGGAAACCGGAGGACCTGGAGAAAACTACCGAGCTGTTGCAAGTTACCAACAAACTTTATCACATAATGTTGTATCGAGTACACCTTACCATGAACGGGGTTCGAACTCACAACGTTAGTGGTGATAGGCACTGATTGCACAGGTAGTTGAAAATCAAACTACGATACGATCACAACCATGAAGGCCCTGATTGGATTATATACTACTGTCTGGTTTATATGTGCCTATATATAGTATATCTAACCTGAACTATCAAACAGCTCTATTGTAGCTTTAGAGTTAATTGCCTCCTCAATTAGATCTGAATTTGAAATGGCAATATATGCTAGATCTAATTCTCCACTGGTAGAAGGTGGTGTAGTTTTACCATTCACTGTAATTTCTTCTGTTTCTCCTTCTCTATTGCCATACTGGTTATTCTGTACTTCTTCTATATCTTCATCAGTCTTTCTCTCTTTGTCTGTTGAGTTAAGTACTTCACTTGTGTCAGAGGCAGTACTGATGTCAACGTCCGATGGTCCTTGGTATGAAGTGCCATGTAGCTCATTAAGCAGTCTCATTTTTGCCTCTGAAATAGAAATAAATATATTTATGTTATTACATTGATGCGACAGTGAGATGAAGAATGATAGAGTAGGTCTATTTGATAATTTACAGATGGCTCTGTTTTGTACTTCATCAACCATATCTCTTTATATATATGTGTAAGGAGTATCGATTTTGCCTCTGAATTATTTTTCATTGTATTTTGGAACTGTTCTGACAGGGTGTACTGTTCTGACAGGGTGGTATTGTTGTTCTTCATTTTGGAACTGTTCTGACAGGGTGGTATTGTTGTCCTTCATTTTGGAACTGTTCTGACAGGGTGGTATTGTTGTTCTTCATTTTAGAACTGTTCTGACAGGGTGGTATTGTTGTTCTTTGTTCTGACAGGGTGGTATTGTTGTTCTTCATTTTACTATATGGACTCTAGATCTCATTGTTACTTGTTTAAAAAAATAATGTAGCTGTCAAAAAACAACAACAAATACTTCTATCACAGTATACGTTATGCAACCGTTCACCTTTCTGGAACTAATAACATACCTGCTGTGTTAGAAGTCAAATTATGGTTTCTTATTTAACTCTAGCCATGAAGGTGATGAGCGGTCGGTCATGTGTATGTGTTCATGAAGGTGATGAGCGGTCATGTGTATGTGTTCATGAAGGTGATGAGCAGTCATGTGTATGTGTTCATGAAGGTGATGAGCGGTCATGTGTATGTGTTTATGAAAGTGATGAGCGGTCATGTGTATGTGTTCATGAAGGTGATGAGCGGTCATGTGTATGTGTTCATGAAAGTGATGAGCGGTCATGTGTATGTGTTCATGAAGGTGATGAGTGGTCATGTGTATGTGTTCATGAAGGTGATGAGCAGTCATGTGTATGTGTTCATGAAGGTGATGAGCGGTCATGTGTATGTGTTCATGAAGGTGATGAGCGGTCATGTGTATGTGTTCATGAAGGTGATGAGCGGTCATGTGTATGTGTTCATGAAGGTGATGAGCGATCAAGTGTATGTGTTCATGAAGGTGATGAGCGGTCATGTGTTAGGGGTATCAATTTTGTCTCTTTCTAAGGGTTTCCTATTGGATTTTGGATCTGTTCCGATAGTGTGGTATTTTGGATCTGTTCTGACAGTGTGGTATTTTGGATCTGTTCCGATAGTGTGGTATTTTGGATCTGTTCCGACAGTGTGGTATTTTGGATCTGTTCTGACAGTGTGGTATTTTGGATCTGTTCTGACAGTGTGGTATTTTGGATCTGTTCTGACAGTGTGGTATTTTGGATCTGTTCCGATAGTGTGGTATTTTGGATCTGTTCCGACAGTGTGGTATTTTGGATCTGTTCTGACAGTGTGGTATTTTGGATCTGTTCTGACAGTGTGGTATTTTGGATCTGTTCCGACAGTGTGGTATTTTGGATCTGTTCTGACAGTGTGGTATTTTGGATCTGTTCCGATAGTGTGGTATTTTGGATCTGTTCCGACAGTGTGGTATTTTGGATCTGTTCCGACAGTGTGGTATTTTGGATCTGTTCTGACAGTGTGGTATTTTGGATCTGTTCCGATAGTGTGGTATTTTGGATCTGTTCCGACAGTGTGGTATTTTGGATCTGTTCTGACAGTGTGGTATTTTGGATCTGTTCTGACAGTGTGGTATTTTGGATCTGTTCTGACAGTGTGGTATTTTGGATCTGTTCTGACAGTGTGGTATTTTGGATCTGTTCCGACAGTGTGGTATTTTGGATCTGTTCCGACAGTGTGGTATTTTGGATCTGTTCTGACAGTGTGGTATTTTGGATCTGTTCTGACAGTGTGGTATTTTGGATCTGTTCTGACAGTGTGGTATTTTGGATCTGTTCCGACAGTGTGGTATTTTGGATCTGTTCTGACAGTGTGGTATTTTGGATCTGTTCTGACAGTGTGGTATTTTGGATCTGTTCTGACAGTGTGGTATTTTGGATCTGTTCTGACAGTGTGGTATTTTGGATCTGTTCCGATAGTGTGGTATTTTGGATCTGTTCCGACAGTGTGGTATTTTGGATCTGTTCTGACAGTGTGGTATTTTGGATCTGTTCTGACAGTGTGGTATTTTGGATCTGTTCCGACAGTGTGGTATTTTGGATCTGTTCCGACAGTGTGGTATTTTGGATCTGTTCCGACAGTGTGGTATTTTGGATCTGTTCTGACAGTGTGGTATTTTGGATCTGTTCTGACAGTGTGGTATTTTGGATCTGTTCTGACAGTGTGGTATTTTGGATCTGTTCTGACAGTGTGGTATTTTGGATCTGTTCTGACAGTGTGGTATTTTGGATCTGTTCCGACAGTGTGGTATTTTGGATCTGTTCTGACAGTGTGGTATTTTGGATCTGTTCTGACAGTGTGGTATTTTGGATCTGTTCTGACAGTGTGGTATTTTGGATCTGTTCTGACAGTGTGGTATTTTGGATCTGTTCCGACAGTGTGGTATTTTGGATCTGTTCTGACAGTGTGGTATTTTGGATCTGTTTCGACAGTGTGGTATTTTTTTGCTTTTCACTTTATTAACACTAGATAACTCCAAACATATGCTATTTTTACCTATAATAAACTGATGAATTTAGGAACATATTTTAGTTAAAGAAACAATAAGAATAAGAATAAGAATTTTTTATTGCCGATTAAGGTCCCACAAGGGGCAAACAATTCAATACAATGATTGAAATGATTGGGGACATACAAAGATACATGTAAACACACCAAACCCCCCCCCCCCCCCCCCCCCCCAAAAAAAAAACCCCAACAACCCAGGAAAACATATTTATGTTCAGTGACTGCACGGCCAGATAAGAGCCTATCAAATACCACCATAAATCAATTCACATTTAATATAACATGTATAATAACTAATAATTCACCTAATCTAATGATATCTATACGATCAGTTGTGTCCTCACAGCAAAAAACATTCTTCAATAAAGTTACTTAATTTTTTTTAAACTTGTTCATGTTCATTGGTAAATAGCCAGACAAATTTTGATGATGTGTCCATGTATCTAAAATTTGGACATAAGTCAATAACTTTATCAAAAAATCTTACTCTAATATTTTCATATAAGGGACAGCCGACAATAAAATGTTTCTCATCTTCAATATCTCCCTTAGAACAATTTGTGCATTTTCTTTCTGGTCTTATAATGTTCTTATATCTGCCAGTTTCAATATTTAATGAATGAGCACTAGACTCTTATCTTACAGATAGACTGTCGAATTTTAAAATTATTAATTTCTAAATATTTCTCTTTCCCAAAATGGATCTTTATGTAAAAGTATGTACATGTATCTAATTAACCTCTGTTGCTGCCAATGGCATCTACCCTTTCTCCATTCCAAATATCAAGAAAACTGTTACACATATTATCTTTTGCTTGTAAATCTTTTATCAATATGAAGAACTTGATAAAAATCATATCTGAATTGACTTAATTATTGGACCTATACCGGTATATAATCATGATTGTTTAACCGAGATAACATGACTTACTAATCGCCCAGCTACACATCCAGTCGAATGGTCTTAGACTAACGTAATGAAATTCTCCCATATGACCAAGTAAAACGATGTCCAGCTTTTTCATGTCACATTTTGCATGCCAAGGAATCAATTCTGTCTTCACTATATCTGAACTAATCACTATGATTCTACATAAGATGACCTCTGCCACGCCCTGTAGTACCATGTGATCACCCCATTCTCCATTCCTGTCCATTCGATGTAGATATTCGTCCCAAGATTCAGTCGCTAGGAAAGAATCCAGGTGTGTTCCATCTTTATGAGTAGGAACTCTCCTTAAGAACCTATAAAACATCGAATTATTTTGATTACTTTAACCTATAGAGAAAATATACATAACTGTTGATCTGTTTTATTTATATAACTACGTTTTTACTATTTGTAGTTTCTTCTTCATACTGATTTAAATGGTTTAGGTTTGGTTTGATCTATAGCGTCTAACGACACTTTCAACAATATTTCAGTTATATCGTGGCGATCAGTTTTATTGGTGGAGGGAACCGGAGAATACAATCGACCTCGCAAGTCACTGGCAAACTTTATCACATAATGTATCAAGTACACCTCACCATGAGTGGGATTCGAACTCACAACATTAGTGGTGATAGGCACTGATTGCATAGGTAGTTGCTGATTTAAATGAAAATAGCAGAGGCTCTAATGAGACTGCTGTTATTCAATTGATACATAATTGTATTAAATTTGTAAAAAAATATTAAAATATATTTATAGATAACATCTGTCTAAAAATGAGAATTGGGGTATATTTGTATATCTTAAACAAAATCATAAAAAAGAAGATGAAATCCTCAGTGTCCTTTAAATAGTCAGCTTTTTCTTAATGCAGTTGTATATGAAGAATGACAGTTCGCTGAAAGCAAATAGGATCAATTTTATATTGAGGAAACATTTGCAAATTTCGAACTTCACAGAAAACCCAACAGAATATGTTAAACTGTAAACAACTTATTATCATCTAGCAAATATCTGCTCATTGCAGCATGAAATTTATAAGTTTTCGTCATTTTAGGAACCTTTTATTTTCAATAACAGCAGCTATCTTAGAAGAGGAGCCAGAGTTTTGGCTTATGTCTGAAAATGTACCACCCAATGGGCATTAAAGCATAATGTGAGATAATTTGACCAGGTGTCTTTTGGACGAATTTAAATGATTTTGGTAAGAAGAGTTTGAAGTTACCATAGGGGTAATCAGAATCTGTAAATCAAAGAAGGACAGACAACACAATGGACAAAAAAAAAAGGATAAAAGGACAAACAAAGATCTACAAAACATCACACATACATGTAAAACTTAAGTTCGAGAAACACGAACTCCACTAAAATAGATGACATTTTCATTACCGTCAAAACGTTTTACATAAACAATTTCACAACAAATTAAAAATAACAGCTCATAATCATATAGCCACAGTTGAACTTTTTAGCTAATTTGAGTCATGTAGAAGTTTTGAATGCTTAGCAATGGTGGCCATCTTTGATAAAGAGTGGAACAGCCTGATATATTTATGAAACGAGACAACCAAAGGACAATCCTATCGAAGTTCGGTTTATTTAGACTCAGATTTCAGAAAAGAAGAATAAATTTGTACACAGAAAATACATCTATATGATTGTAAAATCAGAACAAATGTATTTTAATAAAACGTTCTAAAGTAAAGGATTCGATTGAGCAGAATAGGGAAAACAGAATACACCTACTCTACTGCTTGATTCCTGAGTGAATATGTGGAAAAGCAGAAGTTGCCATTTATCCATAACTGGTCAACAACAGCACTGAACATACAGTTTCCATCAGCACTGACGTTATATACATCTAGAGCATTATCCTCCGCAAAAGTAGTTAGTTTATTCATCATGTCTCCTCTGTATTTGTCTACAATGAGAAATTAAATGCAAACATATGATGAAATATACAAAAGAAAAAAAAAGCGCTATATTATACGACAGGCTGTTGTTGTTGTTTTTTCTTTTTTAAATATAAAGAGCTTTTGAGTGCGATTCTCCATATCGATGTACTGATGAAATAATAGTGGTGAACAACAATGGTTTTGGTAAACCTTCATTGTATAAACATAAATCGTTTCGTTTTGATGATTACTAATATCTTAATTTGGTTTTGGTTTTGGGTTTTGTGCTTTCAAATAATTTGAATGTTTTTGTCTTCCCAATCATGAATTAACAATTTAATACTGATGAAATTCCTGTCAAAAGAAGTACATCCCCTCACACATGCATACAGCCATAGTTAGTATTACAATATTTGATTTGCATCAGCAGGATTTTAAAACATGTTAAACCATATTTGAAATTGTTGAACAGGTTATACGATATAACCTGGTTTGGGTTAGTTTACGCTTTTCATAAACCGCTTCGCTTCGCTTCGCAAACCAGGTTATGCAAGTATAACCCGTTCAACAATTTCAAATATTCCTTATAATTTAATTTTTTCAACAAAATTTAATGATTCCTCGATTTTAATTACGATTATTTCATGTGACTATTTGAATTTGTCGTTGGTGAAGTCACAATACCAACCCAGGTTATCGAGTATAACCAACATTTTCTCCAGGCGGATTAGCCAATCAGATTGAAATATTAAAATCATATTAAATTATTGATATATAACATGCAATTCAAGAAGTAGCCCCGCGCACAGCTAGACGGTAATAATTGATATTATTATATCATAGATGATCCCCACATATATACACATTCATAGTTATCATATATAAATAAACACTCGCGTACTCAGTGACAGTATTATAATATTTGACTTATACCAGCAGGATTTTAGAACATTTAATTAAGAACGACATCTCCCCACACACGTTGACGGTTTATATATTAAGTGTTATAGTAATTAACTTACACGAATGTTTATTTTTGAATTTGGTGTTTGTTGTCCTCTTCCCATTATTCCAGGTACGATTATGTGAATACAGTGGACTAATTGTTGTCTTCGTTCCTGGTGACGTAGATGAGAATGAACCTTTAATGACATGACCTCCACGGTATTTGTCTTGTTGATTTACATTTCTAGGTGGAAGCATTTTACCGTCTTTGTCAACTGAACCATCGTCTTTCTGGACTTTGGTATCGACATCATTCGGATGGAAATTGTCAGCTTCATTCTCTATGTATGTAAGTGAATCGTATTCATCTTGGAATCCCTCTACAGCTAGTTCAAACTCATCTCTAGCATGTGCATGTTGTTGTTCATGTTGTTGTGCATATTGTTGTTCATGTTGTTGTGCATATTGTTGTTCATGTTGTTGTGCATGTTGTGTATATTGTTGCATGTGTTGTGCATGTTGCTCTACATGTTGTTGTGAATGTTGTTGTACATGTTGCTGTGCATGTTGTTGTACATGTTGTTGTGTATATTCTTGTGCATAGTGTTGTGCATATTGTCCTTGTTGAAACGAATCTGACATGTGTGTATTTTGTTCCCCTCTTAAATCGTCAGTTTTGTAGAAGGTTAACTGCCTTGACAATTCACTTGTTGGAGTGTGACCTGGTAAATCGGTGGAGTCGTACAGGTTTGGTTCTGAAGCATAATTCCACGCGTATTGATCCTCTGACTGTTGTGTAACATTTGGAGTTTTTCTTAAACTTTGTTTGTCTTCATTGGAATGTCCAGATTTACTTAAATGACAATATGATGGATCTTCCAAACTTTGATTTAACACTGGCATGTCCATAGCAATAGCTTGGTTAGAAAGTGGATCAGATATTTCTGCACTAGTGGTAGTAGTGATAGGATTTAGGCAACCAAACCCAAATCCTTCATCCATCAGAAAATTATTTTCTTCTGCTTGAAGACTATCAATGTTGGAATTGATGAGTAATTCCTCCTCCAATTCGGTACAGAGATGACCATTGTTTAACACTAAGGGGTAATTGAACAGATTCAGAAGAATTTCCTTCATATCCACTTTGTGACCACATTTTTCACATAGTATACTATACATTGCCTCTATGGACGTGTATGCAAAATTAGTTTGTGTTGAGCAGTCTTTAAGTTCTTTGTTTATAAGGTAGTTTGGAAGTATATCCTGTTTTGACAAAATAGGAGTATCACCAATATCATTCTCGCTAGCAATTATTATCATCTGATCGGGCTTTAGCTTTTCATGGTAGCCATCCTCTCTTGTTTCTAATTCGTTGACTGGTGGAATTGTACCACTGCTAATTTCAGTCAGTGTTTCATCAGTATTCGACTTATCATTGTTTTCTGTCGGTTTTGGTAATACCACATCACTGTTAGTACTTTCTGTATCATGTATCTTATCCAAACCACCGACAGTAGCATTTTCAATCTCTTTTTTGTCATTGGCATTTTGACTGGAGTTGTCTTCCCTTAGAACCGATTCCACGGTAGTATTTGTACCGTCTTCCGAATTTCCTCTTGGTAACTCTACTTTGGAACTGTTAGACATTTTGTCAATATAGTTTGTACTGTTGTATTCAAGACAAACGGCTGATTCGTCTACATTTTTATATGATGTATTTAAAGTAGAATGCATACTAACGTCAACATTTCCATCCCCTGATGACGTCACTGGTTTCAATTCTTTGTTGGTTTCACCATCACACACTGACACTTTTGAGTTAATCTTGCTCGTGTTTGAATGTGTTTCCTCCTTTCTAACTATACCATTGTTTATTAGCCTACCATTCGTTGTGTTTGTGATTGTAGTGGTTACTGGGTCTGTGTCGTCGTTTTCGGGACATCTTATAACCTCTTTATTTGGTATTACATCAGACCCATTACTTTTGGTGCTCACCACTTCGTCATCTGTTGACGTTAATTCTGCTGCAGCTTGACCAACGTTTTTGACGTCCTGTCGCCCGGCCTCCTTCAACTCTTCTGTAACTATTTTGTTGTCACAAATTTCATATATATCTCCTTGGCGATATTGGTTCCTTTTAGTTGTTTCATTTTCTATTGCATGTTGAGATTGCTCAATTTTCGTATCACTACAAGGAATGAGTGCTGGACTTCCCCTATAAGGAATGGACTCTGGGGTAATATTTGGTAATATCTCTGGCGTTTGGTTATCGAAGTAACTATTTACATTCTTGGCTAAAGTTTTTTCAAGAACTGTTGTTTTACCCGTGCGAAAATCATTTACATATTCCTTAGGTATCCTTTTTTTCTTATTATCTAACGCACTTCTTTTATTGTCCGTTTCCATGGTTTCATTTCAATATATCAAATAATATTGCTGATTCATGATGTATATATAAAAGTTCGAGTCTTCATAACAATTGTCTATTTTGTATTGAAAAGCTGTTATCCTTGCCTCTAAAAATATGAATCAAATATTAATTGTTATCTAAATGGGCCTTTGTGCATCTTTCACTCGTGAGTGAAATTCGACTTTCATGAAAAGAGAGTTTAAACAGTGATGGTCAACAATTCCACCAATATCAAGAAAACGAACAATCACATCTGACCTTTACTCACTTAACAGAAAAAAGACCGCGACATGTGATGTTGGAAATCCACGTCCTGGCTTGGGACAGACACAAAAATGTGGTAGAATTAAACCGATTGATACGATCCCAACGTCTTCTACACTTTTTCCTCTACCCTATCACGAATAGATGGAATTTTCCACAATCTCGAACGATATTCGTACAACACTTATAACGCCTTATGGAACGGAACTTAGTCTCATTCCAGTTCGTGTCGTCAGAACTATTTGTGTGTGTGTTTTAATGTTGTTGTATCCGAATAGTTCCTTTACTTGAAAGCCTCTCCTAAATGTGAACCCACACATTCCTCATTTGCATGGGCTTTCTGTATTCATCTATCTACTATTGAGTGTTTTTGCTCAAGAAAACACGTTTTGCTTTAATATTTGACCTAAACGGATTTGGTTCTTCAGAGTCAAAGAGACATCTTCATTATAGCATGATTGTAAAACTGGAAATGGGCGAACAATCAAACGACTAATGTTAAAACGCTACGCGATGGGACATCGTTTTATTGAGAAATAATTCTAAAAATAACTATTTCAAATACTATTTATTTAACATATCCCTGATCAAAGCAAAAAAATTTTAAAAATCTATAATGATGCTCGTACTAATCAAGTCTAATAGCTTACAGTCACCTGTTTGTTTTCCAGTCTTAAGTTGTGAGTTCGAACCCCATCCATGGCGAGATGTACTGGATACAACATTATGTGATAAAGTTTGTCAATGACTTGCGACAGATCGGTGTATTTCTCCGGGTACTCCGATTTCCTCCATCGATAAAACTGACCTCCAAGATATGACTGAAATAGTGTTGAAGGTGCGTTAAACACCATAACCCTAACCTTTATCCTGTTTTCCAGTTGAGATCATCAATTTTAAACGTTCTTTGGCACCCATATCTTGATCTACTTGGAGAATACAAACAATGCACAAGTCAGATGTCGTTGAAAATGCACAAGTCAGATGTCGCTGACAATACACAAAGTCATATGTCGCTGACAATACACAAGTTAGAGGTCGTTGACAAAACACAAGTCAGATGTCGTTGACAATGGACAAGTGACATGTCGTTGACAATGCACAAGTGAGATGTCGTTGACAATACACAAGTGAGATGTCGTTGACAATGCACAAGTCAGATGTCGTTGACAATGCACAAGTCAGATGTCGTTGACAATACACAAGTGAGATGTCATTGACAATGCACAAGTCAGATGTCGTTGACAATTCACAAGTCAGATGTCGTTGACAATGCACAAGTCAGATGCCGTTGACAATACACAAGTCAGATGTCGTTGACAATACACAAGTCAGATGTCGTTGACAATGCACAAGTCAGATGTCGTTGACAATGCACAAGTCAGATGTCGTTGACAATACACAAGTCAGATGTCGTTGACAATGCACAAGTCATATGTCGTTGACAATGCACAAGTCAGATGTCGTTGACAATGCACAAGTCAGATGTCGTTGACAATGCACAAGTCAGATGTCGTTGACAATGCACAAGTCAGATGTCGTTGACAATGCACAAGTCAGATGTCGTTGACAATACACAAGTGAGATGTCGTTGACAATGGACAAGTCAGATGTCGCTGACAATACACAAGTGAGATGTCGTTGACAATGGACAAGTGAGATGTCGTTGACAATGCACAAGTGAGATGTCGTTGACAATGGACAAGTCAGATGTCGTTGACAATGCACAAGTCAGATGTCGTTGACAATACACAAGTCAGATGTCGTTGACAATACACAAGTCAGATGTCATTGACAATGCACAAGTCAGATGTCGTTGACATGTTATACACAAGTCAGATGTCGTTGACAATACACAAGTGAGATGTCGTTGACAATACACAAGTCAGATGTCGTTGACAATACACAAGTGAGATGTCGTTGACAATGGACAAGTGAGATGTCGCTGACAATACACAAGTGAGATGTCATTGACAATGCACAAGTCAGATGTCGTTGACAATACACAAGTCAGATGTCGTTGACAATACACAAGTCAGATGTCGTTGACAATGCACAAGTCAGATGTTGTTGACAATGCACAAGTCAGATGTCGTTGACAATACACAAGTCAGATGTCGTTGACAATACACAAGTCAGATGTCGTTGACAATGCACAAGTCAGATGTTGTTGACAATGCACAAGTCAGATGTCGTTGACAATGCACAAGTCAGATGTCGTTGACAATGGACAAGTGAGATGTCGTTGACAATGCACAAGTGAGATGTCGTTGACAATGGACAAGTCAGATGTCGTTGACAATGCACAAGTCAGATGTCGTTGACAATACACAAGTCAGATGTCGTTGACAATGCACAAGTCAGATGTCGTTGACATATTATACACAAGTCAGATGTCGTTGACAATACACAAATCAGATGTCGTTGACAATGGACAAGTGAGATGTCACTGACAATGCACAAGTCAGATGTCGTTGACAATACACAAGTCAGATGTCGTTGACAATGCACAAGTCAGATGTCGCTGACAATACACAAGTCAGATGTCGTTGAAAATACACAAGTCAGATGTTGTTGACAATGCACAAGTCAGATGTCGTTGACAATACACAAGTCAGATGTCGTTGACAATGCACAAGTCAGATGTCGTTGACAATGCACAAGTGAGATGTCGTTGACAATACACAAGTCAGATGTCGTTGACAATGCACAAGTCAGATGTCGTTGACAATGCACAAGTCAGATGTCGTTGACAATACACAAGTGAGATGTCGTTGACAATGGACAAGTGAGATGTCGCTGACAATACACAAGTGAGATGTCGTTGACAATGGACAAGTGAGATGTCGTTGACAATGCACAAGTGAAATGTCGTTGACAATGGACAAGTCAGATGTCGTTGACAATGCACAAGTCAGATGTCGTTGACAATACACAAGTCAGATGTCGTTGACAATACACAAGTCAGATGTCGTTGACAATGCACAAGTCAGATGTCGTTGACATATTATACACAAGTCAGATGTCATTGACATATTATACACAAGTCAGATGTCACTGACAATACACAAGTGAGATGTCGTTGACAATACACAAGTCAGATGTCGCTGACAATACACAAGTCAGATGTCGTTGACAATGGACAAGTCAGATGTCGTTGACAATGCACAAGTGAGATGTCGTTGACAATGGACAAGTCAGATGTCGTTGACAATGCACAAGTCAGATGTCGTTGACAATGCACAAGTCAGATGTCGTTGACATATTATACACAAGTCAGATGTCGTTGACAATACACAAGTCAGATGTCGTTGACAATACACAAATCAGATGTCGTTGACAATGGACAAGTGAGATGTCGCTGACAATGCACAAGTCAGATGTCGTTGACAATACACAAGTGAGATGTTGTTGACAATACACAAGTCAGATGTCGTTGACAATACACAAGTCAGATGTCGTTGACAATGCACAAGTCAGATGTCGCTGACAATACACAAGTCAGATGTCGTTGAAAATACACAAGTCAGATGTCGTTGACATATTATACACAAGTCAGATGTCGTTGACAATACACAAGTCAGATGTCGTTGACAATGCACAAGTCAGATGTCGTTGACAATGCACAAGTCAGATGTCGTTGACAATACACAAGTCAGATGTCGTTGACAATGCACAAGTCAGATGTCGTTGACAATGCACAAGTCAGATGTCGTTGACAATACACAAGTGAGATGTCGTTGACAATGGACAAGTGAGATGTCGCTGACAATACACAAGTGAGATGTCGTTGACAATGGACAAGTGAGATGTCGTTGACAATGCACAAGTGAGATGTCGTTGACAATGCACAAGTCAGATGTCGTTGACAATACACAAGTCAGATGTCGTTGACAATACACAAGTCAGATGTCGTTGACAATGCACAAGTCAGATGTCGTTGACATATTATACACAAGTCAGATGTCATTGACATATTATACACAAGTCAGATGTCGCTGACAATACACAAGTGAGATGTCGTTGACAATACACAAGTCAGATGTCGTTGACAATACACAAGTCAGATGTCGTTGATAATACACAGTCAGATGTCATTGACAATAAACAAGTGAGATGTCGTTGACAATACACAAGTGAGATGTCGTTGACAATACACAAGTGAGATGTCGTTGACAATGGACAAGTGAGATGTCGTTGACAATGCACAAGTGAGATGTCGTTGACAATACACAAGTGAGATGTCGTTGACAATGGACAAGTGAGATGTCGTTGACAATGCACAAGTGAGATGTTGTTGACAATACACAAGTCAGATGTCGTTGACAATACACAAGTGAGATGTCGTTGACAATGCACAAGTCAGATATCCCTTCGGCAACACTTGATATAAATTTGCATATGTTGGTTATTCTGTTGAACATGTCTAGATCTTATTGTGTTTTAATAAAAGTTTCTCCCACAGAATGGGAGGGGGTGCAGGTTACTTAAGGTTAAATTGTTTACAATGGTGTCGCTGGAGTTTGAATTCTCCTCTCATTCATATATTCTTTAAGCATGGAAATCATACCCATTCATATATTTTTCAAAGTACGATAACTATATGCCCATTAGTATAATATTCAGTTATTGGTGATCCATATATGCATTCTGACCATTCATATGTTGAGACTACAATCAAAAATAAACACACACAGATCACATGTTGCACCATATCATGTGAAATCATGACATATTTTACTGCTGTTTTGTCTTGGTAATAAAGAATCTGTATGTGCTTGTAGAAATAAGAGTAATTGATGTAACATATGCATAGTTTAAACATCACCATCCATTGTATATTGAAGTAGAAAATTTACGTCCCAATCATATATTTGAAAGCTAATTTTTTTTAAAGTCGACCCATTCCAGCGGCACGTCTACATATATAAACCTTTATATAGAAAGTAACCACATGGTTTTTTCCTATGCAATTGGAAAGGTGGCATTAATGTTCCACCGTTTATCTAACTATATCAATGTGTAAACTAAATATTATTGTTATTACGTAAACATCCAGATATCAGGTATTTCAATTTAGAGAGTACATTTGTAGTAAGAACGTTTAGAGATACCAAATGGGTAATAAGAAGCTGTAAATCGACGAAGTACAGACAATATTTGCGGGAAAATCGGTGTATCTTTTACATGCAATTCACAACTTACCAATTCAGTAACCACTTGAGCAGGTTTTCCCAAAACTAACCAAAACCGAAAGTAGAAATCAATCGCCTGTTTTCTTTTATTTTTCTGTAGTATCCCAATTCTTATATTCAGACTCAGATAATAAATTGAATCTTTCAAACGTAATTATAATTGTTTTGTTAAAATTCCATTGTTTACAGCTATTAGGGAAACACCGCTGAAAAGTCACACAGGAAGTATTAATCTATAAATACACATATAATATCTAAATCTACATCTATAAATATTTTAAACCACGTGGGTTATCACGAGTTTTCACAATTTATTTTAGCTCACTAGACCCAAAGGGTCTGTGAGGTATTGTCGTTTGACACTTGGCGTCCGTTTTCGTCGTTTTCCGAATGCTTTTGGATTTTAATCGTCTTCTCTGAAACTACCGGGACAATTGAAACCAAACTTGGTAGTCATATTCCCTTACCTTACCTCTCCTTTCTAGGAGAACCATAGTCCATACTGTATCGTATGTTGAACAGTGGTGGTTCTATATACAGTGCTGTGCTATCCCTCCACCTCATCCACAACCACGAATTAAAATCCTATATACACTTGTAAGACTTGTATATACGACTAAAATCTAAAATGTTACTTCAGTTGGCCCTCTTAAGATTTACTGATAAAATCTAAAAATCTCTTCACTTGGTTTAAAAAGTTCAGATTAAAATGTAAAAGTCACTTAAAATCTAAAAGTCACATCACTTTGGTTGCTGTGCTCACGTGTTAAAATATAAAAGTAACTTAAAATAGATTCTCTCACTGTCCAGTTACATTGTTATGCCAAAAAATAAAAGTGACTAGGCACTAAAACACTCGGTACGGTTGGCCTCACCCGCCCCTCAACTGTATATAAGAAACAAGAACCCAAGAGTGCCATTAATTGTGTTGTCTGTTTTTTTAAATCCTTTTTTCTGAAACAACTGTTCCAATTGGAACTAAACTTGGCTGGGATGTTCATTTGATGTTTTTGTTGTTGTTGATCGTAAGTGCACAAGAGGCCCAAAAGTGTCATAAGACACAGAATACAACTTTTTAATTCTCTAAGAAAGTTTCAAGATGTTTTAAATTTGGATATATTATTGAAAGGCTCACCAATCCTTACTGTAGAGGAGAATACTGAGATATTCCATGCTGTTCACCATTTCATTACTGGTAGTAGAAGATTCACATGATTCAATAAATTTTCCTTTTCTTTGTATTTGGTTATATAACATTGAAAAGTCTTCCCATATATACATGTAGCTCCAAATCTTTAAATTTTTCAGCTTAATTAATAGCTGTAAATCTTTCAATTATTCAGGTCTTCCTTCCCCATCCCCCCTTTACCCAATTTGTACTTGCCTATCTCAATCACAATCACTATTTTGTTTAGATATTTCCCCCCTTATTTACTTATTTGTCTCTTCTTCCTCCATCTCTCCCAAATTCCCTTTATTCAATCATAAATATATATACTGAAAAAGAGTTAATTCATATTGATATGGTGGACCTCACTTAATTAGTGATTTTGATTTCATAATTTCAGTTTACATGTTGTATATATTGTGTGTTAAATGTAAGTTCAGTCTATCCATCATGCTATGCCAATTCATCATCATTAATATTATAAATAATAATAACTTAAATATAAAGCCATAATTTGACTATTCCAAATTATATCATACCTATTAAAAAGGGGAAAAAAAGGGAAAAAAAACTTTTTTTGTATGATCCTGCTATTAATATACATATTATAAAAAAAGAAAAGAAAGGGAAAAATCTTTTTTGTTTTGTTTGTATGATTCTGCTATTAATATACATGTGTTTATGCTTGGTAATTAAGATGAATTGCATGTATACATGATGGGTAGATTGCTCTATGTCTTATGTAAATTGTATTCTAATTGTTCCATCTTGTTGTTGGAGAGGATTTGTATAGGCATAGCCTGTTATCCAATCCTATTGATTTATCAATAAAATATTTGAAATGAAAAAGGGTGTTGCTTCTTTTTAATCTTTTAATTCTTCTCTGAAACCACCGTTCTAGTTAGAACCAGTCTTGGTACATGTAGTAATGTTTATTGGGTGGCACTCTAAAAGTTTATGTATTTTTTGTTGATCGGAAGCGTACAAAAGAAACAAGAGGCCCAAAGGCTTCAAAAAGGATGTCTGCTTTTAATCTTCTTGTCGGAGACCACTAGCCTGACTAGGCCAATTAGAACCAAAGTTCGTAGAAATGTTGATTAGATGGTCCTCTTAAAATTTAATGCCTTTTTTGTTGATCGGAAATACAAGAGCGTTTATTTTTCAACCATTTGTTTCTTTATGTTCCTTATACAGTATAACAGATTTTTTATGACTCTTACTTATACCGTTTCCAAGATATAAGGGGCTTAAAATGGGTCCAACACTTACAAATTTAGAATTTTCATTTCAAGTTCGATTTTGTGCATGGAAACGTCGTCGTAAAAGCGTAGATTTAAATGTCCCACTGGTGTTCAAAGAACTTTAAAAAAAGCATTTGCTGGTGTTAAGAAAATTCTTTAATTGCTTCAACGTTGTATCAAGATTTAATCAAAATCTAAATACCCCAAAAAAAGTTTGCAGACAAAAAGAAAAGGGCAAAGATACAAACAATTATCAATCAGGAAAACTAAATATTGAACAACATGAGCCCTACCATTACCGGGGGTGAACTCGGGTAGGCAATTCCCACTCTAATAGTGGCATCGTCTTGTTACAAACCAGCTGATAAGTCACGAATGAGGAATGGGTGGGATTGTTATTACAACAAATGGATCATTCATCAGTGACACAGATATTCTGTAGCAGTTAAAAATCTTATTTCTTTTTGGAATGGTAAATCCTGTACATGCATAGCATGTCAAAATTCTTAGTTATTTGTGACAGGGCGGTATACCAAAACTTTCAGTGTTCTGCTTTTGATTTTTTTTGCTTTGCATTATTATTTTATTTGTGTGCTTTGCTTTGCTGTGTTTTTATGTTTCATTGCATTATATATTACCTGCTTTGCAATTTAATTGTGCATGCTTGATATTTATGAACATGTATGTGCTACTTGTGTCTGTATGTAAATGTATTGTATATGTTTTTATGTAATATTTATATATGTCGGTTCAAAAGTTCATTGCGAGCTTATGTTATATTGTTTGTGTCTTGCCGACTTTAAATACAACTTAATTGATTTGATTTAACGGTTAACCAAGTCATGGTGGCAACCATAAAACTATCGATGCAATATCTTCAACGTAACCACTAGTAACCCTTGGTTTAATAGCATCCTTGTTAGGAGCAACTCTATATATCAAGGAAATCATGATAGAAACCACAATCTCTGGAATATTACATCAACTTAAGAGATATTTACTCCATATGCAGGTGCTACTGGAATGTTGCTACATATAAATGGAAAATTTGCTATGGTAAAATTGAAATAACCTTTTATTGTGGTAAAGTTTCATTCTGAACTGTCAATTTCAATGTGTAGGTTAAGGTATAATGCTCAGTAGGATGGATGCAAACTACATAATCATCAAATTTACAATTATTTAGTGAAGGGACATCATCTATGCAAAATATCATTCCATTTCCATTCTTGGTTCTTAAGAGATTTATGACCCCCCCCCCCATGCAGCCTACTTCCAACTTTGGACAAAAAAGGTTTTGAAACCATATACCTTGGGGGCTAAAATTATTAAACTTGAATCTACATATCACAGTGATTCATGCCTTTTTTGAAATTTTCTCCATTAGTTGATGTAAATCTCTGGATGTCATAGAACATATAACTATGACTCATACCATTTACAAGATTTCCAAAACAGGTTCTCTAGAACATTTTCTACATTGCAGTCTATGTTAGATTTTAGATCCCATGGATTCCAGTGTCCAGATTGAACCTCCATTTTATGAAATTTAAAAACATGAAGTAGAATTTACACAATATGAATTGAAGACCACACTTTGATTATTAGTTTATTTATCAATATTTGTAAACCTTCATAAACAATATTTCAATATCTAAAAAGTAAACAAGTTTTACAAACAAAACAAAAACACCATGTTTACAACAACAAAAATAATATAAATCTGAGCTACTGTCAAGATTAGAACCTAGCTATATGACAGGCAAAGAAATCACTATAAGTAAAACAATAAGACAGATATGGACCAGAAAATTAAACCAGAGGCTCTCAAGGTCATGTATTGCTCCGCTGACTTAAACTTGTCCAATAGACACAATGTATTATATTGAATTGATACTTCTGTTAAACAAAATAAATACTGGTGGGTATTTAAATATTGTGTATCTTCAAAGGTCCGCCAAATAATAAGGTGACCATCATGGTCGTGATCGTATGGTAGTTGGATTTATAACTACCTATGCAATCAGTACCTATCACCACTAATGTTATGAGTTTGAATCCCGTTCAGGCGAGATGTACCTAATGCATCATTATGTGATCAAAGTTTGTCAGTGACCTGTGGCAGGTTGGTGGTTTTCTCCAGTTTCCTCCATCAATAAAACTGACCGCCATGATATAACTGAAATATTGTTGAAAGTGGCATTAAACACCATAGCAAACGAACCAAAAACCAAATAATAAGTCATGTACTGCTTGCTTTGTTCAAAGAGTAAGATATATTGAAGTATTTTCCCCATATAAATCTAGTAAGTGAGTGGGTGATTGTTGCTTAATAACAACTCAGCAATTTTTCAACTATTTTATGGCGAGCACGCTAACCATTACACCACCGATATGATTGTAGTAAATCTATGTCTTGTTACGGCAGTCATCATAGATTTCAGATCCACATTAAAGCATTCCTGTCATGTGAAGTTTTTACTCTTTCAATAATTTCAGACAAAATCAGTTTTAAAACATTTTCTCCAAATAATTCACGTGGAATTTCCTTCTTTAATAACTTTATTCAAAAACTCACAGTCACATACAAAATGTGTAACAGGAGACGAGAACATTATATTAACAAATATAATTATATAACAAAATAATACAAGATGGACTGACACATTTATACAATCTAATAATAATAATATTATAATGAGACATAATGTTGTATAATAAAAATAACAGAAGTTTACTAAAAGAAAAAGTTATATAATAAATATACTACATGTACATCTACTTTTTGCATTCTGAATAATGAAAATGAATCACAAGTAACCAAACATCACAGTATCAGTGCAGGAGTGAATTGTAATTGTTGCTTGGTAACATGTGATTAATATATTTTTTATATTCTGAATGCAACAATAGTTATACTGTTTATAACATAGATTTTTCATTCTGTTTGTGCCAATAAGATGCTTCAACTCAGTCATTGACATGAGAGATGTTTGTCTTCTCTTCAAAATATATATATTTATTGTATATTTTATTCTAATTCATTATGAATTTCCATTTCCCGCGTGGATCAATGAGTTAGGTAGTTGGATTACCTAACAACTCATACAGGCCTATCACCAATATGGTGTGGGTTTGCGCCCGGCTTTTTAAATTACAAAAAAGAGTGCACTCGACTCGCACCCGCAAGTAATAAAGTTTATCAGTTGCTTGCCCATGGTCGGCGGTTCTCTCCAGGTATTCCGGCTTCTTCCACCATTAAAACTGGTCGCCATGATATAGCTGAAAGTGGCGTTAAACACAATAAATCAAATCAAACCAAATCAATTCAATTTTGAGATAGCAGGAGCAGATAGAGGTATTTTCA
The DNA here is from genome assembly GCA_963680875.1 of Bathymodiolus brooksi. Classification (NCBI taxonomy): domain Eukaryota; kingdom Metazoa; phylum Mollusca; class Bivalvia; order Mytilida; family Modiolidae; genus Bathymodiolus; species Bathymodiolus brooksi. The sequence continues at coordinate 58,865,787 of OY804578.1, forward strand.
ATTTACAATTAATTTCATACAAACTGATAGCCATTAGATTCTAAGGATGCCACAATTTTCAACAAATGTTTCCTTCTTGCATTAGAGATGTGTTTATCAGTTCTGTCCTGCATAGGACGTAAAAAAAAAATAGAGTGACAAAAATGTAAAAACATTGAGCAAACAAATGAATTATATCATAAAATGAATCATAACTACTCATGCTTCTTACACAGCATCTTTCTAATAAATAAAGTACATAACATTTTTTGACTCAAAAGAATTTTAAAAAAATAAGTCATGATTTTATAATCCTCGTTGAGATCTCAATATATCAATATATATTACAGATTTCGTTTGTTACACAAATTTTCATTGGGTCTTGGGTCTTCAGTCTCCCCAAAACAATAACAACATCACAATAAACAAAACGTTTAGCCTTGAAAACATTCGATGTCATGGGGTCACATCAAGGTTTTGTTTACATGTTGTTAACATTAAAATTATTGAAATTGTTTCACAATTTTTAACCAGTTTTGTGATGTGATATATTAATGCTATATTATAAAAAAAAAGTTAATAAAATTTACTACATAATATGAAATTGTGTTGAATTAGAAATTTTGTACAGACACCTCATACATAAAATATGACATGACACATATTTTGTCGTCATTGTAGAAAGAATGTCAAAGGTATGGAAAGGGACATCTAGAAATACGAAAAATGAAAATAAAAGACACAAATATATTTAATACGGTTACATTCTGTATTTAATAAAAAACAATGGCTAAATCCATAATATATATGTTATTATATAATATTCTGAGAAGGAAATTTCATTACTAGACACTCACCTGACTCTATATCATTCACATGTTTATGAATGATTTGACTTCAATCAACTTTGTAGTTTCTGCAAAAAATCATTTTATTCATTTTTACATACCTTTCTATCTTAAAACTCTGTATCTGCAGTGATGACCATCTTGGATGTCAAATCAATGCAAAAAATAAAGACTTTGTAATGACTATTCGTGTACAATTTGAGTTCAGTTAAGTTTGTAGTTTATGAGAAAAAATTGCATTCTAGTATCAATTTATTTATCTGAAAGATATGTCCTGTGGTGGTGGCAATATTAGATTTATGACCATCTCAAAAAACAAATATTTGTAGAGGACTAATTCAAGGATCATTCCAGTCAAATATCCTTTCAAACGTTAAGTATAATCTTGCAATATTTAGTGATAGGGTTCTATGTTAAACTTTGTCCAGTGGTGGTGGCCATCTTGGATTTCTAATGACAAATAAACTTTGTAGAGAGTCATTTAAGGCACATTCCTATCGTGTAACAATCCATCACATATATGGCTTATGAACAGAAGAGATTTGAAATGTCAACAAATCATTTTAAATGTTAAGGATCATGCAAGTAGCATTTCTGTCAAATTTGGCTCCACTTAATCAATGATTTGTGAGAAAAAGACATGTAAACATTTACATATAATGATGAACACAAAGTGATGACCATATGGGACATATGGGCTAAAATGCTGACTAGGTGGCAGTTAAAAGGCTCTTTTGATATATCACAATATACATGAAAAAAATGTAAAGAAAATCTGTCGGATTAAAATTTTCATATAATTGGGAATTGAAAAAATGGCTACCCAGCCCCTATTGAATTTTTCTGTTAAACTACTAAATAAATAAAATAATGCCTTCATATGTTAATGCTATCCTGACAATAACTTCATGATTCATTTAAGTTTTGTAATTTTAACAACTGTTTATTACTTGTACTGGCAAATACATGTACATTATCTTTTGTCAGCTTATAGCTTGTTTTTGAATTCACATTTTGTTCTATGTAATTCGTTACTATGGAAACAATTACAATACAAGCTAATGACGTAACCATGGCAAATGTACGGAATGGAAAGTTTTGTCCAGATTCAACGTCATAGTCTGGATAAAAAATAAATGATGGAAGACCAATGGTAGGTTCTCCTGCTCCAACTCGTAACAATATCCCGACAAAATATCCTGTTATGGCACCGTAAGAATTCGTCCATTTTAAATATACAGCGCAAATTAATTGTGGGAGTACAATGACAAAAACAATGTCTGCTGCTAAAATAAATAATCCATACACTATTGGTACTAGAATTGATATCACTGTTGCTAGGGCTCCAACAAAGAAAATAGCTATCCTCTGTATCCATAGCAACTCTCTGTCTGATGCCTGTCATAAAAATTGAGAATTCTTTTTCAGAGGTTTATCAAATAATAATAAAATAGTAACTCAATTACCATTACAGATGTTTATCTATGATATTTATGAATGAATTGTTTTTTTGTAACATTTTACTGTTATTGTGCTGATGTAAATGTGATGTTGATCACACGGATCTCAATATTGTAAGATTGTATTAGAGTTATTATGTTTAATGCCACTTTCAACAATATTTCAGTTATATTGGTGGAGGAAACCGGAGTACCTGCAGAAAACCACAGACCAGCCGCAAATCACCGAAAAACTTTATCACATAATGTTGTATCAAGTACATCTCGCCTGAGTGGAATTCGAACTCACGTTAGTGTATATATTGTAAGATTACTTCATTTGTTTATTGTATCATTTAGTAGCTCCACACTTTGAATAGTAATTTTATAATAGTATATCAATTAACAATACATTAACAAAATATAATATAATATTTATCCCTCAGAAGTATAGAGTACACATATAAAACAGCTGTTTATTAATGTTGTCTATTAAGTACATGTATACAAGAGGATTTCTTTCTCACTTTTGAGACAGACCAGTTCCTATTTTTAGCGATGTGAGACTTTCTTATCTTGCACTCGTGTAAGACAAAAAAATCACGTGCATTTTACCGCCAAATGCATGCTGTCCAGTTTATGTCAACTGCCCCCCCCCCAATTCTCCATGCTTTTCCTTTTTAAGATAAACAATTCACTGTATATAAGTTTTCAATCTTTTATAAACACACAAATCCTAACAATCAGCCATATTATTACACAATAACCTTCACGCAATACACAAAAATACGGAATTACTTTTTTGATTGACATGAAGGGGAAATAACTCACATTGTTTACATGATCGTCTGCTAAAAGTACATAGCTGTCAAACAATACACAACTACTGATAAAAGTGAGAAATAAAATCAAACACCGGCAGAAAGTGCAAGACAGGGAAATCATCCGACACCCTCAAGTAAGATTTCAATCGTTCGCTGACTCGGTGAGCCTTGTCAGCGAACGATTGAAATCTTACCCTCAGGTGTTGGAGATTTCCCCGTCTTGCATTTTTGCCGGTGTTAGATTCTATATATCTCATTAATATATATCCATATCTCTCCTGGCGAATTAAATTTCAAAATATAAAGAATCAGATTGTGGATAAATTATTGGTGTTTAATGCCACTGCCAACAATATTCCTGTTATATCATAGTCTTAGTTTCACTGGTGGAGGAAGTTAGATAACCAGGAAACCACCGACCTGCCACAAGTAACTAACAGGAATGAAACTCACATATATCAGAGATAATAGAGACTGGGTATATTAGAAGATGAAAATTCAACTTATATACAGTCGTCAAACCTGTAAAAAAGAGAACTGAAGGCAACATCAAATGGTGCCCTTTAAAATTAAATGCACTCTTCATTAATTGGAAATATAAGGCTGCCCTTTATAGACAGTGATTTGTTATATAGAGGTGTTCTTTAAGGCAGGCTTGACTGTACTATATAATCTTGGCCACAACGACCCCTCCTCCTCTCCCTACCCACAATGAGTAATTTCCTTACCAACTTCTACTGACTTTATTACTATAATGACTTACATTCTTTCTAAACAGATGAGAATAGATATTATATGTGAACATTGAACTTGATGCAAGGATTGAACTGTCCATGGAAGACATCACTGCAGCAGATATAGCTCCAAGTCCTATAAAAAAAAAACCCACACATTAATATAGCATATCAAGGCAATGTGCATTAAATTCTCAAAATAATTAAAATATGTTGATTTTCAGCATTTGACAGTTTGTGTGCTTGTAACTGTATATAAAACTATTATTGTAGCTATCATATGTTTTTGTGTGGTCGTGATTGTATGGTAGTTGGATTTACAAATAACTATGCAATCAGTGCCTATCACCAGTAATGTTGTGAGTTTGAATCCTGCTAATGGTGTGGCGTACTCAATACACCATTACATAATAAAGTTTGTCAGTGACTTGCGGCAGGTTGTTGTTTTCTCTGGGTACCCCGGTTTCCTCCATCAATAAAACTGAATGCCACGATACAACTGTTGTTGAAAGTGGCACTTAACGCCATAACCCTAACCCTATATTTTTGTTCTTTCAGTTGCTTCAATATTTTTCTTTTATAAAACCTAAGAATTTAATGATTGACAACAAATAGAGTAATATAGGAAGGATTGATTTATGAGTGTATAATGACACAACAAATAGAGTACTATAGGAAGGATTGATTTATGAGTGTATAATGACACTCCAACAATATTTCAGTTCTTCAACATTTTCTACTCGAACATTAATATATTTGTTACCCGTAACTATTGGCAAGATGCCAGGTTGAATCTAAACTAACAGCTTGATAATTATCTACAAAACTAAATGTGGTTATACTGACCTATAACAGCCATAATATTGGGGGTAAAATTCTGTAAAACTAGAGGTAAGACCATGCTGCCTTTATTCTGGTTATACTGACCTATAATAGCCACAATATTGGGGGTAAAATTCTGTAAAACTAGAGGTAAGACCATGCTGCCTTTATTCTGGTTATACTGACCTATAATAGCCACAATATTGGGGGTAAAATTCTGTAAAACTAGAGGTAAGACCATGCTGCCTTTATTCTGCTCCATAGGGGATTCTCCCAGACTTGTCTTACTCCAATCTGAAATAAATAATAACATTCTGTAACACTAGAAGTAGGTATACAAACACTGCCTTTATTCTGATCCATTTGGGGATTACCCTAGACTTGTCCTTGGTCCAAACTTAAATAAATAATAATATTTTGTATTGTAACACTAGCAGTCACAAATACAGGTTTTATTCTGGTCCATTGGGAGGGGTCCGTTGTGGTCGTGATCATATGGTAGTTGGATTTATAACTACCTATGCAATCAGTGCCTATCACAACTTACATTGTAAGTTCAATTACTACTCATGTCGATGTGTACTCGATACAACATTATGTGATCAAGTTTGTCAGTGACTTGCGGCAGGTCAGTGGTTTTCCCCGGCTACTCTGGTTTCCTCCACCAATAAAACTGATCGCCAAGATATAAATGAAATATTGTTGAAAGTGGCATTAAACACCATAACCCTAATCCTCCAATGGGGATTCCTCCAGGCTTGTATATAATCCTAACCCTCCATTGGGGATTCCTCCAGACTTGTGTATAATCCTAACCCTCCATTGAGGATTCCTCCAGACTTGTGTATAATCCTAACCCTCCAATGGGGGATTCCTCCAGACTTGTATATAATCCTAACCCTCCATTGAGGATTCCTCCAGACTTGTATATAATCCTAATCCTCCAATGGGGGATTCCTCCAGACTTGCATATAATCCTAACCCTCCAATGAGGATTCCTCCAGACTTGTATATAATCCTAATCCTCCAATGGGGATTCCTCCAGACTTGTATATAATCCTAACCCTCCATTGGGGATTCCTCCAGACTTGTGTATAATCCTAACCCTCCAATGGGGGATTCCTCCAGACTTGTATATAATCCTAACCCTCCATTGAGGATTCCTCCAGACTTGTATATAATCCTAATCCTCCAATGGGGGATTCCTCCAGACTTGCATATAATCCTAACCCTCCAATGAGGATTCCTCCAGACTTGTATATAATCCTAATCCTCCAATGGGGATTCCTCCAGACTTGTATATAATCCTAATCCTCCAATGGGGATTCCTCCAGACTTGTATATAATCCTAACCCTCCATTGAGGATTCCTCCAGACTTGTATATAATCCTAATCCTCCAATGGGGGATTCCTCCAGACTTGCATATAATCCTAACCCTCCATTGAGGATTCCTCCAGACTTGTATATAATCCTAATCCTCCAATGGGGATTCCTCCAGACTTGTATATAATCCTAACCCTCCATTGGGGATTCCTCCAGACTTGTGTATAATCCTAACCCTCCATTGAGGATTCCTCCAGACTTGTGTATAATCCTAACCCTCCAATGGGGGATTCCTCCAGACTTGTATATAATCCTAACCCTCCATTGAGGATTCCTCCAGACTTGTATATAATCCTAATCCTCCAATGGGGGATTCCTCCAGACTTGCATATAATCCTAACCCTCCAATGAGGATTCCTCCAGACTTGTATATAATCCTAATCCTCCAATGGGGATTCCTCCAGACTTGTATATAATCCTAACCCTCCAATGGGGATTCCTCCAGACTTGTATATAATCCTAACCCTCCAATGAGGATTCCTCCAGACTTGTATATAATCCTAATCCTCCAATGGGGGATTCCTCCAGACTTGTATATAATCCTAACCCTCCATTGAGGATTCCTCCAGACTTGTATATAATCCTAATCCTCCAATGGGGGATTCCTCCAGACTTGTATATAATCCTAACCCTCCATTGGGGATTCCTCCAGACTTGTGTATAATCCTAACCCTCCATTGAGGATTCCTCCAGACTTGTATATAATCCTAATCCTCCAATGGGGGATTCCTCCAGACTTGTATATAATCCTAATCCTCCAATGGGGATTCCTCCAGACTTGTATATAATCCTAATCCTCCAATGGGGATTCCTCCAGACTTGTATATAATCCTAACCCTCCAATAGGGATTCCTCCAGACTTGTATATAATCCTAATCCTCCAATGGGGATTCCTCCAGACTTGTACATAATCCTAATCCTCCAATGGGAATTCCTCCAGACTTGTATATAATCCTAATCCTCCAATGGGGATTCCTCCAGACTTGTATATAATCCTAACCCTCCAATGGGGATTCCTCCAGACTTGTATATAATCCTAATCCTCCAATGGGGATTCCTCCAGACTTGTGTATAATCCTAACCCTCCATTGGGGATTCCTCCAGACTTGTATATAATCCTAATCCTCCATTGGGGATTCCTCCAGACTTGTACATAATCCTAACCCTCCAATGGGGATTCCTCCAGACTTGTGTATATTGGTGGTGTAATGGTTAGTGTGTTCAGTAAATGACAATCCAAGAATCACTCCAGCTAAATTTGTTGTCAAATGGTTGAGAGATTTCAGATTAGATTAATTTTACAATATATTTCTCACAGGGTCTAATGGTACAATTTATCATGCAGTGGTGGTATTCTTGGATTTCCAAGCCACACAATCTTCTGTTTTGTAAGGTACCATCCAATGATTATTTATGTACAGTTTGGGTTCAAACAAATTTCTAGTTTCCGAAAAGAATTTTTTTTTTTCATTTTCCGAAATCAACATAGCGGTATCTCTAAACACTGCCCTGCGTTAAAAGCCATCTTGGATTCCAAATTAACTCAAAAACATGTATGTTATAAAGGGCCATTAAACAAACATTCCAGGCAAGTTTTTTTTGTCAAACGGTTCAGTGGTTTTAGAGAAAAATAATTTCATTAAATATTTTCCTACAGGATTCTATGTAAATCTTTGTCCTGAGGAAAATAATATTGAAATAGTATTAATTAGGGATGGCAACGAGTACCCGGATATTACTCGCTCGAACATCCGATTATCGAATACCAAAATCGGTATTCGGTTACTCAGAAAACTTTTTTTTATGAGAATAATGATAAAATTTTTCGGACAATAAATAATTAATGTTAGATATAATAGAAATCGTACACATAAACCAGCACTTGGCATATGCTTACATAACAATTATTGGTCAATTAAATGGTAATTGATCTCTGATCTGTTTATTCCCCCGGCAAAACACTAGCTTGTACATTTTTGTAAGTTTAACAATGTTAACCAAACAAAGTGATTAAACTGGTGTGAACACAATTCAAATTTAAAGTATTGAACTATTAAAAATGTGTTTGAATTGAATTTCGAGAGACAGGGCTGTGAAAATGCCACCTCCTACATCTAAAGTTTGGAAGTTTTCCAAACGATGTAATGACTCGAAAACTGTCAAATGCCAGTAACTGATTCTCTTGCGTGGTGAAAAGATAATTCCGATAAATATTCAAGACTCTTGGTTCTTGCGCGCCGGTATTTAGCTGTTCCGTCAGAAAGAATCTTCTAGGCAGCAGGTTTGACTGTCATCGTCTTGCATCGACCAAATTATTTTCCATAGCAAAAACTCTGTACCACAATGACCGAATAACAATCATGAATGTGACATGACATAACCTGGTATGTAAATAATTTGTACTGTGTTGTAAATAATAAATTTATATTTTTAAATTTGTTATCATTCAACTGAATCTTTACAATTATAGTTGAAATATAAAACTTTGAAATAATGAAAAGAAAGGAAGAAAACAGAAGTGTCATTGAACCCAGCTGTACCTTTTTTAAACCGAACAAAATAAATTTTCTACCGAGTAACCAGGTACTCGATCGGAAACCTGACCGAGTAACCGGTTATAAGGTTTTAATCGATTTGACATCCCTAGTATTAATCAATACTCTCTTTCATGTGACTGGTTTACAACACATACCTGCACTTCTAGCAACAGCTCCTATAATTACTGATGGAATGACTAGGATAACAGCACTGACTGCCCCAACAAATGATAAGACTTGGGCTTGTCTACCAGACCTCACTGATAACACTCTCTGAAAATAGGCCTGCCATGGAATAGTCCCTAGTGTCTGAAACAGGTTCACAAATGATTCAATATTGAATGATAGTGTTAACCAATATTCCAATAGTTGATTTTAATTTCCCAAACTGATATCTTCTACTGTAATTATAACATTTAACCCTGTCTAGATTAAACACCATCAGCACAAGTTTATTTATTTATTTGGAATAGATAAGTGTATGTTATAGCTACACTTTCATATATTCTGCCCTAAAAACTGGTATTTAGCTTGTAGACGATAGCACATCACTCCTGATGGTCAAGTGACTCATATATACTGATCGGTTGATCTATTTTTGTTTAACTTGATAACAAGAGTAGAATCATTAAAATGTGATGGAGGTAAATGTTATGCCAGAATTTGCTACATATGTTTAACTATATACAAGCTAAAGACACATATTACTATAGAATTGTAGAAAAAAATAAACACAAACTTTCAAAGCCATCGTTGTAATGAAATCTGATGAACATTGCAAAATTTATAAAGAAATAAATTACTCACCATGGCAACAAAAAGGTCAGTCCATTGACCAGCAAACAAAGGATCAAATTTTCCAATCCAGGAACCAGATGATTTACTGATGTCTCCTACATTTTCATTGGTCAATACAAATGGTAAACTAAGAACCTGTAAAAGACAATTGATTTATTATTGTTGAATCATTAAGATAAGTTTGCTCAGGGGCAGTGTTTTCACTACAAATTTTCATAGGGGGAGATTTTAGAATTATAGACGGAGAGAAAATTCGGCCGAGAGTCAGAAGGCCCCCAGTGGGTTCAGTGTAAAGCCCTGGTAGTGGGTGGAGGTGGAAGCACTCAAGCCGATTTTTGATTTGGTGAATTTTGACTTGCTTTTGAGGGGATTTCCTAGCTTTAAAATGGTTTCTTTTTGCTTCAATTTATGCTGACTAACTTTGAGAAAAAGAAAAACGTAATAAACCTTTTTTTCAGACAGGTATACAGGATTTTCAGGATCTTCTTGACCATTGAACAATTTTTCGTTGAGAATGATTTCTCAAGATTAACAACCATCAGTCATTTTCCATTGTTATTTCTGAGAAAGATGTCACATGGTTCCGCCATTTTTCAGGTCAAAGATAAATGTACAAGTTTGGTAGGCAGTTAATAGAAATAAACTTGATAATTCAGAAAAGAAATATGGACTTCCCCTATGATTATGTATCATTGAAAATAAATAAAGATTTGATAATATTGGTGTTTGTTTCATTTCCTTGACATAGTATGAAGTTATATCAACATTCAGATTCTTTGCAGTTTTTGAATAATTAAAATAGCATCATAGCTTATATTATTATATTAAATGCACATTTAAAGAATGTTAATTTGCTAGCCTTTTACTGTAATTTCTCTCTTAAGATTTTGAAATAAAGTATGCATTTAACTTTTTTTAATAACATAAAAGAACTTTCAAAGGTAAGTAATATTCAAGAATCTGATTGTTAATTATGTAATCAATACAAAATGAAGAATAAAAGTTGTCAAAGACTCGTACATTTCAATAAACTTTTATTTTGTTGAAAATATACAATCACAAATGACCAAACCCCCATAAAATATATTAAGGGAGAACTCAAGCATGTGCTTCAGAAGGGGATCGACAGTTCCTTATATTCATAGTCATAGGACATCTGCATATAGTCTATAATTTGACAGACTAGATACTTTTTCATGTTAATGCATATACATGAATATCCTGAGTCCTCAAACAGAAAATCAAAATAATTTCAGACAGGGGACTCTTGAAAATGACTAGGGACATCAAATATTTGCAATATCATTCGCGATATTTGAGTCAGAACTTTAAAAGAAACGTGGCATCTTACACCCCAACTGGCACAGTCACCGAAATGAACATTTGAATTTACTAGTCCGAATCAAATTCCTGCGATTTATATTATATAGTTCTAAATAAAAACTGAAAATATTTAGTGGTCTGAACAATTTAACTAAGTTTTACTGGTCTTGGGCAGGAGAACCCGGTGTTCATCGTATTCGGTAATATACCCCCCCCCCCCCCCTTTTCTCCATACTGATACAACTTTATAAGATCAGATCCTGCTTACTTTAATAGAAAAACAAAAGTGGGTTATATTCCCTTCACTCTTTCAATCATCTAATTCAAATTATTTTAATCATCTTTTTGCTTTTTTGGACAAAAGTCCAAAATTGACTTCTACCACTTCGTTGATGTTATCAATGTCATTCGGACCAAAGCTAGTCGGCCTCAAATCTTCTGTTGGAATGATTAAATTTTTATTTATTATTCCTACTGTGAATCGTAATGTTTTAACATAAAGAAATAATTAATTCTTCAATTCTTCAGCCTTCGGTCATTGCATATATTTATCCTCTGAAGTAAACGAAATTAGATAAAAACTGGAAGTAATTGAAATATTATAAATGGGACGAGAATTTGAGGTCGAAAGAAAAAAAGTGGCCATTGACTCGTTTCTTTGTCACAGCAGCGCTTTTTCATACACGAAATTAAGATCAAATCGTAACCAAGCTCAAACACTAAGATTTGTTTTCAATCCCCGAATTATAATCCCATGTTCACTCCGAGAGTACATGCCGGCAAATGACAAACTTACAGAATTAAAATAGAAAAGACAGCTCGATTTATTTTTGAACATTTAACCCATGCTTGGAAAATTCATAGCCGGGGATTTTATAGCAATAGCCGGTGAAATGCGCCGGTTCCCGGCTTCAAATGAAAACAATGAGGGGGGATGGGGATTTTTCAAAATTATTAAGAAGAGCTTATAAATAGTAATAAACAATATAATGGAGATGGCAACCTAAATTGTATAATTTGTACCAGATTTGATGGTCCTGTTTAAGACAATATAATTTTCTTAACGAATAAAATATCTATTTACTTCTTTTTACAACCAGTAATAACAAGAACCCATCAATCATCTAGGTTCATTATATATACAACCAAACCAATCGACTAATATTAAACATAAAATAATTCCCAGAACATACCAAGTATTCTTGATTCATTATTAATAAAGCCAAACCATATACTGGTATAAATGTAAATTAAAATACCACTGATATTTAAATGTAAAATAATTAATGGAATCACCAGTCAGCTTGGTTTGTTATCTACAGACCCAACCATTCTATTATATAATAAATCTAAAAATAATTCCTAAAACTGACCAATCCACTGGTAATAAAAATCAGCTGCACAATATCTGTATATGCTACAGAAACCATCTGACCAATCATAGTGTAGATAATAGTTACTGCTGAAGATGTTACTATAGCAACTGTCAATGGAATGTTTACAATCACACTTAAGCTAGTACCTGACATATACAATAATAATCACAATTACTACAAAAGAAAGTAAAAAAACAACAATAAACAGTAAAAGTGTACAGAGAAAATATTCTTTATTTCTTGTTCTTTGTACAGAGTTTCATTTTGTCATCGGGTTCTGTATAGTCATGCAATTATTGAAATAAAAACTAGATCTTTTTGTCGAAAATTTACATCAGTATCAATTGTCTCTCAAAGTAGATAAATTTGGTACAGTGGTTCATGTATTCTGCACCCAGCATTTACATTATTAACTTCCTATCAACCATTTCTTCAGTTACTTTGGAAGGTCATTGGTTTTCTGTAAGCATTCAGATTTCCTCCACTTTAAAGACTGACTGCCATGATATAATTGGATCATAGTTGAAATTAGTACATTGAAACATGTCTAAAAGTTACCCTGAATGAACCAAATGTTACATATAGTCAATATTTAGGAAATATTTGCTTATTTAACCTGCATAAATCGAAAACCTGTCTATTTTGAACACAGGGGTGGATCCAGGGGGGGGGGGACCCCCTAAAATTGGAAAAAATATGATTTTTTGGCATAAAATCATGATTTTTTTTCACACAAAATACCCCAAAAAATTTCACGCCTACCTCCACTCGGCGCAATTTTTTAAAGTGCACCCCCCCCCCCCTAACTTGAAATCCTGGATCTGCCCCTGGAACACAAAAGTTGGTCCCAAGGCCATTCAGTTTAGACAGATTTCACTGTATTAATGACCTCTCACCTAAAGCTGATAAAATGGAAGCTGTCCAGAAGATATCACCACATAACGAGGCAATATACACCATAAATACTACTGAGTTACCATATAACTCCTGGAATGGGTCTAACATTGTCAGGTAACTCTGGTCTCTCATTTTCTTGGCAAATATCAAGCCACCTGAAACAGTAGACATAACATGCATCCTGACATACAGTAAATGTTGCATCAGACAAATATTGCTCATATGAGATATGATTTAAGATGAACCCCACATTCTTTTGCTACAATTTCAATGATAAAAAAAATCATAACACGTCCTACTATTAATGGGGATATATTTATACCACATCTTTAAAACCTGTATCAACTAAATATATAATTCTGAAATATTTCATTCTTAGACAAGGAATTCTTTTCAGTTGAGATTAACTTTTGAAATATGTAAAACTATGATGTTTGATTATTTTACAGACATTTTTGGCTTATCCAGAATCTGATTTAAGACAAGTTACGTAATATTACAAATCTTGTATTCCAGCATGGAATGTCTTTGTGAAGTCAAGTTTAATGGGTTTTTTTACTATGTTGTGTCCTGTATTTGAGCCTTTGAGAAAAGATTAAAAGAATGTTGTCAAGTAGCCTGATTTGTAAATTGTGTTATTAGATCAATAATATCATCCTGTCTGCCATCAAGTTGAAGTTCTCAAAGGTAAGAGTTGGTCACATGCAGAAAACCAAAACGTTCAATTAATATACAGCTCATACAGATAGTTCACATAACAATTTGATATACAGCTCATATAGATAGTTCACATAACAATTTAATGTACAGCTCATACAGATAGTTCACATAACAATTTAATGTACAGCTCATACAGATAGTTCACATAACAATTTAATATACAGCTCATACAGATAGTTCACATAACAATTTAATATACAGCTCATACAGATAGTTCACATAACAATTTGATATACAGCTCATACAGATAGTTCACATAACAATTTAATGTACAGCTCATACAGATAGTTCACATAACAATTTAATGTACAGCTCATACAGATAGTTCACATAACAATTTAATATACAGCTCATACAGATAGTTCACATAACAATTTAATGTACAGCTCATACAGATAGTTCACATAACAATTTAATATACAGCTCATACAGATAGTTCACATAACAATTTAATGTACAGCTCATACAGATAGTTCACATAACAATTTAATATACAGCTTATTCAGAATGCTTACAGTACAATCTGATATATCGGCTCATAGAGAATGTTCACTTAACAATCTATCTGATGTACAGCTTATAAAAAAAGTTCACAGCTCTCCTACAATACTGTTCTTCATTACAAATAGAGGTACCCAGAAGGAAATCTCTGGGATATCATGACCGAGATGCAACCAGTGCTTATCACCACTCAAGTTGTGAGTTTTATTCCCAAGTGTGGAAAGGTGTACTCAAAACAAACACATGTGATAATATTTGTCAGTGACTTGCGGCAGGTCAGTGGTTTTCTTAAGGTACTACAGATTATTCCCCATCAAAAAACTGAAATCTTGTGTGAAAGTGGTGTTAAACACCATAAACCATAGCTGTTAAGACAGTGGTATTTTTTTGTTTTTTTTATTTTTTACTGAAACAAATCTCAAATCTTACAAACTTTGCTAAGTTTTATATATTTTCCCTATAAAATGATCATTTCACTGCTGCTTTCACATTTCCTTTTATGCAAATTAAAATACCACAGTAAAACTTACCCAGATTAAGTCCAATAAAAATACCAAATGGTGCCAATGTCCAAACTAGACCACTGGTTGCTATGGATTCAGCTGTTCCATTTATATAACCACCTCCTACAGTTGTTGCTATAAATTCAATGCACACATTAAATCTTTCAAATGTACATTCAAGATAGTAAAATTTTGTATATTAAATGTATTAGCATTTATTTATGTACATGTAATCATATGGTAGTTGAATGTACCTCACTGTGCAATTATTGCCCACAGTACAACCTCATCAAAATAAATGGCTGTCATGGCCATGATTAGAACAGTAGGATATAACCATCTACCTGTCATGCAATCATTACTTATATCAACAGACGTTTTTTTCAGTACAACTGCCATCCAAGGTAAGGTGTACTTGATGCACAATTTTATTTTTGGTCAATTACTTGCAAAATGTTGATTGTGTACTACGATTTCCTCCATCAATAAAACGATGTAACTGGAAATAATGTTGAAAGTGGTTCTATGGCCGACATTATTATTTTCTGCCTGCATAGGGTTTAACTGTTTTTTTTTTATTTCTTGAGTATGGTGCTACCTAGCGTAATCTGTCACAAGTAAAATTTAATTGTGGTTCATGATGATGAATATTCATTATTTATGACTTGTGTTTGAGGATATCTTACTGTCAAGACTGTGTATAAACATTAATTTTATGGTGATTCAAACATGTGTTCTTTCAAATGAACAGACAATTCTAAAATAAAGATAATTATATTGTTTTTTTCTTTTCTACAAAATGCTTGAATGTTTGCTTACATGCCATTTTTCGCTACAGATAGAATATCAGGTAAAAAACCTATCTGCGTCCGCAAGTACACGTATCTAGAAAAAAATAATTAAAAATCAAATAGATTACAGTACCTGTCATCGTAAAGATGCCCACAGCTGTACTAAGGTCTCTACCAGCCACAATGGAGGATTCCATAGCTGTTGTATTGGGTAACATCTTCTTACGACAGGCAGCCAATATACCCACAATCAATATAACAACATAGAACACAAACAACACAACCAATCCTGCCACATTTATCTCCATAACAAGATCTAACTAAATACCAACAAAATTATCTCCTTTCTTCTTTGTCATATTAAACTGAAATAAAAGAGAAAAAGATGATTATTGTGAGGATATCATCAACCTAAGCCAATACTCCTGTCTCGACAAGCTTTTTTTTGTGAAAGTGAATGCATGTAGGCTTTATATTGTTTGTTTATACAATGTATTTGTATTGCCATTGGAGATCCCATTATAGAGTGGGGAAGGGTGGGAATCCCATTATAAAGTGGGGAAGGGTGGGAATCCCATTATAAAGTGGGGAAGGGTGGGAATCCCATTATAAAGTGGGGAAGGGAAGGAATCTCATTATAAAGTGGGAAAGGAATCCCATTGACCATTTAACTCTGCTACATTTTTGTGTCTCTCAAGCCAGAACCAGAATTTCAATTGGAATATGTCATGTTTTTTTGTGCTCATTGATTTGAGGTGAGAAGTAGTTGATTGCTTTGTTGATATTCATGGAGTTGTTGACCATCACTGTTTAAAACAATACTCTGTGTCACATGTAGAGATTTTTATATGCCAGTTCCATATCCCTTTGTATTGAAAATTCATTACAATATACTCCAAACCAAGACAAATGTCCCATGTTTATATTCTTCCTTAATGAATTGAATATATGAATATGTATTTGACTTTTTTAAGGAGCTTTAACATTACATGGTCATCATCTTTCTTTATAATAGGATCTCAAGTTGTTTACAGATGTATCTTGCTTTTTTTTTCAGAGCTCCAGATAATTTTTGATGCGACATTTTCACATGGAGTACTTGTCACAATATATTAATCAAAGAATATATATGTTTGGATATTTTGAAAACATTAGTATTGCTTTTTATAATTATAAGTAACACAAGAAGATAATTTAATTCCGACACCTAAAAAAAAGTTCTCGAATTTACTAATGTCTTGCACATGTAGAAATATTTGACAACCTGAAAAAACACTCAATTATTGTCTAAGCTTTCAGTAAATCCAATTAAAGTTTATATCCCCTACACTTGAAAGGGAGAAATAAAAATATGGGGTATTTGGTAAAAAAATAATCAAATACTCCCCATATCTGGAGCACTGATTTGCCTCTGTATTTTTAATAGCAACTTTATATTTATGATTAGGCATATGTGAAGTTTACTTGTGAATTTAATATGACAGTTGTCTTATATAAACACCATTTTGTACTTGTTTTCATTATACTTACTGGCATCTTCGCTAGCCAAGGGTTACGATCCGTTCTACTCATCTTCACCCTTGGCATCACTAGACGGATTTTCGAAGTCACACGGTGACGGTTTATATGTAATGCAGCTAGTGGTAGCTGCAACCAATCAGAACGCGCTTTACAAAAAGCACATGTTCTGTAGGAAAAATGTCAACAAAATAAAAATGCGTGTACATATAAAATAATGTTGTAAGTTTGAAATAAAAGCACTAGCTTACCATTGAATAACAGTACGAGCCTCGTCAAATCTTCCCTTGAAAATCAGCCATATTATAATCTTGAGTCAATTTTCAGGGCATTCAAACGAAAGGAAATAAAAGCCTCGCGTCGATTGGCTGAAAATGACATCATTACAAGGGGTGTAACTGTCAAAATCCAGCAGGTGGCAGTGCGTGGGAATTATGAAAATCCGACTAACGATGCCAAGGGTGAAGATGAGTAGAGCGGATCGTAACCCTTGGCTAGCGAAGATGACTTACTGGTTGACATTAAGAATTTTGACGACTTTCGATTGATTACTCCCAGGTTACACTTTTGGTGAAAAAGACCATGTTAAACACAAAGAAACAAAAATAAAACCCAACATCCAAAATGTACATGTTGAATTTATAAATTCCAAAATTCAAATATTTATTAATCCAATCATGGTCCCACAGGGGGCAGTTACATAAATACAACAATTATGATTAATTCAGTAGACAGTACATGTCAATAATTGAGATCATACTCAGTAGTAATACAGCATATGTGTTACTATTGTACCTGATCTCTGCCAAAGTGCAATCCAGGAGATTCAAAGAAACGATATCGCACACACTAACAAAAAATGTAATCCTTGTACTGCATATCTTAGTTTGTACTAAGTCAGTAAGTGAATCAATATTTCAGATTCACCCCCTCCGAGTCAACACAATGCAGAGTATAATTCTTTTCATATCTTAGCTCTGGATCTCATAAACACACATTGGTCATTAGATATATCCTACCATTAAACTTTTAAAGTAAACAAAACCCAGTCTTCAAATCTGTCAAGATATTACAAGTTCTTATCCTTAGGGTAATGTCAATGACCTGTTGTCAACTCTCAGGTCAATGGCAGGTTAATAATGTAGGTATACAGACGAGAAAACTTACAAATACATTCTTTTAATTTGTCAATTGTGACGCCTTTACTAGGCTTTACTCTTATCAGTAAAATCACATTGAATTTCATACAATGAAATGATTAACAAATGATTACATTAATTAATAAGATTAGGACAGTAAGAGTGCTATACAGAAATTGTACCTCACATATATAACAAGTATATGTTTACCTTTAATGCATGATTTAAAGCGTATTCAAATAAAACATAATTTATTGCAATAAACACGTGTTATTCCTTGTTTTGTTTCGAGGGATAGTATAGTCTCGGGGAGGGAAACACAGAATTAAGTCTCCTTCTCTTCTCTATCTTCCTCCTACTAATAAGGCGCACCAATTTCAACACTATTTCAATTATATCATGGCGGTACCTGTCGCAAGTCACTGACAATCTCAGTTTATCACATAATGTTGTATATATCGAGTACACCTCGCCATGCACGGGGTTCGAACTCACAACTTTAGTGGTGATAGGCACTGATTGCACAGGTAGTAAATCCAACTACCATACGACCACGTCCACGACGATCCCCATGAAGAATCAGTGATAATAAAATATCTAACAGGAGTAAACATATACCATCGAGAATAAAAAGTATTCCAAAGATATTTGTATACATCAAAATTATATCGCTAAAGCTAAGATTATATTTACACGAATTTATTTAGATATGTGATGTATTGCGTTCCAGTATCTGTGTTTTATTTATGCTTCACTATTTTTTCTGTATACTGTATTTATGTTGTGCTTTTAATGATTCATGATGGAAGCTTTTATGTCTTTTTATAGACGATGTCGATTATATATCAAATAATTAGTTTGCATTGAAGTCTATATAGAAACCCCGAGGATTATGCCAAGGTTTAACACCCAAACATTTTCTTCATACCATAAAAGTAATTTGTTCTCACCATGATATAGCTGAAAGATAGGTCACTTGTCGTTAGCCTACACTCACTCACTCACTCACTCACTCACTTTTCGTGGCACTAGTCTAGCTACAGACAAGCGTGTAACATGCTTTGCAGCATGCATAATTGACAGTCACGTATTATTTCTGAGTTAGCTCACAATCAAACTTCAGTTATTATATATATTATAACTTTAGAAACTACTTTTAATTAAACATATTACATACAAATTCTCCTTCAGTTGCCCGTGGGTTACCATATTTCTCCACTCAAGAGAGTAACATTTAAAAATCTTACTTTAACTCTCGAGAGTGGAGAAATATGGTAACCTACGTGGGCAACTGAAGGAGAATTTGTTTCTCCCATTATTTAACACGAACTTGATTTCAAATCCTTCAAAATTACCGATTGACAACATGCGGGGAAAGGCACGAGACATTTTAATCCTCTAGAGGATTACATACATGGTTCAGCGGGATTAAAACGCCGTAATAATGGGAGAAATACATATTCAGTGTTTTTCAGGAATTCTTACCGGTTTAAGAAACAGTTTATACTACATGTAGTTTTCTGCAGTCGCTGATAACATTAATTGGCAGATACATGTCCCTATCCTGGAAGTCGAATACGATCCTCGAAAAATCTCCATTTATTATTGTCAACTTTCCCTTAATCATTAGACTACACTGAATTCGAGAAAGTCCCTCTAATCATGGACATTGGCTAAAATGAACAAGAATTTCCTTTTCGGTTAAAAAGATCGGACAGATAATATTGAAATTCAGTTGCTTTGTTGGTTTGCAGCATATAGGGTCAAGTTAAAATTCTAGATTTTGCAATTGACATTTTTTTTGTCTCCAACATATTTGGCGGGTTGTATCTAAATAGGATACATTTTGTCTACTTATATAATATGGTAGTACTAAGTCGTTTTAACGTGGATTTCTGTTTTCTTTTATTTTCACGTGTATTGAATTAATAACTTTTAGGTTCTGATTTGTATTTTTCAAATCATTACTTTTGAGATTCTGTTGATATTTTTTTAGACCATTATTAGCTTACGTGAGTATTTTAGCGACATGTTTCAGTTATCTTTAATTAATAATGTGTCTATATATGTGTCTCATTTGATCTTGAACGTTTTTAATTCATGCTTTGCAAGAGTTTCAGAATTACCACGGAACTTTCATCCATCCTACCAAATTCCTTCTATCAGCTATTGGCGCTTTGCTTTACTGAAGGATGACCGATCAGTCAGGCATATAAATATACTGCACGTCAATGTATTATTGGAGCTCACATTCCAGTATTTTGACACAGCTAGCTTTAATAAGTTTTAAAGACAATAACAGAAGAATAAAGTGAACTATTTACTATAAAGAACATTTCAACTTATTTTCGTAACGAACCAGCTGTATTATAGTTATTTTTATTTTGCTACCATACAGAAATGCTGATTGCAGTATTAAAAGCTAAAATATTAATGTCTCTGGCTAAACATATCATTTCGTCGATGTTGATTGAATTGTTATTGTTAGATACTCTTATAGTTTCCAAATGTGGTACTTGGTTAGTCATTCTTATACATTAATTAACGATTTCCAAAGATTTAAATGTTCTCCATTTTCGCTCTTAACACATTTTTTTTGTCACCGTAGCACTTTATTATGACTGTATATTGTATCGATGTTCTTTCTAGTAGCTCGCTATTCGCTATACTTACGCAAAAAATCGGTTTGCATGTGACATTGTTAGCCAATTTAGCTCGAAAAAGTAATGTAGATTGTAAATATTTTCGATTTCGACTGGTTCATTATAGTTATTTAAGGCTTAGAAGAGTAATGATGGCTTGGTTGTGCCGAATGGGCACATATGTACACATGGCTATACAGATGAAGCTATATTTGAGTCCAGACAAAATTTGTATTTGAAATAATTGAAGCTGCCATGTTTTAATTTAGCGGTGTCTCTGGCAGAAATTTCAAAGAAAGTTGGACAATGTTTTGCTGAGTTTGTACTGTGTTCAAATGATGAACATTTTGTGTGTTACGCTGGTATACAGGTTGC
This sequence comes from Bathymodiolus brooksi, assembly GCA_963680875.1. Taxonomy (NCBI): domain Eukaryota; kingdom Metazoa; phylum Mollusca; class Bivalvia; order Mytilida; family Modiolidae; genus Bathymodiolus; species Bathymodiolus brooksi. Next base: position 58,886,937 of record OY804578.1, read on the forward strand.
CTAACTACGCGGTATGAAGAAGGATGTGCATTATAAACAAGTGGATATATCACATATTGTGGTGTTGACGCTACTGCCATATATAAATGATTTTGTAATTTGACAATTGTTTTTGGTTAAATTTTCAGAGCAAGCCGTGTTGCCATTACTATATGGATTGAAAAGCTTTATAAGGTCTGGATTTCTCGAGTATTAAATTGTATTTTATCAGTGCTTGTATCTTCATCAGTCGTTGCAGATTAAGATATACTGATGTAATAATAATTGATAAAGCTTTGTGATGGATAAACTTTGTTACAGTTGTATGTTATATTGTCATCATTTTAATTATAACCCTCATTTACCTGTCATCGGTTTTTTCCCTCCTTTTTCTAGTGTTCTTTTCTCTCTCCTTTCTTGTAAATTTATAGTTTTCTATTGCTCTCTAAGGCTATTATTCCAACCCTATTTGATACTATTGAATTACGATCCTGTTAACCGAGGTCTCTAATACGATTTTATTTTAATGTTATTTGTTGGTTAATTGATTCTCTACTTAAACACTCAGGCTTGAGTGTGTCATGAACTTGATTTTGTAGTTGCAAGTACACGTAGACTATCGGGTTGATCAACATTAGGCATGGACATGGGAGGGTTGTTTTCGGTATTGAGTTGTCACAGTGTGGTTTGCTTTTTACTGCACGAGTTGCATATGAAAGATAAGTTCACCTCCGGTTTTTAATGGGGGTTCGTGTTACTCGATCTTTAGTTTTTTGTGTCATGTTTTGTAGATAGTTGTTTGTTCTTTTGTCCTTTTTCTTTTGGCCATTATGTTGTCTGTCCTTCGTTTTACGTATTCTGATTACCCCTTTGGTATCTTCAAGCTCTTCTTCTTCGGATCAAGTTTGTTGATATCAGACTCAATTAGCACAACATAAGTATAAGGATACCATTCGTCATTATGGTTAGCTTCTTTGTGTACACATCATTGGTCATTACGGTTAGCTTCTTTGTGTACACATCATTGGTCATTATGGTTAGCTTCTTTGTGTACACATCATTGGTCATTACGGTTAGCTTTTTTGTGTACACATCATTGGTCATTACGGTTAGCTTCTTTGTGTACACATCATTGGTCATTACGGTTAGCTTCTTTGTGTACACATCATTGGTCATTACGGTTAGCTTCTTTGTGTACACATCATTGGTCATTACGGTTAGCTTCTTTGTGTACACATCATTGGTCATTACGGTTAGCTTCTTTGTGTACACATCATTGGTCATTACGGTTAGCTTCTTTGTGTACACATCATTGGTCATTACGGTTAGCTTTTTTGTGTACACATCATTGGTCATTACGGTTAGCTTCTTTGTGTACACATCATTGGTCATTACGGTTAGCTTCTTTGTGTACACATCATTGGTCATTACGGTTAGCTTCTTTGTGTACACATCATTGGTCATTACGGTTAGCTTCTTTGTGTACACATCATTGGCCATTACGTTAGCTTCTTTGTGTACACACCATTCGTCATTACAGTTAGCTTCTTTGTGTACACATCATTGGTCATTACGTTAGCTTCTTTGTGTACACATCATTGGTCATTACGTTAGCTTCTTTGTGTTAACATCATTGGTCATTACGTTAGCTTCTTTGTGTACACATCATTGGTCATTACGGTTAGCTTCTTTGTGTACACACCATTCATCATAACGGTTAGCTTCTTTGTGTACACATCATTGGCCATTACGGTTAGCTTCTTTGTGTACACACCATTCGTCATTACGGTTATCTTCTTTGTGTACACATCATTGGCCATTACGGTTAGCTTCTTTGTGTACACATCATTGGCCATTACGGTTAGCTTCTTTGTGTACACACCATTCGTCATTACGGTTATCTTCTTTGTGTACACATCATTGGTCATTACGGTTAGCTTCTTTGTGTACACATCATTGGTCATTACGGTTAGCTTCTTTGTGTACACATCATTCGTCATTACGGTTAGCTTCTTTGTGTACACACCATTCGTCATTACGGTTAGCTTCTTTGTGTACACATCATTCGTCATTACGGTTAGCTTCTTTGTGTACACATCATTCGTCATTACTGTTAGCTTCTTTGTGTACACATCATTGGTCATTACGGTTAGCTTCTTTGTGTACACATCATTGGTCATTACGGTTAGCTTCTTTGTGTACACTTCATTCGTCATTACGGTTAGCTTCTTTGTGTACACATCATTGGTCATTACGGTTAGCTTCTTTGTGTACACATCATTCGTCATTACGGTTAGCTTCTTTGTGTACACATCATTGGTCATTACGGTTAGCTTCTTTGTGTACACACCATTGGTCATTACGGTTAGCTTCTTTGTGTACACACCATTGGTCATTACGGTTAGCTTCTTTGTGTACACATCATTGGTCATTACTGTTAGCTTCTTTGTGTACACATCATTCGTCATTACGGTTAGCTTCTTTGTGTACACATCATTGGTCATTACGGTTAGCTTCTTTGTGTACACATCATTGGTCATTACGGTTAGCTTCTTTGTGTACACACCATTGGTCATTACTGTTAGGTTCTTTGTGTACACACCATTCGTCATTACGGTTAGCTTCTTTGTGTACACATCATTGGTCATTACGGTTAGCTTCTTTGTGTACACATCATTGGTCATTACGGTTAGCTTCTTTGTGTACACATCATTGGTCATTACGGTTAGCTTCTTTGTGTACACATCATTGGTCATTACGGTTAGCTTCTTTGTGTACACATCATTGGTCATTACGGTTAGCTTCTTTGTGTACACACCATTGGTCATTACTGTTAGCTTCTTTGTGTACACACCATTCGTCATTACGGTTAGCTTCTTTGTGTACACATCATTGGTCATTACGGTTAGCTTCTTTGTGTACACATCATTGGTCATTACGGTTAGCTTCTTTGTGTACACATCATTGGTCATTACGGTTAGCTTCTTTGTGTACACATCATTGGTCATTACAGTTAGCTTCTTTGTGTACACACCATTCATCATTACGGTTAGCTTCTTTGTGTACACACCATTGGTCATTACGGTTAGCTTCTTTGTGTACACATCATTGGTCATTACGGTTAGCTTCTTTGTGTACACACCATTGGTCATTACGGTTAGCTTCTTTGTGTACACACCATTCGTCATTATGGTTAGCTTCTTTGTGTACACATCATTGGTCATTACGGTTAGCTTCTTTGTGTACACACCATTGGTCATTACGGTTAGCTTCTTTGTGTACACATCATTGGTCATTACGGTTAGCTTCTTTGTGTACACACCATTGGTCATTACGGTTAGCTTCTTTGTGTACACATCATTGGTCATTACGGTTAGCTTCTTTGTGTACACATCATTGGTCATTACGGTTAGCTTCTTTGTGTACACACCATTCGTCATTACGGTTAGTTTTTTGTGTACACATCATTCGTCATTATGGTTAGCTTCTTTGTGTACATATCATTGGTCATTACGGTTAGCTTCTTTGTGTACACATTATTGGTCATTACGGTTAGCTTCTTTGTGTACACATCATTGGTCATTACGGTTATCTTCTTTGTGTACACATCATTGGTCATTACGGTTAGCTTCTTTGTGTACACACCATTCGTCATTACGTTTAGCTTCTTTGTGTACACACCATTGGTCATTACGGTTAGCTTCTTTGTGTACACATCATTGGTCATTACGGTTAGCTTCTTTGTGTACACATCATTGGTCATTACGGTTAGCTTCTTTGTGTACACATCAGTGGTCATTACGGTTAGCTTCTTTGTGTACACATCATTGGTCATTACGGTTAGCTTCTTTGTGTACACACCATTCGTCATTACGGTTAGCTTCTTTGTGTACACATCATTGGTCATTACGGTTAGCTTCTTTGTGCACACACCATTCGTCATTACGGTTAGCTTCTTTGTGTACACACCATTCGTCATTACGGTTAGCTTCTTTGTGTACACACTATTGGTCATTACGGTTAGCTTCTTTGTGTACACACCATTCATCATTACGGTTAGCTTCTTTGTGTACACATCATTGGTCATTACGGTTAGCTTCTTTGTTTACACACCATTCATCATTACGGTTAGCTTCTTTGTGTACACACCATTGGTCATTACGGTTAGCTTCTTTGTGTACACATCATTGGTCATTACGGTTAGCTTCTTTGTGTACACACCATTCATCATTACGGTTAGCTTCTTTGTGTACACACCATTCATCATTACGGTTAGCTTCTTTGTGTACACATCATTGGTCATTACGGTTAGCTTCTTTGTGTACACATCATTGGTCATTACGGTTAGCTTCTTTGTGTACACACCATTCATCATTACGGTTAGCTTCTTTGTGTACACACCATTCGTCATTACGGTTAGCATCTTTGTGTACACATCATTGGTCATTACGGTTAGCTTCTTTGTGTACACACCATTCGTCATTACGGTTAGCTTCTTTGTGTACACATCATTGGTCATTACGGTTAGCTTCTTTGTGTACACACCATTCGTCATTACGGTTAGCTTCTTTGTGTACACACCATTCATCATTACGGTTAGCTTCTTTGTGTACACATCATTGGTCATTACGGTTAGCTTCTTTGTGTACACATCATTCGTCATTACGGTTAGCTTCTTTCTGTACACATCATTCGTCATTACGGTTAGCTTCTTTGTGTACACACCATTCGTCATTACGGTTAGCTTCTTTGTGTACACATCATTGGTCATTACTTTTAGCTTCTTTGTGTACACATCATTGGTCATTACGGTTAGCTTCTTTGTGTACACACCATTCATCATTACGGTTAGCTTCTTTGTGTACACATCATTGGTCATTACGGTTAGCTTCTTTGTGTACACATCATTGGTCATTACGGTTAGCTTCTTTGTGTACACATCATTGGTCATTACGGTTAGCTTCTTTGTGTACACACCATTCGTCATAACGGTTAGCTTCTTTGTGTACACATCATTGGTCATTACGGTTAACTTCTTTGTGTACACATCATTGGTCATTACGGTTAGCTTCTTTGTGTACACATCATTGGTCATTACGGTTAGCTTCTTTGTGTACACATCATTGGTCATTACTGTTAGCTTCTTTGTGTACACATCATTGGTCATTACGGTTAGCTTCTTTGTGTACACATCATTGGTCATTACGGTTAGCTTCTTTGTGTACACATCATTGGTCATTACGGTTAGCTTCTTTGTGTACACATCATTGGTCATTACGGTTAGCTTCTTTGTGTACACACCATTCGTCATTACGGTTAGCTTCTTTGTGTACACATCATTGGTCATTACGGTTAGCTTCTTTGTGTACACACCATTCGTCATTACGGTTAGCTTCTTTGTGTACACATCATTGGTCATTACGGTTAGCTTCTTTGTGTACACATCATTAGTCATTACGGTTAGCTTCTTTGTGTATACATCATTGGTCATTACGGTTAGCTTCTTTGTGTACACATCATTGGTCATTACGGTTAGCTTCTTTGTGTACACACCATTCATGATTACGGTTAGCTTCTTTGTGTACACATCATTGGTCATTACGGCTAGCTTCTTTGTGTACACATCATTGGTCATTACGGTTAGCTTCTTTGTGTACACATCATTGGTCATTACGTTAGCTTCTTTGTGTACACACCATTCATCATTACGGTTAGCTTCTTTGTGTACACACCATTGGTCATTACGGTTAGCTTCTTTGTGTACACATCATTGGTCATTACGGTTAGCTTCTTTGTGCACACACCATTGGTCATTACGGTTAGCTTCTTTGTGTACACATCATTGGTCATTACGGTTAGCTTCTTTGTGTACACACCATTGGTCATTACGGTTAGCTTCTTTGTGTACACATCATTGGTCATTACGGTTAGCTTCTTTGTGTACACACCATTCGTCATTACGGTTAGCTTCTTTGTGTACACACCATTCGTCATTACGGTTAGCTTCTTTGTGTACACATCATTGGTCATTATGGTTAGCTTCTTTGTGTACACACCATTCGTCATTACTGTTAGATTCTTTGTGTGCACATCATTGGTCATTACGGTTAACTTCTTTGTGTACACACCATTCATCATTACGGTTAGCTTCTTTGTGTACACACCATTGGTCATTACGGTTAGCTTCTTTGTGTACACATCATTGGTCATTACGGTTAGCTTCTTTGTGTACACATCATTGGTCATTACGGTTAGCTTCTTTGTGTACACATCATTGGTCATTACGGTTAGCTTCTTTGTGTACACACCATTCGTCATTACGGTTAGCTTCTTTGTGTACACATCATTCGTCATTACGGTTAGCTTCTTTGTGTACACATCATTGGTCATTACGGTTAGCTTCTTTGTGTACAAATCATTGGTCATTACGGTTAGCTTCTTTGTGTACACATCATTGGTCATTACGGTTAGCTTCTTTGTGTACACATCATTGGTCATTACGTTAGCTTCTTTGTGTACACACCATTGGACATTACGGTTAGCTTCTTTGTGTACACACCATTGGTCATTACTGTTAGCTTCTTTGTGTACACATCATTAGTCATTACTGTTAGCTTCTTTGTGTACACATCATTGGTCATTACGGTTAGCTTCTTTGTGTACACATCATTGGTCATTACGGTTAGCTTCTTTGTGTACACATCATTGGTCATTACAGTTAGCTTCTTTGTGTACACACCATTCGTCATTACGGTTAGCTTCTTTGTGTACACATCATTAATCATTACGGTTAGCTTCTTTGTGTACACACCATTCGTCATTACGGTTAGCTTCTTTGTGTACACACCATTCATCATTACGGTTAGCTTATTTGTGTACACACCATTGGTCATTACTGTTAGCTTCTTTGTGTACACATCATTGGTCATTACGGTTAGCTTCTTTGTGTACACACCATTCATCATTACGGTTAGCTTCTTTGTGTACACATCATTGGTCATTACGGTTAGCTTCTTTGTGTACACATCATTGGTCATTACGGTTAGCTTCTTTGTGTACACACCATTCATCATTACGGTTAGCTTCTTTGTGTACACACCATTCATCATTACGGTTAGCTTCTTTGTGTACACATCATTGGTCATTACGGTTAGCTTCTTTGTGTACACATCATTGGTCATTACGGTTAGCTTCTTTGTGTACACATCATTGGTCATTACGTTAGCTTCTTTGTGTACACACCATTCGTCATTACGGTTAGCTTCTTTGTGTACACACCATTGGTCATTACTGTTAGCTTCTTTGTGTACACATCATTGGTCATTACGGTTAGCTTCTTTGTGTACACACCATTCGTCATTACGGTTAGCTTCTTTGTGTACACACCATTCATCATTACGGTTAGCTTATTTGTGTACACACCATTGGTCATTACTGTTAGCTTCTTTGTGTACACATCATTGGTCATTACGGTTAGCTTCTTTGTGTACACACCATTCATCATTACGGTTAGCTTCTTTGTGTACACATCATTGGTCATTACGGTTAGCTTCTTTGTGTACACACCATTCATCATTACGTTAGCTTCTTTGTGTACACACCATTCATCATTACGGTTAGCTTCTTTGTGTACACATCGTTGGTCATTACGGTTAGCTTCTTTGTGTACACATCATTGGTCATTACGGTTAGCTTCTTTGTGTACACATCATTGGTCATTACGGTTAGCTTCTTTGTGTACACATCATTGGTCATTACGGTTAGCTTCTTTGTGTACACATCATTGGTCATTACGGTTAGCTTCTTTGTGTACACACCATTCATCATTACGGTTAGCTTCTTTGTGTACACACCATTCATCATTACGGTTAGCTTCTTTGTGTACACATCATTGGTCATTACGGTTAGCTTCTTTGTGTACACATCATTGGTCATTACGGTTAGCTTCTTTGTGTACACACCATTCATCATTACGGTTAGCTTCTTTGTGTACACACCATTCATCATTACGGTTAGCTTCTTTGTGTACACATCATTGGTCATTACGGTTAGCTTCTTTGTGTACACATCATTGGTCATTACGGTTAGCTTCTTTGTGTACACATCATTGGTCATTACGTTAGCTTCTTTGTGTACACACCATTCGTCATTACGGTTAGCTTCTTTGTGTACATACCATTGGTCATTACTGTTAGCTTCTTTGTGTACACATCATTGGTCATTACGGTTAGCTTCTTTGTGTACACACCATTCGTCATTACGGTTAGCTTCTTTGTGTACACACCATTCATCATTACGGTTAGCTTATTTGTATACACACCATTGGTCATTACTGTTAGCTTCTTTGTGTACACATCATTGGTCATTACGGTTAGCTTCTTTGTGTACACACCATTCATCATTACGGTTAGCTTCTTTGTGTACACACCATTCATCATTACGGTTAGCTTCTTTGTGTACACATCATTGGTCATTACGGTTAGCTTCTTTGTGTACACATCATTGGTCATTACGGTTAGCTTCTTTGTGTACACATCATTGGTCATTACGGTTAGCTTCTTTGTGTACACACCATTCATCATTACGGTTAGCTTCTTTGTGTACACACCATTCATCATTACGATTAGCTTCTTTGTGTACACATCATTGGTCATTACGGTTAGCTTCTTTGTGTACACATCATTGGTCATTACGGTTAGCTTCTTTGTGTACACATCATTGGTCATTACGGTTAGCTTCTTTGTGTACACATCATTCGTCATTACGGTTAGCTTCTTTGTGTACACATCATTGGTCATTACGGTTAGCTTCTTTGTGTACACATCATTGGTCATTACGGTTAGCTTCTTTGTGTACACATCATTGGTCATTACGGTTAGCTTCTTTGTGTACACACCATTCGTCATTACGTTAGTTTCTTTGTGTACAAATCATTGGTCATTACGGTTAGCTTCTTTGTGTACACACCATTCGTCATTACGGTTAGCTTCTTTGTGTACACATCATTGGTCATTACGGTTAGCTTCTTTGTGTACACATCATTAGTCATTACGGTTAGCTTCTTTGTGTATACATCATTGGTCATTACGGTTAGCTTCTTTGTGTACACATCATTGGTCATTACGGTTAGCTTCTTTGTGTACACACCATTCATCATTACGGTTAGCTTCTTTGTGTACACATCATTGGTCATTACGGCTAGCTTCTTTGTGTACACATCATTGGTCATTACGGGTAGCTTCTTTGTGTACACATCATTGGTCATTACTGTTAGCTTCTTTGTGTACACACCATTCATCATTACGGTTAGCTTCTTTGTGTACACACCATTGGTCATTACGGTTAGCTTCTTTGTGTACACATCATTGGTCATTACGGTTAGCTTCTTTGTGCACACACCATTGGTCATTACGGTTAGCTTCTTTGTGTACACATCATTGGTCATTACGGTTAGCTTCTTTGTGTACACACCATTGGTCATTACGGTTAGCTTCTTTGTGTACACATCATTGGTCATTACGGTTAGCTTCTTTGTGTACACACCATTCGTCATTACGGTTAGCTTCTTTGTGTACACACCATTCGTCATTACGGTTAGCTTCTTTGTGTACACATCATTGGTCATTATGGTTAGCTTCTTTGTGTACACACCATTCGTCATTACTGTTAGATTCTTTGTGTACACATCATTGGTCATTACGGTTAACTTCTTTGTGTACACACCATTCATCATTACGGTTAGCTTCTTTGTGTACACACCATTGGTCATTACGGTTAGCTTCTTTGTGTACACATCATTGGTCATTACGGTTAGCTTCTTTGTGTACACATCATTGGTCATTACGGTTAGCTTCTTTGTGTACACATCATTGGTCATTACGGTTAGCTTCTTTGTGTACACACCATTCGTCATTACGGTTAGCTTCTTTGTGTACACATCATTCGTCATTACGGTTAGCTTCTTTGTGTACACATCATTGGTCATTACGGTTAGCTTCTTTGTGTACAAATCATTGGTCATTACGGTTAGCTTCTTTGTGTACAGATCATTGGTCATTACGGTTAGCTTCTTTGTGTACACATCATTGGTCATTACGTTAGCTTCTTTGTGTACACACCATTGGTCATTACGGTTAGCTTCTTTGTGTACACACCATTGGTCATTACTGTTAGCTTCTTTGTGTACACATCATTAGTCATTACTGTTAGCTTCTTTGTGTACACATCATTGGTCATTACGGTTAGCTTCTTTGTGTACACATCATTGGTCATTACGGTTAGCTTCTTTGTGTACACATCATTGGTCATTACAGTTAGCTTCTTTGTGTACACACCATTCGTCATTACGGTTAGCTTCTTTGTGTACACATCATTAATCATGACGGTTAGCTTCTTTGTGTACACACCATTCGTCATTACGGTTAGCTTCTTTGTGTACACACCATTCATCATTACGGTTAGCTTATTTGTGTACACACCATTGGTCATTACTGTTAGCTTCTTTGTGTACACATCATTGGTCATTACGGTTAGCTTCTTTGTGTACACACCATTCATCATTACGGTTAGCTTCTTTGTGTACACATCATTGGTCATTACGGTTAGCTTCTTTGTGTACACATCATTGGTCATTACGGTTAGCTTCTTTGTGTACACACCATTCATCATTACGGTTAGCTTCTTTGTGTACACATCATTGGTCATTACGGTTAGCTTCTTTGTGTACACATCATTGGTCATTACGGTTAGCTTCTTTGTGTACACATCATTGGTCATTACGTTAGCTTCTTTGTGTACACACCATTCGTCATTACGGTTAGCTTCTTTGTGTACACACCATTGGTCATTACTGTTAGCTTCTTTGTGTACACATCATTGGTCATTACGGTTAGCTTCTTTGTGTACACACCATTCGTCATTACGGTTAGCTTCTTTGTGTACACACCATTCCTCATTACGGTTAGCTTATTTGTGTACACACCATTGGTCATTACTGTTAGCTTCTTTGTGTACACATCATTGGTCATTACGGTTAGCTTCTTTGTGTACACACCATTCATCATTACGGTTAGCTTCTTTGTGTACACATCATTGGTCATTACGGTTAGCTTCTTTGTGTACACACCATTCATCATTACGGTTAGCTTCTTTGTGTACACACCATTCATCATTACGGTTAGCTTCTTTGTGTACACATCATTGGTCATTACGGTTAGCTTCTTTGTGTACACATCATTGATCATTACGGTTAGCTTCTTTGTGTACACATCATTGGTCATTACGGTTAGCTTCTTTGTGTACACATCATTGGTCATTACGGTTAGCTTCTTTGTGTACACATCATTGGTCATTACGGTTAGCTTCTTTGTGTACACACCATTCATCATTACGGTTAGCTTCTTTGTGTACACACCATTCATCATTACGGTTAGCTTCTTTGTGTACACATCATTGGTCATTACGGTTAGCTTCTTTGTGTACACATCATTGGTCATTACGGTTAGCTTCTTTGTGTACACACCATTCATCATTACGGTTAGCTTCTTTGTGTACACACCATTCATCATTACGGTTAGCTTCTTTGTGTACACATCATTGGTCATTACGGTTAGCTTCTTTGTGTACACATCATTGGTCATTACGGTTAGCTTCTTTGTGTACACATCATTGGTCATTACGTTAGCTTCTTTGTGTACACACCATTCGTCATTACGGTTAGCTTCTTTGTGTACATACCATTGGTCATTACTGTTATCTTCTTTGTGTACACATCATTGGTCATTACGGTTAGCTTCTTTGTGAACACACCATTCGTCATTACGGTTAGCTTCTTTGTGTACACACCATTCATCATTACGGTTAGCTTATTTGTGTACACACCATTGGTCATTACTGTTAGCTTCTTTGTGTACACATCATTGGTCATTACGGTTAGCTTCTTTGTGTACACACCATTGATCATTACGGTTAGCTTCTTTGTGTACACATCATTGGTCATTACGGTTAGCTTCTTTGTGTACACACCATTCATCATTACGGTTAGCTTCTTTGTGTACACACCATTCATCATTACGGTTAGCTTCTTTGTGTACACATCATTGGTCATTACGGTTAGCTTCTTTGTGTACACATCATTGGTCATTACGGTTAGCTTCTTTGTGTACACATCATTGGTCATTACGGTTAGCTTCTTTGTGTACACACCATTCATCATTACGGTTAGCTTCTTTGTGTACACATCATTGGTCATTACGGTTAGCTTCTTTGTGTACACACCATTGGTCATTACGGTTACCTTATTTGTGTACACACCATTGGTCATTACGGTTAGCTTCTTTGTGTACACATCATTGGTCATTACGGTTAGCTTCTTTGTGTACACACCATTCATCATTACGGTTAGCTTCTTTGTGTACACATCATTGGTCATTACGGTTAGCTTCTTTGTGTACACATCATTGGTCATTATGGTTAGCTTCTTTGTGTACACATCATTGGTCATTACGGTTAGCTTCTTTGTGTACACATCATTGGTCATTACGGTTAGCTTCTTTGTGTACACATCATTCGTCATTACGGTTAGCTTCTTTGTGTACACACCATTGGTCATTACTGTTAGCTTCTTTGTGTACACATCATTGGTCATTACGGTTAGCTTCTTTGTGTACACATCATTGGTCATTATGGTTAGCTTCTTTGTGTACACATCATTGGTCATTACGGTTAGCTTCTTTGTGTACACATCATTGGTCATTACGTTAGCTTCCTTGTGTACACACCATTCGTCATTACGGTTAGCTTCTTTGTGTACACACCATTGGTCATTACTGTTAGCTTCTTTGTGTACACATCATTGGTCATTACGTTAGCTTCTTTGTGTACACATCATTGGTCATTACGGTTAGCTTCTTTGTGTACACATCATTGGTCATTACGGTTAGCTTCTTTGTGTACACATCATTGGTCATTACAGTTAGCTTCTTTGTGTACACACCATTCGTCATTACGGTTAGCTTCTTTGTGTACACATCATTAATCATTACGGTTAGCTTCTTTGTGTACACACCATTCGTCATTACGGTTAGCTTCTTAGTGTACACACCATTCGTCATTACGGTTAGCTTCTTAGTGTACACACCATTCGTCATTACGGTTAGCTTCTTTGTGTACACATCATTCATCATTACGGTTAGCTTCTTTGTGTACACACCATTCATCATTACGGTTAGCTTATTTGTGTACACACCATTGGTCATTACTGTTAGCTTCTTTGTGTACACATCATTGGTCATTACGGTTAGGTTCTTTGTGTACACACCATTCATCATTACGGTTAGCTTCTTTGTGTACACATCATTGGTCATTACGGTTAGCTTCTTTGTGTACACATCATTGGTCATTACGGTTAGCTTCTTTGTGTACACATCATTGGTCATTACGGTTAGCTTCTTTGTGTACACATCATTCATCATTACGGTTAGCTTTTTTGTGTACACACCATTCGTCATTATGGTTAGCTTCTTTGTGTACACATCATTGGTCATTAATATTAGCTTCTTTGTGTACACACCATTCGTCATTACGGTTAGCTTCTTTGTGTACACACCATTCATCATTACGGTTAGCTTATTTGTGTACACACCATTGGTCATTACTGTTAGCTTCTTTGTGTACACATCATTGGTCATTACGGTTAGCTTCTTTGTGTACACACCATTCATCATTACGGTTAGCTTCTTTGTGTACACATCATTGGTCATTACGGTTAGCTTCTTTGTGTACACATCATTGGTCATTACGGTTAGCTTCTTTGTGTACACATCATTCATCATTACGGTTAGCTTCTTTGTGTACACACCATTCATCATTACGGTTAGTTTCTTTGTGTACACATCATTGGTCATTACAGTTAGCTTCTTTGTGTACACATCATTGGTCATTACGGTTAGCTTCTTTGTGTACACACCATTCATCATTACGGTTAGCTTCTTTGTGTACACATCATTGGTCATTACGGTTAGCTTCTTTGTGTACACATCATTGGTCATTACGGTTAGCTTCTTTGTGTACACAACATTCATCATTACGGTTAGCTTATTTGTGTACACACCATTGGTCATTACGGTTAGCTTCTTTGTGTACACATCATTGGTCATTACGGTTAGCTTCTTTGTGTACACACCATTCATCATTACGGTTAGCTTCTTTGTGTACACATCATTGGTCATTACGGTTAGCTTCTTTGTGTACACATCATTGGTCATTACGGTTAGCTTCTTTGTGTACACATCATTGGTCATTATGGTTAGCTTCTTTGTGCACACATCATTGGTAATTACGGTTAGCTTCTTTGTGTACACATCATTGGTCATTACGGTTAGCTTCTTTGTGTACACATCATTCGTCATTACGGTTAGCTTCTTTGTGTACACACCATTGGTCATTACTGTTAGCTTCTTTGTGTACACATCATTGGTCATTACGGTTAGCTTCTTTGTGTACACATCATTGGTAATTACGGTTAGCTTCTTTGTGTACACATCATTGGTCATTACAGTTAGCTTCTTTGTGTACACACCATTCGTCATTACGGTTAGCTTCTTTGTGTACACATCATTAATCATGACGGTTAGCTTCTTTGTGTACACACCATTCGTCATTACGGTTAGCTTCTTTGTGTACACACCATTCATCATTACGGTTAGCTTATTTGTGTACACACCATTGGTCATTACTGTTAGCTTCTTTGTGTACACATCATTGGTCATTACGGTTAGCTTCTTTGTGTACACACCATTCATCATTACGGTTAGCTTCTTTGTGTACACATCATTGGTCATTACGGTTAGCTTCTTTGTGTACACATCATTGGTCATTACGGTTAGCTTCTTTGTGTACACACCATTCATCATTACGGTTAGCTTCTTTGTGCACACATCATTGGTCATTACGGTTAGCTTCTTTGTGTACACATCATTGGTCATTACGGTTAGCTTCTTTGTGTACACATCATTGGTCATTACGTTAGCTTCTTTGTGTACACACCATTCGTCATTACGGTTAGCTTCTTTGTGTACACACCATTGGTCATTACTGTTAGCTTCTTTGTGTACACATCATTGGTCATTACGGTTAGCTTCTTTGTGTACACACCATTCGTCATTACGGTTAGCTTCTTTGTGTACACACCATTCCTCATTACGGTTAGCTTATTTGTGTACACACCATTGGTCATTACTGTTAGCTTCTTTGTGTACACATCATTGGTCATTACGGTTAGCTTCTTTGTGTACACACCATTCATCATTACGGTTAGCTTCTTTGTGTACACATCATTGGTCATTACGGTTAGCTTCTTTGTGTACACACCATTCATCATTACGGTTAGCTTCTTTGTGTACACACCATTGGTCATTACGGTTAGCTTCTTTGTGTACACATCATTGGTCATTACGGTTAGCTTCTTTGTGTACACATCATTGATCATTACGGTTAGCTTCTTTGTGTACACATCATTGGTCATTACGGTTAGCTTCTTTGTGTACACATCATTGGTCATTACGGTTAGCTTCTTTGTGTACACATCATTGGTCATTACGGTTAGCTTCTTTGTGTACACACCATTCATCATTACGGTTAGCTTCTTTGTGTACACACCATTCATCATTACGGTTAGCTTCTTTGTGTACACATCATTGGTCATTACGGTTAGCTTCTTTGTGTACACATCATTGGTCATTACGGTTAGCTTCTTTGTGTACACACCATTCATCATTACGGTTAGCTTCTTTGTGTACACACCATTCATCATTACGGTTAGCTTCTTTGTGTACACATCATTGGTCATTACGGTTAGCTTCTTTGTGTACACATCATTGGTCATTACGGTTAGCTTCTTTGTGTACACATCATTGGTCATTACGTTAGCTTCTTTGTGTACACACCATTCGTCATTACGGTTAGCTTCTTTGTGTACATACCATTGGTCATTACTGTTAGCTTCTTTGTGTACACATCATTGGTCATTACGGTTAGCTTCTTTGTGAACACACCATTCGTCATTACGGTTAGCTTCTTTGTGTACACACCATTCATCATTACGGTTAGCTTATTTGTGTACACACCATTGGTCATTACTGTTAGCTTCTTTGTGTACACATCATTGGTCATTACGGTTAGCTTCTTTGTGTACACACCATTGATCATTACGGTTAGCTTCTTTGTGTACACATCATTGGTCATTACGGTTAGCTTCTTTGTGTACACACCATTCATCATTACGGTTAGCTTCTTTGTGTACACACCTTTCATCATTACGGTTAGCTTCTTTGTGTACACATCATTGGTCATTACGGTTAGCTTCTTTGTGTACACATCATTGGTCATTACGGTTAGCTTCTTTGTGTACACATCATTGGTCATTACGGTTAGCTTCTTTGTGTACACACCATTCATCATTACGGTTAGCTTCTTTGTGTACACATCATTGGTCATTACGTTAGCTTCTTTGTGTACACATCATTGGTCATTACGGTTAGCTTCTTTGTGTACACACCATTGGTCATTACGGTTACCTTATTTGTGTACACACCATTGGTCATTACGGTTAGCTTCTTTGTGTACACATCATTGGTCATTACGGTTAGCTTCTTTGTGTACACACCATTCATCATTACGGTTAGCTTCTTTGTGTACACATCATTGGTCATTACGTTAGCTTCTTTGTGTACACATCATTGGTCATTATGGTTAGCTTCTTTGTGTACACATCATTGGTCATTACGGTTAGCTTCTTTGTGTACACATCATTGGTTATTACGGTTAGCTTCTTTGTGTACACATCATTCGTCATTACGGTTAGCTTCTTTGTGTACACACCATTGGTCATTACTGTTAGCTTCTTTGTGTACACATCATTGGTCATTACGGTTAGCTTCTTTGTGTACACATCATTGGTCATTATGGTTAGCTTCTTTGTGTACACATCATTGGTCATTACGGTTAGCTTCTTTGTGTACACATCATTGGTCATTACGTTAGCTTCCTTGTGTACACACCATTCGTCATTACGGTTAGCTTCTTTGTGTACACACCATTGGTCATTACTGTTAGCTTCTTTGTGTACACATCATTGGTCATTACGTTAGCTTCTTTGTGTACACATCATTGGTCATTACGGTTAGCTTCTTTGTGTACACATCATTGGTCATTACGGTTAGCTTCTTTGTGTACACATCATTGGTCATTACAGTTAGCTTCTTTGTGTACACACCATTCGTCATTACGGTTAGCTTCTTTGTGTACACATCATTAATCATTACGGTTAGCTTCTTTGTGTACACACCATTCGTCATTACGGTTAGCTTCTTAGTGTACACACCATTCGTCATTACGGTTAGCTTCTTAGTGTACACACCATTCGTCATTACGGTTAGCTTCTTTGTGTACACACCATTCATCATTACGGTTAGCTTATTTGTGTACACACCATTGGTCATTACTGTTAGCTTCTTTGTGTACACATCATTGGTCATTACGGTTAGCTTCTTTGTGTACACACCATTCATCATTACGGTTAGCTTCTTTGTGTACACATCATTGGTCATTACGGTTAGCTTCTTTGTGTACACACCATTCATCATTACGGTTAGCTTATTTGTGTACACACCATTGGTCATTACTGTTAGCTTCTTTGTGTACACATCATTGGTCATTACGGTTAGCTTCTTTGTGTACACACCATTCATCATTACGGTTAGCTTCTTTGTGTACACATCATTGGTCATTACGGTTAGCTTCTTTGTGTACACATCATTGGTCATTACGGTTAGCTTCTTTGTGTACACACCATTCATCATTACGGTTAGCTTATTTGTGTACACACCATTGGTCATTACTGTTAGCTTCTTTGTGTACACATCATTGGTCATTACGGTTAGGTTCTTTGTGTACACACCATTCATCATTACGGTTAGCTTCTTTGTGTACACATCATTGGTCATTACGGTTAGCTTCTTTGTGTACACATCATTGGTCATTACGGTTAGCTTCTTTGTGTACACATCATTGGTCATTACGGTTAGCTTCTTTGTGTACACATCATTCATCATTACGGTTAGCTTTTTTGTGTACACACCATTCGTCATTATGGTTAGCTTCTTTGTGTACACATCATTGGTCATTAATATTAGCTTCTTTGTGTACACACCATTCGTCATTACGGTTAGCTTCTTTGTGTACACACCATTCATCATTACGGTTAGCTTATTTGTGTACACACCATTGGTCATTACTGTTAGCTTCTTTGTGTACACATCATTGGTCATTACGGTTAGCTTCTTTGTGTACACACCATTCATCATTACGGTTAGCTTCTTTGTGTACACATCATTGGTCATTACGGTTAGCTTCTTTGTGTACACATCATTGGTCATTACGGTTAGCTTCTTTGTGTACACATCATTCATCATTACGGTTAGCTTCTTTGTGTACACACCATTCATCATTACGGTTAGCTTCTTTGTGTACACATCATTGGTCATTACAGTTAGCTTCTTTGTGTACACATCATTGGTCATTACGGTTAGCTTCTTTGTGTACACACCATTCATCATTACGGTTAGCTTCTTTGTGTACACATCATTGGTCATTACGGTTAGCTTCTTTGTGTACACATCATTGGTCATTACGGTTAGCTTCTTTGTGTACACACCATTCATCATTACGGTTAGCTTATTTGTGTACACACCATTGGTCATTACGGTTAGCTTCTTTGTGTACACATCATTGGTCATTACGGTTAGCTTCTTTGTGTACACACCATTCATCATTACGGTTAGCTTCTTTGTGTACACATCATTGGTCATTACGGTTAGCTTCTTTGTGTACACATCATTGGTCATTACGGTTAGCTTCTTTGTGTACACATCATTGGTCATTACGGTTAGCTTCTTTGTGTACACATCATTGGTCATTACGGTTAGCTTCTTTGTGTACACACCATTCGTCATTACGGTTAGCTTCTTTGTGTACACACCATTGGTCATTACTGTTAGCTTCTTTGTGTACACATCATTGGTCATTACTGTTAGCTTCTTTGTGTACACATCATTGGTCATTACGGTTAGCTTCTTTGTGTACACATCATTGGTCATTATGGTTAGCTTCTTTGTGTACACATCATTGGTCATTACGGTTAGCTTCTTTGTGTACACATCATTGGTCATTACGTTAGCTTCTTTGTGTACACACCATTCGTCATTACGATTAGCTTCTTTGTGTACACATCATTGGTCATTACATTAGCTTCTTTGTGTACACATCATTGGTCATTACGGTTAGCTTCTTTGTGTACACACCATTCATCATTACGGTTAGCTTCTTTGTGTACACACCATTCGTCATTACGGTTAGCTTCTTTGTGTACACATCATTGGTCATTACGGTTAGCTTCTTTGTGTACACATCATTGGTCATTACGGTTAGCTTCTTTGTGTACACATCATTGGTCATTACGGTTAGCTTCTTTGTGTACACATCATTGGTCATTACGGTTAGCTTCTTTGTGTACACACCATTCGTCATTACAGTTAGCTTCTTTGTGTACACATCATTGGTCATTACGTTAGCTTCTTTGTGTACACATCATTGGTCATTACGGTTAGCTTCTTTGTGTACACATCATTGGTCATTACGGTTAGCTTCTTTGTGTACACACCATTCGTCATTACGGTTAGCTTCTTTGTGTACACATCATTCGTCATTACGGTTAGCTTCTTTGTGTACACATCATTGGTCATTACGGTTAGCTTCTTTGTGTACAAATCATTGGTCATTACGGTTAGCTTCTTTGTGTACACATCATTGGTCATTACGGTTAGCTTCTTTGTGTACACATCATTGGTCATTACGTTAGCTTCTTTGTGTACACACCATTGGACATTACGGTTAGCTTCTTTGTGTACACACCATTGGTCATTACTGTTAGCTTCTTTGTGTACACATCATTAGTCATTACTGTTAGCTTCTTTGTGTACACATCATTGGTCATTACGGTTAGCTTCTTTGTGTACACATCATTGGTCATTACGGTTAGCTTCTTTGTGTACACATCATTGGTCATTACAGTTAGCTTCTTTGTGTACACACCATTCGTCATTACGGTTAGCTTCTTTGTGTACACATCATTAATCATTACGGTTAGCTTCTTTGTGTACACACCATTCGTCATTACGGTTAGCTTCTTTGTGTACACACCATTCATCATTACGGTTAGCTTATTTGTGTACACACCATTGGTCATTACTGTTAGCTTCTTTGTGTACACATCATTGGTCATTACGGTTAGCTTCTTTGTGTACACACCATTCATCATTACGGTTAGCTTCTTTGTGTACACATCATTGGTCATTACGGTTAGCTTCTTTGTGTACACATCATTGGTCATTACGGTTAGCTTCTTTGTGTACACACCATTCATCATTACGGTTAGCTTCTTTGTGTACACACCATTCATCATTACGGTTAGCTTCTTTGTGTACACATCATTGGTCATTACGGTTAGCTTCTTTGTGTACACATCATTGGTCATTACGGTTAGCTTCTTTGTGTACACATCATTGGTCATTACGTTAGCTTCTTTGTGTACACACCATTCGTCATTACGGTTAGCTTCTTTGTGTACACACCATTGGTCATTACTGTTAGCTTCTTTGTGTACACATCATTGGTCATTACGGTTAGCTTCTTTGTGTACACACCATTCGTCATTACGGTTAGCTTCTTTGTGTACACACCATTCATCATTACGGTTAGCTTATTTGTGTACACACCATTGGTCATTACTGTTAGCTTCTTTGTGTACACATCATTGGTCATTACGGTTAGCTTCTTTGTGTACACACCATTCATCATTACGGTTAGCTTCTTTGTGTACACATCATTGGTCATTACGGTTAGCTTCTTTGTGTACACACCATTCATCATTACGTTAGCTTCTTTGTGTACACACCATTCATCATTACGGTTAGCTTCTTTGTGTACACATCGTTGGTCATTACGGTTAGCTTCTTTGTGTACACATCATTGGTCATTACGGTTAGCTTCTTTGTGTACACATCATTGGTCATTACGGTTAGCTTCTTTGTGTACACATCATTGGTCATTACGGTTAGCTTCTTTGTGTACACATCATTGGTCATTACGGTTAGCTTCTTTGTGTACACACCATTCATCATTACGGTTAGCTTCTTTGTGTACACACCATTCATCATTACGGTTAGCTTCTTTGTGTACACATCATTGATCATTACGGTTAGCTTCTTTGTGTACACATCATTGGTCATTACGGTTAGCTTCTTTGTGTACACACCATTCATCATTACGGTTAGCTTCTTTGTGTACACACCATTCATCATTACGGTTAGCTTCTTTGTGTACACATCATTGGTCATTACGGTTAGCTTCTTTGTGTACACATCATTGGTCATTACGGTTAGCTTCTTTGTGTACACATCATTGGTCATTACGTTAGCTTCTTTGTGTACACACCATTCGTCATTACGGTTAGCTTCTTTGTGTACATACCATTGGTCATTACTGTTAGCTTCTTTGTGTACACATCATTGGTCATTACGGTTAGCTTCTTTGTGTACACACCATTCGTCATTACGGTTAGCTTCTTTGTGTACACACCATTCATCATTACGGTTAGCTTATTTGTATACACACCATTGGTCATTACTGTTAGCTTCTTTGTGTACACATCATTGGTCATTACGGTTAGCTTCTTTGTGTACACACCATTCATCATTACGGTTAGCTTCTTTGTGTACACACCATTCATCATTACGGTTAGCTTCTTTGTGTACACATCATTGGTCATTACGGTTAGCTTCTTTGTGTACACATCATTGGTCATTACGGTTAGCTTCTTTGTGTACACATCATTGGTCATTACGGTTAGCTTCTTTGTGTACACACCATTCATCATTACGGTTAGCTTCTTTGTGTACACACCATTCATCATTACGATTAGCTTCTTTGTGTACACATCATTGGTCATTACGGTTAGCTTCTTTGTGTACACATCATTGGTCATTACGGTTAGCTTCTTTGTGTACACATCATTGGTCATTACGGTTAGCTTCTTTGTGTACACATCATTCGTCATTACGGTTAGCTTCTTTGTGTACACATCATTGGTCATTACGGTTAGCTTCTTTGTGTACACATCATTGGTCATTACGGTTAGCTTCTTTGTGTACACATCATTGGTCATTACGGTTAGCTTCTTTGTGTACACACCATTCGTCATTACGTTAGTTTCTTTGTGTACAAATCATTGGTCATTACGGTTAGCTTCTTTGTGTACACACCATTCGTCATTACGGTTAGCTTCTTTGTGTACACATCATTGGTCATTACGGTTAGCTTCTTTGTGTACACATCATTAGTCATTACGGTTAGCTTCTTTGTGTATACATCATTGGTCATTACGGTTAGCTTCTTTGTGTACACATCATTGGTCATTACGGTTAGCTTCTTTGTGTACACACCATTCATCATTACGGTTAGCTTCTTTGTGTACACATCATTGGTCATTACGGCTAGCTTCTTTGTGTACACATCATTGGTCATTACGGGTAGCTTCTTTGTGTACACATCATTGGTCATTACTGTTAGCTTCTTTGTGTACACACCATTCATCATTACGGTTAGCTTCTTTGTGTACACACCATTGGTCATTACGGTTAGCTTCTTTGTGTACACATCATTGGTCATTACGGTTAGCTTCTTTGTGCACACACCATTGGTCATTACGGTTAGCTTCTTTGTGTACACATCATTGGTCATTACGGTTAGCTTCTTTGTGTACACACCATTGGTCATTACGGTTAGCTTCTTTGTGTACACATCATTGGTCATTACGGTTAGCTTCTTTGTGTACACACCATTCGTCATTACGGTTAGCTTCTTTGTGTACACACCATTCGTCATTACGGTTAGCTTCTTTGTGTACACATCATTGGTCATTATGGTTAGCTTCTTTGTGTACACACCATTCGTCATTACTGTTAGATTCTTTGTGTACACATCATTGGTCATTACGGTTAACTTCTTTGTGTACACACCATTCATCATTACGGTTAGCTTCTTTGTGTACACACCATTGGTCATTACGGTTAGCTTCTTTGTGTACACATCATTGGTCATTACGGTTAGCTTCTTTGTGTACACATCATTGGTCATTACGGTTAGCTTCTTTGTGTACACATCATTGGTCATTACGGTTAGCTTCTTTGTGTACACACCATTCGTCATTACGGTTAGCTTCTTTGTGTACACATCATTCGTCATTACGGTTAGCTTCTTTGTGTACACATCATTGGTCATTACGGTTAGCTTCTTTGTGTACAAATCATTGGTCATTACGGTTAGCTTCTTTGTGTACAGATCATTGGTCATTACGGTTAGCTTCTTTGTGTACACATCATTGGTCATTACGTTAGCTTCTTTGTGTACACACCATTGGTCATTACGGTTAGCTTCTTTGTGTACACACCATTGGTCATTACTGTTAGCTTCTTTGTGTACACATCATTAGTCATTACTGTTAGCTTCTTTGTGTACACATCATTGGTCATTACGGTTAGCTTCTTTGTGTACACATCATTGGTCATTACGGTTAGCTTCTTTGTGTACACATCATTGGTCATTACGGTTAGCTTCTTTGTGTACACATCATTGGTCATTACGGTTAGCTTCTTTGTGTACACACCATTCGTCATTACGTTAGTTTCTTTGTGTACAAATCATTGGTCATTACGGTTAGCTTCTTTGTGTACACACCATTCGTCATTACGGTTAGCTTCTTTGTGTACACATCATTGGTCATTACGGTTAGCTTCTTTGTGTACACATCATTAGTCATTACGGTTAGCTTCTTTGTGTATACATCATTGGTCATTACGGTTAGCTTCTTTGTGTACACATCATTGGTCATTACGGTTAGCTTCTTTGTGTACACACCATTCATCATTACGGTTAGCTTCTTTGTGTACACATCATTGGTCATTACGGCTAGCTTCTTTGTGTACACATCATTGGTCATTACGGGTAGCTTCTTTGTGTACACATCATTGGTCATTACTGTTAGCTTCTTTGTGTACACACCATTCATCATTACGGTTAGCTTCTTTGTGTACACACCATTGGTCATTACGGTTAGCTTCTTTGTGTACACATCATTGGTCATTACGGTTAGCTTCTTTGTGCACACACCATTGGTCATTACGGTTAGCTTCTTTGTGTACACATCATTGGTCATTACGGTTAGCTTCTTTGTGTACACACCATTGGTCATTACGGTTAGCTTCTTTGTGTACACATCATTGGTCATTACGGTTAGCTTCTTTGTGTACACACCATTCGTCATTACGGTTAGCTTCTTTGTGTACACACCATTCGTCATTACGGTTAGCTTCTTTGTGTACACATCATTGGTCATTATGGTTAGCTTCTTTGTGTACACACCATTCGTCATTACTGTTAGATTCTTTGTGTACACATCATTGGTCATTACGGTTAACTTCTTTGTGTACACACCATTCATCATTACGGTTAGCTTCTTTGTGTACACACCATTGGTCATTACGGTTAGCTTCTTTGTGTACACATCATTGGTCATTACGGTTAGCTTCTTTGTGTACACATCATTGGTCATTACGGTTAGCTTCTTTGTGTACACATCATTGGTCATTACGGTTAGCTTCTTTGTGTACACACCATTCGTCATTACGGTTAGCTTCTTTGTGTACACATCATTCGTCATTACGGTTAGCTTCTTTGTGTACACATCATTGGTCATTACGGTTAGCTTCTTTGTGTACAAATCATTGGTCATTACGGTTAGCTTCTTTGTGTACAGATCATTGGTCATTACGGTTAGCTTCTTTGTGTACACATCATTGGTCATTACGTTAGCTTCTTTGTGTACACACCATTGGTCATTACGGTTAGCTTCTTTGTGTACACACCATTGGTCATTACTGTTAGCTTCTTTGTGTACACATCATTAGTCATTACTGTTAGCTTCTTTGTGTACACATCATTGGTCATTACGGTTAGCTTCTTTGTGTACACATCATTGGTCATTACGGTTAGCTTCTTTGTGTACACACCATTCGTCATTACGGTTAGCTTCTTTGTGTACACACCATTCCTCATTACGGTTAGCTTATTTGTGTACACACCATTGGTCATTACTGTTAGCTTCTTTGTGTACACATCATTGGTCATTACGGTTAGCTTCTTTGTGTACACACCATTCATCATTACGGTTAGCTTCTTTGTGTACACATCATTGGTCATTACGGTTAGCTTCTTTGTGTACACACCATTCATCATTACGGTTAGCTTCTTTGTGTACACACCATTCATCATTACGGTTAGCTTCTTTGTGTACACATCATTGGTCATTACGGTTAGCTTCTTTGTGTACACATCATTGATCATTACGGTTAGCTTCTTTGTGTACACATCATTGGTCATTACGGTTAGCTTCTTTGTGTACACATCATTGGTCATTACGGTTAGCTTCTTTGTGTACACATCATTGGTCATTACGGTTAGCTTCTTTGTGTACACACCATTCATCATTACGGTTAGCTTCTTTGTGTACACACCATTCATCATTACGGTTAGCTTCTTTGTGTACACATCATTGGTCATTACGGTTAGCTTCTTTGTGTACACATCATTGGTCATTACGGTTAGCTTCTTTGTGTACACACCATTCATCATTACGGTTAGCTTCTTTGTGTACACACCATTCATCATTACGGTTAGCTTCTTTGTGTACACATCATTGGTCATTACGGTTAGCTTCTTTGTGTACACATCATTGGTCATTACGGTTAGCTTCTTTGTGTACACATCATTGGTCATTACGTTAGCTTCTTTGTGTACACACCATTCGTCATTACGGTTAGCTTCTTTGTGTACATACCATTGGTCATTACTGTTATCTTCTTTGTGTACACATCATTGGTCATTACGGTTAGCTTCTTTGTGAACACACCATTCGTCATTACGGTTAGCTTCTTTGTGTACACACCATTCATCATTACGGTTAGCTTATTTGTGTACACACCATTGGTCATTACTGTTAGCTTCTTTGTGTACACATCATTGGTCATTACGGTTAGCTTCTTTGTGTACACACCATTGATCATTACGGTTAGCTTCTTTGTGTACACATCATTGGTCATTACGGTTAGCTTCTTTGTGTACACACCATTCATCATTACGGTTAGCTTCTTTGTGTACACACCATTCATCATTACGGTTAGCTTCTTTGTGTACACATCATTGGTCATTACGGTTAGCTTCTTTGTGTACACATCATTGGTCATTACGGTTAGCTTCTTTGTGTACACATCATTGGTCATTACGGTTAGCTTCTTTGTGTACACACCATTCATCATTACGGTTAGCTTCTTTGTGTACACATCATTGGTCATTACGTTAGCTTCTTTGTGTACACATCATTGGTCATTACGGTTAGCTTCTTTGTGTACACACCATTGGTCATTACGGTTACCTTATTTGTGTACACACCATTGGTCATTACGGTTAGCTTCTTTGTGTACACATCATTGGTCATTACGGTTAGCTTCTTTGTGTACACACCATTCATCATTACGGTTAGCTTCTTTGTGTACACATCATTGGTCATTACGGTTAGCTTCTTTGTGTACACATCATTGGTCATTATGGTTAGCTTCTTTGTGTACACATCATTGGTCATTACGGTTAGCTTCTTTGTGTACACATCATTGGTCATTACGGTTAGCTTCTTTGTGTACACATCATTCGTCATTACGGTTAGCTTCTTTGTGTACACACCATTGGTCATTACTGTTAGCTTCTTTGTGTACACATCATTGGTCATTACGGTTAGCTTATTTGTGTACACATCATTGGTCATTATGGTTAGCTTCTTTGTGTACACATCATTGGTCATTACGGTTAGCTTCTTTGTGTACACATCATTGGTCATTACGTTAGCTTCCTTGTGTACACACCATTCGTCATTACGGTTAGCTTCTTTGTGTACACACCATTGGTCATTACTGTTAGCTTCTTTGTGTACACATCATTGGTCATTACGTTAGCTTCTTTGTGTACACATCATTGGTCATTACGGTTAGCTTCTTTGTGTACACATCATTGGTCATTACGGTTAGCTTCTTTGTGTACACATCATTGGTCATTACAGTTAGCTTCTTTGTGTACACACCATTCGTCATTACGGTTAGCTTCTTTGTGTACACATCATTAATCATTACGGTTAGCTTCTTTGTGTACACACCATTCGTCATTACGGTTAGCTTCTTAGTGTACACACCATTCGTCATTACGGTTAGCTTCTTAGTGTACACACCATTCGTCATTACGGTTAGCTTCTTTGTGTACACATCATTCATCATTACGGTTAGCTTCTTTGTGTACACACCATTCATCATTACGGTTAGCTTATTTGTGTACACACCATTGGTCATTACTGTTAGCTTCTTTGTGTACACATCATTGGTCATTACGGTTAGGTTCTTTGTGTACACACCATTCATCATTACGGTTAGCTTCTTTGTGTACACATCATTGGTCATTACGGTTAGCTTCTTTGTGTACACATCATTGGTCATTACGGTTAGCTTCTTTGTGTACACATCATTGGTCATTACGGTTAGCTTCTTTGTGTACACATCATTCATCATTACGGTTAGCTTTTTTGTGTACACACCATTCGTCATTATGGTTAGCTTCTTTGTGTACACATCATTGGTCATTAATATTAGCTTCTTTGTGTACACACCATTCGTCATTACGGTTAGCTTCTTTGTGTACACACCATTCATCATTACGGTTAGCTTATTTGTGTACACACCATTGGTCATTACTGTTAGCTTCTTTGTGTACACATCATTGGTCATTACGGTTAGCTTCTTTGTGTACACACCATTCATCATTACGGTTAGCTTCTTTGTGTACACATCATTGGTCATTACGGTTAGCTTCTTTGTGTACACATCATTGGTCATTACGGTTAGCTTCTTTGTGTACACATCATTCATCATTACGGTTAGCTTCTTTGTGTACACACCATTCATCATTACGGTTAGTTTCTTTGTGTACACATCATTGGTCATTACAGTTAGCTTCTTTGTGTACACATCATTGGTCATTACGGTTAGCTTCTTTGTGTACACACCATTCATCATTACGGTTAGCTTCTTTGTGTACACATCATTGGTCATTACGGTTAGCTTCTTTGTGTACACATCATTGGTCATTACGGTTAGCTTCTTTGTGTACACAACATTCATCATTACGGTTAGCTTATTTGTGTACACACCATTGGTCATTACGGTTAGCTTCTTTGTGTACACATCATTGGTCATTACGGTTAGCTTCTTTGTGTACACACCATTCATCATTACGGTTAGCTTCTTTGTGTACACATCATTGGTCATTACGGTTAGCTTCTTTGTGTACACATCATTGGTCATTACGGTTAGCTTCTTTGTGTACACATCATTGGTCATTATGGTTAGCTTCTTTGTGCACACATCATTGGTAATTACGGTTAGCTTATTTGTGTACACATCATTGGTCATTACGGTTAGCTTCTTTGTGTACACATCATTCGTCATTACGGTTAGCTTCTTTGTGTACACACCATTGGTCATTACTGTTAGCTTCTTTGTGTACACATCATTGGTCATTACGGTTAGCTTCTTTGTGTACACATCATTGGTCATTACGGTTAGCTTCTTTGTGTACACATCATTGGTCATTACAGTTAGCTTCTTTGTGTACACACCATTCGTCATTACGGTTAGCTTCTTTGTGTACACATCATTAATCATGACGGTTAGCTTCTTTGTGTACACACCATTCGTCATTACGGTTAGCTTCTTTGTGTACACACCATTCATCATTACGGTTAGCTTATTTGTGTACACACCATTGGTCATTACTGTTAGCTTCTTTGTGTACACATCATTGGTCATTACGGTTAGCTTCTTTGTGTACACACCATTCATCATTACGGTTAGCTTCTTTGTGTACACATCATTGGTCATTACGGTTAGCTTCTTTGTGTACACATCATTGGTCATTACGGTTAGCTTCTTTGTGTACACACCATTCATCATTACGGTTAGCTTCTTTGTGTACACATCATTGGTCATTACGGTTAGCTTCTTTGTGTACACATCATTGGTCATTACGGTTAGCTTCTTTGTGTACACATCATTGGTCATTACGTTAGCTTCTTTGTGTACACACCATTCGTCATTACGGTTAGCTTCTTTGTGTACACACCATTGGTCATTACTGTTAGCTTCTTTGTGTACACATCATTGGTCATTACGGTTAGCTTCTTTGTGTACACACCATTCGTCATTACGGTTAGCTTCTTTGTGTACACACCATTCCTCATTACGGTTAGCTTATTTGTGTACACACCATTGGTCATTACTGTTAGCTTCTTTGTGTACACATCATTGGTCATTACGGTTAGCTTCTTTGTGTACACACCATTCATCATTACGGTTAGCTTCTTTGTGTACACATCATTGGTCATTACGGTTAGCTTCTTTGTGTACACACCATTCATCATTACGGTTAGCTTCTTTGTGTACACACCATTCATCATTACGGTTAGCTTCTTTGTGTACACATCATTGGTCATTACGGTTAGCTTCTTTGTGTACACATCATTGATCATTACGGTTAGCTTCTTTGTGTACACATCATTGGTCATTACGGTTAGCTTCTTTGTGTACACATCATTGGTCATTACGGTTAGCTTCTTTGTGTACACATCATTGGTCATTACGGTTAGCTTCTTTGTGTACACACCATTCATCATTACGGTTAGCTTCTTTGTGTACACACCATTCATCATTACGGTTAGCTTCTTTGTGTACACATCATTGGTCATTACGGTTAGCTTCTTTGTGTACACATCATTGGTCATTACGGTTAGCTTCTTTGTGTACACACCATTCATCATTACGGTTAGCTTCTTTGTGTACACACCATTCATCATTACGGTTAGCTTCTTTGTGTACACATCATTGGTCATTACGGTTAGCTTCTTTGTGTACACATCATTGGTCATTACGGTTAGCTTCTTTGTGTACACATCATTGGTCATTACGTTAGCTTCTTTGTGTACACACCATTCGTCATTACGGTTAGCTTCTTTGTGTACATACCATTGGTCATTACTGTTAGCTTCTTTGTGTACACATCATTGGTCATTACGGTTAGCTTCTTTGTGAACACACCATTCGTCATTACGGTTAGCTTCTTTGTGTACACACCATTCATCATTACGGTTAGCTTATTTGTGTACACACCATTGGTCATTACTGTTAGCTTCTTTGTGTACACATCATTGGTCATTACGGTTAGCTTCTTTGTGTACACACCATTGATCATTACGGTTAGCTTCTTTGTGTACACATCATTGGTCATTACGGTTAGCTTCTTTGTGTACACACCATTCATCATTACGGTTAGCTTCTTTGTGTACACACCATTCATCATTACGGTTAGCTTCTTTGTGTACACATCATTGGTCATTACGGTTAGCTTCTTTGTGTACACATCATTGGTCATTACGGTTAGCTTCTTTGTGTACACATCATTGGTCATTACGGTTAGCTTCTTTGTGTACACACCATTCATCATTACGGTTAGCTTCTTTGTGTACACATCATTGGTCATTACGTTAGCTTCTTTGTGTACACATCATTGGTCATTACGGTTAGCTTCTTTGTGTACACACCATTGGTCATTACGGTTACCTTATTTGTGTACACACCATTGGTCATTACGGTTAGCTTCTTTGTGTACACATCATTGGTCATTACGGTTAGCTTCTTTGTGTACACACCATTCATCATTACGGTTAGCTTCTTTGTGTACACATCATTGGTCATTACGTTAGCTTCTTTGTGTACACATCATTGGTCATTATGGTTAGCTTCTTTGTGTACACATCATTGGTCATTACGGTTAGCTTCTTTGTGTACACATCATTGGTTATTACGGTTAGCTTCTTTGTGTACACATCATTCGTCATTACGGTTAGCTTCTTTGTGTACACACCATTGGTCATTACTGTTAGCTTCTTTGTGTACACATCATTGGTCATTACGGTTAGCTTCTTTGTGTACACATCATTGGTCATTATGGTTAGCTTCTTTGTGTACACATCATTGGTCATTACGGTTAGCTTCTTTGTGTACACATCATTGGTCATTACGTTAGCTTCCTTGTGTACACACCATTCGTCATTACGGTTAGCTTCTTTGTGTACACACCATTGGTCATTACTGTTAGCTTCTTTGTGTACACATCATTGGTCATTACGTTAGCTTCTTTGTGTACACATCATTGGTCATTACGGTTAGCTTCTTTGTGTACACATCATTGGTCATTACGGTTAGCTTCTTTGTGTACACATCATTGGTCATTACAGTTAACTTCTTTGTGTACACACCATTCGTCATTACGGTTAGCTTCTTTGTGTACACATCATTAATCATTACGGTTAGCTTCTTTGTGTACACACCATTCGTCATTACGGTTAGCTTCTTAGTGTACACACCATTCGTCATTACGGTTAGCTTCTTAGTGTACACACCATTCGTCATTACGGTTAGCTTCTTTGTGTACACACCATTCATCATTACGGTTAGCTTATTTGTGTACACACCATTGGTCATTACTGTTAGCTTCTTTGTGTACACATCATTGGTCATTACGGTTAGCTTCTTTGTGTACACACCATTCATCATTACGGTTAGCTTCTTTGTGTACACATCATTGGTCATTACGGTTAGCTTCTTTGTGTACACACCATTCATCATTACGGTTAGCTTATTTGTGTACACACCATTGGTCATTACTGTTAGCTTCTTTGTGTACACATCATTGGTCATTACGGTTAGCTTCTTTGTGTACACACCATTCATCATTACGGTTAGCTTCTTTGTGTACACATCATTGGTCATTACGGTTAGCTTCTTTGTGTACACATCATTGGTCATTACGGTTAGCTTCTTTGTGTACACACCATTCATCATTACGGTTAGCTTATTTGTGTACACACCATTGGTCATTACTGTTAGCTTCTTTGTGTACACATCATTGGTCATTACGGTTAGGTTCTTTGTGTACACACCATTCATCATTACGGTTAGCTTCTTTGTGTACACATCATTGGTCATTACGGTTAGCTTCTTTGTGTACACATCATTGGTCATTACGGTTAGCTTCTTTGTGTACACATCATTGGTCATTACGGTTAGCTTCTTTGTGTACACATCATTCATCATTACGGTTAGCTTTTTTGTGTACACACCATTCGTCATTATGGTTAGCTTCTTTGTGTACACATCATTGGTCATTAATATTAGCTTCTTTGTGTACACACCATTCGTCATTACGGTTAGCTTCTTTGTGTACACACCATTCATCATTACGGTTAGCTTATTTGTGTACACACCATTGGTCATTACTGTTAGCTTCTTTGTGTACACATCATTGGTCATTACGGTTAGCTTCTTTGTGTACACACCATTCATCATTACGGTTAGCTTCTTTGTGTACACATCATTGGTCATTACGGTTAGCTTCTTTGTGTACACATCATTGGTCATTACGGTTAGCTTCTTTGTGTACACATCATTCATCATTACGGTTAGCTTCTTTGTGTACACACCATTCATCATTACGGTTAGCTTCTTTGTGTACACATCATTGGTCATTACAGTTAGCTTCTTTGTGTACACATCATTGGTCATTACGGTTAGCTTCTTTGTGTACACACCATTCATCATTACGGTTAGCTTCTTTGTGTACACATCATTGGTCATTACGGTTAGCTTCTTTGTGTACACATCATTGGTCATTACGGTTAGCTTCTTTGTGTACACACCATTCATCATTACGGTTAGCTTATTTGTGTACACACCATTGGTCATTACGGTTAGCTTCTTTGTGTACACATCATTGGTCATTACGGTTAGCTTCTTTGTGTACACACCATTCATCATTACGGTTAGCTTCTTTGTGTACACATCATTGGTCATTACGGTTAGCTTCTTTGTGTACACATCATTGGTCATTACGGTTAGCTTCTTTGTGTACACATCATTGGTCATTACGGTTAGCTTCTTTGTGTACACATCATTGGTCATTACGGTTAGCTTCTTTGTGTACACACCATTCGTCATTACGGTTAGCTTCTTTGTTTACACACCATTGGTCATTACTGTTAGCTTCTTTGTGCACACATCATTGGTCATTACTGTTAGCTTCTTTGTGTACACATCATTGGTCATTACGGTTAGCTTCTTTGTGTACACATCATTGGTCATTATGGTTAGCTTCTTTGTGTACACATCATTGGTCATTACGGTTAGCTTCTTTGTGTACACATCATTGGTCATTACGTTAGCTTCTTTGTGTACACACCATTCGTCATTACGATTAGCTTCTTTGTGTACACATCATTGGTCATTACATTAGCTTCTTTGTGTACACATCATTGGTCATTACGGTTAGCTTCTTTGTGTACACACCATTCATCATTACGGTTAGCTTCTTTGTGTACACACCATTCGTCATTACGGTTAGCTTCTTTGTGTACACATCATTGGTCATTACGGTTAGCTTCTTTGTGTACACATCATTGGTCATTACGGTTAGCTTCTTTGTGTACACATCATTGGTCATTACGGTTAGCTTCTTTGTGTACACATCATTGGTCATTACGGTTAGCTTCTTTGTGTACACACCATTCGTCATTACAGTTAGCTTCTTTGTGTACACATCATTGGTCATTACGTTAGCTTCTTTGTGTACACATCATTGGTCATTACGGTTAGCTTCTTTGTGTACACACCATTCGTCATTACGGTTAGCTTCTTTGTGTACACATCATTGGTCATTACGGTTAGCTTCTTTGTGTACACACAATTGGTCATTACGGTTAGCTTCTTTGTGTACACATCATTGGTCATTACGTTAGCTTCTTTGTGTACACATCATTGGTCATTACGGTTAGCTTCTTTGTGTACACATCATTGGTCATTACGGTTAGCTTCTTTGTGTACACATCATTGGTCATTAAGGTTAGCTTCTTTGTGTACACATCATTGGTCATTACAGTTAGCTTCTTTGTGTACACACCATTCGTCATTACGGTTAGCTTCTTTGTGTACACATCATTAATCATTACGGTTAGCTTCTTTGTGTACACATCATTGGTTATTACGGTTAGCTTCTTTGTGCACACATCATTGGTCATTACGGTTAGCTTCTTTGTGTACACACCATTCGTCATTACGGTTAGCTTCTTTGTGTACACACCATTGGTCATTACTGTTAGCTTCTTTGTGTACACATCATTGGTCATTACGGTTAGCTTCTTTGTGTACACATCATTGGTCATTACGGTTAGCTTCTTTGTGTACACATCATTGGTCATTATGGTTAGCTTCTTTGTGTACACATCATTGGTCATTACGGTTAGCTTCTTTGTGTACACATCATTGGTCATTACGTTAGCTTCTTTGTGTACACACCATTCGTCATTACGGTTAGCTTCTTTGTGTACACACCATTGGTCATTACTGTTAGCTTCTTTGTGTACACATCATTGGTCATTACGTTAGCTTCTTTGTGTACACATCATTGGTCATTACGGTTAGCTTCTTTGTGTACACATCATTGGTCATTACGGTTAGCTTCTTTGTGTACACATCATTCGTCATTACAGTTAGCTTCTTTGTGTACACACCATTCGTCATTACGGTTAGCTTCTTTGTGTACACATCATTAATCATTACGGTTAGCTTCTTTGTGTACACACCATTCGTCATTACGGTTAGCTTCTTAGTGTACACACCATTCGTCATTACGGTTAGCTTCTTTGTGTACACACCATTCGTCATTACGGTTAGCTTCTTTGTGTACACACCATTCGTCATTACGGTTAGCTTCTTAGTGTACACACAATTCGTCATTACGGTTAGCTTCTTTGTGTACACATCATTGGTCATTACGGTTAGCTTCTTTGTGTACACATCATTGGTCATTACGGTTAGCTTCTTTGTGTACACATCATTGGTCATTACGGTTATCTTCTTTGTGTAGACACCATTCATCATTACGGTTAGCTTATTTGTGTACACACCATTGGTCATTACTGTTAGCTTCTTTGTGTACACATCATTGGTAATTACGGTTAGCTTCTTTGTGTACACACCATTCATCATTACGGTTAGCTTCTTTGTGTACACATCATTGGTCATTACGGTTAGCTTCTTTGTGTACACATCATTGGTCATTACGGTTAGCTTCTATGTGTACACACCATTCATCATTACGGTTAGCTTATTTGTGTACACACCATTGGTCATTACTGTTAGCTTCTTTGTGTACACATCATTGGTCATTACGGTTAGCTTCTTTGTGTACACACCATTCATCATTACGGTTAGCTTCTTTGTGTACACATCATTGGTCATTACGGTTAGCTTCTTTGTGTACACATCATTGGTCATTACGTTAGCTTCTTTGTGTACACACCATTCGTCATTACGGTTAGCTTCTTTGTGTACACATCATTGGTCATTACTGTTAGCTTCTCTGTGTACACATCATTGGTCATTACGTTAGCTTCTTTGTGTACACATCATTGGTCATTACGGTTAGCTTCTTTGTGTACACATCATTGGTCATTACAGTATAGCTTCTTTGTGTACACACCATTCGTCATTACGGTTAGCTTCTTTGTGTACACATCATTAATCATTACGGTTAGCTTCTTTGTGTATACACCATTCGTCATTACGGTTAGCTTCTTAGTGTACACACCATTCGTCATTACGGTTAGCTTCTTTGTGTACACATCATTCGTCATTACGGTTAGCTTCTTTGTGTACACACCATTCATCATTACGGTTAGCTTATTTGTGTACACACCATTGGTCATTACGGTTAGCTTCTTTGTGTACACATCATTGTTCATTACGGTTAGCTTCTTTGTGTACACACCATTCATCATTACGGTTAGCTTCTTTGTGTACACATCATTGGTCATTACGGTTAGCTTCTTTGTGTACACATCATTGGTCATTACGGTTAGCTTCTTTGTGTACACACCATTCATCATTACGGTTAGCTTATTTGTGCACACACCATTGGTCATTACTGTTAGCTTCTTTGTGTACACATCATTGGTCATTACGGTTAGCTTCTTTGTGTACACACCATTCATCATTACAGTTAGCTTCTTTGTGTACACATCATTGGTCATTACGGTTAGCTTCTTTGTGTACACATCATTGGTCATTACGGTTAGCTTCTTTGTGTACACACCATTCATCATTACGGTTAGCTTATTTGTGTACACACCATTGGTCATTACTGTTAGCTTCTTTGTGTACACATCATTGGTCATTACGGTTAGCTTCTTTGTGTACACATCATTGGTCATTACGGTTAGCTTCTTTGTGTACACACCATTCGTCATTACGGTTAGCTTCTTTGTGTACACATCATTGGTCATTACGGTTAGCTTCTTTGTGTACACATCATTGGTCATTACGGTTAGCTTCTTTGTGTACACATCATTGGTCATTACGGTTAGCTTCTTTGTGTACACATCATTGGTCATTACGGTTAGCTTCTTTGTGTACACACCATTCGTCATTACAGTTAGCTTCTTTGTGTACACATCATTGGTCATTACGTTAGCTTCTTTGTGTACACATCATTGGTCATTACGGTTAGCTTCTTTGTGTACACACCATTCGTCATTACGGTTAGCTTCTTTGTGTACACATCATTGGTCATTACGGTTAGCTTCTTTGTGTACACACCATTGGTCATTACGGTTAGCTTCTTTGTGTACACATCATTGGTCATTACGGTTAGCTTCTTTGTGTACACATCATTGGTCATTACGGTTAGCTTCTTTGTGTACACATCATTGGTCATTACGGTTAGTTTCTTTGTGTACACATCATTGGTCATTACGGTTAGCTTCTTTGTGTACACATCATTGGTCATTACAGTTAGCTTCTTTGTGTACACATCATTGGTCATTACGGTTAGCTTCTTTGTGTACACATCATTGGTCATTAAGGTTAGCTTCTTTGTGTACACATCATTGGTCATTACGGTTAGCTTCTTTGTGTACACACCATTCGTCATTACGGTTAGCTTCTTTGTGTACACACCATTGGTCATTACTGTTAGCTTCTTTGTGTACACATCATTGGTCATTACGGTTAGCTTCTTTGTGTACACATCATTGGTCATTACGGTTAGCTTCTTTGTGTACACATCATTGGTCATTATGGTTAGCTTCTTTGTGTACACATCATTGGTCATTACGGTTAGCTTCTTTGTGTACACATCATTGGTCATTACGTTAGCTTCTTTGTGTACACACCATTCGTCATTACGGTTAGCTTCTTTGTGTACACACCATTGGTCATTACTGTTAGCTTCTTTGTGTACACATCATTGGTCATTACGTTAGCTTCTTTGTGTACACATCATTGGTCATTACGTTAGCTTCTTTGTGTACACATCATTGGTCATTACGGTTAGCTTCTTTGTGTACACATCATTGGTCATTACAGTTAGCTTCTTTGTGTACACATCATTGGTCATTACGGTTAGTTTCTTTGTGTACACATCATTGGTCATTACGGTTAGCTTCTTTGTGTACACATCATTGGTCATTACAGTTAGCTTCTTTGTGTACACATCATTGGTCATTACGGTTAGCTTCTTTGTGTACACATCATTGGTCATTAAGGTTAGCTTCTTTGTGTACACATCATTGGTCATTACAGTTAGCTTCTTTGTGTACACACCATTCGTCATTACGGTTAGCTTCTTTGTGTACACATCATTAATCATTACGGTTAGCTTCTTTGTGTACACATCATTGGTCATTACGGTTAGCTTCTTTGTGTACACATCATTGGTCATTACGGTTAGCTTCTTTGTGTACACACCATTCGTCATTACGGTTAGCTTCTTTGTGTACACACCATTGGTCATTACTGTTAGCTTCTTTGTGTACACATCATTGGTCATTACGGTTAGCTTCTTTGTGTACACATCATTGGTCATTACGGTTAGCTTCTTTGTGTACACATCATTGGTCATTATGGTTAGCTTCTTTGTGTACACATCATTGGTCATTACGTTAGCTTCTTTGTGTACACATCATTGGTCATTACGGTTAGCTTCTTTGTGTACACATCATTGGTCATTACGGTTAGCTTCTTTGTGTACACATCATTGGTCATTACAGTTAGCTTCTTTGTGTACACACCATTCGTCATTACGGTTAGCTTCTTTGTGTACACATCATTAATCATTACGGTTAGCTTCTTTGTGTACACACCATTCGTCATTACGGTTAGCTTCTTTGTGTACACACCATTCGTCATTACGGTTAGCTTCTTAGTGTACACACCATTCGTCATTACGGTTAGCTTCTTTGTGTACACACCATTGGTCATTACGGTTAGCTTCTTTGTGTACACACCATTCATCATTACGGTTAGCTTCTTTGTGTACACATCATTGGTCATTACGGTTAGCTTCTTTGTGTACACATCATTGGTCATTACGGTTAGCTTCTTTGTGTACACACCATTCATCATTACGGTTAGCTTATTTGTGTACACACCATTGGTCATTACTGTTAGCTTCTTTGTGTACACATCATTGGTCATTACGGTTAGCTTCTTTGTGTACACACCATTCATCATTACGGTTAGCTTCTTTGTGTACACATCATTGGTCATTACGGTTAGCTTCTTTGTGTACACATCATTGGTCATTACGGTTAGCTTCTTTGTGTACACACCATTCATCATTACGGTTAGCTTATTTGTGTACACACCATTCGTCATTACTGTTAGCTTCTTTGTGTACACATCATTGGTCATTACGGTTAGCTTCTTTGTGTACACACCATTCATCATTACGGTTAGCTTCTTTGTGTACACATCATTGGTCATTACGGTTAGCTTCTTTGTGTACACATCATTCGTCATTACGGTTAGCTTCTTTGTGTACACACCATTCATCATTACGGTTAGCTTATTTGTGTACACACCATTGGTCATTACTGTTAGCTTCTTTGTGTACACATCATTGGTCATTACGGTTAGCTTCTTTGTGTACACACCATTCATCATTACGGTTAGCTTCTTTGTGTACACATCATTGGTCATTACGGTTAGCTTCTTTGTGTACACATCATTGGTCATTACGTTAGCTTCTTTGTGTACACACCATTCGTCATTACGGTTAGCTTCTTTGTGTACACACCATTGGTCATTACTGTTAGCTTCTCTGTGTACACATCATTGGTCATTACGTTAGCTTCTTTGTGTACACATCATTGGTCATTACGGTTAGCTTCTTTGTGTACACATCATTGGTCATTACAGTATAGCTTCTTTGTGTACACACCATTCGTCATTACGGTTAGCTTTTTTGTGTACACATCATTAATCATTACGGTTAGCTTCTTTGTGTATACACCATTCGTCATTACGGTTAGCTTCTTAGTGTACACACCATTCGTCATTACGGTTAGCTTCTTTGTGTACACATCATTCGTCATTACGGTTAGCTTCTTTGTGTACACACCATTCAT
Organism: Bathymodiolus brooksi; assembly: GCA_963680875.1. NCBI lineage: Eukaryota > Metazoa > Mollusca > Bivalvia > Mytilida > Modiolidae > Bathymodiolus > Bathymodiolus brooksi. The sequence goes on from OY804578.1 coordinate 58,926,697, forward strand.
CATTACGGTTAGCTTATTTGTGTACACACCATTGGTCATTACTGTTAGCTTCTTTGTGTACACATCATTGTTCATTACGGTTAGCTTCTTTGTGTACACACCATTCATCATTACGGTTAGCTTCTTTGTGTACACATCATTGGTCATTACGGTTAGCTTCTTTGTGTACACATCATTGGTCATTACGGTTAGCTTCTTTGTGTACACACCATTCATCATTACGGTTAGCTTATTTGTGCACACACCATTGGTCATTACTGTTAGCTTCTTTGTGTACACATCATTGGTCATTACGGTTAGCTTCTTTGTGTACACATCATTCATCATTACAGTTAGCTTCTTTGTGTACACATCATTGGTCATTACGGTTAGCTTCTTTGTGTACACATCATTGGTCATTACGGTTAGCTTCTTTGTGTACACACCATTCATCATTACGGTTAGCTTATTTGTGTACACACCATTGGTCATTACTGTTAGCTTCTTTGTGTACACATCATTGGTCATTACGGTTAGCTTCTTTGTGTACACATCATTGGTCATTACGGTTAGCTTCTTTGTGTACACACCATTCGTCATTACGGTTAGCTTCTTTGTGTACACATCATTGGTCATTACGGTTAGCTTCTTTGTGTACACATCATTGGTCATTACGGTTAGCTTCTTTGTGTACACACCATTCGTCATTACAGTTAGCTTCTTTGTGTACACATCATTGGTCATTACGTTAGCTTCTTTGTGTACACATCATTGGTCATTACGGTTAGCTTCTTTGTGTACACACCATTCGTCATTACGGTTAGCTTCTTTGTGTACACATCATTGGTCATTACGGTTAGCTTCTTTGTGTACACACCATTGGTCATTACGGTTAGCTTCTTTGTGTACACATCATTGGTCATTACGGTTAGCTTCTTTGTGTACACATCATTGGTCATTACGGTTAGCTTCTTTGTGTACACATCATTGGTCATTACGGTTAGTTTCTTTGTGTACACATCATTGGTCATTACGGTTAGCTTCTTTGTGTACACATCATTGGTCATTACAGTTAGCTTCTTTGTGTACACATCATTGGTCATTACGGTTAGCTTCTTTGTGTACACATCATTGGTCATTAAGGTTAGCTTCTTTGTGTACACATCATTGGTCATTACAGTTAGCTTCTTTGTGTACACATCATTGGTCATTACGGTTAGCTTCTTTGTGTACACACCATTCATCATTACGGTTAGCTTCTTTGTGTACACATCATTGGTCATTACGGTTAGCTTCTTTGTGTACACATCATTGGTCATTACGGTTAGCTTCTATGTGTACACACCATTCATCATTACGGTTAGCTTATTTGTGTACACACCATTGGTCATTACTGTTAGCTTCTTTGTGTACACATCATTGGTCATTACGGTTAGCTTCTTTGTGTACACACCATTCATCATTACGGTTAGCTTCTTTGTGTACACATCATTGGTCATTACGGTTAGCTTCTTTGTGTACACATCATTGGTCATTACGTTAGCTTATTTGTGTACACACCATTCGTCATTACGGTTAGCTTCTTTGTGTACACACCATTGGTCATTACTGTTAGCTTCTCTGTGTACACATCATTGGTCATTACGTTAGCTTCTTTGTGTACACATCATTGGTCATTACGGTTAGCTTCTTTGTGTACACATCATTGGTCATTACAGTATAGCTTCTTTGTGTACACACCATTCGTCATTACGGTTAGCTTCTTTGTGTACACATCATTAATCATTACGGTTAGCTTCTTTGTGTATACACCATTCGTCATTACGGTTAGCTTCTTAGTGTACACACCATTCGTCATTACGGTTAGCTTCTTTGTGTACACATCATTCGTCATTACGGTTAGCTTCTTTGTGTACACACCATTCATCATTACGGTTAGCTTATTTGTGTACACACCATTGGTCATTACGGTTAGCTTCTTTGTGTACACATCATTGTTCATTACGGTTAGCTTCTTTGTGTACACACCATTCATCATTACGGTTAGCTTCTTTGTGTACACATCATTGGTCATTACGGTTAGCTTCTTTGTGTACACATCATTGGTCATTACGGTTAGCTTCTTTGTGTACACACCATTCATCATTACGGTTAGCTTATTTGTGCACACACCATTGGTCATTACTGTTAGCTTCTTTGTGTACACATCATTGGTCATTACGGTTAGCTTCTTTGTGTACACACCATTCATCATTACAGTTAGCTTCTTTGTGTACACATCATTGGTCATTACGGTTAGCTTCTTTGTGTACACATCATTGGTCATTACGGTTAGCTTCTTTGTGTACACACCATTCATCATTACGGTTAGCTTATTTGTGTACACACCATTGGTCATTACTGTTAGCTTCTTTGTGTACACATCATTGGTCATTACGGTTAGCTTCTTTGTGTACACATCATTGGTCATTACGGTTAGCTTCTTTGTGTACACACCATTCGTCATTACGGTTAGCTTCTTTGTGTACACATCATTGGTCATTACGGTTAGCTTCTTTGTGTACACATCATTGGTCATTACGGTTAGCTTCTTTGTGTACACATCATTGGTCATTACGGTTAGCTTCTTTGTGTACACATCATTGGTCATTACGGTTAGCTTCTTTGTGTACACACCATTCGTCATTACAGTTAGCTTCTTTGTGTACACATCATTGGTCATTACGTTAGCTTCTTTGTGTACACATCATTGGTCATTACGGTTAGCTTCTTTGTGTACACACCATTCGTCATTACGGTTAGCTTCTTTGTGTACACATCATTGGTCATTACGGTTAGCTTCTTTGTGTACACACCATTGGTCATTACGGTTAGCTTCTTTGTGTACACATCATTGGTCATTACGGTTAGCTTCTTTGTGTACACATCATTGGTCATTACGGTTAGCTTCTTTGTGTACACATCATTGGTCATTACGGTTAGTTTCTTTGTGTACACATCATTGGTCATTACGGTTAGCTTCTTTGTGTACACATCATTGGTCATTACAGTTAGCTTCTTTGTGTACACATCATTGGTCATTACGGTTAGCTTCTTTGTGTACACATCATTGGTCATTAAGGTTAGCTTCTTTGTGTACACATCATTGGTCATTACGTTAGCTTCTTTGTGTACACACCATTCGTCATTACGGTTAGCTTCTTTGTGTACACACCATTGGTCATTACTGTTAGCTTCTCTGTGTACACATCATTGGTCATTACGTTAGCTTCTTTGTGTACACATCATTGGTCATTACGGTTAGCTTCTTTGTGTACACATCATTGGTCATTACAGTATAGCTTCTTTGTGTACACACCATTCGTCATTACGGTTAGCTTTTTTGTGTACACATCATTAATCATTACGGTTAGCTTCTTTGTGTATACACCATTCGTCATTACGGTTAGCTTCTTAGTGTACACACCATTCGTCATTACGGTTAGCTTCTTTGTGTACACATCATTCGTCATTACGGTTAGCTTCTTTGTGTACACACCATTCATCATTACGGTTAGCTTATTTGTGTACACACCATTGGTCATTACTGTTAGCTTCTTTGTGTACACATCATTCGTCATTACGGTTAGCTTCTTTGTGTACACATCATTGGTCATTACGGTTAGCTTCTTTGTGTACAAATCATTGGTCATTACGGTTAGCTTCTTTGTGTACACATCATTGGTCATTACGGTTAGCTTCTTTGTGTACACATCATTGGTCATTACGTTAGCTTCTTTGTGTACACACCATTGGTCATTACGGTTAGCTTCTTTGTGTACACACCATTGGTCATTACTGTTAGCTTCTTTGTGTACACATCATTAGTCATTACTGTTAGCTTCTTTGTGTACACATCATTGGTCATTACGGTTAGCTTCTTTGTGTACACATCATTGGTCATTACGGTTAGCTTCTTTGTGTACACATCATTGGTCATTACAGTTAGCTTCTTTGTGTACACACCATTCGTCATTACGGTTAGCTTCTTTGTGTACACATCATTAATCATGACGGTTAGCTTCTTTGTGTACACACCATTGGTCATTACGGTTAGCTTCTTTGTGTACACACCATTCATCATTACGGTTAGCTTATTTGTGTACACACCATTGGTCATTACTGTTAGCTTCTTTGTGTACACATCATTGGTCATTACGGTTAGCTTCTTTGTGTACACACCATTCATCATTACGGTTAGCTTCTTTGTGTACACATCATTGGTCATTACGGTTAGCTTCTTTGTGTACACATCATTGGTCATTACGGTTAGCTTCTTTGTGTACACACCATTCATCATTACGGTTAGCTTCTTTGTGTACACATCATTGGTCATTACGGTTAGCTTCTTTGTGTACACATCATTGGTCATTACGGTTAGCTTCTTTGTGTACACATCATTGGTCATTACGTTAGCTTCTTTGTGTACACACCATTCGTCATTACGGTTAGCTTCTTTGTGTACACACCATTGGTCATTACTGTTAGCTTCTTTGTGTACACATCATTGGTCATTACGGTTAGCTTCTTTGTGTACACACCATTCGTCATTACGGTTAGCTTCTTTGTGTACACACCATTCCTCATTACGGTTAGCTTATTTGTGTACACACCATTGGTCATTACTGTTAGCTTCTTTGTGTACACATCATTGGTCATTACGGTTAGCTTCTTTGTGTACACACCATTCATCATTACGGTTAGCTTCTTTGTGTACACATCATTGGTCATTACGGTTAGCTTCTTTGTGTACACACCATTCATCATTACGGTTAGCTTCTTTGTGTACACACCATTCATCATTACGGTTAGCTTCTTTGTGTACACATCATTGGTCATTACGGTTAGCTTCTTTGTGTACACATCATTGATCATTACGGTTAGCTTCTTTGTGTACACATCATTGGTCATTACGGTTAGCTTCTTTGTGTACACATCATTGGTCATTACGGTTAGCTTCTTTGTGTACACATCATTGGTCATTACGGTTAGCTTCTTTGTGTACACACCATTCATCATTACGGTTAGCTTCTTTGTGTACACACCATTCATCATTACGGTTAGCTTCTTTGTGTACACATCATTGGTCATTACGGTTAGCTTCTTTGTGTACACATCATTGGTCATTACGGTTAGCTTCTTTGTGTACACACCATTCATCATTACGGTTAGCTTCTTTGTGTACACACCATTCATCATTACGGTTAGCTTCTTTGTGTAGACATCATTGGTCATTACGGTTAGCTTCTTTGTGTACCATCATTGGTCATTACGGTTAGCTTCTTTGTGTACACATCATTGGTCATTACGTTAGCTTCTTTGTGTACACACCATTCGTCATTACGGTTAGCTTCTTTGTGTACATACCATTGGTCATTACTGTTATCTTCTTTGTGTACACATCATTGGTCATTACGGTTAGCTTCTTTGTGAACACACCATTCGTCATTACGGTTAGCTTCTTTGTGTACACACCATTCATCATTACGGTTAGCTTATTTGTGTACACACCATTGGTCATTACTGTTGGCTTCTTTGTGTACACATCATTGGTCATTACGGTTAGCTTCTTTGTGTACACACCATTGATCATTACGGTTAGCTTCTTTGTGTACACATCATTGGTCATTACGGTTAGCTTCTTTGTGTACACACCATTCATCATTACGGTTAGCTTCTTTGTGTACACACCATTCATCATTACGGTTAGCTTCTTTGTGTACACATCATTGGTCATTACGGTTAGCTTCTTTGTGTACACATCATTGGTCATTACGGTTAGCTTCTTTGTGTACACATCATTGGTCATTACGGTTAGCTTCTTTGTGTACACACCATTCATCATTACGGTTAGCTTCTTTGTGTACACATCATTGGTCATTACGTTAGCTTCTTTGTGTACACATCATTGGTCATTACGGTTAGCTTCTTTGTGTACACACCATTGGTCATTACGGTTACCTTATTTGTGTACACACCATTGGTCATTACGGTTAGCTTCTTTGTGTACACATCATTGGTCATTACGGTTAGCTTCTTTGTGTACACACCATTCATCATTACGGTTAGCTTCTTTGTGTACACATCATTGGTCATTACGGTTAGCTTCTTTGTGTACACATCATTGGTCATTATGGTTAGCTTCTTTGTGTACACATCATTGGTCATTACGGTTAGCTTCTTTGTGTACACATCATTGGTCATTACGGTTAGCTTCTTTGTGTACACATCATTCGTCATTACGGTTAGCTTCTTTGTGTACACACCATTGGTCATTACTGTTAGCTTCTTTGTGTACACATCATTGGTCATTACGGTTAGCTTCTTTGTGTACACATCATTGGTCATTATGGTTAGCTTCTTTGTGTACACATCATTGGTCATTACGGTTAGCTTCTTTGTGTACACATCATTGGTCATTACGTTAGCTTCCTTGTGTACACACCATTCGTCATTACGGTTAGCTTCTTTGTGTACACACCATTGGTCATTACTGTTAGCTTCTTTGTGTACACATCATTGGTCATTACGTTAGCTTCTTTGTGTACACATCATTGGTCATTACGGTTAGCTTCTTTGTGTACACATCATTGGTCATTACGGTTAGCTTCTTTGTGTACACATCATTGGTCATTACAGTTAGCTTCTTTGTGTACACACCATTCGTCATTACGGTTAGCTTCTTTGTGTACACATCATTAATCATTACGGTTAGCTTCTTTGTGTACACACCATTCGTCATTACGGTTAGCTTCTTAGTGTACACACCATTCGTCATTACGGTTAGCTTCTTAGTGTACACACCATTCGTCATTACGGTTAGCTTCTTTGTGTACACATCATTCATCATTACGGTTAGCTTCTTTGTGTACACACCATTCATCATTACGGTTAGCTTATTTGTGTACACACCATTGGTCATTACTGTTAGCTTCTTTGTGTACACATCATTGGTCATTACGGTTAGGTTCTTTGTGTACACACCATTCATCATTACGGTTAGCTTCTTTGTGTACACATCATTGGTCATTACGGTTAGCTTCTTTGTGTACACATCATTGGTCATTACGGTTAGCTTCTTTGTGTACACATCATTGGTCATTACGGTTAGCTTCTTTGTGTACACATCATTCATCATTACGGTTAGCTTTTTTGTGTACACACCATTCGTCATTATGGTTAGCTTCTTTGTGTACACATCATTGGTCATTAATATTAGCTTCTTTGTGTACACACCATTCGTCATTACGGTTAGCTTCTTTGTGTACACACCATTCATCATTACGGTTAGCTTATTTGTGTACACACCATTGGTCATTACTGTTAGCTTCTTTGTGTACACATCATTGGTCATTACGGTTAGCTTCTTTGTGTACACACCATTCATCATTACGGTTAGCTTCTTTGTGTACACATCATTGGTCATTACGGTTAGCTTCTTTGTGTACACATCATTGGTCATTACGGTTAGCTTCTTTGTGTACACATCATTCATCATTACGGTTAGCTTCTTTGTGTACACACCATTCATCATTACGGTTAGTTTCTTTGTGTACACATCATTGGTCATTACAGTTAGCTTCTTTGTGTACACATCATTGGTCATTACGGTTAGCTTCTTTGTGTACACACCATTCATCATTACGGTTAGCTTCTTTGTGTACACATCATTGGTCATTACGGTTAGCTTCTTTGTGTACACATCATTGGTCATTACGGTTAGCTTCTTTGTGTACACAACATTCATCATTACGGTTAGCTTATTTGTGTACACACCATTGGTCATTACGGTTAGCTTCTTTGTGTACACATCATTGGTCATTACGGTTAGCTTCTTTGTGTACACACCATTCATCATTACGGTTAGCTTCTTTGTGTACACATCATTGGTCATTACGGTTAGCTTCTTTGTGTACACATCATTGGTCATTACGGTTAGCTTCTTTGTGTACACATCATTGGTCATTATGGTTAGCTTCTTTGTGTACACATCATTGGTAATTACGGTTAGCTTCTTTGTGTACACATCATTGGTCATTACGGTTAGCTTCTTTGTGTACACATCATTCGTCATTACGGTTAGCTTCTTTGTGTACACACCATTGGTCATTACTGTTAGCTTCTTTGTGTACACATCATTGGTCATTACGGTTAGCTTCTTTGTGTACACATCATTGGTCATTACGGTTAGCTTCTTTGTGTACACATCATTGGTCATTACAGTTAGCTTCTTTGTGTACACACCATTCGTCATTACGGTTAGCTTCTTTGTGTACACATCATTAATCATGACGGTTAGCTTCTTTGTGTACACACCATTCGTCATTACGGTTAGCTTCTTTGTGTACACACCATTCATCATTACGGTTAGCTTATTTGTGTACACACCATTGGTCATTACTGTTAGCTTCTTTGTGTACACATCATTGGTCATTACGGTTAGCTTCTTTGTGTACACACCATTCATCATTACGGTTAGCTTCTTTGTGTACACATCATTGGTCATTACGGTTAGCTTCTTTGTGTACACATCATTGGTCATTACGGTTAGCTTCTTTGTGTACACACCATTCATCATTACGGTTAGCTTCTTTGTGTACACATCATTGGTCATTACGGTTAGCTTCTTTGTGTACACATCATTGGTCATTACGGTTAGCTTCTTTGTGTACACATCATTGGTCATTACGTTAGCTTCTTTGTGTACACACCATTCGTCATTACGGTTAGCTTCTTTGTGTACACACCATTGGTCATTACTGTTAGCTTCTTTGTGTACACATCATTGGTCATTACGGTTAGCTTCTTTGTGTACACACCATTCGTCATTACGGTTAGCTTCTTTGTGTACACACCATTCCTCATTACGGTTAGCTTATTTGTGTACACACCATTGGTCATTACTGTTAGCTTCTTTGTGTACACATCATTGGTCATTACGGTTAGCTTCTTTGTGTACACACCATTCATCATTACGGTTAGCTTCTTTGTGTACACATCATTGGTCATTACGGTTAGCTTCTTTGTGTACACACCATTCATCATTACGGTTAGCTTCTTTGTGTACACACCATTCATCATTACGGTTAGCTTCTTTGTGTACACATCATTGGTCATTACGGTTAGCTTCTTTGTGTACACATCATTGATCATTACGGTTAGCTTCTTTGTGTACACATCATTGGTCATTACGGTTAGCTTCTTTGTGTACACATCATTGGTCATTACGGTTAGCTTCTTTGTGTACACATCATTGGTCATTACGGTTAGCTTCTTTGTGTACACACCATTCATCATTACGGTTAGCTTCTTTGTGTACACACCATTCATCATTACGGTTAGCTTCTTTGTGTACACATCATTGGTCATTACGGTTAGCTTCTTTGTGTACACATCATTGGTCATTACGGTTAGCTTCTTTGTGTACACACCATTCATCATTACGGTTAGCTTCTTTGTGTACACACCATTCATCATTACGGTTAGCTTCTTTGTGTACACATCATTGGTCATTACGGTTAGCTTCTTTGTGTACACATCATTGGTCATTACGGTTAGCTTCTTTGTGTACACATCATTGGTCATTACGTTAGCTTCTTTGTGTACACACCATTCGTCATTACGGTTAGCTTCTTTGTGTACATACCATTGGTCATTACTGTTAGCTTCTTTGTGTACACATCATTGGTCATTACGGTTAGCTTCTTTGTGAACACACCATTCGTCATTACGGTTAGCTTCTTTGTGTACACACCATTCATCATTACGGTTAGCTTATTTGTGTACACACCATTGGTCATTACTGTTAGCTTCTTTGTGTACACATCATTGGTCATTACGGTTAGCTTCTTTGTGTACACACCATTGATCATTACGGTTAGCTTCTTTGTGTACACATCATTGGTCATTACGGTTAGCTTCTTTGTGTACACACCATTCATCATTACGGTTAGCTTCTTTGTGTACACACCATTCATCATTACGGTTAGCTTCTTTGTGTACACATCATTGGTCATTACGGTTAGCTTCTTTGTGTACACATCATTGGTCATTACGGTTAGCTTCTTTGTGTACACATCATTGGTCATTACGGTTAGCTTCTTTGTGTACACACCATTCATCATTACGGTTAGCTTCTTTGTGTACACATCATTGGTCATTACGTTAGCTTCTTTGTGTACACATCATTGGTCATTACGGTTAGCTTCTTTGTGTACACACCATTGGTCATTACGGTTACCTTATTTGTGTACACACCATTGGTCATTACGGTTAGCTTCTTTGTGTACACATCATTGGTCATTACGGTTAGCTTCTTTGTGTACACACCATTCATCATTACGGTTAGCTTCTTTGTGTACACATCATTGGTCATTACGTTAGCTTCTTTGTGTACACATCATTGGTCATTATGGTTAGCTTCTTTGTGTACACATCATTGGTCATTACGGTTAGCTTCTTTGTGTACACATCATTGGTTATTACGGTTAGCTTCTTTGTGTACACATCATTCGTCATTACGGTTAGCTTCTTTGTGTACACACCATTGGTCATTACTGTTAGCTTCTTTGTGTACACATCATTGGTCATTACGGTTAGCTTCTTTGTGTACACATCATTGGTCATTATGGTTAGCTTCTTTGTGTACACATCATTGGTCATTACGGTTAGCTTCTTTGTGTACACATCATTGGTCATTACGTTAGCTTCCTTGTGTACACACCATTCGTCATTACGGTTAGCTTCTTTGTGTACACACCATTGGTCATTACTGTTAGCTTCTTTGTGTACACATCATTGGTCATTACGTTAGCTTCTTTGTGTACACATCATTGGTCATTACGGTTAGCTTCTTTGTGTACACATCATTGGTCATTACGGTTAGCTTCTTTGTGTACACATCATTGGTCATTACAGTTAGCTTCTTTGTGTACACACCATTCGTCATTACGGTTAGCTTCTTTGTGTACACATCATTAATCATTACGGTTAGCTTCTTTGTGTACACACCATTCGTCATTACGGTTAGCTTCTTAGTGTACACACCATTCGTCATTACGGTTAGCTTCTTAGTGTACACACCATTCGTCATTACGGTTAGCTTCTTTGTGTACACACCATTCATCATTACGGTTAGCTTATTTGTGTACACACCATTGGTCATTACTGTTAGCTTCTTTGTGTACACATCATTGGTCATTACGGTTAGCTTCTTTGTGTACACACCATTCATTATTACGGTTAGCTTCTTTGTGTACACATCATTGGTCATTACGGTTAGCTTCTTTGTGTACACACCATTCATCATTACGGTTAGCTTATTTGTGTACACACCATTGGTCATTACTGTTAGCTTCTTTGTGTACACATCATTGGTCATTACGGTTAGCTTCTTTGTGTACACACCATTGGTCATTACGGTTAGCTTCTTTGTGTACACATCATTGGTCATTACGGTTAGCTTCTTTGTGTACACATCATTGGTCATTACGGTTAGCTTCTTTGTGTACACACCATTCATCATTACGGTTAGCTTATTTGTGTACACACCATTGGTCATTACTGTTAGCTTCTTTGTGTACACATCATTGGTCATTACGGTTAGGTTCTTTGTGTACACACCATTCATCATTACGGTTAGCTTCTTTGTGTACACATCATTGGTCATTACGGTTAGCTTCTTTGTGTACACATCATTGGTCATTACGGTTAGCTTCTTTGTGTACACATCATTGGTCATTACGGTTAGCTTCTTTGTGTACACATCATTCATCATTACGGTTAGCTTTTTTGTGTACACACCATTCGTCATTATGGTTAGCTTCTTTGTGTACACATCATTGGTCATTAATATTAGCTTCTTTGTGTACACACCATTCGTCATTACGGTTAGCTTCTTTGTGTACACACCATTCATCATTACGGTTAGCTTATTTGTGTACACACCATTGGTCATTACTGTTAGCTTCTTTGTGTACACATCATTGGTCATTACGGTTAGCTTCTTTGTGTACACACCATTCATCATTACGGTTAGCTTCTTTGTGTACACATCATTGGTCATTACGGTTAGCTTCTTTGTGTACACATCATTGGTCATTACGGTTAGCTTCTTTGTGTACACATCATTCATCATTACGGTTAGCTTCTTTGTGTACACACCATTCATCATTACGGTTAGCTTCTTTGTGTACACATCATTGGTCATTACAGTTAGCTTCTTTGTGTACACATCATTGGTCATTACGGTTAGCTTCTTTGTGTACACACCATTCATCATTACGGTTAGCTTCTTTGTGTACACATCATTGGTCATTACGGTTAGCTTCTTTGTGTACACATCATTGGTCATTACGGTTAGCTTCTTTGTGTACACACCATTCATCATTACGGTTAGCTTATTTGTGTACACACCATTGGTCATTACGGTTAGCTTCTTTGTGTACACATCATTGGTCATTACGGTTAGCTTCTTTGTGTACACACCATTCATCATTACGGTTAGCTTCTTTGTGTACACATCATTGGTCATTACGGTTAGCTTCTTTGTGTACACATCATTGGTCATTACGGTTAGCTTCTTTGTGTACACATCATTGGTCATTACGGTTAGCTTCTTTGTGTACACATCATTGGTCATTACGGTTAGCTTCTTTGTGTACACACCATTCGTCATTACGGTTAGCTTCTTTGTGTACACACCATTGGTCATTACTGTTAGCTTCTTTGTGTACACATCATTGGTCATTACTGTTAGCTTCTTTGTGTACACATCATTGGTCATTACGGTTAGCTTCTTTGTGTACACATCATTGGTCATTATGGTTAGCTTCTTTGTGTACACATCATTGGTCATTACGGTTAGCTTCTTTGTGTACACATCATTGGTCATTACGTTAGCTTCTTTGTGTACACACCATTCGTCATTACGATTAGCTTCTTTGTGTACACATCATTGGTCATTACGGTTAGCTTCTTTGTGTACACATCATTGGTCATTACGGTTAGCTTCTTTGTGTACACACCATTCATCATTACGGTTAGCTTCTTTGTGTACACACCATTCGTCATTACGGTTAGCTTCTTTGTGTACACATCATTGGTCATTACGGTTAGCTTCTTTGTGTACACATCATTGGTCATTACGGTTAGCTTCTTTGTGTACACATCATTGGTCATTACGGTTAGCTTCTTTGTGTACACATCATTGGTCATTACGGTTAGCTTCTTTGTGTACACACCATTCATCATTACGGTTAGCTTCTTTGTGTACACATCATTGGTCATTACGGTTAGCTTCTTTGTGTACACATCATTGGTCATTACGGTTAGCTTCTTTGTGTACACACCATTCATCATTACGGTTAGCTTATTTGTGTACACACCATTGGTCATTACTGTTAGCTTCTTTGTGTACACATCATTGGTCATTACGGTTAGGTTCTTTGTGTACACACCATTCATCATTACGGTTAGCTTCTTTGTGTACACATCATTGGTCATTACGGTTAGCTTCTTTGTGTACACATCATTGGTCATTACGGTTAGCTTCTTTGTGTACACATCATTCATCATTACGGTTAGCTTTTTTGTGTACACACCATTCGTCATTATGGTTAGCTTCTTTGTGTACACATCATTGGTCATTAATATTAGCTTCTTTGTGTACACACCATTCGTCATTACGGTTAGCTTCTTTGTGTACACACCATTCATCATTACGGTTAGCTTATTTGTGTACACACCATTGGTCATTACTGTTAGCTTCTTTGTGTACACATCATTGGTCATTACGGTTAGCTTCTTTGTGTACACACCATTCATCATTACGGTTAGCTTCTTTGTGTACACATCATTGGTCATTACGGTTAGCTTCTTTGTGTACACATCATTGGTCATTACGTTAGCTTCTTTGTGTACACACCATTCGTCATTACGGTTAGCTTCTTTGTGTACACATCATTGGTCATTACGGTTAGCTTCTTTGTGTACACACCATTGGTCATTACGGTTACCTTATTTGTGTACACACCATTGGTCATTACGGTTAGCTTCTTTGTGTACACATCATTGGTCATTACGGTTAGCTTCTTTGTGTACACACCATTCATCATTACGGTTAGCTTCTTTGTGTACACATCATTGGTCATTACGGTTAGCTTCTTTGTGTACACATCATTGGTCATTATGGTTAGCTTCTTTGTGTACACATCATTGGTCATTACGGTTAGCTTCTTTGTGTACACATCATTGGTCATTACGGTTAGCTTCTTTGTGTACACATCATTCGTCATTACGGTTAGCTTCTTTGTGTACACACCATTGGTCATTACTGTTAGCTTCTTTGTGTACACATCATTGGTCATTACGGTTAGCTTCTTTGTGTACACATCATTGGTCATTATGGTTAGCTTCTTTGTGTACACATCATTGGTCATTACGGTTAGCTTCTTTGTGTACACATCATTGGTCATTACGTTAGCTTCCTTGTGTACACACCATTCGTCATTACGGTTAGCTTCTTTGTGTACACACCATTGGTCATTACTGTTAGCTTCTTTGTGTACACATCATTGGTCATTACGTTAGCTTCTTTGTGTACACATCATTGGTCATTACGGTTAGCTTCTTTGTGTACACATCATTGGTCATTACGGTTAGCTTCTTTGTGTACACATCATTGGTCATTACAGTTAGCTTCTTTGTGTACACACCATTCGTCATTACGGTTAGCTTCTTTGTGTACACATCATTAATCATTACGGTTAGCTTCTTTGTGTACACACCATTCGTCATTACGGTTAGCTTCTTAGTGTACACACCATTCGTCATTACGGTTAGCTTCTTAGTGTACACACCATTCGTCATTACGGTTAGCTTCTTTGTGTACACATCATTCATCATTACGGTTAACTTCTTTGTGTACACACCATTCATCATTACGGTTAGCTTATTTGTGTACACACCATTGGTCATTACTGTTAGCTTCTTTGTGTACACATCATTGGTCATTACGGTTAGGTTCTTTGTGTACACACCATTCATCATTACGGTTAGCTTCTTTGTGTACACATCATTGGTCATTACGGTTAGCTTCTTTGTGTACACATCATTGGTCATTACGGTTAGCTTCTTTGTGTACACATCATTGGTCATTACGGTTAGCTTCTTTGTGTACACATCATTCATCATTACGGTTAGCTTTTTTGTGTACACACCATTCGTCATTATGGTTAGCTTCTTTGTGTACACATCATTGGTCATTAATATTAGCTTCTTTGTGTACACACCATTCGTCATTACGGTTAGCTTCTTTGTGTACACACCATTCATCATTACGGTTAGCTTATTTGTGTACACACCATTGGTCATTACTGTTAGCTTCTTTGTGTACACATCATTGGTCATTACGGTTAGCTTCTTTGTGTACACACCATTCATCATTACGGTTAGCTTCTTTGTGTACACATCATTGGTCATTACGGTTAGCTTCTTTGTGTACACATCATTGGTCATTACGGTTAGCTTCTTTGTGTACACATCATTCATCATTACGGTTAGCTTCTTTGTGTACACACCATTCATCATTACGGTTAGTTTCTTTGTGTACACATCATTGGTCATTACAGTTAGCTTCTTTGTGTACACATCATTGGTCATTACGGTTAGCTTCTTTGTGTACACACCATTCATCATTACGGTTAGCTTCTTTGTGTACACATCATTGGTCATTACGGTTAGCTTCTTTGTGTACACATCATTGGTCATTACGGTTAGCTTCTTTGTGTACACAACATTCATCATTACGGTTAGCTTATTTGTGTACACACCATTGGTCATTACGGTTAGCTTCTTTGTGTACACATCATTGGTCATTACGGTTAGCTTCTTTGTGTACACACCATTCATCATTACGGTTAGCTTCTTTGTGTACACATCATTGGTCATTACGGTTAGCTTCTTTGTGTACACATCATTGGTCATTACGGTTAGCTTCTTTGTGTACACATCATTGGTCATTATGGTTAGCTTCTTTGTGTACACATCATTGGTAATTACGGTTAGCTTCTTTGTGTACACATCATTGGTCATTACGGTTAGCTTCTTTGTGTACACATCATTCGTCATTACGGTTAGCTTCTTTGTGTACACACCATTGGTCATTACTGTTAGCTTCTTTGTGTACACATCATTGGTCATTACGGTTAGCTTCTTTGTGTACACATCATTGGTCATTACGGTTAGCTTCTTTGTGTACACATCATTGGTCATTACAGTTAGCTTCTTTGTGTACACACCATTCGTCATTACGGTTAGCTTCTTTGTGTACACATCATTAATCATGACGGTTAGCTTCTTTGTGTACACACCATTCGTCATTACGGTTAGCTTCTTTGTGTACACACCATTCATCATTACGGTTAGCTTATTTGTGTACACACCATTGG
The DNA here is from genome assembly GCA_963680875.1 of Bathymodiolus brooksi. Taxonomy (NCBI): domain Eukaryota; kingdom Metazoa; phylum Mollusca; class Bivalvia; order Mytilida; family Modiolidae; genus Bathymodiolus; species Bathymodiolus brooksi. Next base: position 58,943,163 of record OY804578.1, read on the forward strand.
TCATTACTGTTAGCTTCTTTGTGTACACATCATTGGTCATTACGGTTAGCTTCTTTGTGTACACACCATTCATCATTACGGTTAGCTTCTTTGTGTACACATCATTGGTCATTACGGTTAGCTTCTTTGTGTACACATCATTGGTCATTACGGTTAGCTTCTTTGTGTACACACCATTCATCATTACGGTTAGCTTCTTTGTGTACACATCATTGGTCATTACGGTTAGCTTCTTTGTGTACACATCATTGGTCATTACGGTTAGCTTCTTTGTGTACACATCATTGGTCATTACGTTAGCTTCTTTGTGTACACACCATTCGTCATTACGGTTAGCTTCTTTGTGTACACACCATTGGTCATTACTGTTAGCTTCTTTGTGTACACATCATTGGTCATTACGGTTAGCTTCTTTGTGTACACACCATTCGTCATTACGGTTAGCTTCTTTGTGTACACACCATTCCTCATTACGGTTAGCTTATTTGTGTACACACCATTGGTCATTACTGTTAGCTTCTTTGTGTACACATCATTGGTCATTACGGTTAGCTTCTTTGTGTACACACCATTCATCATTACGGTTAGCTTCTTTGTGTACACATCATTGGTCATTACGGTTAGCTTCTTTGTGTACACACCATTCATCATTACGGTTAGCTTCTTTGTGTACACACCATTCATCATTACGGTTAGCTTCTTTGTGTACACATCATTGGTCATTACGGTTAGCTTCTTTGTGTACACATCATTGATCATTACGGTTAGCTTCTTTGTGTACACATCATTGGTCATTACGGTTAGCTTCTTTGTGTACACATCATTGGTCATTACGGTTAGCTTCTTTGTGTACACATCATTGGTCATTACGGTTAGCTTCTTTGTGTACACACCATTCATCATTACGGTTAGCTTCTTTGTGTACACACCATTCATCATTACGGTTAGCTTCTTTGTGTACACATCATTGGTCATTACGGTTAGCTTCTTTGTGTACACATCATTGGTCATTACGGTTAGCTTCTTTGTGTACACACCATTCATCATTACGGTTAGCTTCTTTGTGTACACACCATTCATCATTACGGTTAGCTTCTTTGTGTACACATCATTGGTCATTACGGTTAGCTTCTTTGTGTACACATCATTGGTCATTACGGTTAGCTTCTTTGTGTACACATCATTGGTCATTACGTTAGCTTCTTTGTGTACACACCATTCGTCATTACGGTTAGCTTCTTTGTGTACATACCATTGGTCATTACTGTTAGCTTCTTTGTGTACACATCATTGGTCATTACGGTTAGCTTCTTTGTGAACACACCATTCGTCATTACGGTTAGCTTCTTTGTGTACACACCATTCATCATTACGGTTAGCTTATTTGTGTACACACCATTGGTCATTACTGTTAGCTTCTTTGTGTACACATCATTGGTCATTACGGTTAGCTTCTTTGTGTACACACCATTGATCATTACGGTTAGCTTCTTTGTGTACACATCATTGGTCATTACGGTTAGCTTCTTTGTGTACACACCATTCATCATTACGGTTAGCTTCTTTGTGTACACACCATTCATCATTACGGTTAGCTTCTTTGTGTACACATCATTGGTCATTACGGTTAGCTTCTTTGTGTACACATCATTGGTCATTACGGTTAGCTTCTTTGTGTACACATCATTGGTCATTACGGTTAGCTTCTTTGTGTACACACCATTCATCATTACGGTTAGCTTCTTTGTGTACACATCATTGGTCATTACGTTAGCTTCTTTGTGTACACATCATTGGTCATTACGGTTAGCTTCTTTGTGTACACACCATTGGTCATTACGGTTACCTTATTTGTGTACACACCATTGGTCATTACGGTTAGCTTCTTTGTGTACACATCATTGGTCATTACGGTTAGCTTCTTTGTGTACACACCATTCATCATTACGGTTAGCTTCTTTGTGTACACATCATTGGTCATTACGTTAGCTTCTTTGTGTACACATCATTGGTCATTATGGTTAGCTTCTTTGTGTACACATCATTGGTCATTACGGTTAGCTTCTTTGTGTACACATCATTGGTTATTACGGTTAGCTTCTTTGTGTACACATCATTCGTCATTACGGTTAGCTTCTTTGTGTACACACCATTGGTCATTACTGTTAGCTTCTTTGTGTACACATCATTGGTCATTACGGTTAGCTTCTTTGTGTACACATCATTGGTCATTATGGTTAGCTTCTTTGTGTACACATCATTGGTCATTACGGTTAGCTTCTTTGTGTACACATCATTGGTCATTACGTTAGCTTCCTTGTGTACACACCATTCGTCATTACGGTTAGCTTCTTTGTGTACACACCATTGGTCATTACTGTTAGCTTCTTTGTGTACACATCATTGGTCATTACGTTAGCTTCTTTGTGTACACATCATTGGTCATTACGGTTAGCTTCTTTGTGTACACATCATTGGTCATTACGGTTAGCTTCTTTGTGTACACATCATTGGTCATTACAGTTAGCTTCTTTGTGTACACACCATTCGTCATTACGGTTAGCTTCTTTGTGTACACATCATTAATCATTACGGTTAGCTTCTTTGTGTACACACCATTCGTCATTACGGTTAGCTTCTTAGTGTACACACCATTCGTCATTACGGTTAGCTTCTTAGTGTACACACCATTCGTCATTACGGTTAGCTTCTTTGTGTACACACCATTCATCATTACGGTTAGCTTATTTGTGTACACACCATTGGTCATTACTGTTAGCTTCTTTGTGTACACATCATTGGTCATTACGGTTAGCTTCTTTGTGTACACACCATTCATTATTACGGTTAGCTTCTTTGTGTACACATCATTGGTCATTACGGTTAGCTTCTTTGTGTACACACCATTCATCATTACGGTTAGCTTATTTGTGTACACACCATTGGTCATTACTGTTAGCTTCTTTGTGTACACATCATTGGTCATTACGGTTAGCTTCTTTGTGTACACACCATTGGTCATTACGGTTAGCTTCTTTGTGTACACATCATTGGTCATTACGGTTAGCTTCTTTGTGTACACATCATTGGTCATTACGGTTAGCTTCTTTGTGTACACACCATTCATCATTACGGTTAGCTTATTTGTGTACACACCATTGGTCATTACTGTTAGCTTCTTTGTGTACACATCATTGGTCATTACGGTTAGGTTCTTTGTGTACACACCATTCATCATTACGGTTAGCTTCTTTGTGTACACATCATTGGTCATTACGGTTAGCTTCTTTGTGTACACATCATTGGTCATTACGGTTAGCTTCTTTGTGTACACATCATTGGTCATTACGGTTAGCTTCTTTGTGTACACATCATTCATCATTACGGTTAGCTTTTTTGTGTACACACCATTCGTCATTATGGTTAGCTTCTTTGTGTACACATCATTGGTCATTAATATTAGCTTCTTTGTGTACACACCATTCGTCATTACGGTTAGCTTCTTTGTGTACACACCATTCATCATTACGGTTAGCTTATTTGTGTACACACCATTGGTCATTACTGTTAGCTTCTTTGTGTACACATCATTGGTCATTACGGTTAGCTTCTTTGTGTACACACCATTCATCATTACGGTTAGCTTCTTTGTGTACACATCATTGGTCATTACGGTTAGCTTCTTTGTGTACACATCATTGGTCATTACGGTTAGCTTCTTTGTGTACACATCATTCATCATTACGGTTAGCTTCTTTGTGTACACACCATTCATCATTACGGTTAGCTTCTTTGTGTACACATCATTGGTCATTACAGTTAGCTTCTTTGTGTACACATCATTGGTCATTACGGTTAGCTTCTTTGTGTACACACCATTCATCATTACGGTTAGCTTCTTTGTGTACACATCATTGGTCATTACGGTTAGCTTCTTTGTGTACACATCATTGGTCATTACGGTTAGCTTCTTTGTGTACACACCATTCATCATTACGGTTAGCTTATTTGTGTACACACCATTGGTCATTACGGTTAGCTTCTTTGTGTACACATCATTAGTCATTACGGTTAGCTTCTTTGTGTACACACCATTCATCATTACGGTTAGCTTCTTTGTGTACACATCATTGGTCATTACGGTTAGCTTCTTTGTGTACACATCATTGGTCATTACGGTTAGCTTCTTTGTGTACACATCATTGGTCATTACGGTTAGCTTCTTTGTGTACACATCATTGGTCATTACGGTTAGCTTCTTTGTGTACACACCATTCGTCATTACGGTTAGCTTCTTTGTGTACACACCATTGGTCATTACTGTTAGCTTCTTTGTGTACACATCATTGGTCATTACTGTTAGCTTCTTTGTGTACACATCATTGGTCATTACGGTTAGCTTCTTTGTGTACACATCATTGGTCATTATGGTTAGCTTCTTTGTGTACACATCATTGGTCATTACGGTTAGCTTCTTTGTGTACACATCATTGGTCATTACGTTAGCTTCTTTGTGTACACACCATTCGTCATTACGATTAGCTTCTTTGTGTACACATCATTGGTCATTACATTAGCTTCTTTGTGTACACATCATTGGTCATTACGGTTAGCTTCTTTGTGTACACACCATTCATCATTACGGTTAGCTTCTTTGTGTACACACCATTCGTCATTACGGTTAGCTTCTTTGTGTACACATCATTGGTCATTACGGTTAGCTTCTTTGTGTACACATCATTGGTCATTACGGTTAGCTTCTTTGTGTACACATCATTGGTCATTACGGTTAGCTTCTTTGTGTACACATCATTGGTCATTACGGTTAGCTTCTTTGTGTACACACCATTCGTCATTACAGTTAGCTTCTTTGTGTACACATCATTGGTCATTACGTTAGCTTCTTTGTGTACACATCATTGGTCATTACGGTTAGCTTCTTTGTGTACACACCATTCGTCATTACGGTTAGCTTCTTTGTGTACACATCATTGGTCATTACGGTTAGCTTCTTTGTGTACACACAATTGGTCATTACGGTTAGCTTCTTTGTGTACACATCATTGGTCATTACGTTAGCTTCTTTGTGTACACATCATTGGTCATTACGGTTAGCTTCTTTGTGTACACATCATTGGTCATTACGGTTAGCTTCTTTGTGTACACATCATTGGTCATTAAGGTTAGCTTCTTTGTGTACACATCATTGGTCATTACAGTTAGCTTCTTTGTGTACACACCATTCGTCATTACGGTTAGCTTCTTTGTGTACACATCATTAATCATTACGGTTAGCTTCTTTGTGTACACATCATTGGTTATTACGGTTAGCTTCTTTGTGCACACATCATTGGTCATTACGGTTAGCTTCTTTGTGTACACACCATTCGTCATTACGGTTAGCTTCTTTGTGTACACACCATTGGTCATTACTGTTAGCTTCTTTGTGTACACATCATTGGTCATTACGGTTAGCTTCTTTGTGTACACATCATTGGTCATTACGGTTAGCTTCTTTGTGTACACATCATTGGTCATTATGGTTAGCTTCTTTGTGTACACATCATTGGTCATTACGGTTAGCTTCTTTGTGTACACATCATTGGTCATTACGTTAGCTTCTTTGTGTACACACCATTCGTCATTACGGTTAGCTTCTTTGTGTACACACCATTGGTCATTACTGTTAGCTTCTTTGTGTACACATCATTGGTCATTACGTTAGCTTCTTTGTGTACACATCATTGGTCATTACGGTTAGCTTCTTTGTGTACACATCATTGGTCATTACGGTTAGCTTCTTTGTGTACACATCATTCGTCATTACAGTTAGCTTCTTTGTGTACACACCATTCGTCATTACGGTTAGCTTCTTTGTGTACACATCATTAATCATTACGGTTAGCTTCTTTGTGTACACACCATTCGTCATTACGGTTAGCTTCTTAGTGTACACACCATTCGTCATTACGGTTAGCTTCTTTGTGTACACACCATTCGTCATTACGGTTAGCTTCTTTGTGTACACACCATTCGTCATTACGGTTAGCTTCTTAGTGTACACACAATTCGTCATTACGGTTAGCTTCTTTGTGTACACATCATTGGTCATTACGGTTAGCTTCTTTGTGTACACATCATTGGTCATTACGGTTAGCTTCTTTGTGTACACATCATTGGTCATTACGGTTATCTTCTTTGTGTAGACACCATTCATCATTACGGTTAGCTTATTTGTGTACACACCATTGGTCATTACTGTTAGCTTCTTTGTGTACACATCATTGGTAATTACGGTTAGCTTCTTTGTGTACACACCATTCATCATTACGGTTAGCTTCTTTGTGTACACATCATTGGTCATTACGGTTAGCTTCTTTGTGTACACATCATTGGTCATTACGGTTAGCTTCTATGTGTACACACCATTCATCATTACGGTTAGCTTATTTGTGTACACACCATTGGTCATTACTGTTAGCTTCTTTGTGTACACATCATTGGTCATTACGGTTAGCTTCTTTGTGTACACACCATTCATCATTACGGTTAGCTTCTTTGTGTACACATCATTGGTCATTACGGTTAGCTTCTTTGTGTACACATCATTGGTCATTACGTTAGCTTCTTTGTGTACACACCATTCGTCATTACGGTTAGCTTCTTTGTGTACACACCATTGGTCATTACTGTTAGCTTCTCTGTGTACACATCATTGGTCATTACGTTAGCTTCTTTGTGTACACATCATTGGTCATTACGGTTAGCTTCTTTGTGTACACATCATTGGTCATTACAGTATAGCTTCTTTGTGTACACACCATTCGTCATTACGTTAGCTTCTTTGTGTACACATCATTAATCATTACGGTTAGCTTCTTTGTGTATACACCATTCGTCATTACGGTTAGCTTCTTAGTGTACACACCATTCGTCATTACGGTTAGCTTCTTTGTGTACACATCATTCGTCATTACGGTTAGCTTCTTTGTGTACACACCATTCATCATTACGGTTAGCTTATTTGTGTACACACCATTGGTCATTACGGTTAGCTTCTTTGTGTACACATCATTGTTCATTACGGTTAGCTTCTTTGTGTACACACCATTCATCATTACGGTTAGCTTCTTTGTGTACACATCATTGGTCATTACGGTTAGCTTCTTTGTGTACACATCATTGGTCATTACGGTTAGCTTCTTTGTGTACACACCATTCATCATTACGGTTAGCTTATTTGTGCACACACCATTGGTCATTACTGTTAGCTTCTTTGTGTACACATCATTGGTCATTACGGTTAGCTTCTTTGTGTACACACCATTCATCATTACAGTTAGCTTCTTTGTGTACACATCATTGGTCATTACGGTTAGCTTCTTTGTGTACACATCATTGGTCATTACGGTTAGCTTCTTTGTGTACACACCATTCATCATTACGGTTAGCTTATTTGTGTACACACCATTGGTCATTACTGTTAGCTTCTTTGTGTACACATCATTGGTCATTACGGTTAGCTTCTTTGTGTACACATCATTGGTCATTACGGTTAGCTTCTTTGTGTACACACCATTCGTCATTACGGTTAGCTTCTTTGTGTACACATCATTGGTCATTACGGTTAGCTTCTTTGTGTACACATCATTGGTCATTACGGTTAGCTTCTTTGTGTACACATCATTGGTCATTACGGTTAGCTTCTTTGTGTACACATCATTGGTCATTACGGTTAGCTTCTTTGTGTACACACCATTCGTCATTACAGTTAGCTTCTTTGTGTACACATCATTGGTCATTACGTTAGCTTCTTTGTGTACACATCATTGGTCATTACGGTTAGCTTCTTTGTGTACACACCATTCGTCATTACGGTTAGCTTCTTTGTGTACACATCATTGGTCATTACGGTTAGCTTCTTTGTGTACACACCATTGGTCATTACGGTTAGCTTCTTTGTGTACACATCATTGGTCATTACGGTTAGCTTCTTTGTGTACACATCATTGGTCATTACGGTTAGCTTCTTTGTGTACACATCATTGGTCATTACGGTTAGTTTCTTTGTGTACACATCATTGGTCATTACGGTTAGCTTCTTTGTGTACACATCATTGGTCATTACAGTTAGCTTCTTTGTGTACACATCATTGGTCATTACGGTTAGCTTCTTTGTGTACACATCATTGGTCATTAAGGTTAGCTTCTTTGTGTACACATCATTGGTCATTACGGTTAGCTTCTTTGTGTACACACCATTCGTCATTACGGTTAGCTTCTTTGTGTACACACCATTGGTCATTACTGTTAGCTTCTTTGTGTACACATCATTGGTCATTACGGTTAGCTTCTTTGTGTACACATCATTGGTCATTACGGTTAGCTTCTTTGTGTACACATCATTGGTCATTATGGTTAGCTTCTTTGTGTACACATCATTGGTCATTACGGTTAGCTTCTTTGTGTACACATCATTGGTCATTACGTTAGCTTCTTTGTGTACACACCATTCGTCATTACGGTTAGCTTCTTTGTGTACACACCATTGGTCATTACTGTTAGCTTCTTTGTGTACACATCATTGGTCATTACGTTAGCTTCTTTGTGTACACATCATTGGTCATTACGGTTAGCTTCTTTGTGTACACATCATTGGTCATTACGGTTAGCTTCTTTGTGTACACATCATTGGTCATTACAGTTAGCTTCTTTGTGTACACATCATTGGTCATTACGGTTAGTTTCTTTGTGTACACATCATTGGTCATTACGGTTAGCTTCTTTGTGTACACATCATTGGTCATTACAGTTAGCTTCTTTGTGTACACATCATTGGTCATTACGGTTAGCTTCTTTGTGTACACATCATTGGTCATTAAGGTTAGCTTCTTTGTGTACACATCATTGGTCATTACAGTTAGCTTCTTTGTGTACACACCATTCGTCATTACGGTTAGCTTCTTTGTGTACACATCATTAATCATTACGGTTAGCTTCTTTGTGTACACATCATTGGTCATTACGGTTAGCTTCTTTGTGTACACATCATTGGTCATTACGGTTAGCTTCTTTGTGTACACACCATTCGTCATTACGGTTAGCTTCTTTGTGTACACACCATTGGTCATTACTGTTAGCTTCTTTGTGTACACATCATTGGTCATTACGGTTAGCTTCTTTGTGTACACATCATTGGTCATTACGGTTAGCTTCTTTGTGTACACATCATTGGTCATTATGGTTAGCTTCTTTGTGTACACATCATTGGTCATTACGTTAGCTTCTTTGTGTACACATCATTGGTCATTACGGTTAGCTTCTTTGTGTACACATCATTGGTCATTACGGTTAGCTTCTTTGTGTACACATCATTGGTCATTACAGTTAGCTTCTTTGTGTACACACCATTCGTCATTACGGTTAGCTTCTTTGTGTACACATCATTAATCATTACGGTTAGCTTCTTTGTGTACACACCATTCGTCATTACGGTTAGCTTCTTTGTGTACACACCATTCGTCATTACGGTTAGCTTCTTAGTGTACACACCATTCGTCATTACGGTTAGCTTCTTTGTGTACACACCATTGGTCATTACGGTTAGCTTCTTTGTGTACACACCATTCATCATTACGGTTAGCTTCTTTGTGTACACATCATTGGTCATTACGGTTAGCTTCTTTGTGTACACATCATTGGTCATTACGGTTAGCTTCTTTGTGTACACACCATTCATCATTACGGTTAGCTTATTTGTGTACACACCATTGGTCATTACTGTTAGCTTCTTTGTGTACACATCATTGGTCATTACGGTTAGCTTCTTTGTGTACACACCATTCATCATTATGGTTAGCTTCTTTGTGTACACATCATTGGTCATTACGGTTAGCTTCTTTGTGTACACATCATTGGTCATTACGGTTAGCTTCTTTGTGTACACACCATTCATCATTACGGTTAGCTTATTTGTGTACACACCATTCGTCATTACTGTTAGCTTCTTTGTGTACACATCATTGGTCATTACGGTTAGCTTCTTTGTGTACACACCATTCATCATTACGGTTAGCTTCTTTGTGTACACATCATTGGTCATTACGGTTAGCTTCTTTGTGTACACATCATTCGTCATTACGGTTAGCCTCTTTGTGTACACACCATTCATCATTACGGTTAGCTTATTTGTGTACACACCATTGGTCATTACTGTTAGCTTCTTTGTGTACACATCATTGGTCATTACGGTTAGCTTCTTTGTGTACACACCATTCATCATTACGGTTAGCTTCTTTGTGTACACATCATTGGTCATTACGGTTAGCTTCTTTGTGTACACATCATTGGTCATTACGTTAGCTTCTTTGTGTACACACCATTCGTCATTACGGTTAGCTTCTTTGTGTACACACCATTGGTCATTACTGTTAGCTTCTCTGTGTACACATCATTGGTCATTACGTTAGCTTCTTTGTGTACACATCATTGGTCATTACGGTTAGCTTCTTTGTGTACACATCATTGGTCATTACAGTATAGCTTCTTTGTGTACACACCATTCGTCATTACGGTTAGCTTTTTTGTGTACACATCATTAATCATTACGGTTAGCTTCTTTGTGTATACACCATTCGTCATTACGGTTAGCTTCTTAGTGTACACACCATTCGTCATTACGGTTAGCTTCTTTGTGTACACATCATTCGTCATTACGGTTAGCTTCTTTGTGTACACACCATTCATCATTACGGTTAGCTTATTTGTGTACACACCATTGGTCATTACTGTTAGCTTCTTTGTGTACACATCATTGTTCATTACGGTTAGCTTCTTTGTGTACACACCATTCATCATTACGGTTAGCTTCTTTGTGTACACATCATTGGTCATTACGGTTAGCTTCTTTGTGTACACATCATTGGTCATTACGGTTAGCTTCTTTGTGTACACACCATTCATCATTACGGTTAGCTTATTTGTGCACACACCATTGGTCATTACTGTTAGCTTCTTTGTGTACACATCATTGGTCATTACGGTTAGCTTCTTTGTGTACACATCATTCATCATTACAGTTAGCTTCTTTGTGTACACATCATTGGTCATTACGGTTAGCTTCTTTGTGTACACATCATTGGTCATTACGGTTAGCTTCTTTGTGTACACACCATTCATCATTACGGTTAGCTTATTTGTGTACACACCATTGGTCATTACTGTTAGCTTCTTTGTGTACACATCATTGGTCATTACGGTTAGCTTCTTTGTGTACACATCATTGGTCATTACGGTTAGCTTCTTTGTGTACACACCATTCGTCATTACGGTTAGCTTCTTTGTGTACACATCATTGGTCATTACGGTTAGCTTCTTTGTGTACACATCATTGGTCATTACGGTTAGCTTCTTTGTGTACACACCATTCGTCATTACAGTTAGCTTCTTTGTGTACACATCATTGGTCATTACGTTAGCTTCTTTGTGTACACATCATTGGTCATTACGGTTAGCTTCTTTGTGTACACACCATTCGTCATTACGGTTAGCTTCTTTGTGTACACATCATTGGTCATTACGGTTAGCTTCTTTGTGTACACACCATTGGTCATTACGGTTAGCTTCTTTGTGTACACATCATTGGTCATTACGGTTAGCTTCTTTGTGTACACATCATTGGTCATTACGGTTAGCTTCTTTGTGTACACATCATTGGTCATTACGGTTAGTTTCTTTGTGTACACATCATTGGTCATTACGGTTAGCTTCTTTGTGTACACATCATTGGTCATTACAGTTAGCTTCTTTGTGTACACATCATTGGTCATTACGGTTAGCTTCTTTGTGTACACATCATTGGTCATTAAGGTTAGCTTCTTTGTGTACACATCATTGGTCATTACAGTTAGCTTCTTTGTGTACACATCATTGGTCATTACGGTTAGCTTCTTTGTGTACACACCATTCATCATTACGGTTAGCTTCTTTGTGTACACATCATTGGTCATTACGGTTAGCTTCTTTGTGTACACATCATTGGTCATTACGGTTAGCTTCTATGTGTACACACCATTCATCATTACGGTTAGCTTATTTGTGTACACACCATTGGTCATTACTGTTAGCTTCTTTGTGTACACATCATTGGTCATTACGGTTAGCTTCTTTGTGTACACACCATTCATCATTACGGTTAGCTTCTTTGTGTACACATCATTGGTCATTACGGTTAGCTTCTTTGTGTACACATCATTGGTCATTACGTTAGCTTCTTTGTGTACACACCATTCGTCATTACGGTTAGCTTCTTTGTGTACACACCATTGGTCATTACTGTTAGCTTCTCTGTGTACACATCATTGGTCATTACGTTAGCTTCTTTGTGTACACATCATTGGTCATTACGGTTAGCTTCTTTGTGTACACATCATTGGTCATTACAGTATAGCTTCTTTGTGTACACACCATTCGTCATTACGGTTAGCTTCTTTGTGTACACATCATTAATCATTACGGTTAGCTTCTTTGTGTATACACCATTCGTCATTACGGTTAGCTTCTTAGTGTACACACCATTCGTCATTACGGTTAGCTTCTTTGTGTACACATCATTCGTCATTACGGTTAGCTTCTTTGTGTACACACCATTCATCATTACGGTTAGCTTATTTGTGTACACACCATTGGTCATTACGGTTAGCTTCTTTGTGTACACATCATTGTTCATTACGGTTAGCTTCTTTGTGTACACACCATTCATCATTACGGTTAGCTTCTTTGTGTACACATCATTGGTCATTACGGTTAGCTTCTTTGTGTACACATCATTGGTCATTACGGTTAGCTTCTTTGTGTACACACCATTCATCATTACGGTTAGCTTATTTGTGCACACACCATTGGTCATTACTGTTAGCTTCTTTGTGTACACATCATTGGTCATTACGGTTAGCTTCTTTGTGTACACACCATTCATCATTACAGTTAGCTTCTTTGTGTACACATCATTGGTCATTACGGTTAGCTTCTTTGTGTACACATCATTGGTCATTACGGTTAGCTTCTTTGTGTACACACCATTCATCATTACGGTTAGCTTATTTGTGTACACACCATTGGTCATTACTGTTAGCTTCTTTGTGTACACATCATTGGTCATTACGGTTAGCTTCTTTGTGTACACATCATTGGTCATTACGGTTAGCTTCTTTGTGTACACACCATTCGTCATTACGGTTAGCTTCTTTGTGTACACATCATTGGTCATTACGGTTAGCTTCTTTGTGTACACATCATTGGTCATTACGGTTAGCTTCTTTGTGTACACATCATTGGTCATTACGGTTAGCTTCTTTGTGTACACATCATTGGTCATTACGGTTAGCTTCTTTGTGTACACACCATTCGTCATTACAGTTAGCTTCTTTGTGTACACATCATTGGTCATTACGTTAGCTTCTTTGTGTACACATCATTGGTCATTACGGTTAGCTTCTTTGTGTACACACCATTCGTCATTACGGTTAGCTTCTTTGTGTACACATCATTGGTCATTACGGTTAGCTTCTTTGTGTACACACCATTGGTCATTACGGTTAGCTTCTTTGTGTACACATCATTGGTCATTACGGTTAGCTTCTTTGTGTACACATCATTGGTCATTACGGTTAGCTTCTTTGTGTACACATCATTGGTCATTACGGTTAGTTTCTTTGTGTACACATCATTGGTCATTACGGTTAGCTTCTTTGTGTACACATCATTGGTCATTACAGTTAGCTTCTTTGTGTACACATCATTGGTCATTACGGTTAGCTTCTTTGTGTACACATCATTGGTCATTAAGGTTAGCTTCTTTGTGTACACATCATTGGTCATTACGTTAGCTTCTTTGTGTACACACCATTCGTCATTACGGTTAGCTTCTTTGTGTACACACCATTGGTCATTACTGTTAGCTTCTCTGTGTACACATCATTGGTCATTACGTTAGCTTCTTTGTGTACACATCATTGGTCATTACGGTTAGCTTCTTTGTGTACACATCATTGGTCATTACAGTATAGCTTCTTTGTGTACACACCATTCGTCATTACGGTTAGCTTTTTTGTGTACACATCATTAATCATTACGGTTAGCTTCTTTGTGTATACACCATTCGTCATTACGGTTAGCTTCTTAGTGTACACACCATTCGTCATTACGGTTAGCTTCTTTGTGTACACATCATTCGTCATTACGGTTAGCTTCTTTGTGTACACACCATTCATCATTACGGTTAGCTTATTTGTGTACACACCATTGGTCATTACTGTTAGCTTCTTTGTGTACACATCATTGTTCATTACGGTTAGCTTCTTTGTGTACACACCATTCATCATTACGGTTAGCTTCTTTGTGTACACATCATTGGTCATTACGGTTAGCTTCTTTGTGTACACATCATTGGTCATTACGGTTAGCTTCTTTGTGTACACACCATTCATCATTACGGTTAGCTTATTTGTGCACACACCATTGGTCATTACAGTTAGCTTCTTTGTGTACACATCATTGGTCATTACGGTTAGCTTCTTTGTGTACACATCATTCATCATTACAGTTAGCTTCTTTGTGTACACATCATTGGTCATTACGGTTAGCTTCTTTGTGTACACATCATTGGTCATTACGGTTAGCTTCTTTGTGTACACACCATTCATCATTACGGTTAGCTTATTTGTGTACACACCATTGGTCATTACTGTTAGCTTCTTTGTGTACACATCATTGGTCATTACGGTTAGCTTCTTTGTGTACACATCATTGGTCATTACGGTTAGCTTCTTTGTGTACACACCATTCGTCATTACGGTTAGCTTCTTTGTGTACACATCATTGGTCATTACGGTTAGCTTCTTTGTGTACACATCATTGGTCATTACGGTTAGCTTCTTTGTGTACACATCATTGGTCATTACGGTTAGCTTCTTTGTGTACACATCATTGGTCATTACGGTTAGCTTCTTTGTGTACACACCATTCGTCATTACAGTTAGCTTCTTTGTGTACACATCATTGGTCATTACGTTAGCTTCTTTGTGTACACATCATTGGTCATTACGGTTAGCTTCTTTGTGTACACACCATTCGTCATTACGGTTAGCTTCTTTGTGTACACATCATTGGTCATTACGGTTAGCTTCTTTGTGTACACACCATTGGTCATTACGGTTAGCTTCTTTGTGTACACATCATTGGTCATTACGGTTAGCTTCTTTGTGTACACATCATTGGTCATTACGGTTAGCTTCTTTGTGTACACATCATTGGTCATTACGGTTAGTTTCTTTGTGTACACATCATTGGTCATTACTGTTAGCTTCTTTGTGTACACATCATTGGTCATTACAGTTAGCTTCTTTGTGTACACATCATTGGTCATTACGGTTAGCTTCTTTGTGTACACATCATTGGTCATTAAGGTTAGCTTCTTTGTGTACACATCATTGGTCATTACAGTTAGCTTCTTTGTGTACACATCATTGGTCATTACGGTTAGCTTCTTTGTGTACACACCATTCATCATTACGGTTAGCTTCTTTGTGTACACATCATTGGTCATTACGGTTAGCTTCTTTGTGTACACATCATTGGTCATTACGGTTAGCTTCTATGTGTACACACCATTCATCATTACGGTTAGCTTATTTGTGTACACACCATTGGTCATTACTGTTAGCTTCTTTGTGTACACATCATTGGTCATTACGGTTAGCTTCTTTGTGTACACACCATTCATCATTACGGTTAGCTTCTTTGTGTACACATCATTGGTCATTACGGTTAGCTTCTTTGTGTACACATCATTGGTCATTACGTTAGCTTCTTTGTGTACACACCATTCGTCATTACGGTTAGCTTCTTTGTGTACACACCATTGGTCATTACTGTTAGCTTCTCTGTGTACACATCATTGGTCATTACGTTAGCTTCTTTGTGTACACATCATTGGTCATTACGGTTAGCTTCTTTGTGTACACATCATTGGTCATTACAGTATAGCTTCTTTGTGTACACACCATTCGTCATTACGGTTAGCTTCTTTGTGTACACATCATTAATCATTACGGTTAGCTTCTTTGTGTATACACCATTCGTCATTACGGTTAGCTTCTTAGTGTACACACCATTCGTCATTACGGTTAGCTTCTTTGTGTACACATCATTCGTCATTACGGTTAGCTTCTTTGTGTACACACCATTCATCATTACGGTTAGCTTATTTGTGTACACACCATTGGTCATTACGGTTAGCTTCTTTGTGTACACATCATTGTTCATTACGGTTAGCTTCTTTGTGTACACACCATTCATCATTACGGTTAGCTTCTTTGTGTACACATCATTGGTCATTACGGTTAGCTTCTTTGTGTACACATCATTGGTCATTACGGTTAGCTTCTTTGTGTACACACCATTCATCATTACGGTTAGCTTATTTGTGCACACACCATTGGTCATTACTGTTAGCTTCTTTGTGTACACATCATTGGTCATTACGGTTAGCTTCTTTGTGTACACACCATTCATCATTACAGTTAGCTTCTTTGTGTACACATCATTGGTCATTACGGTTAGCTTCTTTGTGTACACATCATTGGTCATTACGGTTAGCTTCTTTGTGTACACACCATTCATCATTACGGTTAGCTTATTTGTGTACACACCATTGGTCATTACTGTTAGCTTCTTTGTGTACACATCATTGGTCATTACGGTTAGCTTCTTTGTGTACACATCATTGGTCATTACGGTTAGCTTCTTTGTGTACACACCATTCGTCATTACGGTTAGCTTCTTTGTGTACACATCATTGGTCATTACGGTTAGCTTCTTTGTGTACACATCATTGGTCATTACGGTTAGCTTCTTTGTGTACACATCATTGGTCATTACGGTTAGCTTCTTTGTGTACACATCATTGGTCATTACGGTTAGCTTCTTTGTGTACACACCATTCGTCATTACAGTTAGCTTCTTTGTGTACACATCATTGGTCATTACGTTAGCTTCTTTGTGTACACATCATTGGTCATTACGGTTAGCTTCTTTGTGTACACACCATTCGTCATTACGGTTAGCTTCTTTGTGTACACATCATTGGTCATTACGGTTAGCTTCTTTGTGTACACACCATTGGTCATTACGGTTAGCTTCTTTGTGTACACATCATTGGTCATTACGGTTAGCTTCTTTGTGTACACATCATTGGTCATTACGGTTAGCTTCTTTGTGTACACATCATTGGTCATTACGGTTAGTTTCTTTGTGTACACATCATTGGTCATTACGGTTAGCTTCTTTGTGTACACATCATTGGTCATTACAGTTAGCTTCTTTGTGTACACATCATTGGTCATTACGGTTAGCTTCTTTGTGTACACATCATTGGTCATTAAGGTTAGCTTCTTTGTGTACACATCATTGGTCATTACAGTTGGCTTCTTTGTGTACACACCATTCGTCATTACGGTTAGCTTCTTTGTGTACACATCATTAATCATTACGGTTAGCTTCTTTGTGTACACATCATTGGTCATTACGGTTAGCTTCTTTGTGTACACATCATTGGTCATTACGGTTAGCTTCTTTGTGTACACACCATTCGTCATTACGGTTAGCTTCTTTGTGTACACACCATTGGTCATTACTGTTAGCTTCTTTGTGTACACATCATTGGTCATTACGGTTAGCTTCTTTGTGTACACATCATTGGTCATTACGGTTAGCTTCTTTGTGTACACATCATTGGTCATTATGGTTAGCTTCTTTGTGTACACATCATTGGTCATTACGGTTAGCTTCTTTGTGTACACATCATTGGTCATTACGTTAGCTTCTTTGTGTACACACCATTCGTCATTACGGTTAGCTTCTTTGTGTACACACCATTGGTCATTACTGTTAGCTTCTTTGTGTACACATCATTGGTCATTACGTTAGCTTCTTTGTGTACACATCATTGGTCATTACGGTTAGCTTCTTTGTGTACACATCATTGGTCATTACAGTTAGCTTCTTTGTGTACACATCATTGGTCATTACGGTTAGTTTCTTTGTGTACACATCATTGGTCATTACGGTTAGCTTCTTTGTGTACACATCATTGGTCATTACAGTTAGCTTCTTTGTGTACACATCATTGGTCATTACGGTTAGCTTCTTTGTGTACACATCATTGGTCATTAAGGTTAGCTTCTTTGTGTACACATCATTGGTCATTACAGTTAGCTTCTTTGTGTACACACCATTCGTCATTACGGTTAGCTTCTTTGTGTACACATCATTAATCATTACGGTTAGCTTCTTTGTGTACACATCATTGGTCATTACGGTTAGCTTCTTTGTGTACACATCATTGGTCATTACGGTTAGCTTCTTTGTGTACACACCATTCGTCATTACGGTTAGCTTCTTTGTGTACACACCATTGGTCATTACTGTTAGCTTCTTTGTGTACACATCATTGGTCATTACGGTTAGCTTCTTTGTGTACACATCATTGGTCATTACGGTTAGCTTCTTTGTGTACACATCATTGGTCATTATGGTTAGCTTCTTTGTGTACACATCATTGGTCATTACGTTAGCTTCTTTGTGTACACATCATTGGTCATTACGGTTAGCTTCTTTGTGTACACATCATTGGTCATTACGGTTAGCTTCTTTGTGTACACATCATTGGTCATTACAGTTAGCTTCTTTGTGTACACACCATTCGTCATTACGGTTAGCTTCTTTGTGTACACATCATTAATCATTACGGTTAGCTTCTTTGTGTACACACCATTCGTCATTACGGTTAGCTTCTTTGTGTACACACCATTCGTCATTACGGTTAGCTTCTTAGTGTACACACCATTCGTCATTACGGTTAGCTTCTTTGTGTACACACCATTGGTCATTACGGTTAGCTTCTTTGTGTACACACCATTCATCATTACGGTTAGCTTCTTTGTGTACACATCATTGGTCATTACGGTTAGCTTCTTTGTGTACACATCATTGGTCATTACGGTTAGCTTCTTTGTGTACACACCATTCATCATTACGGTTAGCTTATTTGTGTACACACCATTGGTCATTACTGTTAGCTTCTTTGTGTACACATCATTGGTCATTACGGTTAGCTTCTTTGTGTACACACCATTCATCATTACGGTTAGCTTCTTTGTGTACACATCATTGGTCATTACGGTTAGCTTCTTTGTGTACACATCATTGGTCATTACGGTTAGCTTCTTTGTGTACACACCATTCATCATTACGGTTAGCTTATTTGTGTACACACCATTGGTCATTACTGTTAGCTTCTTTGTGTACACATCATTGGTCATTACGGTTAGCTTCTTTGTGTACACACCATTCATCATTACGGTTAGGTTCTTTGTGTACACATCATTGGTCATTACGGTTAGCTTCTTTGTGTACACATCATTCGTCATTACGGTTAGCTTCTTTGTGTACACACCATTCATCATTACGGTTAGCTTATTTGTGTACACACCATTGGTCATTACTGTTAGCTTCTTTGTGTACACATCATTGGTCATTACGGTTAGCTTCTTTGTGTACACACCATTCATCATTACGGTTAGCTTCTTTGTGTACACATCATTGGTCATTACGGTTAGCTTCTTTGTGTACACATCATTGGTCATTACGTTAGCTTCTTTGTGTACACACCATTCGTCATTACGGTTAGCTTCTTTGTGTACACACCATTGGTCATTACTGTTAGCTTCTCTGTGTACACATCATTGGTCATTACGTTAGCTTCTTTGTGTACACATCATTGGTCATTACGGTTAGCTTCTTTGTGTACACATCATTGGTCATTACAGTATAGCTTCTTTGTGTACACACCATTCGTCATTACGGTTAGCTTTTTTGTGTACACATCATTAATCATTACGGTTAGCTTCTTTGTGTATACACCATTCGTCATTACGGTTAGCTTCTTAGTGTACACACCATTCGTCATTACGGTTAGCTTCTTTGTGTACACATCATTCGTCATTACGGTTAGCTTCTTTGTGTACACACCATTCATCATTACGGTTAGCTTATTTGTGTACACACCATTGGTCATTACTGTTAGCTTCTTTGTGTACACATCATTGTTCATTACGGTTAGCTTCTTTGTGTACACACCATTCATCATTACGGTTAGCTTCTTTGTGTACACATCATTGGTCATTACGGTTAGCTTCTTTGTGTACACACCATTCATCATTACGGTTAGCTTATTTGTGCACACACCATTGGTCATTACTGTTAGCTTCTTTGTGTACACATCATTGGTCATTACGGTTAGCTTCTTTGTGTACACATCATTCATCATTACAGTTAGCTTCTTTGTGTACACATCATTGGTCATTACGGTTAGCTTCTTTGTGTACACATCATTGGTCATTACGGTTAGCTTCTTTGTGTACACACCATTCATCATTACGTTAGCTTATTTGTGTACACACCATTGGTCATTACTGTTAGCTTCTTTGTGTACACATCATTGGTCATTACGGTTAGCTTCTTTGTGTACACATCATTGGTCATTACGGTTAGCTTCTTTGTGTACACACCATTCGTCATTACGGTTAGCTTCTTTGTGTACACATCATTGGTCATTACGGTTAGCTTCTTTGTGTACACATCATTGGTCATTACGGTTAGCTTCTTTGTGTACACATCATTGGTCATTACGGTTAGCTTCTTTGTGTACACATCATTGGTCATTACGGTTAGCTTCTTTGTGTACACACCATTCGTCATTACAGTTAGCTTCTTTGTGTACACATCATTGGTCATTACGTTAGCTTCTTTGTGTACACATCATTGGTCATTACGGTTAGCTTCTTTGTGTACACACCATTCGTCATTACGGTTAGCTTCTTTGTGTACACATCATTGGTCATTACGGTTAGCTTCTTTGTGTACACACCATTGGTCATTACGGTTAGCTTCTTTGTGTACACATCATTGGTCATTACAGTTAGCTTCTTTGTGTACACATCATTGGTCATTACGGTTAGCTTCTTTGTGTACACATCATTGGTCATTACGGTTAGTTTCTTTGTGTACACATCATTGGTCATTACGGTTAGCTTATTTGTGTACACATCATTGGTCATTACAGTTAGCTTCTTTGTGTACACATCATTGGTCATTACGGTTAGCTTCTTTGTGTACACATCATTGGTCATTAAGGTTAGCTTCTTTGTGTACACATCATTGGTCATTACAGTTAGCTTCTTTGTGTACACACCATTCGTCATTACGGTTAGCTTCTTTGTGTACACATCATTAATCATTACGGTTAGCTTCTTTGTGTACACATCATTGGTCATTACGGTTAGCTTCTTTGTGTACACATCATTGGTCATTACGGTTAGCTTCTTTGTGTACACACCATTCGTCATTACGGTTAGCTTCTTTGTGTACACACCATTGGTCATTACTGTTAGCTTCTTTGTGTACACATCATTGGTCATTACGGTTAGCTTCTTTGTGTACACATCATTGGTCATTACGGTTAGCTTCTTTGTGTACACATCATTGGTCATTATGGTTAGCTTCTTTGTGTACACATCATTGGTCATTACGGTTAGCTTCTTTGTGTACACATCATTGGTCATTACGTTAGCTTCTTTGTGTACACACCATTCGTCATTACGGTTAGCTTCTTTGTGTACACACCATTGGTCATTACTGTTAGCTTCTTTGTGTACACATCATTGGTCATTACGTTAGCTTCTTTGTGTACACATCATTGGTCATTACGGTTAGCTTCTTTGTGTACACATCATTGGTCATTACGGTTAGCTTCTTTGTGTACACATCATTGGTCATTACGGTTAGCTTCTTTGTGTACAAATCATTGGTCATTACGGTTAGTTTCTTTGTGTACACATCATTGGTCATTACGGTTAGCTTCTTTGTGTACACATCATTGGTCATTACAGTTAGCTTCTTTGTGTACACATCATTGGTCATTACGGTTAGCTTCTTTGTGTACACATCATTGGTCATTAAGGTTAGCTTCTTTGTGTACACATCATTGGTCATTACAGTTAGCTTCTTTGTGTACACACCATTCGTCATTACGGTTAGCTTCTTTGTGTACACATCATTAATCATTACGGTTAGCTTCTTTGTGTACACATCATTGGTCATTACGGTTAGCTTCTTTGTGTACACATCATTGGTCATTACGGTTAGCTTCTTTGTGTACACACCATTCGTCATTACGGTTAGCTTCTTTGTGTACACACCATTGGTCATTACTGTTAGCTTCTTTGTGTACACATCATTGGTCATTACGGTTAGCTTCTTTGTGTACACATCATTGGTCATTACGGTTAGCTTCTTTGTGTACACATCATTGGTCATTATGGTTAGCTTCTTTGTGTACACATCATTGGTCATTACGTTAGCTTCTTTGTGTACACATCATTGGTCATTACGGTTAGCTTCTTTGTGTACACATCATTGGTCATTACGGTTAGCTTCTTTGTGTACACATCATTGGTCATTACAGTTAGCTTCTTTGTGTACACACCATTCGTCATTACGGTTAGCTTCTTTGTGTACACATCATTAATCATTACGGTTAGCTTCTTTGTGTACACACCATTCGTCATTACGGTTAGCTTCGTTGTGTACACACCATTCGTCATTACGGTTAGCTTCTTAGTGTACACACCATTCGTCATTACGGTTAGCTTCTTTGTGTACACACCATTGGTCATTACGGTTAGCTTCTTTGTGTACACACCATTCATCATTACGGTTAGCTTCTTTGTGTACACATCATTGGTCATTACGGTTAGCTTCTTTGTGTACACATCATTGGTCATTACGGTTAGCTTCTTTGTGTACACACCATTCATCATTACGGTTAGCTTATTTGTGTACACACCATTGGTCATTACTGTTAGCTTCTTTGTGTACACATCATTGGTCATTACGGTTAGCTTCTTTGTGTACACACCATTCATCATTACGGTTAGCTTCTTTGTGTACACATCATTGGTCATTACGGTTAGCTTCTTTGTGTACACATCATTGGTCATTACGGTTAGCTTCTTTGTGTACACACCATTCATCATTACGGTTAGCTTATTTGTGTACACACCATTGGTCATTACTGTTAGCTTCTTTGTGTACACATCATTGGTCATTACGGTTAGCTTCTTTGTGTACACACCATTCATCATTACGGTTAGCTTCTTTGTGTACACATCATTGGTCATTACGGTTAGCTTCTTTGTGTACACATCATTGGTCATTACGTTAGCTTCTTTGTGTACACACCATTCGTCATTACGGTTAGCTTCTTTGTGTACACACCATTGGTCATTACTGTTAGCTTCTTTGTGTACACATCATTGGTCATTACGTTAGATTCTTTGTGTACACATCATTGGTCATTACGGTTAGCTTCTTTGTGTACACATCATTGGTCATTACGGTTAGCTTCTTTGTGTACACATCATTGGTCATTACAGTTAGCTTCTTTGTGTACACACCATTCGTCATTACGGTTAGCTTCTTTGTGTACACATCATTAATCATTACGGTTAGCTTCTTTGTGTACACACCATTCGTCATTACGGTTAGCTTCTTAGTGTACACACCATTCGTCATTACGGTTAGCTTCTTTGTGTACACACCATTCGTCATTACGGTTAGCTTCTTTGTGTACACACCATTCATCATTACGGTTAGCTTATTTGTGTACACACCATTGGTCATTACTGTTAGCTTCTTTGTGTACACATCATTGGTCATTACGGTTAGCTTCTTTGTGTACACACCATTCATCATTACGGTTAGCTTCTTTGTGTACACATCATTGGTCATTACGGTTAGCTTCTTTGTGTACACATCATTCGTCATTACGGTTAGCTTCTTTGTGTACACACCATTCATCATTACGGTTAGCTTATTTGTGTACACACCATTGGTCATTACTGTTAGCTTCTTTGTGTACACATCATTGGTCATTACGGTTAGCTTCTTTGTGTACACACCATTCATCATTACGGTTAGCTTCTTTGTGTACACATCATTGGTCATTACGGTTAGCTTCTTTGTGTACACATCATTGGTCATTACGGTTAGCTTCTTTGTGTACACACCATTCATCATTACGGTTAGCTTATTTGTGTACACACCATTGGTCATTACTGTTAGCTTCTTTGTGTACACATCATTGGTCATTACGGTTAGCTTCTTTGTGTACACACCATTCATCATTACGGTTAGCTTCTTTGTGTACACATCATTGGTCATTACGGTTAGCTTCTTTGTGTACACATCATTGGTCATTACGGTTAGCTTCTTTGTGTACACATCATTGGTCATTACGGTTAGCTTCTTTGTGTACACATCATTCATCATTACGGTTAGCTTTTTTGTGTACACACTATTCGTCATTACGGTTAGCTTCTTTGTGTACACATCATTGGTCATTAATGTTAGCTTCTTTGTGTACACACCATTCGTCATTACGGTTAGCTTCTTTGTGTACACATCATTGGTCATTACGGTTAGCTTCTTTGTGTACACACCATTCGTCATTACGGTTAGCTTCTTTGTGTACACACCATTCGTCATTACGGTTAGCTTCTTTGTGTACACACCATTCATCATTACGGTTAGCTTCTTTGTGTACACATCATTCGTCATTACGGTTAGCTTCTTTGTGTACAAATCATTGGTCATTACGGTTAGCTTCTTTGTGTACACACCATTCGTCATTACGGTTAGCTTCTTTGTGTACACATCATTGGTCATTACGGTTAGCTTCTTTGTGTACACATCATTGGTCATTACGGTTAGCTTCTTTGTGTACACATCATTGGTCATTACGGTTAGCTTCTTTGTGTACACATCATTGGTCATTACGTTAGCTTCTTTGTGTACACATCATTGGTCATTACTGTTAGCTTCTTTGTGTACACATCATTGGTCATTACGGTTAGCTTCTTTGTGTACATATCATTGGTCATTACGGTTAGCTTCTTTGTGTACACATCATTGGTCATTACTGTTAGCTTCTTTGTGTACACACCATTCATCATTACGGTTAGCTTCTTTGTGTACACACCATTCGTCATTACGGTTAGCTCCTTTGTGTACACATCATTGGTCATTACGGTTAGCTTCTTTGTGTACACATCATTGGTCATTACGGTTAGCTTCTTTGTGTACACATCATGGTCATTACGGTTAGCTTCTTTGTGTACACATCATTGGTCATTACGGTTAGCTTCTTTGTGTACACACCATTCGTCATTACAGTTAGCTTCTTTGTGTACACATCATTGGTCATTACGTTAGCTTCTTTGTGTACACATCATTGGTCATTACGGTTAGCTTCTTTGTGTACACACCATTCGTCATTACGGTTAGCTTCTTTGTGTACACATCATTGGTCATTACGGTTAGCTTCTTTGTGTACACACAATTGGTCATTACGGTTAGCTTCTTTGTGTACACATCATTGGTCATTACAGTTAGCTTCTTTGTGTACACATCATTGGTCATTACGGTTAGCTTCTTTGTGTACACATCATTGGTCATTACGGTTAGCTTCTTTGTGTACACATCATTGGTCATTAAGGTTAGCTTCTTTGTGTACACATCATTGGTCATTACAGTTAGCTTCTTTGTGTACACACCATTCGTCATTACGGTTAGCTTCTTTGTGTACACATCATTAATCATTACGGTTAGCTTCTTTGTGTACACATCATTGGTTATTACGGTTAGCTTCTTTGTGTACACATCATTGGTCATTACGGTTAGCTTCTTTGTGTACACACCATTCGTCATTACGGTTAGCTTCTTTGTGTACACACCATTGGTCATTACTGTTAGCTTCTTTGTGTACACATCATTGGTCATTACGGTTAGCTTCTTTGTGTACACATCATTGGTCATTACGGTTAGCTTCTTTGTGTACACATCATTGGTCATTATGGTTAGCTTCTTTGTGTACACATCATTGGTCATTACGGTTAGCTTCTTTGTGTACACATCATTGGTCATTACGTTAGCTTCTTTGTGTACACACCATTCGTCATTACGGTTAGCTTCTTTGTGTACACACCATTGGTCATTACTGTTAGCTTCTTTGTGTACACATCATTGGTCATTACGTTAGCTTCTTTGTGTACACATCATTGGTCATTACGGTTAGCTTCTTTGTGTACACATCATTGGTCATTACGGTTAGCTTCTTTGTGTACACATCATTCGTCATTACAGTTAGCTTCTTTGTGTACACACCATTCGTCATTACGGTTAGCTTCTTTGTGTACACATCATTAATCATTACGGTTAGCTTCTTTGTGTACACACCATTCGTCATTACGGTTAGCTTCTTAGTGTACACACCATTCGTCATTACGGTTAGCTTCTTTGTGTACACACCATTCGTCATTACGGTTAGCTTCTTTGTGTACACACCATTCGTCATTACGGTTAGCTTCTTAGTGTACACACCATTCGTCATTACGGTTAGCTTCTTTGTGTACACATCATTGGTCATTACGGTTAGCTTCTTTGTGTACACACCATTCATCATTACGGTTAGCTTCTTTGTGTACACATCATTGGTCATTACGGTTAGCTTCTTTGTGTACACACCATTCGTCATTACGGTTAGCTTCTTTGTGTACACATCATTGGTCATTACGGTTAGCTTCTTTGTGTACACATCATTGGTCATTACGGTTAGCTTCTTTGTGTACACATCATTGGTCATTACGGTTAGCTTCTTTGTGTACACATCATTGGTCATTACGGTTAGCTTCTTTGTGTACACATCATTGGTCATTACGGTTAGCTTCTTTGTGTACACACCATTCGTCATTACAGTTAGCTTCTTTGTGTACACATCATTGGTCATTACGTTAGCTTCTTTGTGTACACATCGTTGGTCATTACGGTTAGCTTCTTTGTGTACACACCATTCGTCATTACGGTTAGCTTCTTTGTGTACACATCATTGGTCATTACGGTTAGCTTCTTTGTGTACACACCATTGGTCATTACGGTTAGCTTCTTTGTGTACACATCATTGGTCATTACGGTTAGCTTCTTTGTGTACACATCATTGGTCATTACGGTTAGCTTCTTTGTGTACACATCATTGGTCATTACGGTTAGTTTCTTTGTGTACACATCATTGGTCATTACGGTTAGCTTCTTTGTGTACACATCATTGGTCATTACAGTTAGCTTCTTTGTGTACACATCATTGGTCATTACGGTTAGCTTCTTTGTGTACACATCATTGGTCATTAAGGTTAGCTTCTTTGTGTACACATCATTGGTCATTACGGTTAGCTTCTTTGTGTACACACCATTCATCATTACAGTTAGCTTCTTTGTGTACACATCATTGGTCATTACGGTTAGCTTCTTTGTGTACACATCATTGGTCATTACGGTTAGCTTCTTTGTGTACACACCATTCATCATTACGGTTAGCTTATTTGTGTACACACCATTGGTCATTACTGTTAGCTTCTTTGTGTACACATCATTGGTCATTACGGTTAGCTTCTTTGTGTACACATCATTGGTCATTACGGTTAGCTTCTTTGTGTACACACCATTCGTCATTACGGTTAGCTTCTTTGTGTACACATCATTGGTCATTACGGTTAGCTTCTTTGTGTACACATCATTGGTCATTACGGTTAGCTTCTTTGTGTACACATCATTGGTCATTACGGTTAGCTTCTTTGTGTACACATCATTGGTCATTACGGTTAGCTTCTTTGTGTACACACCATTCGTCATTACAGTTAGCTTCTTTGTGTACACATCATTGGTCATTACGTTAGCTTCTTTGTGTACACATCATTGGTCATTACGGTTAGCTTCTTTGTGTACACACCATTCGTCATTACGGTTAGCTTCTTTGTGTACACATCATTGGTCATTACGGTTAGCTTCTTTGTGTACACACCATTGGTCATTACGGTTAGCTTCTTTGTGTACACATCATTGGTCATTACGGTTAGCTTCTTTGTGTACACATCATTGGTCATTACGGTTAGCTTCTTTGTGTACACATCATTGGTCATTACGGTTAGTTTCTTTGTGTACACATCATTGGTCATTACGGTTAGCTTCTTTGTGTACACATCATTGGTCATTACGGTTAGCTTCTTTGTGTACACATCATTGGTTATTACGGTTAGCTTCTTTGTGTACACATCATTGGTCATTAAGGTTAGCTTCTTTGTGTACACATCATTGGTCATTACGGTTAGCTTCTTTGTGTACACACCATTCGTCATTACGGTTAGCTTCTTTGTGTACACACCATTGGTCATTACTGTTAGCTTCTTTGTGTACACATCATTGGTCATTACGGTTAGCTTCTTTGTGTACACATCATTGGTCATTACGGTTAGCTTCTTTGTGTACACATCATTGGTCATTATGGTTAGCTTCTTTGTGTACACATCATTGGTCATTACGGTTAGCTTCTTTGTGTACACATCATTGGTCATTACGTTAGCTTCTTTGTGTACACACCATTCGTCATTACGGTTAGCTTCTTTGTGTACACACCATTGGTCATTACTGTTAGCTTCTTTGTGTACACATCATTGGTCATTACTTTAGCTTCTTTGTGTACACATCATTGGTCATTACGGTTAGCTTCTTTGTGTACACATCATTGGTCATTACGGTTAGCTTCTTTGTGTACACATCATTGGTCATTACAGTTAGCTTCTTTGTGTACACATCATTGGTCATTACGGTTAGTTTCTTTGTGTACACATCATTGGTCATTACGGTTAGCTTCTTTGTGTACACATCATTGGTCATTACAGTTAGCTTCTTTGTGTACACATCATTGGTCATTACGGTTAGCTTCTTTGTGTACACATCATTGGTCATTAAGGTTAGCTTCTTTGTGTACACATCATTGGTCATTACAGTTAGCTTCTTTGTGTACACACCATTCGTCATTACGGTTAGCTTCTTTGTGTACACATCATTAATCATTACGGTTAGCTTCTTTGTGTACACATCATTGGTCATTACGGTTAGCTTCTTTGTGTACACATCATTGGTCATTACGGTTAGCTTCTTTGTGTACACACCATTCGTCATTACGGTTAGCTTCTTTGTGTACACACCATTGGTCATTACTGTTAGCTTCTTTGTGTACACATCATTGGTCATTACGGTTAGCTTCTTTGTGTACACATCATTGGTCATTACGGTTAGCTTCTTTGTGTACACATCATTGGTCATTATGGTTAGCTTCTTTGTGTACACATCATTGGTCATTACGTTAGCTTCTTTGTGTACACATCATTGGTCATTACGGTTAGCTTCTTTGTGTACACATCATTGGTCATTACGGTTAGCTTCTTTGT
Source organism: Bathymodiolus brooksi (assembly GCA_963680875.1). Taxonomy (NCBI): domain Eukaryota; kingdom Metazoa; phylum Mollusca; class Bivalvia; order Mytilida; family Modiolidae; genus Bathymodiolus; species Bathymodiolus brooksi. The sequence goes on from OY804578.1 coordinate 58,972,622, forward strand.
GTACACATCATTGGTCATTACAGTTAGCTTCTTTGTGTACACACCATTCGTCATTACGGTTAGCTTCTTTGTGTACACATCATTAATCATTACGGTTAGCTTCTTTGTGTACACACCATTCGTCATTACGGTTAGCTTCTTTGTGTACACACCATTCGTCATTACGGTTAGCTTCTTAGTGTACACACCATTCGTCATTACGGTTAGCTTCTTTGTGTACACACCATTGGTCATTACGGTTAGCTTCTTTGTGTACACACCATTCATCATTACGGTTAGCTTCTTTGTGTACACATCATTGGTCATTACGGTTAGCTTCTTTGTGTACACATCATTGGTCATTACGGTTAGCTTCTTTGTGTACACACCATTCATCATTACGGTTAGCTTATTTGTGTACACACCATTGGTCATTACTGTTAGCTTCTTTGTGTACACATCATTGGTCATTACGGTTAGCTTCTTTGTGTACACACCATTCATCATTACGGTTAGCTTCTTTGTGTACACATCATTGGTCATTACGGTTAGCTTCTTTGTGTACACATCATTGGTCATTACGGTTAGCTTCTTTGTGTACACACCATTCATCATTACGGTTAGCTTATTTGTGTACACACCATTCGTCATTACTGTTAGCTTCTTTGTGTACACATCATTGGTCATTACGGTTAGCTTCTTTGTGTACACACCATTCATCATTACGGTTAGCTTCTTTGTGTACACATCATTGGTCATTACGGTTAGCTTCTTTGTGTACACATCATTCGTCATTACGGTTAGCTTCTTTGTGTACACACCATTCATCATTACGGTTAGCTTATTTGTGTACACACCATTGGTCATTACTGTTAGCTTCTTTGTGTACACATCATTGGTCATTACGGTTAGCTTCTTTGTGTACACACCATTCATCATTACGGTTAGCTTCTTTGTGTACACATCATTGGTCATTACGGTTAGCTTCTTTGTGTACACATCATTGGTCATTACGTTAGCTTCTTTGTGTACACACCATTCGTCATTACGGTTAGCTTCTTTGTGTACACACCATTGCTCATTACTGTTAGCTTCTCTGTGTACACATCATTGGTCATTACGTTAGCTTCTTTGTGTACACATCATTGGTCATTACGGTTAGCTTCTTTGTGTACACATCATTGGTCATTACAGTATAGCTTCTTTGTGTACACACCATTCGTCATTACGGTTAGCTTTTTTGTGTACACATCATTAATCATTACGGTTAGCTTCTTTGTGTATACACCATTCGTCATTACGGTTAGCTTCTTAGTGTACACACCATTCGTCATTACGGTTAGCTTCTTTGTGTACACATCATTCGTCATTACGGTTAGCTTCTTTGTGTACACACCATTCATCATTACGGTTAGCTTATTTGTGTACACACCATTGGTCATTACTGTTAGCTTCTTTGTGTACACATCATTGTTCATTACGGTTAGCTTCTTTGTGTACACACCATTCATCATTACGGTTAGCTTCTTTGTGTACACATCATTGGTCATTACGGTTAGCTTCTTTGTGTACACATCATTGGTCATTACGGTTAGCTTCTTTGTGTACACACCATTCATCATTACGGTTAGCTTATTTGTGCACACACCATTGGTCATTACTGTTAGCTTCTTTGTGTACACATCATTGGTCATTACGGTTAGCTTCTTTGTGTACACATCATTCATCATTACAGTTAGCTTCTTTGTGTACACATCATTGGTCATTACGGTTAGCTTCTTTGTGTACACATCATTGGTCATTACGGTTAGCTTCTTTGTGTACACACCATTCATCATTACGGTTAGCTTATTTGTGTACACATCATTGGTCATTACTGTTAGCTTCTTTGTGTACACATCATTGGTCATTACGGTTAGCTTCTTTGTGTACACATCATTGGTCATTACGGTTAGCTTCTTTGTGTACACACCATTCGTCATTACGGTTAGCTTCTTTGTGTACACATCATTGGTCATTACGGTTAGCTTCTTTGTGTACACATCATTGGTCATTACGGTTAGCTTCTTTGTGTACACACCATTCGTCATTACAGTTAGCTTCTTTGTGTACACATCATTGGTCATTACGTTAGCTTCTTTGTGTACACATCATTGGTCATTACGGTTAGCTTCTTTGTGTACACACCATTCGTCATTACGGTTAGCTTCTTTGTGTACACATCATTGGTCATTACGGTTAGCTTCTTTGTGTACACACCATTGGTCATTACGGTTAGCTTCTTTGTGTACACATCATTGGTCATTACGGTTAGCTTCTTTGTGTACACATCATTGGTCATTACGGTTAGCTTCTTTGTGTACACATCATTGGTCATTACGGTTAGTTTCTTTGTGTACACATCATTGGTCATTACGGTTAGCTTCTTTGTGTACACATCATTGGTCATTACAGTTAGCTTCTTTGTGTACACATCATTGGTCATTACGGTTAGCTTCTTTGTGTACACATCATTGGTCATTAAGGTTAGCTTCTTTGTGTACACATCATTGGTCATTACAGTTAGCTTCTTTGTGTACACATCATTGGTCATTACGGTTAGCTTCTTTGTGTACACACCATTCATCATTACGGTTAGCTTCTTTGTGTACACATCATTGGTCATTACGGTTAGCTTCTTTGTGTACACATCATTGGTCATTACGGTTAGCTTCTATGTGTACACACCATTCATCATTACGGTTAGCTTATTTGTGTACACACCATTGGTCATTACTGTTAGCTTCTTTGTGTACACATCATTGGTCATTACGGTTAGCTTCTTTGTGTACACATCATTGGTCATTACGGTTAGCTTCTTTGTGTACACATCATTGGTCATTACGGTTAGCTTCTTTGTGTACACATCATTGGTCATTACGTTAGCTTCTTTGTGTACACACCATTCGTCATTACGGTTAGCTTCTTTGTGTACACACCATTGGTCATTACTGTTAGCTTCTCTGTGTACACATCATTGGTCATTACGTTAGCTTCTTTGTGTACACATCATTGGTCATTACGGTTAGCTTCTTTGTGTACACATCATTGGTCATTACAGTATAGCTTCTTTGTGTACACACCATTCGTCATTACGGTTAGCTTCTTTGTGTACACATCATTAATCATTACGGTTAGCTTCTTTGTGTACACACCATTCATCATTACGGTTAGCTTCTTTGTGTACACATCATTGGTCATTACGGTTAGCTTCTTTGTGTACACATCATTGGTCATTACGGTTAGCTTCTTTGTGTACACACCATTCATCATTACGGTTAGCTTATTTGTGCACACACCATTGGTCATTACTGTTAGCTTCTTTGTGTACACATCATTGGTCATTACGGTTAGCTTCTTTGTGTACACACCATTCATCATTACAGTTAGCTTCTTTGTGTACACATCATTGGTCATTACGGTTAGCTTCTTTGTGTACACATCATTGGTCATTACGGTTAGCTTCTTTGTGTACACACCATTCATCATTACGGTTAGCTTATTTGTGTACACACCATTGGTCATTACTGTTAGCTTCTTTGTGTACACATCATTGGTCATTACGGTTAGCTTCTTTGTGTACACATCATTGGTCATTACGGTTAGCTTCTTTGTGTACACACCATTCGTCATTACGGTTAGCTTCTTTGTGTACACATCATTGGTCATTACGGTTAGCTTCTTTGTGTACACATCATTGGTCATTACGGTTAGCTTCTTTGTGTACACATCATTGGTCATTACGGTTAGCTTCTTTGTGTACACATCATTGGTCATTACGGTTAGCTTCTTTGTGTACACACCATTCGTCATTACAGTTAGCTTCTTTGTGTACACATCATTGGTCATTACGTTAGCTTCTTTGTGTACACATCATTGGTCATTACGGTTAGCTTCTTTGTGTACACACCATTCGTCATTACGGTTAGCTTCTTTGTGTACACATCATTGGTCATTACGGTTAGCTTCTTTGTGTACACACCATTGGTCATTACGGTTAGCTTCTTTGTGTACACATCATTGGTCATTACGGTTAGCTTCTTTGTGTACACATCATTGGTCATTACGGTTAGCTTCTTTGTGTACACATCATTGGTCATTACGGTTAGTTTCTTTGTGTACACATCATTGGTCATTACGGTTAGCTTCTTTGTGTACACATCATTGGTCATTACAGTTAGCTTCTTTGTGTACACATCATTGGTCATTACGGTTAGCTTCTTTGTGTACACATCATTGGTCATTAAGGTTAGCTTCTTTGTGTACACATCATTGGTCATTACGTTAGCTTCTTTGTGTACACACCATTCGTCATTACGGTTAGCTTCTTTGTGTACACACCATTGGTCATTACTGTTAGCTTCTCTGTGTACACATCATTGGTCATTACGTTAGCTTCTTTGTGTACACATCATTGGTCATTACGGTTAGCTTCTTTGTGTACACATCATTGGTCATTACAGTATAGCTTCTTTGTGTACACACCATTCGTCATTACGGTTAGCTTTTTTGTGTACACATCATTAATCATTACGGTTAGCTTCTTTGTGTATACACCATTCGTCATTACGGTTAGCTTCTTAGTGTACACAC